>OZ023263.1:241190765-241923265 GCA_964006375.1 Tillus elongatus | reverse complement strand
TCGCACACTCGCGAGTTGATAAATCACAGCGAAACATATCCCTATGGGTTTATTTTAAATAATATCGTGATATTATTTAAAATAGATCAATAGGAATTAGTTTTGCAATTCGCGAGTGTATGAACCTAGGTTGATTCTTGATGAAAGCAATATTGCAGTGAAAGTAAAGCTTTGAATGATAAAAAACTCCTCATTGCTAAATATGCAACACGCTAATCAACAACAAAGTCCAGGTATTGTTTACAAAATTGAGCAAAACATCTTTTATTAAACAAAAAAGTCTATTTTATTTCAATTTCTGTGGCGTTTCTAAAATAACCTTCAACTAAATAAATCTTGTGCTTCACAATGAAAAATAAATAAATCTAGCAACAAAGCACTGTCTTAATAGGTGAATCAGTTTAAAAGATAAGCAAATTTCTTGAAACTGTGCAGTAAAACGCTAAATTAGTACACTGAATGTGTAATGGTTGCAAAATAGTTTACTAACAATCATTGTTCAGAGAACAATAAAGGTTTTCAGAAGGGCCGTAATAGGCGTATAAACATAACAGTTAAAAACACTAAAATAATAAGTGAAATTAGTTTAGTATAATTGTCTACATTAAGTAATGTAAATATTGCATAAAATTGTAGGTGAAAACTGTATCAATAACATTGGCATTGAAACAATCACATTATGTAAATAATAAACAAGGTAAAAGTTGCAGCGTACAAAGAACTCAGGACTGCTGAAGTCTGCAATTTAGGAAGGTCGTAAACTAATTAAGAAAAACTATAAGTATTATTGTTGGTAAACATGAAGGAGTGAATGTTAAATAGTTAATTAAGTTCTTAAGATGTAGACAGTTAATTTAGATTGCTTAAGATGTAACACTTGTGATTTAATTATGTAAACATAATAACACTGTTTAATTAAGATTCACAATGTAAACAGTCAGAGTTTAAATTCATTCAATTTGTTAATAGTCATATTGTTGAGTTTTTGCGAGTTTATTAAAAGTTATAATGAAACCGTTACCTATGTCTATATTCACCTAGTTCGACGAGGTATTCCTCAAATTATCCTCCACTCCTTAAACAATCATCCTAATGGATGGACAATCTTCATAATTTCACTTGAATGAAGAATGAAAACAATAAAATAACTTGAAAAAATCACAAAATTAGCAATTCAATAAAGTCAATCAATAGATTCATATCAACAGCATCTGACGATGAACTGTATGATTCAGATTCTGACAAACGTTTAGTTTCCCCCACTTCTTCTTTGTTTACCTCCTGCATATGATCGCTAGAAATCGCGAAATTTCCTTCCAATGTTTTCTTTGATGGCACTCAAGTTACTCTTCATTTCATTATACCATCTCATAACCTGTTGATGCAAGCTTGTATATAGGAATTTGAAATTTCCGCCAAACATTTGGGGATTGCTTGCCCGTTAGGTTGGCACTGTTACAGCGAGGGGTGGGGGAGAGATTTGTAATTTGTAATAGTTTTCTTGCTCTCTACTCTCTACCACTTCTTTAGCGTTAGTCTACAGTGCACAAGCGCCTACTACTTTCTTGTTCCCTAAATATTTTGTTTAACTGTTTTGAGAAGACAAGCCGGCCAGCCTGGAAATAATAAATGTTTTTCAAAATTTAAGTTAGTGGCACTAACCCTTGTGTATTCACCTTACTCGCGAGAGGGTCACTGCTGGCTGGAGTCGCGGCGGGGTGTCCGCAGGGGAGAGTTCTGTCTCCCTTGCTCTGGTGCCTAGTTGTGAACGGCCTGCTAGGGAGGCTCTCAGGAGGGAGGTATGAGGTACAGGGCTATGAGGACGACATTGTCATTATAGTCCGAGGAAAGATTACACAATCAGTGTGGGAGTGCATGCAGACAGGATTGAAAGTGGTGGAAAAGTGGACGTTTGGTCAAGGGCTCGGGGTGAGCCCGAGAAAGCAACCGTCATACCGTTTACGAGGAGGATGAAGCGGGAGAGCCACAGCCATTCCAATGGCCAGGGAGGTAAAATATCTTGGGGTCGTATTGGACTCTAAGCCAACCGGGAATGGTCACGTTGAAAAAATACTGCGTAAGGCAGTCATGACCCTAGCCGTCACTAGGCGGCTATATGGAAAAACGTGGCGACTAAGACCTAGTATGGCCCTCTGGCTGTACACAAGGATGGTCAGACCATCGTTAACATACGTGGTACTGGTCTGGTGGCCTAAGGTGGCACAATCCAGTTCCAAACAAAAACAAGGCAATAGGATGGCTTGGCTAGGCATCACAGGGGCCATGTCTTCAACCCCAACAGCCGCCATGGAGGTGTTGCCGGATCTGCCCCCCCTACACTTTGTTATTATGGGGGAGGCCAGACTAGGACTATACAGACTAGCCTGCAATGGTAGACTGAAGATCAACCCAGACTTCAGGGGCCACTGCAAAATTCAGGAGATCGTGAGGAGCCCATGCTTGAAATGAAGTCAGACTTCGCGAGTCCGCGAATCTGCTGAGAACACAACTTTACAGTGGAAATCCCCAACCGCGAGGGCAAACCACGCAACACGCTCATCTGGTTCACGGACGGGTCGGACGGGGAGCGTGGGCAGGTGTTTATTCGGAAGAACCAAGGGTAAGTCATAGTATTTCCCTCGGAGCCCATGCAACGGTGTTTCAGGCCGAGATGTACGCCACCCTGCACTGTGTGCGGGAGAACAAGAGGAGGGGCTACACCAGCAAGCGGATCCTCGTAGCCACAGACAGCCAGGCAGCCCTATGTAGCCCACAGGTAAATTCCTGGCTGATGAGTGAGTGCCGACACGAGCGACCTGGCTGGGCCGATGCAACAAGACGAAATTTATATTTTTTGTTTTAATAACATGCTATTAAAATATTCTAACCAAAAAGTTATTACTCATTATCTACAGGTCCAGGGCAGTTTCGGCCCTTTGTCTTTTAAGGGATTCACATGAAACTTGAGACAAAAATACAAAATGCATTATAACAAGCATACCGAATTTTAAAAGAATCGATTTACAAACAAAAAAGTTATTAAAGAAAATTGATTGAAATAAAAAAAAATCAAATGGGAGTAACTGCTCTTTATGTGTTTTGAAAAAATGTTATATGAACTTGGGACATTAAGTGTTCGAGTAAAATTACCTCATGAGTATCTTGCTTATCATTTTCTGACATCTGTATATAAGGCTAATATAAGAAAACAATGAATAAAATGTAATAAACCAAACTAAAAGCCTACGCCCAAGAGGTAGCAACATCCATGGTCAAGGTTGCTGCTGGCTCTATGAGCGAGCACCGCAGTGAAATATAAGAAGAGTAGAGAGAGGCAGTTGTAGTAGTTAAGACAGTTGACGAAGGGTGGAATAATTGTGTTGTGTGTTTTTGTTTATTTAACATCAGTCTATTTCCGTGACTATGGACAATCACCGACATCGAGGAGCAGTTTCACTCACTAGCCTGGAAATTTTACCGAACACCTTTCTGTAAGGAGTAGTGTGCCCAGTATCTCATGGACACGGGAATGACGGCTTTACGCTCCCTCCGAAGGGCGGAACGTGTAGACACTCAACTTGTTCAAATACAATGCCACAACCTCGGGGTATGTTAATGTTACAATATGTAGTGAAAAAGTGAAAGGAGAACCCTGGGATCCAACCGAGTATTCTTCGGTTCAGAGGCACACGTTCTTACCACAGAACCACCGAGGCTCTAATTGAAATAATTGTGTTGTTGCTTTCATGTTTTCACCTAATTAAACATCTGATTTATTCGAATCCCTTATTAAATAAATAACTAAACAACAATAATTATATGTAAAAAAAATATACAATGGCATTTCTAGCTTTGTATGTCTCATATCGCAATTAAATAATTCAATTTGTTAATGTATGTTAATTTTCACTGCACTTATCCTTAAATATAGTTTTTATAAAAGTCCAAACCATTAACTATTTTGAAAAATTGGTAAACTTGCAACTTAGTTCATAGGGGGTTTTGATGGATTTTTTCAGAAACATGCTTAGAACCCCCTGGTTACATAAACGCACAAGAAAAATTTCTTGGCCTAACCCCCAAGAAAGTTAAGGGACCAGGAGTGAATAGGGGTGCTGTGAGGTTTAGAATAAAAAGTTCCGGATGCAGCAAGTGCGTTATGGTAGTGAATTTTCATTAAATGCTTCAAATTTCAATAACTCAATTTTCTATAAACTTAGAAAATTTAATTTTGGTATGTAGTAAGGTCTTTCCCAAGGCAACATATCTACCAAATTTCATTAAAATACCTTGGGAATTCTCGAAGAAAAAGTTTTTTCGAAACAAAACTCAAAATTATCCTGGAAAACCTTGTCAGATTTTCCTGGCTAACGAACTCATTCAAGCTATTAATAAAAGAAAGGTACTTGCCGAGTTTCATCCAAATCGGTTAATTATTTTTTGAGTTATCAGTTGCATATATATATATATATATATATATATATATATATATATATATATATATATATATATATATATATATATATATAACTGACCCCAGATATGGGTACTAGGGCTCCTAGTTCGCGCTCATCTGAAAAATTTTTGCAAAGTCCCACCGTTGACACCTCTCTATTAATGTATTTTTTTAAATAAAAATGTACTAAAAGGAAATATGATCTAAAAATGCATAAAAACAGCTGCTGAAGCTCGAAAAGCTGCCTTTTTACACACCTCCCATTCCCACCAGCACCTGTAACGTCTTGGGGGGATGGTTGCAAAGAAAAGTTCCTTGTGGTTTAGGCATTGAGGGCGGTTGTAGGCGTACAGGAGGGGAAGGAAGCCCTCATGACGAAATACCCCCCACCCCAAAAAACACAGCAGACTGCATAATCTGAGAAATAGATAGTGATAGGTAACTAGGGGTGTGTGTCGGGAAAGGAGCACGTAACATAGCAAGCAGAAAAATAAAAGAAATTGTAAAGAAAAAAAATCATTTTTAACTTACCGCACCAGGCTAGGTGCCAAGTTTAAATGTAAATAACTCAACAAAGACAAGGCAGCAAAAGTTAAAATAATTGTCAACGTGAACGTAAGATGCCAAACCTTATCTACCAACGGTGATTTATCCAAAACTGCATGTGGACTAAACTGCAAATTCATTGTAAAATTAACACAAAAAGTATACTTAATACTCAATTAAAGCAAATTTAATATTGACAATTAATGGGTTTCTTTTACAGTGTTGAGATTGTGTCATTATAGTAATATGTCAGTAGTATCATAGTAAACATATGACAATACATTACTTCAGCACTAATTCAGCGTATACTACTTCACCTTATTCGACAACATTGACCAACAGCATTTGAAAGTTTTAGATAAAAAGAAGTTCACATGCTGCGTTAGTTTTAACAAGTGCCAAAATTAATTTAAGAATAATATTAAAAGTTCACACACAATATTCCACCACATATAGAAACGAAATTCATAATAAACTATGAAATAAAACATTGCTCAATTACTACTAAAGTAGTTTTATTTAGATCAAACGTATTAACTTACTACGACTAAAATTGAACACACGTGAGATTTACTCAACATCGTCTTCTTGCATGGGAGGAGCTTGCTGTGCTTTGACAAGGCGAGGTACTATTCCTGGTAGTCTCTGTATTAGCAAGTGGAAAACTTGTGGTTCTAATGTCTGCTGGAGGACTTGCAGAAGATCATTTGGCTGTCCACACACAGCGACGGCATTGCCCAGGTGATCAACAGCATTGTCAACATCACCGGCAGATAGTAGCTCTTCTCCCAGCTCGATCTCTTGCAGGAAGAACTTCTGCACATCTTCTTGATTCTTCATATCTGGGAAGACTGTGTTTGTTGGTTTGCCTGTAGATGCTGCAGACTTATTTGCTTGTCTTTCTAAACATATAATGCAATTTATAAATAGCATGGTACACAGTCATTATGAGGTTTTTAAACTTACTCTCACGCAATTTTCTCTTGAAATGTGGGTCACTGTGCCTCTGATGATCAAAGTATATGCAATATCCCAAAAACAATGTGCCACACAGCCCAGCAGCAATGCCTAGTACAGTTTTGGATGTTATCATCTCCATTTGAGTTGATGTCTAATAATCTATCAGTCAATGTAGACATACACTGCACAGCCGTACAGTGCTGAAAACAGAATAAAATCACTTTTAAAACCTATAATTTAAGGAACGATTAGATAATCAAAAGCTAAAAGAAACCATAAATAAATGTAGGTGCACCAGGTTATTAGGTACATGAAATACCATACATGAGATTTAAAGGCAAACAGAATTTCTTTAAAGCAAAACTGGAATGCAAATAATAAATTAATAAATATCGGTTTAATAAACAAATGATCTAATGAAAAACTAACATTTTTACGAGAATGAGGTAAGTAAACCACAAAAAATTCCAAAAAGAAATGACATGTGAACGTGAACGACAAGCCGAAGTCGGGAATCAATAATAATAATAATAAGTAAAATATGAAATAAAGGAATAAAGAATAATAAGAATAATGCATCCAAAAACCCATTAGAATGTCATATTAACAAGGTATCCAACCTCTAGATTAATAATAAATGGTTTGACATAGAGCAATTCTCTTTAGGTAGTTTGACGTCACAAATGAATCCAAATTCGAAGCAGTTTTCTTATAATTATCGATGATACGCTTGTCAATTTATGGAAACGTATTTTTTTGAATACAAAATAGAACCAAATCGTCAGAAATTGAGTTTTGCTTTCCTCTCAATTTTTTTACCAAACATTTTATTCTTCACCTATTCCAGCATTATTTTATTCATTTTTACATCGGTGTATCTTATTTTTGTAATACTTCTCAATATCCACATTTCAAAAACTTTTATTTTCTGGATCTTATGCTTATTAAGAGTCCAGCTTTTCTCCACATACATCGTAGCGCTCTAAACGAATGACTTGATGAACGTCTTCCTTAGATTTTACTTCAAATGTTTGGAGCTGAGAAAAATAGGTTCATCAAGTCGTACGTATGAAGTATTATTATGAGGTATGAAGCGGTGAGCTAGACCTTAAAAGATAGTAATTAAATATAACTCTAATTCAACCAGAGTATGTCTCTATTTCCCGAAGGAAACTTGATTGCCAAATATACTCGATGGCTCGCCATTGCATTTCGAGAGCATTCAACAGCACACGGAGTTCGCATGTGGTCACCCATCCAATTAGGTTCACCATGCGCGTCGGTGCTTAACATCAGTGATCCAACTGATGGATTTAACGTCGGCAGTGTGGCATTTGTTCCTGCGCCTCAAAACAAGATTGAATTATTCAAGTAGAACATTATTTTTAAGCTGTATTGCATTAGAGACTTTTCGCGTGTGACAAGGAACTATGTTCTTACAAAGAAGCATATATTCGCTTTTGTGCAAGTAAAATCATTTATTTACTTACTTATTTATAAACTAAACTGTGTAATATTTAATAGGTCGATAACTTTTTCTGGCATCTCTTATTTATACAATCTTCTTTATCTCTGCCAAATAAAAGTTCTTTCTACAAATCACTCCCTTAAAACATCATTGTTTGAATATCTCTATTCATATTGGAATTAAATGGGTTCTTCTTCACAATGTAATGTAAACTTTATATTTATGAAATTTCTTTGATAATATACAATAATGCAGTAATAGCAATTACAAATATATTGTGGCAAATACTAATAGTATAAGTATAATGAAGAGATAATGTAGGAATGGCAAATAAAAATTCCATAAAAACTCACAATTTTTCTGTTTAAATTTTGACATATATAATTCGATATAGGTACAAAAACATTTTCTTCCTTATCGATATGACTCATTTTATATGTCAAATGTCAAAGTCAAGTGGTTGTCAATTGTCAATGATACGTCATTCGATATGACAACAGGGCTAATTTTTCAATAGTGAAATGTGAAAGGATTATGGACGTTTTGTCAAAAAAATAGTATGTACGTTTAAGTCAAAAATGTCACATAATTAATGTTTTTTCAAGTGATTACGTGTATAAAAAAAATTAAATGAATTAACTGATGGAGATAGCGGGAAAGTGTGTGTTAAACTCCACTCATGAAAATAGAAGTTATTTGTAGAAAGTTATTAGAAATATAGAAAAATGGTTTTCAGAATAGCTATTGTAGCATTTATATTAATTAATAATGTTTTCGCCGATGAACATAATCATATAGTAAGTACTTTTACGTGTTACGTCTCCAGATCAGATAATCAAAGAACGTATTTTTTAGTATGAAGATGATGAGGAGGTAGTTTTGTGGATGAACACAGTAGGCCCATATCACAACAGACAAGAGACTTATGGATATTTTTCACTGCCTTTCTGTGCTGGTTCGAAAGAACACATTAGCCACTATCACGAGACCCTTAGTGAGGCTTTGCAAGGCGTTGAGCTAGAATTTAGTGGCTTGGAAATTGAGTTTAAACGTAAGTCGATGCAAGGCATAATAAACTTTTAGACTTAGTTTTATTTTGAGTCTGCCCCTTTTATTTCAGCATTACAATTGCTGTTAATTGTGTTTGTAGGTAAATCAGTAATCTACATACATTTTAAATATAGTGCCAGCACAATATTTAGCAGATTTAAATTTTAATGCTGTGTTGCAACTTCTTATCCTTAACTGTTGCAGAAATTTTCCGTTTTAAATATTACACAAGCCTTTAAGCAAGTCAATAAAAAATGTATTTAGCAACATTAGTTTTTGATCATATCTTTATGTTGATATATTAATTTAGTTCCATTTATGGCTATTTAAAACATGACAAATTATGGGAATGGTCGACTTAACCGCAATTACATATTAACGCGATTATAATAGAATATGGCTTAAAAACAGTTGTACATACCTTAATAAAGTAAAACAGTGTGGTATATTTAGTTTTTAATAACCTTTCAATAATAAACGCAATTAAAACGTTTTGCTTCGCAACAAAAACGTATATTTTTGTAGCTGAGGTTATGACTGTTGTTTCGTTGACATGATAGGCGTTGTTGCCAGTTTCGAAGCTATTTACTTGATACTGGGGGAATGTCAGGTCAGGTCAGGCAGGCCGATAAGTAAGTAAGCATTGTCCGGCAGTGCATTCATTCAATGTGGCAACGCTGCTGAAAATTGACAGTTCCAAACGTGAAATTCGTGCATTTTGTGGAATTTCATTTCTCAATTATTCTGTTATTTCTGTTTTTTTCCATATTTTTTTTCCAGATTATAAATCTACGTTACATACTCTTTCTTGTGGTGTGTGCCTTTTGCTAGAATCCAGTTGCGGTATAGTCGACTGTCCCCAATTCACCACAGTTTATAACTGAAAGTATGCACAAAATATACAGACCTTTGTAAGGCTAGATGTATTCTGACCATAATTAGAACCGCACACTTATTTCACTCTGGTTAGAGCTCGTCAGTATGATATACTAATTACAACGAGAACACACCTATAAAGTAATACAGCTATGGTAGCCAGCCTCCTTGAACATTGTGAGATGTACGACCATTTCGGTCCGGAACCAGGTAGTATGTTGTCACGAGAGTTCCAAATAACACAAAATATTATAAAATAGAAACTGTATACAACCAACTAACAATTTTGGAAATTAAGAGCCCTGGCCCATTACTTCCCTAATATAGGGACAACGTATGTAAGGGTAGATGTATTATCACCATAATTAGAACTGTCGACTGGTTTTGCTCTAATTAGAGCTTACAGCCTAAATACTATCGTACCGTGGGTGTAAACAAGGAGGAAAGAGGCAACTTGTTAATTCTAGATTTGAAGATTTGGAGGTTCGGGGGAGAAGGAAAAACATGTGCCGGCAAGGAATTCCACAACTTGGAAATCCTCGGTACAAAAGAGCAGGCATAAGATGTTCTATGTCTGGTGACCTGGACAGTAAAAAGGTGCATTCGCTCTGTTCCCCTGGTAGGTCTGTTGGGGGCAGCAGGTGGAGGAACTATGGAAGAAAGCTCCTCTGAGCAGTGCCCATGCAAATATCTATAAAAGAGAGAGAGGTCACCAATGGCACGTCGGTGCGCAAGGGATGGCAGCCTTTGGGTGATGGTAAGGTCACAGATGAGACGAATAGCTCTCTTCT
Source organism: Tillus elongatus (assembly GCA_964006375.1). Classification (NCBI taxonomy): domain Eukaryota; kingdom Metazoa; phylum Arthropoda; class Insecta; order Coleoptera; family Cleridae; genus Tillus; species Tillus elongatus. The sequence goes on along the minus strand of OZ023263.1, from coordinate 241,913,118 downwards.
GAATGGAGTCCAGGATAGCAAGTGTAAAAGCAGCAGCAGCACCTCAGATGTGGGAGCAGTATTCGAGGTTTGATCTTATTTGTGAAGTATATAAGGTATAAAGATTAGCTGGTGAAAAGTATTTGCGAGCCTGGAAGAGGAAACCTAATTTCTTAGCACCCGCTTCTGCAATTGTGACATGTTGGTGCCAATTGAGATTTTGATCCACAGAAATGCCAACAAGTGAAAATGACTCATTACTTTGAATAACTTGGTTGTTCATTGTGATGGGTCTAGGGCTGGTGTATCTCTTATGAGAAAGAAAGCAAGACTGCGATTTGGTGGGGTTGAATTGTACAAGATTTCTACTTCCTCAGTCTAATATTTTTTGAAGATCCACGGAGACAGAACCCTCCATGAGTCTGCGATCCTCATCTAATGGGGCTAAAGAGACAGGCTTAGAATATTGTATATTTGAGTGGAGGGTGTTGTCGTCCGCGTAACTGTGAACTGGGTTGGATGTGCTAGAGAGGAGGTCATTGATGTGGAGAAGAAACAAAGTAGGGGCTAAAGCTGAACCTTGAGGAACTCCTGCATTAATTGGATACAGTTTAAAGGAATGGCCATCCATGACAACAGAAATGCTCCGGTTGGAGAGGAAATTTGCTGTCCAGGTACAGAGTTTTGGTGGTAGGCCATAGGCCGAAAGTTTATTAAGCAGCGCTGCATGCCACACCTGGTCGAATGCTTTGGATATGCCTAGAGCGACAATCTGGGATTCACCATGTAGTTCCATATACTTGTTCCAAGCATAGGTGACAAAGGAAAGGAGGTCGGCAGTTGATCTGCGCTGACTGAATCCATACTGCCTGTCGTGGATTAGACTGTGTTTTTCAAGAAATTTTAGTAATTCAGTGTTTATATACTTTTCCATCACTTTAGAGACGACTGAAAGGAGAGAAATAGGCCTGTAGTTGTTGGAAGTGCTTTGGATCCTTTCTTGGGGACGGGTTGTACTCGAGTAGTTTTCCATTTACTAGGGAATATGCCTCTATTGTAAGATGTCTGAAACAGACGAGTCAGGACAGGAGCAAGTTCTGGTACGCATTTTTTGAGAACAATTGCTGGGATCTCGTCAAGGCCAGAGGCTTTCCTGGTATTAAGAGAAGAGAGCATCTATCGTACCTTTTTAGTTTTGAAAATGATATCCGCCATTTTATGCGCGACATTGGGGACTGTTGGTGGGTGAACATTTGGAGGTGGGTTGAGAGTAGAATGACCGGCGAACAACAAAGCAAAAAGTTCAGCCTTGCCCAGGGCGGTAGATACAATTTCATCTCCTGATATAAGAGGTGGGACTGTGCTCTTGCATAAATTATTCCCAATAGATTTAGCAAGAGTCCAGAAGGGTTTGCCGCCCGTTGGAGCTTAAGAGGACTTTATTTTTGAAGTGGTTATTGAACGAGTTTTTTGCCTCAGAAAGAATGCGGACATAGCGGTTTCTTGCGTCCTTAAATGCTTGACAGTTTGATAAAGGTGGGGAAATGTATAAGCGTATTCAGCCGGATCTAACCTCCAAACCGTGGTTTTATTATGGAAACTTCTCAAAAGAGGAAATAAAAAATATGTCGTTTAAGAACTAATCATGCATTATGTCCAGCCTATTTGTTTAAAATTAGATTAAAAGACAGTTCATATTGGAGTGTATGGAATATGGGGATATCGAGCATGTCATGTTTTCATGTATAATAAGAAAGGACGAAGTAGAACAATTTACGTTAACGATCCAAAAACTTTCTGTTAATAAACCCTCTAACCTAGCTCAACTATTAGCCACAAAAGATAGAGATATTAAAAGCTTTAAACAAACATATCAAAAACATGAAAATCAAAGTATAGAGTACAAATCTAGCGGCAACTTTCCGAAATTTGGAAGTAGCATTTTCTTTGTCCCAGTACTTAGCGACTTTTAATTCTATTCTTAAATTTAATACAAATAATAATAGACATACTTATTTTAAGTAAAGCCAGTAGGGTGGAATTGTAATTAGTTAGTAGTGAATATCACCTCTAGATAGTTAATAAGTTCCTATTGTCTTTCCTAGTGTTTGAAACCTTTCTTATAGTGGTTCAGTCTGTGATGTTGAAAGCTCTGAAGAGCCCCAGTAGCGTATACGTATCTCTGTAGTCAACCATTTCCTAAAAATCCTTTTATTAATTAAAAAAAAAGTCTTAAGAATAAACAGTTTAAAAAAAACCTATATAATCAAGGATGAATACTTGTATTTAGAAGTAGCATAGAATAAATTTAAGTATGTATATTCATATACAAAAAGAAAAGTGTAGAGGTGATCTAACGACTTTAGGAAAGGGTAGCAGAGGAGGGTCATAATGTGCTAATGGCTGATCAAAGCCACAGCCAGTAAACCGAAACACACACTTAGCTTGACATTAGCTGTGGGACTCCATCGATTGCTCGGCGCCATCTAAACTCCTCCGCCATCGAGGAGGTGACTCAAGGCTGCCTAAACCATTGTTCAAATGCTGCGGTGGCCCCTGGTTGCCCGGTGTGGAGCTCCTCTGTCAGGTATGATGCATTCTCTACCTACAGGAGCAGGGCAGAGGACGGCTTTATAAAAAAAAACGGCCTCTAAAGCTGGAGTCCAAAACGGCATCGCAGATGGCGTCAAAAGCAAACGGGGTGACTGTAACAATTGAGGTGTATAAGTGTCTTGTCGAGTTCGTTATCATTCACATGGGGCAGCCTGCAGTATGTTCAGGTCAAGTACAAAATGCATCTGCATATTAATAAATAAGAAAAATTAATTGAGTTAATATAAGAGGGCTTCCATTTGATCGCCCCGGGACAGCTAGGGACCTTGGAATTGTTTTTTATGGTACTCTATCTTTTAAACCACACTGTGAGCAGACTGTCAGTTCTGCTTACAAAACTCTTGGGTTTCTGATAAGAAACAGCAAAAATTTCTCACAGACTGACACCCTCCTCCTGCTCTTTAGTTGTTTGGTTAGGTCCAGACTTGAATATGGCTCAGTTGTGTGGGCTCCTACTTATGATATACATGTGGCAAGTCTAGAATCAGTGCAAAGGAAATTTCTCAAATTTCTTAGCTTTCGTGAGGATGGTCGATATCCTTCTATTGGTCTTCCTCAGGAATGTTTACTTCTTCGTTTTGGTCTGCAGAGTCTGTCGATGCGCAGGCAGTGCAGTTCATTACATTTTTATATAAACTGGTTAATTCTGTGTTCGATTGCCCTAGTCTCCTTCAGCAACTTAATTTCAATGTGCCTCGTGTTGCAGCACGTTTTCCAGGCACATTCTATCTCCCGACTAGTCGTACGCGATTGCTGCGATCGTCTCCAATTTACCAGATGTGCAATGATTACTCTGTACTGCAGGACAGCCTAGATATCTTCTCATGTAATATATCAGAGATAAAAATGTTTTTCAAAGCAATCTAATTTGTGACTCTCTTTTGTGTAGTTTGTTTGATTATTGTTTGTTATTATGTTTTGTGTATCAGCTCATCCTTAGTTTGGCTTTAATCTGTTGGATCGTGTAAGAATAAATAAAAATAAATAAAATAAAATAAATAAATATTGAATCTTGCAAGAACACTACCACAAGCCACCATGAAAACAATATAGGAATCATATATTCGACAAAGCAATTGTTAAAAGTAAATTCTCTACTGTAAAACAACCAAGCAATTATATATAAACCATAAATAAAGCAATTATAAAATAAGTGAGCATTATATCTTCCCCCTTACCTCATCAGCCGTGCTGCCTTCTTTTATTATTTATCTAGATAATGAAATGTTTCAATATTGAATTTTTAGTAAGAAGAGAACATGTCTCGTGGTTGCATGAGCTTTTAAAGGCTTCTTATCTTGAAAATACATCTGACCAACTAACTGTCACGTCTGAAGAATAGTTCTCACTGACTAACAATACAGTGAGATTATTGACTACGAGCCTGGTGGGTCGCGTCAATGGCTATGACGTCATTATGTTGGCAACTGTTCCTTACTGAATAAAAATTGTAAGATGTATTTAGTGCTATCGGGGCGGCAAGGCCCCGGACGAGCCCTGAGGGGAAAAAAAAAGATGTTATGAACCTTATAGGATGGGAAAGGTTTCAAAACGTGTAACATGTTACAAACTAATATTATTTTTAATATAATAAGTCTTGGAACAATGCAGGATTAACTGATCAAATTTGGTCTCGTGATTTTCTTTCATCTTATGCAGTATCAAGAAATGAAACTGTTATTTGCTGTGTTAATTCCACTGATGTATATGTTTAGGTGCTGTTCCAAAAGAAGAGTACTGTAAAGTGGTGATGAATGAAGAGAAATATAAAGCATTTGTGTATGCTGTAAAGAATCATTATTGGTACCAGATGTATATTGATGATCTTCCGATATGGGGAGTTGTTGGTGAAGTTAAGGACAACAGTTACTACATATGGACACATAAGAAGTTTGAAATAGGCTATAATGGTAAACAGATCATTGATGTAAATCTTACATCTGAAGATAAAGTGCTTTTGACACCCAACGGAAAGTTGAGTTTCACCTATGAGGTTATATGGAGACCAACTGGTACCAAGTTTGAAGATCGGTTTGATAAGTATCTGGATTATCGTTTCTTTGAGCATAGGGTATATAACACAATTTTATTTGACTGTGATATATTCTAAATGTAAATGTTAATTTCAGATTCATTGGTTTAGTATATTTAACAGCTTTATGATGGTCATCTTCTTGGTTGGGCTTGTTTCAATGATCTTAATGAGGACGTTAAGGAAGGATTATGCCAGATACAGTAAAGATGAAGATATTGATGATATGGTAAGTATATATGTATATGTACTACCTGTTTGCCAGTGTATTGATAATTAAATAAATAAATATGTAGCATATGTACATAATCATGCATTTGTTTTGCCTTATAGTGTAGGACTACATAATATGTTCAGTTATGCTAATTGAGATGTAAGACACAAAGCACATGCCGCCACCTCGTTGCAGAACCAAGTAGTATGTTGTCACGGCAGCTCCAAATATCACACAATGTTAAAAAATTGAGACTGTATACAACCAACTAACAATTTAGTAAATTGTCAGCCCTGGCCCATTTCTACCCTAATATAGGGACAAAGTATGTAAGGCTAGATGTATTCTTGCCACAATTAGAACCGTAGACCGGTTTCGCTCTCATTAGAGCTCGTTAGCACAGCATACTAATTGCAGCGAAAATACACCTATAAAGTAATACGGCTATGGTAGCCAGCCTCTCAACAGTAGGGTAGAACCCACTTAGGGTAGAAATGGGACAGGGCTAACAATTTACTAAGTTGTTAGTTGTATACAGTCTCCATTTTTTAACATTCTGTGTTATTTGGAGCTGCCGTGACAACATACTACTTGGTTCCGCAACGAGGTGGTGGCACGTGCATTGTGTCTTACATCTCACTTAGTGTCGGGTCAGCACCCTGATGAGGGTCACCTCATTCTGCCCAGCCAGGTCGCTCATCTCGTCTCAACACTCACTCACCAGCCAGGAATTTACCTGTGGGTCACTTAGGGCCTTAAGGGCTGCCTGGCTGTCTGTGGCTATGTGGATCCGCATGTTGGTATGGCCCCTCCTCTTGTTCTCCCACACACAGTACAGAATGGCGCACATTTCGGCCTGAAAGACCGTTGCATGGACTCCGAGGGAAATACTATGCCTTATCCTCAGTCCTTCCGATTAAACACCTGCCCATGCTCCCCGCCGGATCCGTCCGTATACCAGACGAGCTCGTCCCGTGGTATGCCCGGCGTCTCCTCCCGCCATGCCTCCTGTTCGGGGATTTCCACTGTAAAATTCTTTTCCGTGCAGATTCGCGGGCACGCGAAGTCTGACCTCATTTCAAGCATGGGCTCCTTCACGATCTCCTGAATTTTGCAGTGACCCCTGAAGCCTGAGTTGATCTTCAGTCTACCATTGCAGGCTAGTCTGTATAGTCCTAGCCTGGCCTCCCCCATAATAACTTAAGTGTATAGGGGTTGATTCAGCAACACCTCCATGGCAGCTGTTGGGGTTGAATACATGGCCCCTGTGATGCTTAGGCAATCCATCCTTTGGATCTTGCCTAGTTTTTGTTTGGTACTGAATTGTGTCACCTTAGGCCACCAGACCAGTACTGCGTATGTTAACGATGGTCTACCACCCTTGTGTACAGTTAGTGGGCCATACTAGGTCTTAGTCCCCACGTTTTTCCATATAGCCGCCTAGTAACGGCTAAGGTCATGACTGCCTTACACAGTATTTTTTCAACGTGACCGTTCCAGGTTAGCGTAAGAGTCCACTACAACCCCAAGATATTTTACCTCCCTGGCCATTGGAACGTTCCTACCATATAGAGTGAAAGTTCTGCTATCCCACTTCCTCCTCCTCGTAAACGGTATGACCGTTGGTTTCTCGGGGCTCACCGTCCACCCTTCCACCACTTTCAGTGATGTCTGCATGCTCTCCCACACTGACTGTGTAACCTTTCCTCGGACTATGATGACAATGTCGTCCGCATAGCCCTGTACGTCATACCCTCCTCCCGAGAGCCTCACTAGCAGGCCCACCCACGACTAGGCACCAGAGCTATTTCTGAGTGTTCCCAGTCCGGAGGTGATTGGTTTATTACGTTACAGCCGAGGAAGTGCATCTGGAGTAAAATTTCCATAGTTTCCTCCTGTAAAGACTCCCGTGGATGTTCTAAGGGAGCCTATGTTGGTCTGAGTGTCCTTGGACAGGATCTTGTGTAGTCGAGCGCTCTCGGACGTGTTCTCCACTTCCTCGCAGTGCCTCCTCCACGACTCCTTGGCGTCCCTCAGTCTTTTGTTATAGGTCGTTAGGGCCTGTCTATATTCATCCCATGCTCCCGATCTTTTGGCCGCGTTAAACAGCTTACGAACCTGCGTTCTCCTTTGCCTGAGGTCCTCGTTCCGCCACAGGACATTCCTGGTGGACGCCCTCATTTTCAGGAGACAGTTGGTGTTATAGGCCGAGGTGATTGCATCTCGCAATTGGGCTGCCGCAATCTCAAGGTCTATTGAATTGTCTATGGTACTCTTAACCCCCCGCAGTTCCACTGCTAGGTCTGCCCTGTAGGCTTCCCAGTCCGCCTTGCGGAGGTCCCAGTACCATACCATTTGTCTTTTGACGTTGGCGCTTTCAAAGCGGATGTATCTGTGGTCTGAGCTACTCACTTCCCCAGACACAGCCCAGTTCTTAACAAAGTCACCCAGAAACTGGGTGGAAACTGTTAGATCTAAAACTTCCCCACACAGTGTTGTGACGAAGGTCGGTTTATTATCTCTATTCAATATGTCTAAATTAAATTTCATAAAGAATTGTAAAAATGCCTCACCCTTAGAGTTTGTGTCCGAGCTTCCCCACAACTCATGGTACGCGTTCGCATCCAAGCCGATGATGGCCTGCCATCCACTTGCTCTGCTACCCACCATCAGCTGCTCCAATTCCTTGGAGGAGGGTCCGTGCTGTCCCCTGGCAAATAGGCTGACCCGACAGTAATGTTCCTCTGCCTATCCGCTCCTCCACATCGGATTTTGATCGTTGCCAGGTCCCTGGAACAGAAATTCATTAAAGGCAGAAACTCTATCCCTTCGCTGACAAAAATGCAGGCCCTCGGGTTTTCGCTCCCCCAGTGAGCTGGAATTGATGGGTGAAATTTAAGTGTTTGGACATGAGCCACAATAGACCTAAGGTCGCGGTGAAGGGACTGGAATAGCCACTCACAATGAATCTAATCTAATCTAATCTAATGATACAGAAATTAATACTAGGTAGTTTAAGACCATGAAAGCAAGGATTTGTTGGTAAGTGGCATCAGCTGCTCGCCTGTTACTACACTTAGGAGATTTATTACACCTATCCTAAGATCTAATTTGTAACATTGTATAGCAACTTAAAATTAGTACATAACCTATTAAAACACATTAACTTAATTAAAGCAATTTTAACTTCAATAGAAGTTATTATATTTTTAATGTAATTATGTTATAATGAAAATTTAACGATATTCTCTTTTTTATTTTTTCTGAGTAACTTTATAATAATTATGATTTTCTGTGCAGAAATTTGGAAACCTATTACATTGGGGAATCAGTATGTCAGTTATTAAATGCTTTAAGCGATCAATTAAAATTAACAATTAGACAGAAGATTAAGTCTTGTTTCACAAATAAAACATTGTAAAATTAATGTTGATAGGGGACAATTTGGAGAACCCAATTCATCACAATAAAGTTCTTTTTTGATCCGACGATCGTATCGCTAACAAAGTTAGTGTCATCAAGGGATAAGCAAACTAAGTGAATAAAGACTAAAACTACTATTTATATGTTAGTTGCAAAGCAGTTGCGAACAGCGCCCTCTAGGAAGGTGTACAGACAGGCCCCCACTGTTGAGTCTTAAATCCCTATGATTAAAACTGCATACCTGCCTTTGTTATGCTGTGTGTCGTTATCAAATATTCCTTCTAAGGACACGCTGGTTATTAAGATAAGAGTTAGAACAATGGACTACATAGAACCGGACCTACTCTATTCATCGAAACATTTTTGTTCAAATTTTGAACTATATATATATATATATATATATATATATATATATATATATATATATATATATATATATATATATATATATATATATTGTGACGGCCACTTGGGGTGGCCGGGGGTTAATACTAGTTTTCACTAACCAGGGGAAGTTCGGGATGTCTTCCGGGACACGGCTTTCCTACGGGATCATGCTCGGACGCCAGCGTTTATAGAGTTTGTCAGGGAGTAAACGCGCTCCCGCTGGATGCCCCTCTTCTCCCAAGTCACTGGTAACGGATACACTAGCCCAGGGTAGTTTCTAGTGGAGACAGGGTCCTCCTAAGCCAAGACAAAGTCCCCCGGGACTTCTGGTTATGGTCTTTATTAAAGAACTGGAGTCAAATTGTATTTGGGTGGATATTCTGGGAGAATAAATGAAATGTTGAGTAAATTAAAATAAAATTCTATTCACTAATTATATACACAAGGAAATAACGGGGTCCTGTTACCAGGAAGCCTAGCAATTATGGGCGGCCAGAGGCAGAGGTGGTTACTTGACTTAAAATTATTCTTATGCGCGGATTGCACGGGGACGGTAAAGCGGCAACGTTTAAGCGGTGCAGGGTGGTGGCAGGATAGTGATTAATAGCGGGTGTTCCCAGGCGGGCATGCAACTTACAGGGTGCGTCGAACACTACATAAAGCTTTGTATGGCACCAGCAAGTATTATCTACGGCCCATCATTCACACGTTCTCACTCGCACGCTCGGGGAGCCTTGTTCGGTGCGGAAGAAGACCACCCCCGTTCCCGGATTTACGCCCCTCCTGAACGGGGCCGCGGACGGCCCGGGACGTCAGGCGCCGCCTAGTTGTTTCAATCTGCACCAGCGCAGTCGCTGCTCTGTCCGAATCTACTCCAGCCAATGCAGCTCCCAACCCCCAGAGCAGCCCGCCAGCGGAGACAGGAAAGAAACTGTCCCCTCTAAGGTTCCCAGTGTTATTGTGGGGCGTTTCACATTTCGACCACAGATAATAGAATCAGGTTTTCACCTACCTGGGGTATTCTCCGGTGACAAGGTTCACTAAGCAATCGCTGCGGCGGCGGCGGTGGGAAGCGGCGGTCTCGCTCGGCTTACTGGTCTTCTCGTGAACCTCACGGGCTTTATAATTTCACTTCTTTGCGACGAACGCACTAGCTTGTTCGCGGTCACTACCCAACTGCCCACTCTCCGTCGGCGTTCCGTCCGGTCACACTTCTTTTCCGAAATTGTCCCCTCTACTAATTATTCTGTTCAACATGCCGGATTTCGTATTTTCCTCCACGGAAAATGCTGAAAAATATTCCAACTTTCGCAAATGTTTCGTATATTACTCCACGGAAAATGTTGGAAAATATTCCAACCTTTATGGTGTAACATAATGCAGTGGTTATGATGGTAAATTAGGCCGGATAATCTATCCAGGATTAGTCACTTCGTGACAATATATATATATATATATATATATATATATATATATATATATATATATATATATATATATATATATACTATCGTAAGCATCAAGCTGACGTGACTGCCTGACATTTTTTATTAACTTGAGATTTTCTTCATCTACATGATGATTATTATCCCAAATATGCGGAGCAATACAAGACTTGTCAATAGTGGCATTACTAAGTTGCGCTAAAGTTTCTTTAAATCTAGTTTCAATGGTTCTTTTAGTTTGCCCAAAATGTAAGTTCAGAATCCTTACAACCTATTTCATAGATTCCCGACACATCTTTGGTTTTATCTTTACCCTTTGGGTTACCTAGCAAATTTTTTAATGTATTTGTAGAAAATGTTATCAACAAATTGGCTTTCTTAAAAATGCTATTAAAACCTCTCGTAATTCCCGGTTCAAATGGTAAACAGACAACGGATTTGTCTGGTTTGTCTTTTCTGAAAGTCGTAGATTCCGCAACATTTTCTTTGTTTTATGTTTATTAACTAGTTTCCCCACTATAGCAGACAGAATATCCATTATACTTAGCTACATTTTCAATATATTCAAGTTCTCTGTTGTATCTTTCATTATTTAAGTGAAACTGTATTAATCTATGAACCTTTAAAATTTTAACTAGCTGTTTTTTTGTGGAAAACTATGGTGTGAGTCAATCGAAATTTAATTCACTGTAGTGGTTTTATGTGTGTCAGGAATCCGTGAAATAGTAATGGTAAGGATTGTGAACTTAAATATGTTGGGTAAACTAAAAGAACCATTTAAACTAGATTTAGAGAACATTTAGCACAACTGAGATATGGCAGTATTGACAAATCATGTATTGCTCAGCATATTTGGGATAATAATCATCATGTAGATAAAGTAAATCTCAAGTTAATCAAAAATGTCAAGCAGTCACGCCAGCTTGATGCTTACGAAAGTATATATATATATATATATATATATATATATATATATATATATATATATATATATATATATATATATATATATATATCTTTCGAAATTGGAACAAAAATGTTTCGATGAATAGAGTAGGTCCGGTTCTATGTAGTCCATTGTTCTAACTCTTATCTTAATAACCAGCGTGTCCTTAGAAGGAATATTTGATACGACGCACAGCATAACAAAGGCAGGTATGCAGTTTTACTCACAGGGATTTAAGACTCAACAGTGAGGGCCTGTTTGTATACCTTCCTAGAGGGCGCTGTTCGCGACTGCTTGGCAACTAACATATAAATAGTAGTTCAAGTCTTTATTCACTTAGTTTAGTCATCCCCTTGATGACACTAACTTTGTTAGCGAAACGATCGTCGGGTAAAAAAACTGTATTGTGATGAATTGGGTTCTCCAAATTGTACTTACCAGTGCTCATCACAGGTTCCAATCTTCACTAATTTAATGTTGATAAATTTTACTGTTCTTACTATCATTATGAACTACCTTAACTTGTTTGACAGTAAAAGACTTATTAGCATGAGAATTTTTGTAGGAACGTGATTTGGGCGATGAATATGGTTGGAAGCAGGTCCATGGTGATGTATTTCGTCCAGCATCAAATCCACTTGTGTTTTCCGCTCTGATTGGTGCAGGTCATCAGCTTACCTCTGTTGTGTTTTGGGTGATAGTCTTTGCAATACTGGGAGAACTCTATACTGAGTATGTATATTACATTTCTTTTACATTTCTTTTTTTTTTTTTTTTATTAGAAAATTACAAGTTTTGTTTCAACAATTTTTGAATCATACCATAGCAAAGTTGTAGTCCCGAGTTTAATTTAATTTAATTTATATGGGGAAATCCCACTAAGTGTTACAATACAAGTAAAAGTACAAAACAAATCAAATATGCACACATAAATCTACAAAGAATCACAGCAGAACTGCCACACAAAAGATACACAGTCAGTTCAGCGATTCACTCTTAACAACAGACGCAACCATACGCCTTCTGAGAGCAGACAGTGAAACACAAAAGATGTGAAAATTGTCCACCTCAGTGATCTCATTCATAATATGTAGATATCTATCGATAGGTGAATTAAGTCCATAATTAGTGCGGTGGAATGGGATAAAAAACAAATTATATGACCTTAACACTCTGTTAGGTACATTCATGCCGATTCTGCCCAGAATCTCATCGGAGTCCACAAAACGAATCACAATTTTGAATATAAAACAGAGTCCTGCCACTGTTCTGCGGGCTTCAAGAAAGCTCAGCGTTAACAAATCTTGTATCTATCCATAGTCATGATCAGGTTTTGAATAATAAAGTCTATAAGAGCAGTGCCGCAGAAAGGCATGCTGCACACCTTCAACAGCCCCTGTGTGGCTGGCATAATAGGGGACCACACTACCAATGCATACTCGAGTACACTTCTAACAATAGAACAGTAAACACATCTGACAGTATCCAATGAAAAAAGTCTACAGTTTCTCACAACAAAGTCCAAAAGTTTAGAGGCTTTCATGGTAATATTCTTTTTGTGTTGTATAAAATTCATCTGTTCATCCCCTGTAACACCAAGATCCTCGATCTGGTTAACATAAGACAAAAGCTTACCGTTTACCGAATATGAAGTCCTGAACTTCCTCCCTCCTCTGAAAAAGCTGATATAAGAGCATTTGCTGATGTTAAGATTTAATTTGTCAAAGTACCATGAAGAGAGACGCTCTAAATCATCCTGCAACTCCTGCTGATCCTGAAGGCTAGTTATCACCTTAAACATCTTCATATCATCGGCAAACAGGAGACACTCACGTTCAGCAAAGATATGGACCACATCGTTAATAAAAAGATTGAATAAAAGTGATGAACAGTGACGTCCCTGCGGGACACCAGATGTCATGTGAACAACATCTGAATAAAATCCAGCAACTTTGACTCTCTGGATTCTACCAGTCAGAAAACTCTCAAACCAGGCCACCAAACAATCATTGAAGCCAAGCCCGTGTAATTTAGATAGCAAGAGTCAATAATCGACTGTATCAAAGGCCCTGCTGAAGTCAGTATATATGGCATCAACCTGCTTACCAGACTACAAGGCATCCAGTACCGTTGACAGAGGAATAATCAGGTTAGTAACTGTGGACCTGTTAGCACAAACATCATGCTGCTGCGGCACGAAAAGACTTTTCCATGACCACTACAGCTGGTCATAAACCAGGGCATCGAACACTTTTGGAATTGATGATTGGACACAGATGTTTCTGTAATTTTTTATCTCGTCTCTGTCACCACTCATACGCAGGCACCGAAAAGCTTTCCTTCCAGACAAGCAGGAAAGATTGAAGACCGCAAAGATGAATTAAAGAGAATAAGTAGAGAATAAGGCACTACGTTTTAGAGCAATATCTGGTACACCAACTGGACCGGCCACAACTCTATCATGAAGAGCAGAAATCCGTGTATAAATGTCAGAATTAGATATTTCGGAACAGCTCACACACAACTTGGACCGATTATTATTGCTAGAAGTCAGTGGGGAAGCCGTCGCAGCTCCAACAGTATTCGTTGTATACACAGAGGAGAAGAAACTACCAAATAAATTCGCAATTTTCTGTGCAGTGTCACCAACCAACGCACCACAGTGGATTGTGGAAGGAATGCCAAAGGATGATAATTTTTCATTTATAAATCTCCAGAATGAGTTGGGATCATTCCTAAATTCAGAGTCTTTATCTCGGATGTACGATGATAAACACACATTTGACAGAGCCTTGCACCGAGATCGAAGTCCTGCAAACTCTAAATAGCTAGTATCAGTTCTATCTTGCATATATTTTGCATGAGCCTTTTTCTTTAGAATTGTTAGATGTTACAATTCAGTTGTAAACCATTTAGGACAACAAGATTTTTTAAATGAGAGTTATAAAGCTCTTTCTTGTATGGGAAACTAACACACTAAAAAAAAAAGCTCATTCTTGATTGTCAATTAAAATGTAACGAAATAGTTTACCAATTACTTAAAATAAGTAACTTCCATGCACTTCAGTAATTGAATCGGTTATTTCGAAAAAGCCACTATTCTTTGTTCTTTATTCAATTTGACGAATGTCTTGCACTCTGATGGAAGCGTTCACGTTCACAAGGAAGGAAGCAGCGCCGGTTTTAATTCTCCAGTACTGAGACTAGATCCACGTGAATGGCCGGTAACGCCACAGGCCTAGCTGTGACCCAGCGTTTAGATAGAGACTAAGATAAGAGTCTGGTTTGAAGGGGTAAGGTAAAATCCAGGCTGCGGATTGTATAAACTGGCGATAAGATAGAGTTCAGGCGTCTGACCGCGTCTAAAACGTTACATAGGGGTGGTAAGGTAGAAGGCAGGTTTCTGAGTATGCCCCATTCGAAATTAAAACACTTTCTTGTAATGATTGCGATATTAAAAATTTAGATAATACGACTCACCCTGTATAAAAGGGTTGTTCTTGTGTAGACTGCTCTTAAACACTAATTAACACTAAATATAGAACCTCGTGGTGTGAATACTCTCGCGTAATTTGGATGACGTGCTTCAACTATGGCACACGTCGAATAAGTTATTAAGACACGCTCGTTTCTAGTCCCCTTTCCGCGGTGCAGTCTTTACATCTCCATTTCAACGCTGACGTATTACCTCTTGGTCGGAAAACTTGTTCTATATGGGCTATAGCACGTGATCAATGATTACGTCATTATTAACAACCTTAGGGACTGAGATCGTCGAAGCTATTTTCAGATATATAGGGCGTTTGTTGTCAATAATTTTACTTCCACATCATCACAACGTGTGGCGCATCAGCGACAATTTTTTTTATATATTTTTTCAACAATAAAGCCATTTTGATGAAATATTGTTTCTACTATATAGGTTATACTGGTAACCAAATTTCATGCCTGCTTTCTTTTAAAAAAAAGACATATTTGTTGTTAAAAACATTTTCATGAAAAT
Organism: Tillus elongatus; assembly: GCA_964006375.1. Classification (NCBI taxonomy): domain Eukaryota; kingdom Metazoa; phylum Arthropoda; class Insecta; order Coleoptera; family Cleridae; genus Tillus; species Tillus elongatus. The sequence goes on along the minus strand of OZ023263.1, from coordinate 241,898,076 downwards.
TCACTACCATAATGCACTTGCTGCGTCCAGACTTTAATTATAATTCTACCTCTTATAAGGCCAGTCTAGGACTATACAGACTAGCCTGCAATGAAGATCTTCAGTGGCCCCTGAAGATCAACCCAGGCTTCAGGGGCCACTGCAAAATTCAGGAGATCGTGAAGGAGCCCATGCTTGAAATGAGGTCAGACTTCGCGAGCCCGCGAATCTGCAGGGAAAACAACTTTACAGTGGAAATCCCCGACCGCAAGGCATAGCGGGAGGAGACGCCGGGCATATCACGGGACGCGCTCGTCTGGTTCACGGACGGATCCGGCGGGGAGCGTGGGATGAGGGCAGGTGTTTACTCGGATGGACCGAGGGTAAGTCATAGTATTTCCCTCGGAGCCCATGCAACAGTGTTTCAGGCCGAGATGTACGCCATCCTGCACTGTGTGCGGGAGAACAAGAGGAGGGGCTACACCAACAAGCGGATCCTCATAGCCACAGACAGCCAGGCAGCCCTTAAGGCACTAAGTAGCCCACGGGTAAATTCCTGGCTGGTGAGTGAGTGCCGAGACGAGACGAGCGACCTGGCTGAGCAGAATGAGGTGACCCTCATCTGGGTGCCGGGTCACTCGGGGGTCAAAGGCAATGAAGAAGCTGACAGTCTCGCGAAGAGAGGGTCAGCAGAACCATTTATGGGGCCAGAACCGGCTCAGGGCGTGTCAAAGAGCACTGCCAGGGGAGCCATTAAGTCCTGGGTCAGAAACCAACACAAGGTGTACTGGGCGGACTGTCCAGGGCTCAGACATGGGAAGTCAATAATTGACGGACCCAGTTCAAAGAGAGCTGTGGAGCTGCTAAATCTTAGCAGAGGACAGCTCAGAAACACAACAGGTCTCTTGACGGGACACATGGCCGTCAAGAAACACCTCCATAAAATAGAGCGGTTCGAGGGGGACCTCGCATGCAGACTCTGCGGCGAGGGGGAGAAATCAGCCCAGCACATCTTATACGAGTGTAAAGCTTTGGACCGCAAAAGACAACTGATCTACGGTCAGTCTAGACCAGAGCCAGAGCAATATAAAACTTCACCCTACCAATCGCTGTGCAGGCTAGTTCAAGGCACAGTGATTTTGGAATGGGTGGAGTAAGACTAAGGGTATGCACAATCAACCAAAGGTTGCAGTGCTATCGGGGCGGCAAGGCCGCGGACGAGCCCTGTGGGGGGAAAAAAAGGCTCTTATAATAGCCAATTTTCTCATAAAAATATTAACCTTTGTTGAATGATTTTAAGACTATATTTTGTGAGCTTACACTTTGCTGTGGTGAGTTTTACTCTTTAAGTAATTAGGGGAGCCAGTTTTTTGGGAAAAATCGTTCTTACGTGCTATTTCGCTATATTCAAAAACCATGAGAGACATTGTACATAACATAAATAAGATTGGCCCTAGTATATTATCTTGAGAGATACAACTTTTTCATAGGCTAATTGAAGTTTTATCGTTTCACACCACCCGTAACTAAATTATTTCTAAACCGAACCAAAGTAGTTTTTGTAAGTTAATCATTGTTATTGTTTTGTAGACGGGGATCTCTGTTATCAACTGCCATATTCATATATGCAGCGACATCCCCTGTAAATGGTTATTTTGGTGGATCTCTTTATGCTAGAATGGGAGGTAAAAAGTGGATAAGGCAGATGGCCGTGTCAGCATTTTTGCTGCCTGCCTTCGTTTGTGGTACAGCATTCTGCATCAACTTTATCGCCATTTATTATCAAGCATCCAGGGAGATACCCTTTGGCACTATGGTGAGTTTTGGTTTGTTTTTTTTTTTGCAAGTATTTATGCACATTATAAGAACGTTTGTATTTAATTGGTTGTTAAACAGTTAATAGATACAAAATACAGGTGTAGAGACTTCTTCTCTGGCTTCACAAGTGAAACCAGAGAAGAAGTCTACGTCTGTATTTAGTATAGCTCGGAAATTGCCAGTATCATTGATAAAATGCCTTTTTTAAGAAAAGAAATTCGGGACGCAGCAAGTGCGTTATATTAGCGAATTTTCATTAAATGCTTTAAATTTGAATAGCTTAATTTGCTATTAACCTATAAGGTTGACTAAGAAACCAGTTTTTCAGGAACACTTTAAGTTTACTTACGGAAGTTTCTGTACATTTTCAAACAATAAAGTTATTTTGATGAAACATGGCACATTGTTTTTACTATATAGGTTATACTGGTAACCAAATTTGATGTCTGCTTTCTTAAAAAAAAACATATTTGCTATTAAAAACGTTTTTATGAAAATTTACTACCATAACGCATTTGCTGCATCCAGACTTTTTATTATAGCCATACCCTACCTTTTTCTTTGCTACTTTTAGTTTACTTTTAAGTACTGCACAGTCTCGATCAAAAACTGAATGCATTGTATCTAGTTCCATATTAAAAATTTTTCTCACAACTGTACAATTTATAAACTACGTTTATCTCTGTGGGAGTTGCATAGATTATATAACCTTTGTAACTGTTATTATATTGGTTAATAAATAAATTTTACTCGCTAAACGCCCCCGCGGCAAAAACAGAATGGAAACATTCATACCCAAAAAGTCATTGTGTGTAATCTTTCCGACGGAGGTATGGACTAAGGTCCGGTACTCCCAGGGAGGGGGTTTTAGTGAGTACAGTCTCACAGTACCTCGATATCCCACGGGGCCGTGAATGGGGTCTGCATGAGCATTTCCCCCTCCTGTATCAAAAATAAATTTAAAAAAATGAATAAATAAAATATTTCTGAATTGATATATTTTTTTATTGTTTGTCTTGTTCTAGGTTGCTGTTTCTTGCATATGTCTGTTCGTAATTCTTCCTTTAACCCTGGTAGGAACTGTATTGGGACGTAACTTAGCTGGACAGCCAGACTATCCATGTCGTATTAATGCCGTACCAAGACCTATACCAGAAAAGAAATGGTTTATGGAACCTGGAGTTATCATTCTGTTAGGAGGCATTTTGCCATTTGCTAGTATATTTATAGAAATGTAAGTATGTAATTAACATGTAGTTCTTTCAAATTTGATAATTTAAATAAATTATAATTATGCTAAGGCTTAAAACTTCAAACCGAACCTGATCTAAACCTTTTGTTAGAAAAATTGATATGCAACAGGCAATTTTATAATAGTTCAAATTTTAACATTAGTTCCGAGGTTTCTTCGAAGCAGACCAAGGTCCAAAAAGTGTTAACCTACAAACGAGACAAATTAGTTCCGAGGTTTCTTCGAAGCAGGCCAAGGTTCAAAAAGTGTTAACCTACAAACGAGACAAATTAGTTCCGAGGTTTCTTCGAAGCAGGCCAAGGTTCAAAAAGTGTTAACCTACAAACGAGACAAATTATTTCCGAGGTTTCTTCGAAGCAGGCCAAGGTTCAAAAAGTGTTAACCTACAAACGAGACAAATTATTTCCGAGGTTTCTTCGAAGCAGGCCAAGGTTCAAAAAGTGTTAACCTACAAACGAAACAAATTATTTCCGAAGTTTCTTCGAAGCAGGCCAAGATGCAAAAAGTGTTAACCTACAAACGAGACGGCCAAAGTCAGACGTTTAGTCAGGAGGTGTTTCTAATTTCAAATAGCACACACCTGCGGTTCATACATGTGCAAATTTTTCACACTTGCTTGTTGATAATTCTCTTTTGGAAAGTAAAAAACTACATGAATTCAACACTTGGGTGACTAAGAATTTTTGCATCTTTTTAGTGAATTTTGATTAACAAAATTCACTAATAGAGAGGTATCGATGGTGAGACTTTCGGAAAATTTCTTCAAATTACCGCGAATTAGGGCCTCTCGAATCCCTTTCCATGGTCAGTTAAAATGTTTATATATATATAATATCCAACCAATAACTCAAAAATACTTCACTGGTTTGGACCAAATTTGGAAATTACCCTTATTTTTCTAATGGCTTGGATGAGTTCATTCATCAAATCTTACCGGCCAATTTTTCTTAATAAAAAATTTAAAAATATTTTTTAAAGCGCAATATCTCTCAAATTTAATCGATTAAAACAAAAATTTGCAACTTAAAAGAACATAGACAGACGTGGTTGTGTACCAATTTTCAGGTCGTTTGACCAAAGGAAAATAAATTTATTCGAAATTAATAATAAAATAATCCTCAACATCACTTCAGATTCTATAGTGCAATATCTACAATGTTGGACAAAGACAGATGACGTTACCTTTACTACTATGCTATTTATATAAATCATAGATAAAAATCTAAACAATGGAAATTATTGCAAAAGGTCAGACATTGTGAGAGATACGACGGACGCCATCTCGGTACAGGACTAGGTAGTATGTTGTCATGACAACTCTAGTTTACACAAAATTTTATAGATAGAGCTGTGTAACTAACAATTTTGTAAATTGTCAGCCTTTGACCATTTCTTTCCTAATACCGGGACAAAGTTTGCGTCCAAAAGCGCTAAATATTAGCATGCGAATGTATACTAATAAATAAATAAAAGTAGACCATAAAGATCCTGAATTGTAGTTCGAGAGTTGAGGAATCTCAATGTCTTGATTATCAGGATAGTAAATTTCTTCAAAAGAGAATGATCTGTCAGTTAAAGTTTCCTTAGTAGAAGTTAAAAAAAGATTTTTCTGTTTTTGTTCAAATTCTCTCTATTTTTGTTGCCGTTGCTCTTTAAGCATGATAGACTCTGTTAACTGTTTGTCTAAACGTCTAATATACATTTTACGAGCTTGTCTCTGGTCTTGAAGGTACTCGTAATCTTCAATGTACATTTTCTTTGAACACTTGCATGAATCCCTATCAAGGCACTTACAAATGGCAATATCTAAAAGAGTTTTCAAAGATTCTTCGTAAAATTCACGTCTCTTCTCGGGATTTTGGATTTTCTTTATGCTTTTGTATTTGTAATAATAATGAATCAACCTTAAGACAATTTGCCGATGGCTTATAAAGGGAACAGATGCGTTTTCCCATATTTTCTCTACATCTTTGGACAAACCTCTCAGATTTCCTTGACAGAGGGATCTTTGCCGCTCCTGCTCCAAATTAAGTCATTTCCCACCCAAAATAATACTTAATGATGTCACAATTAGTTGGCAACACATTTTATTTCAATTGTTGTCATTCACCAACAATGGACAAGAACTGTTTTCCGCGTTTTCGGCATTTCAAGCGAAATAATTATTAATGTATGGGAGCAAAACTAAATTAATGTCACAATTCACTAATTCAGTGACATGCACTTCACTTACAATCAGACTCGCTACTGACCACATGGACACAAACAGCAAACTTATACAGCATCAATGGCACCTATTAATTTGTCGAATGACAATGTAATGAAGTCCGATTTATGACTGTTATTTGAATAGCTAATAATTCATGTAGGCGGTGTAAATAACGGATATTTGCTAGGTAATAAATGACTGACTCATTTTAGATACACTTCAGAGTATGAAAAGTCGCCACAGGCGGAACGTGGATTTTGTAGGATGGAACGCATAGCGCCGGTCTGACAGGCGCGATGAGATTCATTCTAGGTGCGTCATGGAGCGCATGGCAAGTAAGCGAACCGAGAAACGGAACGTGGAGAGATGCCTTTAGCCCGTGGTCGCGAAAACAGGTACCGGCGGTCGTACGTTAATTGTAAAGTTTTTAAAAGCGTCAGTTAGGTGTAATACCTGGAAAGTTTATTTCGCTGTACTACAGAGTAGTGAAAAGCAGCGTGTTAGTCATTTAATAGTAAAGAACGAGAGTCTGGGAAGACCATTTCTGTTATAATAGTTTGCAAGGTTAGTTATACTTCGGAAAACTTGAAGAAGTGTAATTGCAAACTGGAATAAATGTTTAGGTGTTTTATTAATGCTGTTCTGTGTGAAATGTTAACAGGGTGTTAGGATTTCATGCGTATACAGGGTATACTGTATGTAGGAGTGACAAAATTGGTCACGGGTAACCCATTTAAGGGAGGTCGAAGTCAGGTAAATAATTATACCGTATGATAGTGGAATTAGGTTGTTTAGTGAATTATAGCGTGCTATACAGGGTGATCTACGTTTATGTTGAGGGACGTATGTCCTCGATGTACGCATGGAGCTATCTTGAATGGTATGCGCTCGCTAGACCAGGTAGTTAATTAGCTAGAGTGTCCAGTCTAGATAAGTGACAAGCTGGTCACGTTTCTTACCCATATAAGGGAAACGGGAGTACAGACTGTGCTGATTAAAGGGGTAGTATTTAGGGTGCCCGGGATCCTGTGCTGTATTGGGTCGACTACGTTTGCTTTGAGGGATGTATGTCCTCGAAGGACGCATGGATCGATCCAGAATGGTACGTAACCACTGGATGGCACTATTAGCTATATAGGGTGTTTGACAGAAAGAGGGGACAAGTTACCCGGTGGTATTAGTTAGCAAGTTAGGGTATTATAAGCGTGGGAACCGTTTGCCTACCCACCTAGCAGAGTAAGATCGCAAAGGAATTGTGGGAATAAATCCCAGGGGAAAGTAGAACCCCCGACTGAGGCGGAATTTATAGCGGGGCCATTTTCCGTTTGATGCATGTGTATATCGCATTCCGCTTGCCGTTTATTTGATATGCCTTGTTGTTTGCTGTGCTAATGCTAATATCACGCTTTATTTGTAATAAATGGCACAAATATTATTCTGGTCGAATATCATTGTATTTTTAAATATTAATATATTTGTATCAGTTCCACTATGAAGGAATGATTTATCAGAGATAACGTTATCTGACCTGAGATATGTTTTCTCTTTATTCGCATGAACTGTAGCGAATCTTTGGTTTTAATAATTTGTGGATTTTTATTGTTGTCATTTTCATTTTGTAGATATTTTAAATATGATTAGAGGATTTTATGAAATTAGTTGCGTTTCACTGCACTGCCTGAAGATATTTGCACTAGTGTAAGTGTGTTTAAGCTAGAATCCTGTGACGGATTGTAACTAGCAGAGGTATATTGTAATTGATATTTACCTGTTTATAATATTTCTGCTTCCAACTTTGTAAGCTAGGAAAACAGCCATTATTCGGGAGTAAGTAATTAAAGCCTACTTACCTCCCGAGAACTCTACGGGATGTAATAACTTTCGACCCCTGGCTATAGTTTTCTTCTCCACTCGAGCTACCCTAGGACAACGCTGTTATGAAACAGTAGCTTTGTGGTGTTCTACGAGGGCCTTAGCAGAAGTCCTCACGGGGATCTAACCTCGTCCTATTTAATAGGGAATAAAGATGGCGCCCGAGGATACGTAACCTCGAATATTTAGGTCGCGCCCGAATGACGGATTGGCAACTTATCCGTCGGGCCTCTGCTTAGCCGGGGCATCACAACAGATTGACGACTGACAGTACAGAGCACAGAACACAGAGCACATCGGCTATCGTAATGTGCGACTTTGACGCAAATGTAAAAGGTTTAGGTATTGCGCGCCACCTCTAAACATGGATATTACTGTATGATTTTTGGTATGCACACTCGTTGTGTACATGGTCGTTGTTGAATAACACAGGAACAAAAAAAAATTCAAAAAAAAATTCAAAAACTGAACCAATTTTAAAAACTTTGAGTATTGTGCGCCACCTCTAAACATTGATATTTCTGTGTGATTTTTTTGTATATATACTAGTTATGTACAGGGTCATTACCAACTTTATTTTGACGCCTCCTATATATGTGCAAATTTTCATTTGAATCACTTCAATTCAGTGTTAAATGATACAGGAATGACAAATTAAAGAAAAAAATTCACTCCACCCTAGTAGCTACCCTTTGAAGAGGTATGATGATAGGGGTGAGATTTTTATATCTAAAAGTTAGTTTTTGACAATAAAAAATCTATCTGTTTTTTGAATTTTCCCTAACAATGGTCACTTTCAATTTTATTGAATTTAATGTGGTACTTTATAGACTGAGTCTATGTACTATTTTATTACTAAGCTTTTGATTTTTCCAGGTATTTCATATTTACTTCATTCTGGGCCTACAAGATCTACTATGTCTACGGTTTCATGTTATTGGTGTTCATCATTCTAGTGACAGTTACAGTATGTGTAACAATAGTGTGCACATATTTCCTGTTGAATGCCGAGGATTACCGTTGGCAGTGGACTTCATTCTTGGCAGCAGGTTCTACAGCTGCCTATGTATATATCTACGCCATATACTACTTTTTCTTTAAAACTAAGTAAGTAGCAATGAAAAGGTACCATATTTAACCCCTTAACACACATTAGTTTGATGAGTTGGTCCAAAATAATCATATTTTTTTCTTGTAAATTTTATGCAGATGTTTACAATGTGAGCAGCCAAGTGGAATGAATTCAGCATCTCAATTATTTATTTATTTATTTATTCATACACCATCCAACAGCTTAAAAACAGCCAAATTAAGGATGTGTCAATACACAAAACATAATAACTAACAATAATTAAGCTAACAATACACAAAAAAAAGAGTCACAAATTAGATCGCTTTGAAAAACATTTTTATCTCTGATATGTTACATGAGAAGATATTTAGGCGGTCCTGCAGTACAGAGTAATCATTACACATCTGGTAAATTGGAGACGATCGCAGCAATCGTGTACGAGCAGTCGGGAGATAAAATGTGTCTGGAAAACGTGCTGCAATACGAGGCACATTGAAATTAAGTTGCTGAAGCAGACTAGGGCAGTCGAATACAGAATTAACCAGTTTATATAAAAATATAATGAAACTGCACTGCCTGCGCATCGACAGACTCTGCAGACTAAAGCGAAGAAGTAAACTTTCCTGAGGAAAACCAATAGACAGATATCGACCATCCTCACGAAAGCTAAGAAATTTTAGAAATTTCCTTTGCACTGATTCCAGGCTTGCCACATGTATCTGATAAGTAGGAGCCCACACAACTGAGCCATATTCAAGTCGGGACCTAACCAAACAGCCAAAGAGCAGGAGGAGGGTGTCAGTCTGGGAGAAATTTTTGCTGCTTCTTATCAGAAACCCTAGAGTTTTGTAAGCAGAACTGACAGTCTGCTCATAGTGTGGTTTAAAAGATAGAGTACCATCAAAACAATTCCAAGGTCCTTAACTGTCCCGGGGCGATCAAGTGGAAGCCCTCTTATATTGTACCCGAAGGTGATTGCCTGCTTGTTTCGAGTAAAGGACATCACACAACACTTGGAAACATTCATAGAAAGACCACTCTGACAATACCATTCATCACGGATCTGAAGACAGTTCTGGAGCCGCAAACAGTCATCAAAACTCGAAATATTTGCGAAAATCTTAATATCGTCTGCATACATTAAAAAAGGAACATGTAAAACATGTTTAACTGGGTCGATAAATATATTAAACAGTAATGGACCGAGTAAGGAACCCTGCGGCACTCCTGAAGTTACGTGATAGGTGTTAGATTTGAAGCCCCCAACCTCAACAAATTGCCTCCTTCCATCCAGGTAAGATCTGAACAAGCCAAGCAAGCTCTCGGAGAATCCGATAGCCCTCATCCTGTCAATCAGAACAGAGTGATTTAGACAATCGAAGGCCTTAGATTGACCAGTATACACAACATCAACCTGTGAAGAGCGGTCAAGAGCGGACGCAATGAACTGTGTAACGTCAACTAAATTTGTTACAGTCGATCTACCTGGAATGAAACCATGCTGTCAACTAGAGAGTCTGTTTTTGATGTGAAACAGTATTCGCTGAAAAAGGCAGGCCTCGAAAATCTTACAGAAGACACGTAGTATGGCTATTGGTCGATAGTTTGATGGATCACCACTATCCCCCGAAGACAGGGAAAACCCGTGACAGCTTCCAAATCGCGGGGAATGTTCCAGATCTAAGAATCAGTTTAAAAATTTTCTTAAGTGGAGTCAGGAGAGCATATAAGCAGTCACGCACCAAGAAACCAGGAACCAGATCAGATCCACAGGACATGTTAGCCTTAATTCTCTTAGCGGCTGTAATAATTTTGTCATCTGTAAAGTCATCAACAAAGAACATTGTGATGTCACCCGAAGCCAGGCTGGCGGCTGTAGGCGATGAGGTGGGGGGTGGAACCAGAACATTCCGCAAAATAAGAAGCAAAACTGTCAGCTGCCTGTTGCTGGTTAGATGAATTCCCAATAGAAAAGGTTTGACGGCGTCGAGAAGAGCAGTTCCGGAATTTTTTAGGACTAGATCTAATCTCTCTTTCAACCCTCTGAAAGTAGTTTACTCGAGAAAGATAAATGTCTCTCTTGAGTTTTTGTCTCAGCTCCCTAAATCTATCCAGAAACTCCATATTTCCAGACTTCTTAAACTTACACCATAATGAATATTATTACGCTTATTTATAAAAAATCCCGAAACACGTGAATTTTAGATTAAAAAATGACATCCTGCAACATGAAAACTTCACACCAACATTCAACCTCCGTCGAGTGACAGTTCAACGAGAAAGCAAGCAAAAACAATTTCAGTGTCCTTCTTGGTTGGTATCAATTAAAAAGAAGACATTACACGTTATCAACATTCTTCATAGTTGGCAATGTTAGTTTTGTTTAAAATGCCTTAATAACTTGCTGTGTGATGACAGTAGTTATCAGTTGTTAACTGCAATCCAGTAACATGGTTTATTTAACAGAAATGCATAAAATACCCATTCTTCAGATGATTGGTTACAGAGATAAAACACAATCACAGATCGAAGTTGCTCTCCTATTTCAAGAAAACTTTCTCAATTTGCTGCCTATATCCCAAGGGATAATAAGGAGTAATTATATCTACTCACCCTTTATATAGTAGAGGTTCTTTAAGACAACAGCGGTAGCTTGTGGCTGCACTATCAGCTATACTTGTTAATTGCACCATGGCGGACGATAGATTGAATGTGTCGTTCACAAACCGCTCACCCTTCTTGGATACTTGGACACAACCTGCGCCTTACTCGATATTGTCTCTTTTTGCGTAAAGCTTTCTCATTAGTTAGAGAGAGAGAGAGAGAAGGGGTAGGTTGTGAGTTTCGCGCCCTGTAAAAACACGATCACAGATCGAAGTTCCTCGCCTATTTCAAGAAAAATTTCTCAATTTGCCGCCTATAGCCCAAATAACAATAAGGAGTAATTACTCACCCTTTATATAGTAGAAGTTCTCTAAGACAGCAGCAGTAGCTTCTGACTGCACTAGCACCTATATTTGTTAATTGCATCATGGCGGACGATAGATTGAATGTGTCGTTCACAAACTGCTCACCCTTCTTGGCTACTTTGACACAACCTGTGCCTTGCTCGATGTTATCTCTCTTTGCGTAAAGATTTTCTCATTAGTTAGAGAGAGAGTGAGGGGGTTGGGTTGTGAGTTTTGCGCCTTGTAAAAACACGATCACAGATCGAAGTTGCTCGCCTATTTTAAGAAAATTTTCTCAATTTGTCATCTATATCCCAAGGGACAATAAGGATGAATTATATCTACTTACCCTTTATATAGCAGTGGCTCTCTAAGACAACTGCGGTAGCTTGTGGCTGCACTAGCACCTATACTTGTTAATTGCATCATGGCAGATGATAGATTAAATGTGTCGTTCACAAACCGCTCACCCTTCTCAGCTACTTTGACACAACCTGTGCCTTACTCGATGTTGTCTCTTTTTGCGTAAAGCTTTCTCATTAGTTAGAGAGAGACAGAGCGAGGGGGTGGGTTGTGAATTTCGCGTCTTGTAAAAACACGATAACAGAGTTGCTTGTCTATTTCAAGGAAATTTTTTCAATTTGCCGCCTATATCCCAAGGGACAATAATGTGTAATTATATCTACTCACCCTTTATATAGCAGGGGTTCTTTAAGACAACAGCAGTAGCTTGGTAGCTTGTGGCTGCACTAGCATACTTATTAATTGCACTATGGCGACAATAGATTAAATGTGTCGTTCACAAACTGCTCACCCTTCTTGGCTACTTTGACACAACCTGCGCCTTGCTCGATGTTATCTCTCTTTGCGTAAAGATTTTCTCATTAGTTAGAGAGTGAGGGGGTTGGGTTGTGAGTTTTGCGCTTTGTAAAAACACGATCACAGATCGAAGTTGCTCGCCTATTTCAAGAAAATTTTCTCAATTTGTCATCTATATCCCAAGGGACAATAAGGATGAATTATATCTACTTACCCTTTATATAGCAGTGGCTCTCTAAGACAACTGCGGTAGCTTGTGGCTGCACTAGCACCTATACTTGTTAATTGCATCATGGCAGATGATAGATTAAATGTGTCGTTCACAAACCGCTCACCCTTCTCAGCTACTTTGACACAACCTGTGCCTTACTCGATGTTGTCTCTTTTTGCGTAAAGCTTTCTCATTAGTTAGAGAGAGACAGCGAGGGGGGTGGGTTGTGAATTCCGCATCTTGTAAAAACACGATAACAGATCAAAGTTGCTTGTCTATTTCAAGGAAATTTTCTCAATTTGCCGCCTATATCCCAAGGGACAATAATGTGTAATTATATCTACCCACCCTTTATATAGCAGGGGTTCTTTAAGACAGCAGCGGTAGCTTGTGACTGCACCAGCACCTATACTTGTTAATTGCACCATGGCGACAATAGATTGAATGTGTCGTTCATAAACTGCTCACCCTTCTCGGCTACTTTGACATAACTGGCACCTTACCCGATGTTGTCCATTTTTTGTGTAAATCTTTTCTGCCAGCAGGCCATCCAAAAGCAGCAGTAAAGAGGCTTTGGTTTCTCTTTCAAATTTGCATCAGTTTTGTTCGTACTGTAACGTTAACTATGTTTCATAGACTTTGACGTGTATTTCAACGTTTTTCTGTTTCAGGATGTATGGACTGTTCCAGACAGCATTTTACTTTGGCTACATGGCCCTTTTTAGTGGTGGATTAGGAATATTGTGTGGCACAGTTGGATACGTGGGTGCTAGTGTGTTTGTTAGGAAGATCTATTCAACAGTGAAAATAGACTAAGATGGCAGACATGGAAGCGCATCTGTTATGTATAAAGACTAATTAATCATCTGTGTTATGTGGACTTAATTTAGATCATCAAGAAACCTATATATTATTATGTACATGTTCCCTCACATAGTGTGTAATTTATTTGTTTGACTCAACAGTTTATTCCAGTAAAGAATTTTATATTATTGTGCTTTATTTTTTACAATATATTATTTTTTGTTTTTTTGTTTGTTATGAGAGCTTTATATTACACCTTGACCATACACTTGTTTTACCAAAATGTTTTAGAGCATTTTGAAAGTCTTAGCCACCTAGCACAATTGCTTGTTGGAAAGTGGTAGCGACGATCCTGATAACTTGTAAGTGTTTTGCTGCCAGTAAGTGATGCGTTATAGGAATGTTCCCATCACGAAGCAACCACAAAAATGGGTGACATTGCAGCTTGGTATCGGGAAACTATCCGGCTACATTCCAACACCGTAGCCTTCACATAGCGACGACGAGGCGAAAGGGTAAAAGCCACTATCACGGGGCATCACTACGTACTCTGTCTTCTGTTTGCTTTCGCCTTGAAAATTATTCCACAGAATAATATCTCTCCAGCTTTTATGTTCTAAAACCATCTGTTCAAGGAGCGGAGGTAGTTTTAAGGAATAAACTTGTCGAACTAGGCGAATGTAGACATAAGTAACGGTGTAATTATAACTTTAATAAACTCACAAAACTTAACAATGGTTACGAACTAACTGACTGAATGAATTTGAAACCCGAACTGTTTACATCGTGAATCTTAATTGAACAGTCTCGTAATGTTTATACATAATTAAAATCACAGGTCTCGCGTCTTTACATCTTAAGAATTTAATTAACTGTCGCTCTTATGTTTATCAACAAATACTCCTTATAGTTTTTTAATCAGTTTACGTCCTTCCTAAATTGCAGACTTCAGCAGTCCTGCATTCCTTGTACGCTGCAATTTTACCTTGTTTACTATTTACATAACAATGTAATCGTTTCAATGCCAATGTTATCGATACATTTATGACCTACAATTATATGCAATATTTACATTACTTAGTGTAGAGAATTTTCCTAAAACTAATTTTACTAATTATTTTACCGTTCTTAATAATTATGTTTCCGCGCTTGCTACTGCCATTCTGCAAACCCTATTGTTCTCTGAACACCATCTCTGTCTTATTTCAGTTATATATAGATACTAGCCCGTGCCCAGTCTTGTTTTGGAGAGTGTCAAAGGTTCTGGCGGGTCCCTAAACTGCACTCTTGCATCCCCGTTCCTCCTAAATATGATCAGAAATATGTGTATATATATATATATATATATATATATATATATATATATATATATATATATATATATATATATATATATATATATATATATATATATATATATATATATATATATATATATATATATAATCACCGCCACTTGAGGTGGCTGGAGGGTTAATCCCAGTCTTCCCTAATGTGGGGAATTTCCGGGACACGACTTTCCTGCGGGATCGTGCTCGGACGCCAGCGCCGATAGAGTTTTTTCTCACCCCCTTACCAAGCCACTGTTGACAACTCAAGCCCAGGGTAGACTCCAGTGGAGACAGGGTCCTCCTAAGTGAAGAAGAAGTCCCACGGGCCTTCTAGTTATGGTCTTGATTAGGGATTTAGTGTTAAAGCTTGTTTGGGTGGATCCTCTGGAGTGATTAACTGAAATGCCGAATAAGTTAAAAGAGAATCTATTTACAAAAGAAAGCAAAGGGATTTATTTTACTAGAAATTATGTACAAAGCAGTTATAGGAAACCAGGGGCAGAGGCAGTTATGTGACTTTAGCAACGATATTCACGTATGATACAAAAGGTGGGTTACGCGACAACCCCTTCCACGGCCGGGGTTTCGATAAGCAGTGCAGGGTGGCAAGAAAATCAATAAAAGGAAGTTTCTCCCAACGGCAGCGGGAGGCCGCCGGACAGACCTGGGATCCAGGTACCGTCTGGCTGTAGATATCCCCGCTCCAATTCATTCCCAGAAACACAGGCGGCCACACGGAGGGATGCTTTTAACTGGAGTCGATGATGCAATCACCACGACGGCCCCGACACACAACTCTCTTGCTTAGCCACTTACCCTTGTGTTCTCGGGGAACCGAAACTCTGGAATGCAGTTCTCCAGGCCTGCTCATAAACGCCGACATACATCGGATACCTGGGCCTAATGAAATCAAACAAAGCCACTTGGCTAATATCACGGCTGCTACTCCGTGACCTGGTGCACCTGGTATTCTCCATACAGCAATTACAACAGCGGAATGCTCGGGATCTCAACAGTTCACGTACAGAACCCGCGGACAGCGGTGGAGCTAATAATTCACCTTCTGCGGCGTTCCAGTTGACTGGACGCATGCAGTCTCACTTCTCTCCACACGTCAACTCTCAGCTGTGCTGGGACTCCCATCCAGTGAAAGTGACCTCAGTTCTTTCACATGTCAAGGCCTCTGCCTAGTCCACTTTATCACCAGTCATCTGTTCAGCGTGCCGGATCAAAATATAATTAAAAGTGTTTGAAAATATTTAAGCCATTGTGAATGGAGTAATTGCAGTTTATGACTGTTAATTAGGTTGGGTAATCCTTCCCGGATTATCCACTTCATGACAATATATATATATATATATATATATATATATATATATATATATATATATATATATATATATATATATATATATATATATATATATATATAATTTGGTACAGGGATCTCGTAAACTACTGCAGTTAGAGAGACGGTTAGTTAAATGAGGAAGTTGACCAATTTTATGAGTATAATTGAGAACTGTTTTTGTTTCCATAAAAAATGTCACTACTAGATATTTAAAAAAAACTGATATTTGCAGATTTCCTTAATTCCACTTAGTTGCGTTAATATTGGGTTTACTGAAAAGGTGTAAAGGAAAAAGTTGTAGATAAATATGTTCTAAATAAAGCAAAAATATCTGTAACTTTCAGATGACATAAACTTTTGTTTTTTTAAATTGGAAACCCTAGTTGGCTGTGGCTTCATTAAATAGGTATTTTTTCCTCTTTACATTGATATGAAACACGATATGATTATTCTAAGAAATAAAAATTTTACAGTGGTTTTCTCATTGGTCACCACGGAAACGGTTGTTTATTTCAAATAGCGAAAACCTGAATATAAGTTTTCGCACATAGTGTACATAACATTTCTGATAAGAGATTTAACATAATAATTTACAAAATATTTTTTTTAAATTAAAATAGAAACTATACCAAAAGTTCAAAGAAAATGTTCAAAAAGTTCTCCATTACTAGTGAGACAGCAAATACTCCTACGTAAAACTGAATTTGTTGCTTTTTTAATAGAATGTCTATCGATATTAGTAAAATTGGTAGGGAGGTTTCTCTAAGATTGTTCACTGTATCACAAGACCCTCGGTACACCTTATTTTTCACAGTTCCCCATAAAATAAATCTAAAACGGGCAGATCAGGAGATTGAGGTGGTCATGTAACTGGTGCATTTCTTCTGATCCAGGAAAAAGTTTGGTCTAAGAAGTTCCGAACTTGTTGCCGGTTATGGGGCGGCGCTCCAACATGCTAAAACCACTATGCCAAATTTACATTATCTAGCATATCTTGAAAGTCATTATGGAGAAACTGAAGATAGTGGTCACTAGTTAATGTACGGACTAAGAATTTTTGAACCAATGACACCAGACAAGGAGCTGTGAATGACAACTTTGATGAAAATTGGCCTATTATGTTTTGAATTATCGGTGTGTTTTACAAATAAAAAAAGGTTTTTTAAACCAAATGGTAGTTATCCGCGAAGCTCATTATGTCATTCTTCTTTAATTTAGTACCCAGGCTGCATTTATATAGGAGTTACTTTGGTTCAAGATTGAAAATTCCAGCTTAATAGGAAATTGAGTTATTGGAATTCAAATATTTTTACAAACATTCTCTACTATAATGTATTTGCTGCACCCAGACCTTTTTCAACACTTATTTACTGTTGCTGTATCCACACTTTTGAAAATGATGAAATATTATAGCCCTCTATGTAAGACTGACAAGCAAGACAACCTCAATTTCATTTTTGGAAAAATATAACAAATGAAATGGTGTAACAATTTAACAAAATAAATTGAAAATCTTGGTTTGTGATTTGTCGCAGGGGTACCCCTTCCCCTTCTGCATGCAGAAAACCACCCTCAATGCACAAACGAGAACAATGTAAACAAGAGAAGTTTCTTGGGAACAACCCGCAAGAAAGTTACGGGACCTGCGGTGAATATTAGGGATTCTGGGCGGGGTAAACAGAATTTTAAGGATGTATAGCTGCAAAATGGGTTAAAGGCAGCTTATAGAGGCCCAACTAAGCTGGGTTTTCCGCACCTTCCACTCATATTTCCTTTTTATCTTCTTCCCCGCCCAACACCCATATTCACTCCTGGTCCCGTAACTTTTTTGGGGGCTGTTTGCAAGAACTATTTCTTGTGGTTTGTGCATCTAGAAAGAGATCTATGCATGTTTCTGAGGTTTTTTTTTGTTTCTAAAAAGACCCCGTATGCTAATCTGCAAATTTACCGAAAAGTTAATTTTTATTTGCAAAAAGAATGTACCTGCCAAATTATAAACGTGGCAGGTATTTTTCCTTTTTAGTCGTTTGATGATTTGTTTTAGTCAACTCAATTGAACCAGTTTCTGCAAACAAAATAACAAAAATGGTTTACTAAAACAGATTTGTCGTTGCCTGTGTTTTAAATTTAGCACCCACGCTGCTTTTATACAGGTTTTAATATGTATCATCAGGTAAGTACCGTCCAATTGAAGACCGTCACAGCCTTCATCTCGAGGTCGAGGCGGTTTGGCGACGGAACCGAGGAAGAGTAGTGCATGGTTGCTGAGGTTGGCAAAAAGGGCCCATTGTGGCCTACATGCTTGGCGTTGGCCTCCCCACCACTGCTACTACTACTAGTATGTATCAAAACTGAAGATTCTAGTTTAATGAGAAATAGAATTATCACCATTTGAAACATTTTTACGAAAATTCGCTACCATAACGCACTTGCTGCACCTAAACCCTTTTCAACACTTATTTACTATTGGTGTATCCATACTCTTTGAAAGTCAAATAAATAAATATAAACAATACAAAATTTTGAAATTAAAATTTTGATAATTTACCCTGAGCATCTGTATAATTTAAAATAAAATAGGTATAATTGAAACTACAGTATGAAATTATGTAATTTCATGTAGCTCAAATTCTCCATACACTACAGGAAGAGTAAATAAAATCTAAAAGTAAACGATAAGTGCCTTATTTTAAGTTTCTAATTTCTAAGGAATTAGCGGGGTCAATTTAGATGTTATTTTCTTCTTTTTAATTTATGACGCCTGTAAACAAAAAAGAAGATAACCTCGAATTCGACTTCCCCCCCTGCTGTCAGATGTCAAAATAACAAATACCAATACCTAACAGTTGTCAGATTAAACTAGGATATAGGATAGGGAGATGGCTTTAAATACTGTGAAGAATGGGAAGCTTAATGTTTATACAAAATAAAACGTAGTTCTAGATTGCCTTTAAACAAATTGAATCATTTTCATTACAAATTTTATCTATTACTATATGAAAACTGGAACTTGTGATGAACCCATATCACCACAACACACCTTTTTTAAAGACCTTATGATCGTTTCACTCACCACGTTAGCATCATCAGAGAATGAAAAAATTAATTCATCCTCTGATGATGCTAACGTGGTTAGTGAAACGATCGTAAGGTCTTTTAAAAAGATGTGTTGTGGTGATTTGAGTCCTCCAAGTGTACTTATCTATTACTATATATTTTTCTGATATCTTCAGATTCAGATGACAGTTTCGGCAAATGGCAACCCCGCTGATTGTTTATTGTGACATATTTTGTAGCCTGTTCGTTTGAAGTTTAATTTGGAGCATTCGTTTGCAATAGCAGCATAATCCTGATATATCTGTCTGACCTTGTCTAACATTATGGTTTGATTCGGAACTTCGTAAAGTCATTACTGAGAAAAATAATAGTTACCGTAAATTTAAAAGAACTGATCTTGAATCTGATTATATGAAATATTCTAATCTTAGACGTGACACTAAGTATCACATTGACTACAATTATTTACAATTTGTGACTAGCACAGAGCAGATCATTCAGTCTGATGTCAGACAGTTCTGGTCTTTCGTTAATTCTTTGAGGAAGGACTCTGGGATTCCGAATAGAATGAGTTTTAAGAATGTACTATATAATAATGAGTCTGATATAGCAGACGCCTTTGCTGCACATTTTCAATCCTGTTATTCTGACCATGGTTCCATTGATGTTGACTTTTGTGATGTATCTAATATACGGTCTGCATATAACCTTTCTATGCATATCTTTACAATTGAGGAAATCGAGGATAAAATTGACTCACTAGATGACAAAAAAACGAGCTGGTTTGGATGGTATTCCTTCTTCATTCTTGAAAAATTGTCGACATTCTTTGAGCGGCCCTTTGTGTAGTATCTTTCAAAGGTTTTTCAATGCCGGTTTTTGCCCCTCACTCTGGAAGTTGTCTACTCTGATCCCCATTCACAAATCAGGTGATAAGACACAAGTTGTCAATTATAGAGGTGTTTCAATTGAACCTGTAATACCGAAACTATTTGAATCTATCATTGCGGATGAGATTTCCAATACCTTGAAATAGTATTGTTGGATAGCAGCATGGTTTCTGTAGTGGAAGGTCAACGGTCACTAATCTCGCCATTTTTCAATTTTACATGACGGATGCATTGGAGGCTGGTAAATAAGTTGATGTTATATACACTGATGTATCAAAGGCTTTTGACAGTGTGTGTCATACCCTTCTTCTGCAAAAATTGTTTGCAATGGGCATATGTAGTTGTTATATTTCGTGGATTTGATCTTACCTGTCTGACAGAAAGCAATTTGTTAGCATTGATGGTGCTGTATCAGATGAGGTCCTCGTCTTGTCTGGGGTACCACAGGGATCACATCTAGGTCCCATTCTCTTCAATCTTTTCATTAATGATGTTGTGAGATGTTTTGAGTCATCGAAATGTTTATTGTAAGCAGATGACTTGAAGTTTTTTTCAGAAGTTGTCCATGGTGTCAACACTTTGCAACATGATCTCGACAACTTGACTCGCTGGTGGAGTCCAAACTTGTTATCGCTTAATGTGCGTAAATGTAAGGTTGTGAGCTATTTTAGGGGTCAGAATCGGATTGTTCATAGCTATACCATTTATAACCTGGTGTTGGACGTTGTCACTTCAGTTGCATATCTTGGTATAATTTTCAAAAATGATTTGTCATTTAATCTGCATATTGATGCTGTGGTTGTGAAATGTTGCAGACTTTTGGGGTTTGTTAAAAGACACACTAAACATATGACTGATACAAGGGCAATCACTAGTTTGTATACATCCTTGGTTCGAATTAATATTGAGTATTGTTGTGTTGTATGGTTTCCATCCTATGCTTGCCACATTAATCGTATTGAAAGGGTACAAAACAAATTTGTTAAGTACCTTCTTTATAAGCATCACTTTCCTTGCCAAGATATTGGGTCTGATGTCAGAGGCTTCTTTGTGGTATGGTCAGTCTCAAAGCGCGACATGACTATCTTTCATTGATGTTTATATATATATATATATATATATATATATATATATATATATATATATATATATATATATATATATATATATATATATATATAAGTTAATTAATGGTCTCATTGACTGTAATGATCTGCTCGAGTTGATCCTTTTCCATGTTCCACCATGCTCAACTCGTCAACAGCAACTTTTTTTTGAGCGAACATACAGGACCAACTATTGATGTAACAGTTTCATGGACAGATTGTTGCATAATTACAATGCTAATTTTTCTAATTGTGATATATTTTATATTGCTATGTCTAGGATGAAAACTGTCTTAAGACAGTGATTTTGTTACTTTGAGTTATTATTATTTTTTCGTTTGGTTTTATTTTTAAGTACCATTTGGAATTGTTTAATTCTGTAGGTAAGTAAATAAATTTAAATAAATTATAGGCACAGAGGTAATTTCAGGTCATACCTTAAATCATTTATTTTTCATTGTTATAACTCAAAATTTACTGAACCGACTAAGTTCAAATTTGGTAGAGAGGACCACTTATACGATCTCTATATGCATGTAAAGTGTAAGTTTCATACTTCTAGTAATTTAAAAGATTTTGCGTTTTCAAACAGTTTTTCTCATTTTTTTTAAGTATTTGAGTGTCAAAACTGTCTAACAAACTCATCCAGCCCATTAACAAAACTCACCTTGGATTTGGGTTCTAGGGGCCCTAATTCGCGCTCATTTGAAGAAATTTTCCAAAAATCTTACCATCGATACCTCTCTATTAGTGAAGTTTCTTAATGAAAATTTCTGACCCCAGATATGTGTTCTAGGGGGCCTAATTAGCGCTTATTTGAAAAAAAAATTTAATTCTAAAGTCGGAATCTCATTAGTGATTTTTTTTTAAAGAAAATCTACTAAAAACTAACCTACCAAGTGAGTTCATCCACAACAGCTCATAAACCACGCAGCAGTTCAACTAGTGCCGGCTATAATAGTATAAAATCATCAGTACTACTAACCTTTTCACCAATATCATAGGTTTGCTGGCGGAGTGTCTGCAGGGGAGCGTTCTGTCTCCTTTGCTCTTGGCCTTGTCGTGGATCGCCTGCTAGTGAGGCTCTCGGGGGTATGAGGTACAGGGCTATGCGGACGACATTGTCATCATAGTCTGAGGAAAGGTTACAGACTCAGTGTGGGAGCGCATGCAGACAGCACTGAAAGTGGTGGAAAGTTGGACGGTTGGTCAAGGGCTCGGGGTGAGCCCCGAGAAAGCAACCGTCATACCGTTTACGAGGAGGAAGTGGGAGAGACACAGAACTCTCTCTATACGTTAGGAACATTCCAATGACCAGGGAGGTAAAATATCTTGGGGTCGTATTGGACTCTAAGCTAACCTGGAATGGTCACGTTGAAAAAATACTGCGTAAGGCAGTCATGACCTTAGCCGTCACTAGGCGGCTATATAGAAAAACGTAGGGACTAGGGTCAGCAGAACCATTTATGGGACCAGAACCGGCTCTGGGCGTGACAAAGAGCACTGCCAGGGGAGCCATTAAGTCCTGGGTCAGAAACCAACACAAGGTGTACTGGGCAAACTGTAAAGGGCTCAGACATGTGAAGTCAGTCATTAAGGAACCCAGTTCAAAGAGAGCTGTGGAGCTGCTAAATCTTAACAGAGGACAGCTCAGAAACACAACAGGTCTCTTGACGGGACACATGGCCGTCAAGAAACACCTGCATAAAATGGAGCGGTTCGAGTCGGACCTTGCATGCACTCTGCGGCGAGGGGGAGGAATCAGCCCAGCACATCTTGTGCGAGTGTAAAGCTCTGGACCGCAAAAGACAACTGATCTACGGTCAGTCTAGACCGGAGACAGAGCAATATAAAACTTAACCCTACCAATCGATGTGCACACTGGTTCAAGGCACGGTGATTTTGGAATGGGTGGAGTGACGAGACTAAGGGCACAAAATAGGCCAAGGGCTGCAGTGCTATCGGGGCGGCAAAGCCGCGGACGAGCCCCGAGGGAGAAAAAAAAGGTTTGGTATAGGTGACAATCCACAATAAACCAAAGGCTGCGATGCTATCGGGGTGGCAAAGACGCGGACGAGCCCTAAGGGAGAAAAAAAA
Organism: Tillus elongatus; assembly: GCA_964006375.1. Classification (NCBI taxonomy): domain Eukaryota; kingdom Metazoa; phylum Arthropoda; class Insecta; order Coleoptera; family Cleridae; genus Tillus; species Tillus elongatus. Next base: position 241,875,260 of record OZ023263.1, on the reverse strand, counting down.
AAAGGGGTGACAAACCAAATAAATTTAAATTACGTTTTCAGTTCCTTTAATTTAAAAATTTATCACTCTTAAATACAGGTATAAAACTATAACTAAGTAATGCCTAATACTAATTTGAAATATTTATCTTGTAAAAACATTACATAGTAGCAAAATATATGTTCTCGAGTATAAAGTTTGTGACAAGTAAATATATCTGAGTCATATAGAGTTACAATAATAAATAACTATCTGTAAAACAACTTAATAAGTACATTTGCAGAAACTCAATTCACAACAACACAATAAGATTTATTCTAAAAATCATTTCGTCAAGAAAGGACGGTTCAGTTTGGCTTCTAATAAAACCAACTTCCTTGATGAAATGATTGTTGGGGTTGAGCTATGTCGTGGCAAGTTAAGTTTCTTCAAAACGTACTTATCAGCACCAACCACAGGTTCTTAGCTTCACATAGTAAGAAACCTAATGATGTTTACGTATATGAGCATCAAGTTGCGACGTTCTGATGAAACTTTTGTTACAACGGGAACAATGGTGTGGTTTAACCAGTGAATGCGTGAGGATATGCCTGTTTAGAACGTCGGATCTGCTAAAACTCTTGCCGCAGACTTCACATTCGAACGGCTTGGCTTGGATGTGGATCAGCAGATGTTTGGTGAGATTGTTGGTCTGCTGGAATCTCTTGTTGCAAATGTTGCATACAGCTGGCTTTTCACCTGTGTGTACTCGAGTGTGTCTTTCTAGGTCACAGAACTTCTTAAAGTTCCTTTTGCACACGTCACATGTGTAGTTCTTTTGGACAGTGGTGGTTTTACGTAGCACATGCACAGGTTCGTGTTCTTTGCATTCTTTCAATGTCTTGAACTCTTTGTTGCATTTCTTGCATTTGTATGGTAATTTGCCTAAAATAAATGTGGGATGAATTAGGAAAGAAAAATGAGCTGATATCATTTCTAAACACTATGAATTGTAGAGGAAATTTAAAGACATTACTAAAAAGCTAAAAATACACTGAAATGATTCTGACTTTTGACAGTGCCTCCGGTTTAAAATGCAGTGCAGAGTAGTGATGGGTCGTTATTTAACTGTCAGCTATTTTTAAACGGTTACCGAGCCGTAACGGTAACCACCAGTTATGGATTTATAAAAATAACGGCTTAAAAAGTAACGCTTTTTACACTAAAGTAGAATTCGGAGTCGTGTCTATTTCAGTTCTACTGCAACTAGATTCGATGAATAAACATCTGTTTTCATCGGCAACTGTTATTTAACCATTTAACGGGATGAATAGCTTTGAGATTGGGAATGCTAAATATGTATGGTTATACAGTATAGAGCGGACTGTTTTTTTTTTGTTCCCTCAGGGCTCGTCCGCGGCCTTGCCGCCCCGATAGCACCGCAACCCTTGGTTGATTGTGCATACCCCTAGTCTTACTCCACCCATTCCAAAATCACTGTGCCTTGAACTAGTCTGCACAGCGATTGGTAGGGTGAAGTTTTATATTGCTCTGTCTCCGGTCTAGAGTGACCGTAGATCAGTTGTCTTTTCCGGTCCAGAGCTATACACTCGCACAAGATGTGCTGGGCTGATTCCTCCCCCTCGCCGCAGAGTCTGCATGCGAGGTCCCCTTCGAACCGCCCCATTTTATGTAGGTGTTTCTTGACGGCCATGTGTCCCGTCAAGAGACCTGTTGTGTTTCTGAGCTGTCCTCTGCTAAGGTTTAGCAGCTCCACAGCTCTCTTTGAACTGGGTCCGTCAATTATTGACTTCCCATGTCTGAGCCCTGGACAGTCCGCCCAGTACAGAGCGGACTGTACTTCATAACATTATTTTTTATACTAGTGTGCTCGCTCTCGCTCACAGCTTTAGGGACGTACGATATTCGGTACATAAAAACGGTTTAATTTTAATTTTAACTTTAACCGGTTGTTGATGGGAATACGGCATACGGACACTACTACACAGAGTTATTCTGTTAAACTGAGAAGCTGTTATTTTTGAAACAGTTGAGTTCCCCACTAGTATGTTAAGCCAAATATTTAATAATAAAAAATGTTGGGTGAAAAGATTAATTTCTATAAAAACGTGTTATTACTTTCACTATAGACAACGCAAAATAGGGTTATTTCACGTGACATTAAAGTACTTATTTATTTAAATTGATATACATTACCTAAGAAAACAGTTAACAGGTCATTTTCGTTTGTCTAATAATAGTTATCAAATTGATAAAAAAGTATAATGATACATTTTTTAATATCTATATACATTTAAATATAAAAAATTAAATGAATATATATATATATATATATATATATATATATATATATATATATATATATATATATATATATATACAGGGTGTTTCCAAATTGATGCGAAAAATTTTACAGGGTGATTCTTTGGAGAAAAATAAGGGGTGTCTTTTTATTAAGTTTTTCTTGAAACCCCTTCTCCTCCAAGTTACAGCCCTTTGAAATTTTTTAAACTAATTTCAAAACAACGAATATTAAAATAAGTAAATAAACAATTAATACTATATATCTTCCATTTTTTTTTAAACTCAAACTCATTTTTTTATACTGTTGGCTGTTGTTTGCACAGTTTTTAAAAGTGGACTGAAAAAGATGACCAGTGAACCGAAAATGTAACTAGAGATAGAGATCTTTCTAAGAAAGAATAAAAGCATAATGTAATAACAAACCATATGTACAGAATAAAGGCAAATTTCTTTACCGAAATTTTATGAGCTGCGTTATGTTATGGAGTTCTTAGAATCACTCCCTGTGTAGCAATAAAAGTTCTAACGTCTAACGTCTCAAGACGTGATAAATAATGATGTTTATTGATTCTTGCTGTGGCATTGACATTTACGTAAAGACCCCTCATAAAATAAATTTGTTAGAAACGACTAGTTTATAATTCCTAAAACATCTAAGTAAATACTAATATAAGACTCCTTTCTGATTTCTAAAAGTTTCACTTCAGAGTGGCAAAAGATTTACGACACGCTTATTATAATTTCTTAACCCTTTGTTTCCTTTTCATATCGACAAAATTTGAGATTTATACACTAGGTGAAATAACTGGGTAAAAATACAATGCATTTATACTAGTGTGCTCGCTCTCGCTCACAGCTTTGGGAATGTAGGATACTATCGATCGACTATCCAGTTTAAAATAACTGAAGCCGTTATTTTCAACGATTATTATTAAATAACGTTAACGGCTTCAACTGTTAACAGAAAATAACCGTTTTTCCCATCACTAGTGCAGTGTGTCCGGATTTTTTTTTGCTTTTGTGGGATAGCTCGGTTATGAGCAGAGATAGAAAGTTGCAGTTTTCACAATACTTTTCTACTTTTTTGTGAAATTACCTATGCCGTCAAAACTTATGACACTCTTTGCTTTTGAGCTACATGGTGATTTTGAATTTGTCATTTTTAGGCACCTCTGTATCTCCTTTATGCAATGAGACAAATAGTTATTTCTATTAAGCACAGATTTTGTGATACAAACCAAACATATGCTTTTTTAGATGGAACATCCTGTACATTTTTATGCTATTGGATCCGGCTCATTGAGAGCTTTTTAAATATACAGTATACTCTCCATTATCCAGGATAATGGGGGGGGGGGACATGGATTGACAACACAGATAATTGAAAAACATGGATAATGCAAACGTAACAATATATATGTATATATATATATATATATATATATATATATATATATATATATATATATATATATATATATATATATATATATATATATATATATATGAACACACACCAAAATAATAGAGGTTCAATGAAAAACTTACAGTAGGTAGATCAATAATGCTGGTTAGTTAACTCAATTAATGTTTTTAAAAGAATGAAATTATAAAGTATAAATGCAAATGCTCGGCCAGCAAACAGAGCATTGACTCTAAGTAAATGCTATAGCAATTCAATGATTTAAATAAAGACAAAATAAAATGTGGTTCTCACAGTCGAGCCTGGGTAGAAGTCATGGACACAAGAAAAAAAATAGGACTAGTTGCAACAATTACTAATGACACTTTAACTTATTTAATTGAAATAGATGAGCCTGTAGTTAGCTTTCATGATTTCATTAATGTTCCATGGGCTCCAGCTTTTCAGGGCAAGCCACACCTTCTAAAATGAGTTTTGAGGCACTCACAACTGTCCAGACCATACTACATTATATATATATATATATATATATATATATATATATATATATATATATATATATATATATATATATATATATATATATATCCCCTGACGGTTGGTTACGGGAAGTCTCAGCATTTAAGCCCCCTAAGTGGCGTTGATGGGAAGGCTGTCTTGAGGGTTGCTATTGGTAGCACTTCCAACAGCGTTTTCTGTCGTCTTAACGAGCGTGGCAGTTGGTAGCCCTTTCAACAAGGTCGATGCTTATGGCCCCTTAAATGAGGCAGCCGCTGGTAACATGCTGGCTTCTAGGAAATTTATCTGGTTGTACAAGATGGCATTTTCAATAATAATTAATTTTTAAGCAGCAAGAGAGGAACTGGCCACTAGAGGCAGTGTATTTATACCGACTCTTATCTCTGACAGATCTGCGTCAACTGAAGGAACATTCAGAATCGACAGCTTTATGCTGAGAATAGAAAAAGGAAGGAGGGCCACATGAAATAGATGGCAATACATGTTAACTACACTCTTTCGTCAACACAGTATAACAATAGACTTAATAAAAGAGGGACGGATTTCGTCGAATAAAATAATGTTATTACCCTTGCAAATGCATTAAAGCTGAGAGTCGTGAGACGTGTAACATGTTACAGTTTCAAGTTTTTCTTTCATGGTTAAAACGTTTCTTTTCCGTTCCAGAGACATACTGCATGTATACTGAATTTAATAGAAAATAGACCATGAACAGATAAAGTTACTTTGTGACCGGAAATTACCTGAGGAACTACTAGTAGTAGTAGGAGCAATAGTGGGGAGGCTAACGCCAGGCAAGTAGGCCACAACGCGCCCTTTTTGCCAATCCCGGAAGCCCAGCAACCATGCCCTACCCCTTTTTGGTTCCGCCAACAAACCTTCTCGAGTTTGAAATAAAGGCCATGACAGTCTTCCATTGGACGGAACTTACCTAGCTCCTATGTAGAGTCCTTGAACCAAACAATTCTGTTCGCAGTTTTTTAAAAGCCTCGCATTCACACAGGTAGTGGTAAGACGTTTCTTCTATTTTGCGCATTCCTGGCAAATGAGATTCCCCTCGACACATATCAATGTAAGGTGTCTTCTGCGGTGATATCGGGGCGGCAAGGCCGCGGACGAGCCCTGAGGGAACAAAAAAAAAAAAAAAAAAAAGGTGTCTTCTGAGAGTACAGCGGCCTGTTAGCACCCCAATGATGCGGCGAAGCGCAGAACGACCCCTACCAAGAAACCAGATAGTCTTGTTTTTGTCCGGCCTCTCCACAAAATCGCTCGCCTGCCTACAGCCACTGACCCACCTCCAGTGCTTCTCCATGGCTTCCTCAGTCAATTTATCTAGGGCGGCGGAGACCATCTTCGTACTTATGCCTATAGCAGGCTCCGGGCCACAGAGTGGCTGGAGGGAACCAAGCCTTGCGAGGTTATTCACCATTTCATTCCCCTCCACACCACAGTGTCCCGGAACCCACACAGGTTGTACCTCCTTTGTCCTGGACAGTCCCATAAGAGCGACAGCGCACTCCTGGACCAGCACTGACCTAATTCGGGATGCGCAGACTGGACGGAGGACCGCCTGATTATCTGAGCAAATGTATATACATTTCTCAGGCCTCATCCTCACATCCTGTCGATTTGCTACATACAGAATATCGTACACCTCTGTTTCGAATGCTGTGGTATATGCACCCAGAGCATAACTCTTGCTCACCCCAGGCTATCGATGTATATTCCCGCCCCAGAGGGGTGCTGCTCCTCCAGCCATTATCCATCGGTAAATCAGACCAGGCTAGCAGGCTGGAAAGCACCCTCATTTTCCCTCCGCTGATTATTGCTGGGGAATCTGAGGGTATATGTCCTAGTCAGCCTAATATGATTCTCTGCATTTCATACCTTGATGGTGGAAATTGGAATATATTTTTCCATCTCCTTGGCAACTTTTGCAAGTCTTGTTATTGCTCCCTCTTCGCACCAGTTACCAGAGTCTCGCATTCTCAGATGTGAAGCCATAGCCTCCCTTCTGAAACAGATGGCAAGCGGTGGCAGCATCAGCAAGGCTCTAGCATGGCTGAGGGTGTCATCTTCATAGCACAGGTGATACCCAGACTTGCGAGCTTCCGGGTAGCAGTTGGTTCACACCACACCACCAGGCCACTGCCCTATAAAGGACTCTCGGCCTGATGAGCGCAGTGTAAATCCAATGAAGGATTCGAGGATTAAGTCCCTAGGTCCTCCCTATCACTCGACGCAGCTGCCAGAGGGTCGCTACTCTCTTTCTCACTACTTGTTCTATTTGTGACCCCCATGATAATTTGGAGTCCAGGACCATCCTCAGATATCTGACCTCTTACACTAAGACTAAAGGTTTTCCAAACATCACCGGTGCCCTGAACCCTTCCAGGTTCCTTTTCTTGGTGAACAGCTCACCACACCACCCTTCAATTATGCTACAAGCTGTTTGCATGCATGCACAGATGACGCCGAGGAATTTGCCAGTGACTAAGACCCGCTCATCATCAGCATACGCCTGGGGGTAGAAGCCGTTCTCTGAGAGCCGTTCCATGAGGCCGTCTATGACCAGACATCCTAGATGAGGCGAAAAGCAGCTGCCCTGAGGATAGCCGCCGGTTACTCCAACGTCCAGCTTCTTAATGTCAGCGAAACTCTCCTGTCTTTTAGCATGCTCGACACTTATAAGGGATCTAGGCAATTCCTCTCCATACTATATCCGTCCTTGCTCTATTAAAGGCCACTTCAACATCAAAAAACACAGCTAATGTGCTCTCCATAGTGTAGGGACCTCTCCACGCTTCACATCACAACGTGGAGCGTCGTTTTCGTCAATTTCCCACGCTGGTACGTGTGTTGGTTTTTGTGTAAGGGGTGATCGCTGACGATCTCCCCCAGCGCAAACCTATCTATTATCCTCTCCAGTGCCTTTGGCAGAAAGGATGTAAGGCTAATTAGCCTATACACCTTGGCCATCGTTTGGTCCTCCTTTCCTGGTTTAGGAACGAAGACACCCCTGACCAGGCGCCAGGCTTTTTGGACATAGCCCCACACCAAGCTGCCCGGAAAACCTCCCTTATATTTGGAAGCAATATTTCCAGGCCCTGGAGCAGGGCCGCGAAAATCCCGTTGCAGCCTGCAGACAACTGAGGAACTAAGTAATTTCGGTAGCCTTCATAAATAGAAAAGAAAGCTCACATAGAATGTTTAACAGCTGTGTCTTTCTCAAGAAAAGTTTATCTTGTTTCTTCAAGCGTGGTGCCAAATGAGGTCAAGTGTAAAAAGATAGAGGCAATTTAAATTTACGACCTTAACATAAACGTTCCCAGATATAAATCTTTCTTGGCGTTCCTATTGTATAGATACTAGAGATGTGCGAAGCTTCGAAATTTCGAACCGAACCTTCAGTTCAAAAATATGTTCGCACTAGACACGTTGAAGTAGTTCGAAGGGGGAGAAGGAAAAACATGTGCCGGCAAGGAATTCCACAACTTGGAAGTCCTCAAGACAAAAGAGCGGGCATAACAAGATGTTCGATATCTGGTGACCTGGACAGTAAAAGGGTGCATTCGCTGTTCCCCTGGTAGATCTGCTGGGGGCAGCAGGTGGAGGAACTATGGAAGAAAGCTCCCCTGAGCAGTGCCTGTGCAGATATCTATAAAAGAGAGAGAGGTCACCAACAACACGTCGGTGGGCAAGGGATGGCAGCTTTTGGGTGAGGGTAGGGTCACCGATGAGACGTATATCTCTCTTCTTAATGGAGTCCAAGATAGCCAGTGTAGAACAAGTGAAAAGGACCCATTGTTTTGAATAACTTAATTGTTTATTGTGATGGGTCTAGGGCTGGTGTATCTCTTATGAGGAAGAAAGCAAGACTGTGATTTGGTGGGGTTGAATTGTACAAGATTTCTACTTCCCCAGTCTAATATTTTTTGGAGATCCACGGAGACAGAACTCTCCATGAGTCTGCGATCATCATTTAATTGGGCAAAAGAGACAGGCTTAGAATATTGTATATTTGAGTGGAGGGTGCTGTCGCACATGTAACTGTGAACTGAGTTGGATGTGCTAGAGAGGAGGTCAATGATGTGGAGAAGAAACAAAGTAGGGGCTAAAACTGAACCTTGAGGGACTCCTGCATTAATTGAATACAGTTTAGAGGAATGGCCATCCACGACAACATGAAATGCTCCGGTTGGAGAGGAAATTTGCTGTCCACGTACAGAGTTTTGGTGGTACGCCATAGGCCGGAAGTTTATTAAGCAGCGCTGCATGTCAGAGCTGGTCGAATGCTTTGGGTATGTCTAGAGCAACAATCTGGGATTCACCGTGTAGTTCCATAGACTTGTTCCAAGAATGGGGGACAAAGGAAAGGAGGTCGGCAGTTTATCTGCACTTACGGAATCCATACTGCCTGTCGTGGATTAGACTGTGTTTTTCAAGAAATGTTAGTAATTCGGTGTTTATATACTTTTCCATCACTTTAGAGACGACTGAAAGGAGAGAAATAGGCCTGTAGTTGCTAGGAAGCGCTTTGGATCCTTTCTTGGGGACGGGTTGTACTCGAGCAGTTTTTCAGTTACTAGGAAATATGCCTCTATTGTAAGATGTCTGAAACAAACGAGTCAGGACAGGGGCAAGTTCTGGTGCACATTTTTTTAGAACAATTGCTGGGATCTCGTCAAGGCCAGAGGCTTTCCTGGTATTAAGAGAAGAGAGCATCTTTTGTACCTTTTTAGTTTTGAATATGATATCCGTCATTTTATTCGCGACATTGGGGACTGTTGGTGGTTGAACATTTAGAGGTGGGTTGAGAGTAGAATTGCCGGCGAACAACAAAGCAAAAAGTTCAGCCTTGCCCAGGGCGGTAGAAACAATTTCATCCCCTGAAACAAGAGGCGGGAACGTGCTCTTGCAGAAATTATTCCCAATAGATTTAGCAAGAGTCCCAGAAGGGTTTGCTGCCATTGGAGCTTGAGAGGACTTTGTTTTTGATGTGGTTACTAAACGAGTTTTTTGCCTCAGAAAGAATGCGGACATGGCGGTTTCTAGCGTCGTTATATGCTTCATGGTTTTCTTGACTGGGATTGTGTAGAAGCGTTTTGTGAGCTTTGACCTTTTCAAGTCTGGCCTTGTCACGGGATTTAGAGAACCAGGGCTTTTGAGTGGCTGAGGAGGTTTTCTGTGTACGTGGAATAAATAATTCCATGCCAGCTTGGATAATTTCGGTAACGTTTTGTGAGATATCAGAGGGGTCAGGATGAGAGAAGCAGACAGACGCCCATGGAAATGAGGAAAAGTAATCCCGCATTTCGTCCAAGTTCGCGGAGTTGTAGTGCCAAACAATATGTGGGTGTGATGACTGTGTGACTTCGGGTTGCATTGCGCAGGAAGCAGTGACCATGCCATGGTCTGAACGACCCAGGGGGGCGCTGACTGATATCTTATAGCAGTCAGGATTTGTAGTAAGAAGGAGATCCAAGGGATTTGAGCTGTGTGTTGAGATGCGAGGAAAGTAAGTAGGTTGCTGAACCATATTGGCTAAAGAATTGCTGACTACAAAGGCCTCCGCTGCTCTTCCTTGTGGATTGGTTTTTTAATATCCTAGCCATTCCTTATTATGGACATTGGAGTCACCAAGAATATGGACATTGGAGTCACCAAGAATAGTGACCTCGGAGGAAGGATATTCAGAAATCAGATGGTCGGTTTTTTCAGAAAGGTAGTCAAAGAGCTGGACAAAGTTGTTGTCAGAAGGTGACCGGTAAATGCAACAGATGAATTTACAATGAGGAGACAGTTCAAATTTTAAGTGGTTATTTTATACCTATCATGCTCACTTTGAACTCTCTCAACCTGTTTGCTAAAACTGCCTAGCCAATACCAAACAACAACAACCTATTTATAATTGAGCTTATCTATAGATCTAGAAATCTAAAAAAGTTTAAAATATTTTTTGCTTTTGTATTTTTGTTTAACGTCGACCCATCACCAAAACGATCAGCACTGGAAGGCATTCTCATCCAATCAACCTACAAATTTGTCGAACCCTTCGTTTTTGTAAAAAGAATGGGAATCTTTTACATATCAAATATTGTATGTTACAATATTCCTAAATTTTGCATTTAAGGAAATGATATATGAACACTGAAGAATTTTGGGTAGTTTGATGTTCGATTTTGAATTTCTAAGAAGTTCCACTTCAGAGGTTCAAAGTTCGAGGCAACATATTTGCTTGGGTTCGTTTATAGTTCGGTTCGAACAAAACATAGGTTCGCACACCTCTACTAGATACTCTAATATTGTAGTACATTAGTTGGAGATAAATAGGAATTCACCACAACAGAATTAGCCATCTGTGACAGTTTATTCTGCATATACATGCTACACTATATTTATTATATTTGTGCTAGAGGAAACGAAAAAAAATAATTAAATTTCGATCTATTCCTGATTTGAAATCTTGGTCAATTTTTCAGCAGGGATAAACTGCAAACCGGATAATCCGCACACGAATAATTGAGAGTATACTGTATATGGTTATTTATATTATTTTAAATGCTTGAGTAAATTGCATCTTTTATATTTTCATATACTGCTGCAGTTTTTCTATGTCAAAAAAATGGGAAAAAGAATTAGGGCCGTTTTTAACAAGAAAATAAGTACGCCCTAGATTCGGCATTGCTGAAAATAGATATATCCCAAATATCATCAAAAAAAAAAAAGAATTATTAACCATTTCAGAAAAGTTCATTTGTGTGACCCTTCTAATATGGAAACACTGCAGTAACTTTTGTATTTATAACGCAAATTTTTTTAACAAGACCTCAAGAGATAGAAAATGATGTCTATAGATCCTATCAAAATTACATCCTATGTCATTTGATCACAGCCTACGAACACAATTTTCATATGTCACAGCATTTATAAACTTTTTCTTTAACTTTTGAGATGTTGACTTTTATAGTTTTTCATAATAGGGTAATCCTGTGTTGAAGACACCTCTCTAGTAAACAAACAATTCTGGTGGAATCGGAGCGCAGAGTGAACGCCAGGCGATGTGAACTGTTGCCAAATGAGTATTACCAAGGGTCATTTGAAATATAGAAGGAAATCAAGGGGTGAACAAATGTTTTTATAATGAAAATAAATTATAATATGGCATCATCTACATAAATCGATATTTGACATATATAGCGGAAAGCGGAAAACGGAAATGTAAAAAGTGAATTTTCAGCCATGGTGGTCCAGGGGAAAAGCGTGGGCCTCTGGACCCAAGGGTACTGGGTTCAATCCCAGATTTCCCCTCTCCTCCCTTTTTAAGTACATAAGTAACATCAACAGAGGTGGTGCCATTCTGATTGAGTAAGGTAATCTGCACGTTCCGCCCTTCCCAGGGCGGCGTAAAGCCGATGTTGGGCACGTTAAAGACCCAAATTTCCCGGACAGTGAGGTGAATGAATCACTTTAGTAAAGTCAATGAAGCAATTTCCGTTGCGAATTGCCGATGATAAATACAACTGTATATGCTAATAGCAAATGGTACCCAGGATATTTTTTTAAGACGAAATGTTTCATGGTACCCTATGTGAAAACTGGAACCTGTGATGAGCACTGATAAGTACACTTGGAGAACCCAAATCACCACAACACATATTTCAAAGACCTTACGACCGTTTCATTCACCACGTCAACGTCATCAGAGGATGAAAAATTCTTTAAAAAAATGATTTTTGATGATTGTTTTTTGTTTTTTTTTTAATAGAATTTTTCATCCTCTGACGTGGTCAACTAAACGATCGTAAGGTCTTTGAAATATGTGTTGTGGTGATTTGAGTTCTCCAAGTGTACTTATCAGTGCTCATCATAGGTTCCAGTTTTCACATAGGGTACCATGAAACATTTCGGCTTAAAAAAATATCCTGGATGCGACTTTTCAAAATAATATATTGGATACCGTCTGCTATTAGCATATACAGTGCATTTATCATGGGCAATTCACAACGGAAATTGCTTCATTCACTTTTCACATTCATTTAAGGATGGAAACTAAAATAAAAACAAACACTTCGAAGGGACACCCATTTGGAGCCATTTTCTCGGTTATGTTTATTATCGACAGTTGTCAGTAGAAATTGCTTCATTACCATGAAACATTACGACTTTTCAAAATAATATATTGAATACCGTCTGCTATTAGCATATATAGTTGCATTTATCATCTGCAATTCGCAACGGAAATTGCTTCATTCACTTTTCACACTCATTTAAGGTAGGAAACTAAAATATAAAGACACACTTCGAAGGGAAGCCCATTTTGAGCTATTTTCTTGGTTATGTTTATCATCGACAGTTGTCAGTAGAAATTGCTTCATTATCATGAAACATTTCGACTTAAATTTTTTTTATTGGATACCGTTTGCTATTAGCATATACAGTTCTTTATCATAGGCAATTCGCAATGAAAATTGCTTCATTGACTTTATTAAAGTGATTCATTCAGCTCTCTGTCCGGGAAATTTGGGTCTTTAATGTGCCCAACATCGCATGGGCACAGGACCGACGGCTTTACGCGCCCTGGGAAGGGTGGAACATGCAGATTACCTTGCTCAATCAGAATGGCACAACCTCTGTTGATGTTACTTATGTACTTAAAAAGGGAGGAGAGGGGAAATCTGGGATTGAACCCAGTACCCTTGGGTCCATGGCCCAACGTTTTTCCCCCTGGACCACCATGGGTGAAAATTAACTTTTTACATTTCCGTTTGCCTACTGCTTTCTGCTATATATGTCAAATATCGATTTATATAGATGACGCCATATTAAAATGCATTTACATTATAAAAACATTTGTTCACCCCTTGATATCCTTCTATATTTCAAATGACCCTTGGTAATACTCATCTGACAACAGTGCACATTGCCCGGCGTTCTCCATGCGCTCCGATTCCACCCGAATTGTTTGTTTCCTAGAGGTGTCTTCAAAACAGGATTACCCAAATTTTTTTTAACAAGACGTCAAGAGATAGAAAATGATGTCTATAGATCCTATCAAAATTGCATCCTATACCATTCGATCACAGCCTACTAACACAATTTACATATGTCACAGCATTTATAAACTTTTTCTTTAACTTTTGAGATGTTGACTTTTATAGTTTTTCATAATCGTTATTTTTTGATGAAATGTTGGAGGTAACAGTTTTGAAGAATGGCAAATCTAGTCACATACGTTTTTTTTTCTTTTAAAATCAACCCCAAACCTGTTTTATAATTTATGACATATGAAAATAAGTTTATAGGTTAATGGCAAATTGAGTTATGAAAATTTGAAGCATTACTGAAAATACGCTACCATAACGCACTTGCTGCATTTCGAACTTTTTTCAATTTATTACTATTAATCCATTTACAATGCATTCACAAAAAATGATTATAAGAATGAAATAAAAATGTTAAATGAGTACTTTAACATAACCTCAACATGAGAATAGATACTAGACAGGTTTACATTACTCGATATATACTACCAAATTTCCATGGTTCACTCTAATGAATGAAAAAATAAATCATACCTTGATGGTGACGTAAATGTGCAGTAAGATCTTCCAAAACAGCATATGTCCTCGGGCAATAGAGGCATTTGTATGGATTCTCACCTTCATGTTCTGCTCTGTGCTTCACCAACTTTCTGTAAGAAGTGAACATTTTCGAACAGATTTTACAATATGGAGGTCCACGAATATATCGTTTCCCATTAACAATCGAGTATTGCTGACGTGGTTCATTATCTTTTGTTTTTGACTTTTGCTTGCTAGTATCAGAATCACTTTTGGACGAGCTCCCCTGTGAATTGTCACTATCTGAACTAGATAAATCAAAGTTAGCATCATGTTCTGCATCATTAGATCCAATGTGAGTTGGAGAACTATCAGCAGCATTACAATTTGCATTAATCTCATCAGGACACCTATTATTTTCAAGATGAGACAGATTATTTTCATCAGAACTTCCTGTATTTTCATCAGAACTTCCCGTATTTTCATCAGAACTTCTTGTATTTTCATCAGAACTTCTTGTATTTTCATCATGAGGCAGATTAGCCTCATCAGGATATTCATCATCAGACATAGCATCTTCAGAACACCCGTTACTTACAGCCTGCGATAGATTAATCTCATTAGAAGATCCATTATTTTCAATGTGGGGCAGATTAGTCTCAACACAACTTCCATTACTTTCAATATGAGTTGGTACATCAGATGTTAACTCAAATGGCACTTCTAGTGGGAGAGGTTGTTTTATGTAACTTGCTTCCATTGTTTCATCAGACACATTACCACTTTCTTGTTGTGACTCTATCTCTTTACAATTATCATTAACATCACCTAGGTTTCCTGTTGGACATGTTTCAATAGACAAAGACCCTTTACTGACTTGATTTTCTACAGCTTTTTCATTAGGTTCAGTTTTATTCGCAGTACTTGTTGATACTTCTGATTCTTTTGTGATATTTATCACCTGAATAGCAATATCATCCGTTTCCACAACATTAACATTACTTTGTATCACATCCCCCTTGTCAATCTTTGGATCAATGTTATTCTCGATACTTTCTGTTTTTCTTTGTAAAACTTCACTTTGTAACTTCTGTTGCTTCAGATGTCTTTGTTTATCTGATGCAGTCTTAGCAGTATCCACCTTTTGTTCCGCTAAAATATTTTGGTTTCTTAAAGATCTCTTCTTAGAACCTTTAAGTCTTTTGCTGTTTGCTTTGCCACGCATTTGTTTTTTCACTGTAGTTCCATTATTAGACGACAGCACATGAGTATCACTTTCCACCTGAACGGGTTTATTGTCTTTATTAGTTTTATGTTTAACATTTTGCTTTTTGTTCTGTATTGTAGATAAAATTTCATCTAACTTATTAGGCACTGGTTGCAAATATAAGGCACCTAAGAAAACATACTGCGGAGGTCCATCAAAATTACAGAAATCATCACAGTCCTTTCTTTTATTGTAATTTCTCAAGCACATTCCATTTTTCTTTATTCTCCTAAATATATCTGGTATTTTTATTTTCATTGTGCTTGTTTCTGGGGTTTAATGAATAACTAACACTAGTGTTAAAAAACAAAATTAAATAAAAAAACAACGTTCCAAATATCAGGGTAATGCTAAATATACTAAACGCCGCATTGAAATTACGGTAGTTACTTAAATTAAATAGAAAAATACATTTTTAACTAAAATAAAAACACACTTGTTGCGTTTGCAAATTAGAACATTTTTTGACGTTTAATATTATAATATGTCAAATGTCAAATAATTTGTTTAGTGAAAAAGTTCAAAACAGGGTTGCCAGAACTCAATTAACAATAGCGCATTTTTATGACGTCATCAGAGTATATTTATCACTATTTATCTTCTGCTTCTGATGACGATGTTTGTATCTGTAAAGATCGTCAGGTTTTAAAAATGTATTCTAGCGTGGTAAACTGGATTCTACATATTGTAGTTATATCAGTGCTCATTACAGGTTTCAATCTTTACTTACATACATTTAGGCTGATATAGTAAGAAATTTTCAAACTTCACAACTTTTTAAGAAAAGTCCCCCACAACTACCAGAAAAACTGTATCGACAGTGGGAACTTCTAAGTATAAGTATAAGGCATTTCAACATACGTCACTTCCTGGCAAGCAAAATGGTTCCGGGATGGCAAAAAACTCAAACTTAACCGTAAATATTATCACATTTGTCTATGAGAATTACCCTTATGGACTTTGTTATTCTATGGTCAGATGTCAGTTATAAAGTGTGTTAATAAGAGCGAACACTTTGGAATTATATTTCTAGAAGGGACCAGAAGTGACAGGTATAGAAAGTGTAGAAGATCTAGAATCTCTATGGACAGTATAAATTGACGAACGGTATATAGAGTGAATTAGTTCAGTATTAAGTCGATCTGGTGTAGAATAGTGATCATAAATACTCTATGATCAGAGAGTTAGCTGTAAGTGTTGGTGTTTAAGAAGCGATCATAGAAGGCGAATAGTGGAATAGAGTTCTATGGGCATTTAATAATAGAGAGAAATATTTTAGTTGATACTGGTGTTGGAAAATAGTTGGTTACAATAAAATAGTAATTTCAAAAGCTGTGTTTTATGAGTCAACCCCGTAGAACGTAACAACCGGTGTCAGAAGTGGAATTTTCAAGCTGCTAGCAGAAATTTTTCCAGAGTATTCGTTGAACAACATGAAAATTTCTAGAATCTCTGGAAGATCAGTGTCAGCAGTAAGTCATAACAGGGTGTCTTTTGAAACAGAATAAACTGTGTACCAGCTTCACGTACGTCTATGCCTAAGACACGTAGCGCAACAGCCAATATGGACGCCCAGCGTCGGAAAGTCATGTGAAAGTTCGCAGTCTCCAAGTCCAAGAAGAAAATAAAGCAGATTCATCCAAGATCATGCAGCTACTAGAGAAAATAACAGAACAAATAAGGCCGACGTCTCATGGACACCTAATAAGAGCTCACTGTCCAAATGCCTTGCACTGCTGGAACTGCGGCAAGGTGGGACATATAAGGGGCGAATGTTGGGCTCTAAGATCACGCGTAAGGAAGAAAGTGAAGCTGAGGCCGGTAACCATTTCTCAGGTTAGCGATTCTGGCAGCGCTCTTGTCGTAGACGGATGCGTAGGCGGCAATAAGACTCAGATGGTCGTAGACACAGGCGCACCTAAGGCGATTATTCGCCGCGACATGGTTCCAATGTGGCGAGTAAGAGAGACAGACAGAGTGCACAAAGTAAATACAGCCGGTGGTGATCGAATCCAGGTATTTGGCGAAACTGACGTCGAGCTTAAAATTGAGACATGGAAGGCAAATCAGAGAGCAATAGTCGCCGCCATATCAGACCCGATTATAATTGGCTTGGACATACTGCAAGGTCAGTGCGCTAAACTTGATCTTGGCACGAACATCCTGACTATCGGCGGTGAAGAAATAAGAATGTCGACTGGCAGTAACCTGGTAGTGCGGAAAATCACCATAGGGGAAAATAGCGACGCATGTCGTGAAAGTGCCATTCCAGTGAAAAGAGCTGTGAAAGAAAGAGATGACCCAGTTACTCATCCAGAAGCAAGTGGAGAAGAAATTATGAGAGTACAAGACGAAGGGGGTAAAGACCATATAAAAGTAAAGCCAACCCAGAAAAAGGCCAGTGAAGACATTTTCTGGAACAGAGTCGATGTCGACAGGATGAATAGCGCCCGCCGAGGTATTTATGCAAGTAAAAACACTAGAAGAACAGCAACTACGCTGAAGAACCAGTACCACCTAAGAACTTCGCTTGAAGAAAGCTCCGACATATGGACGAGAAGGAAAACCATCCACTCTGCCGTCAAAATGCATATACGAGTAGAAAGCTACCGCATTAAGACCTGTTATGACGTGGGAGCTAATTCAGCTGGTTTTAAAGAAGGGGATCATGTGTGGTTCTACAATCCAGTACGACGCAAGGGGCGGTCACCGAAATCACAGAAATTATGGGAAGGTCCTTATAAGGTGGTCAAAAGGTTCAATGACGTTGTCTATCGAATTCAGAGGAGCTAGAAGAGCAAGATGAAGGTGGTCCATATGCACAGACTTACGCCATTCCAAGAAATGTCAGAACTCGACCGGGGTATCGAATATAAGAATTTCACATTTGTCTAGAGAATTACGTTTATGGACTTTGTTATTCTATGGTCAGATGTCAGTTATAAAGTGTGTTGGTAAGAGTGAACACTCTGGAATTATATCTCTAGAAGGGACCAGAAGTGACAGGTATAGAAAAGTGTAGAAAATCTAGACTCTCTATGGAGAGTATAAATTGACGAACGGTACATAGAGTGAGTTAGTTCAGTATTTAGTCGATGTGGTGTAGAATAGTGATCATAAATGCTCTATGATCAGCGAGTTAGCAGTAAGTGTTGGTGTATTAGAAGCGATCATAGAAGGCGAATAGTGGAATAAAGTTCTATGGACATTTAATAATAGAGAGAAATATTTTAGTTGATATTGGTGTTAGAAAATAGTTGGTTACAATAAAATAGTAGTTTCAAAAGCTGTGTTTTATTAGTCAACAAATCCAGAACCCCATAGAACGTAACAATATATAGGACGTAAGATTTGAAATTGCTGTATAAAATTGAAATATTATTTGTCTTCTTACATTTTAGTGAATAATAATTTTAGAATTCCTAGCACAGGTTAGGTAAGAAATCGTTATAGCGTCTAAGTGGAACTACCTTCCATCATAAATATATTATTTTTCCATTATCTGTATACAGTTTCAATTTTTATATTACAGTTATATTTAAAAATTGCCTAAAAATGCATGATCGTTCTGACTGTAAAATAAAGTAACAGTATAGGCTGTGCTGTTTCAAATTATAAAAAGGTATTTCTGGCAAAACTGGATCTTGTACAGTAAGTTGACTACCATGCTTTCATAGTATTAATTGTAATATCTAAAATCCTATGTGAAAACTGGAACCTGTAATGAGCACTGATAAGTACACTTGGAGAACTCAAATCATCACAACACATATTTTAAAGAGCTTACGATAGTTTCGCTGACCACGTCAGCGTCATCAGCGGACGAAAAATTCTAAAACTAAATCAACCGCTACAGTGTATTTATATCGCACCTAGGTAGACGAACTAATCCGAAGTAAAAATTGTAGTGAACGGACGAGGTCGAAGATCTTCTGGTTGGCAAATTTATGAGCTTTTATATAATTTAAGAATAATGGGCGTAAAAGGAAAGGTACCGGGATATTTCAGGAAGCTCACGTTCGTTTTATCTAAAAAAATTTACTATGTGAATATTGGAGCCCGTGAAGTGCGCCGACAAGCACATCGGGCAAACAGACAAATAACAACCGCCCATCTTCTTCTTCAAAAAAAAACCGACCGTTTCCCTCACAATGTTAACTTTAACAAAGGATAAACAATTCAACTAAAATTCTGCATGAAACAAAGTATTTATATTGAGTTCTTATTCTACGTAAAAACAAGTATTTATATTGACTTCTTAGATATAAAGAAAACGAAAGGGGGGCTTTAAATCGAGAACTAAACGAAGAGCCTTGTATCTGTATAGACCGGCCGAGTTATTGACAATACGTTATTATTCTGCCAGACAGATTAGGAGTGTCTATAGCTGGTCAAATGCAAAGTGAAAATAAAGGGCTTGAAATTAAAGGTGCCGCACGATTCAATGACGTTTTCTTCTTAATCGAACATCTCGCACCTTTATGATATGGTACGGTAGACAAATCATGTGTGGCACAACATATATGGGATAATAATCACCACATTGACAAAGAAAATTTGAAACTTGTCAAAAGTGTTAGGCATCAAACTATGCTTGATGCTTTTGAAAGTGTTTATATATCAAGGTCGATTCAACAACAATTAGCTTGGAACCTAAATGTATTCAGCATGAATAATTCTGCAAATTTCTCATACCCATAATCTTATTTCATCATAATTTAAAGTACTACCTTGAAACCGTCGTTAAACTACTATTTCAAGGGTAGGGTATAGGAATATACTGAAAGCTGTTTCTGGGGATATTAAGTTACAATCTGTACTTACCTATAAATAATTGTTCTAAGTATAAATGGTAGCACAGTGCTCAATTTGCTATATCTCCACATGAAAACTGTCTTAATAACCTAATATTTTAAAATATGTAACTGATATACTTAGTACATAAGATGAAAGGTGAGACTAACTCTTACTTCCGTGAATAAATCTATTATAGGGCTGAATCTGCTATTTCTACTTGTCTCTTAAAAAACTTGTCTTGGGAAGATAATTAAAAGCCTTTACCAAGTAAAATAATTTGAAATGTGAAAAAATGTGACAATTTATGCCATACTGAAATAAAAAAGGACACAGAAGAATATAGAAAAACAGTTTTCTTATATCATTTATTATTAATGCAAAACTTTTTTTGCCTTCATATTTCTTTTTGATGCACTGAAAGACAAGTTATGATTGAAGCCTTTCAACCATCCGTTTACGAAGTTTATCTATAAATAGGTACATGATGGTAAATATTACACAATAAATTATCTTCTGCGAACTGTACATATTGGCATAAAAGTAATTCTGAATTTGTTTTCTGCTTCAAATCATATTCACGTTTCGCCATCCATTGGAAACCTATGAAATGTCTTTGATAGATTTAGCACGTTATAATTCGAACAATTATAGATTGCACACACCCAACCACTAGCATTCATTGTAAAAAACACAGCTCAAACTTAATTATATACAGTTAAACACCAGCAATTGCTAGTGTTACACGTTCTCGAACGATATAACATCAGTACTATCCGCTAGGGGCGCTGATATTCTTGAAACACGAAATTAACCGGAGTGCCCTGTATTGTCATTATAAAGTATTTGCTACAACCAACTAAAGACAATTAATCAACCATAACCAACCAACAGGTACGCTGATCTTGGTTGAGGAGCCCACCGGCGCTGTGTAGTGGCCGCAAGGTGAATTGTGAATGTCGTCCACGAAGCCTCCCTGACACTAAACGTTTCAAAACAATCAGAAGCTTTAATTATACAAATTTATAAGGACGAGTTTTCACATTTTAATTACGTAAAACTTTTATATTTTACATGAAATGAAAATACAACAATTCTGATTCACTGAGTATAGGGAAAGTATCCATTTGAAAATGATATATAATGATTTCGCCTTTAAAAAGAGATACAATCATGATAACTGTAAATAACTCTTCCCTGTGAGCGAAAATATCTACAATATTTCCCTAAAAGAAAAAAAAAACTCCTGAGTTTTTTTTAAAGATTTGGCAACTATGTAAAAACAACTTCCTACAAACTAACTGCAAACAAATGAAACAATAATGTTTCGTTCTCTATGTGGGATATATGATTTATTATATCATGACACATGACATGACACTTATCAATTGTCAATTGTCCCTTAAAGCTATAGAAATCTGACATATAAAAATAATACAACTATTATTATTGAAAAGATAGGAGGAAAACAAGATTTGTTTAAATAAGTGACTAAATGAAGATTTCCATTGTAAAGTGTCTTTTAAGAATATAACGTAAAATAAGTTTGATGATTTTAACATTACTGTCCTGCAAAACCAATAGAGACAATGTAACAAAAGAGTCCTTTGTGGAATTATGATGGTAAACTGTTTGTTGCACTTTCATTCTAAATGATATGAATTTTTCGAGACCAGAAACACTGATAGGAAGGCAGAGATGCCGGCAATGGTTGCCTCTTATTACAGAGCAGGTAGAGTATTTTATATTTTTCCCTATAAGTTAGTAATTTGATAAATACAGTATTTATCTTTTGTCAGTTTCGACTGCGACATTTGTATCAGATTTTGGGTTTGAATCTCCTATCAACCAAAAAAAGTGAAGTTTACTTCACACTACATTCCACCATCATGAGTGCACCATTTTACACCAGTGAGAAAAAATGTAGTCCAAACCCTAAATGGTTAGAAATAGATAACAGGAATTTCACAAATAGCTCTGCTTTAGGTAATTGATTTATACTTTTTATATGCATTCATTATTTATTTATAAACTACGTCTTGAGCTAGGTTCATATAGGCACGCTTTGCAAAATGTGAATTGCAAAACCTATTCTTATTGGTTCACTTTAAATGATATTAGGATATTATATATGTTATAAATGAGTCAATAGAAATATGTTTAGCATTTCGTAATTCCATCTATATGAACATAGCTTTAATTGTCAGTAAGTAAAATGAGGCTCCTTTTTGTAATAGCATAATATCAGACGAATAATCAATGTTGTAAATATCTTAGCAACAAAAAATAACTTCTATTTTTCTGTCTTTCATGGACTGCTTATTTATTTTATAATTTGCTAATGTATTGAACATAATAATTATTCTTTGTTTTAGCTGTTGTGTTACGAATATGGCAACATGTTCCTAATGGTGATATGGATAGTATAATTTTAACATGGGGAGTCAATTTTTCAGGGCTTGTATATATTGGAAATAAATTGGCAGATATACAGCCGTTACATTTTAAGAAAAATACTGTGATATACCACTTATATGGTGGTTACTTTACTAGTTATGACGCAATTAGGTTAGACTTACAGAAACAGCTACCCTTTGCTGAATATATAAGTGATGTAAAGAAAGATGATTCCATTATTGTATGTAGAAAAGCTTGTACTAAAGTTTCATATAGTGAAGTAGTTCCTAGTTATCCTATAGATAAGTTGAGAAAATTACATTCTCTTCAAATTTTAATAAAAAACAAGACGTCTGATGTTCAGAATATAAAAGACAAAATTAATGTTAAACGTGGTTTGAACAGTACATATGAAGATAACGTTCCTGCAATGCCTAGTCCTTCTCCCGGAGTCAGATACGCACCTCAATTATTAACAATGAATTCTTTATATAAAATGATGCAGGTAATGAATAATGTATATTTTTTTAGTCGCAAACAAATTTTATTTGTGTGTTTTTTTTAAGGATAAACCCACAAAAGTAGAAAAGCAAAAGATGATTATACATAGCAAAGATATTGAAGTGGCAAAGTTCAAAAATAGATTATTATCTCAAGAAAGGGACCGTAAATTGGCATCTATTAGGCATCTGAAGCAAGAATTTAATCAGCTGAATGAAGAAAATGAGGAACGGAGTAAGTGTGATTGGATATATTCATTTTAAGACCATAAAAGTACATATAACTCACCACTTTCAAAAGTTTTCAATAGCGTTTTGAGTTCTGCTTTCTAATTAAAAATTCATCTTCACTTGACACACTGTATAACTGTATTACGAGGGCAGGTCAATAAGTCCGTGACTTTTTGAATGAAACAGGTTTTTAGACAAAAAAAATCATTTTATTTCTCAACATAGTCTCCTTTGAGCTCTATACACTTCGTACAACGTTTCTCCAATTTTTTATCCCTTCCAAAAAATAAGATTTGTCGATGTCCTCAAAATAGGTATTTGTTTGTGAGATGATTTCATCATTGGAGTCAAATCTCTTTCCGCCGAGCCATTTCTTTTAGTTTGGAAACAAGAAATAGTCACTCGGGGCTAAATCTGGAGAATAGGAATATATATTTATATATATATATATATATATATATATATATATATATATATATATATATATATAATAATAATAATTCAGTGTTTATCTACTTTTCCATCACTTTAGAGACGACTGAAAGGAGAGAAATAGGGCTGTAGTTGCTAGGAAGCGCTTTGGATCCTTTCTTGGGGACTGGTTGTACTCGACCAGTTTTCCAGTTACTAGGGAATATGCCTCTATTGTAAGCTGTCTGAAACAGACTAGTCGGGACAGGAGCAAGTTCTAGTGCGCATTTTTTGAGCACAATTGCTGGGATCTCGTTAAGGCCAGAGGCTTTCCTGGTATTAAGAGAAGAGAGCATCTTTCGTACCTTTTTAATTTGGAAAATGATATCAGTCATTTTATGCGTGACATTGGGGACTCTTGGTGGTTGGACATTTGGAGGTGGGTTGAGAATAGAATTGCCAGCGAATGAGGCAAAAAGTTCAGCCTTGCCCAGGGCGGTATAAACAATTTCATCCCCTGAAACAAGAGGTGGGAACGTGCTCTTGCAGAAATTATTCCCAATAGATTTAGCACGAGTCCAGAAGGGTTTGCTGCCGTTGGAGCTTGAGAGGACTTTGTTTTTGATGTGGTTATCAAACGGGTTTTTTGCCTCAGAAAGAATGCGGACATAGCGATTTCGTGCGTCGTTAAATGCTTGACGGTTTTCTTGACTGGAATTGTGTAGAAGGGTTTTGTGAGCTTTGACCTTTTCAAGTCTGGCTTTGTTACATTATTTAGAGAACCAGGGCTTTTGAGTGGCTGAAGAGGTTTTCTGTGTACATGGAATAAAGAATTCCATGCCAGCTTGGATAATTCGGTGCTGTTTTGTGAGATATCAGAGGGGTCAGGATGAGAGAAGCAGACAGACACCCATGGAAATGAGGAAAAGTATTCCCGCATTTCGTCCCAGTTCGTGGAGTTGTAGTGCCAAACAATATGTGGGTGTGATGACTGTGTGACCTCAGGTTGCATTGTGCAGTAAGCAGTGACCATGCCGTAGTCTGAGCGACCAAGGGGGGCGGTGACTGATGTCTTATAGCATTCAGATTTTGTAGTAAGAAGGAGATCCAAGGGATTTGAGCTGTGTGTTGGGATGCGAGGAAAGTAAGTAGGTTGCTGAACCATATTGGCTAAAGAATTGCTGACTGCAAAGGCCTTCGGGTTTTTGAAGATCCTAGCTATTCTTTATTATGGACATTGAAGTCACCAAGAATAGTGACCACGGAGGAAGGATATTCAGATATCAGATGCTCGTTTTTTTCAGGAAGGTAGTCGAAGAGCTGGACAAAGTTGTTGTCAGAAAGTGACCGGTTAATGCAACAGATGAATTTAGTTACAGCCCTGAGAGAGAGTTTCATCCAAAGTATGTCTTTTCTTCCAGCTTCTAAATTGGGGAGTCTGGTGCAGGGTAGATTGCTACGGACGTATGCGCACACAATGATTTGGGTTTCGGTGAGGAAGAGGAGTTAGGGCCTATTAGCCTGGAGGAAATAGTGGACAGAGTTCAGGTTAGAATTTAGGCCACATATATTTGAGAAGGATATGTTAAATCTTGATGCTGGCGCCCCCTGCACACCCCTCTCCCGGAGATCCGAATGGGGGGGTATTTTATCTCCGGAATCTTTTGTACTAGGACGAGCCATAATCAGTTTTGTTGCTGGAACTTCACCGGCTCCTTGATGTAAGGGGTGGTACCTCCTCAGGCCTGAAAAAAATCCTTTACTATCACGTAAAGGAAAAGTCCACTACCACTTGCTATATTTTATCTGAATGTAAATTGTCCTCTTAAAAACATGCTGCAGATTAATATTTTGCAGGTTAAATAGATACATATACAGGTTTACTATATGTTTGACCTGACCTGACCTGTTGTTTCTTACAGATTCTGAAATAATGGATAATTATCACAAGCTAAACAAAGAAGCTGAAAGGCTTAAAGAATATAAACAGACTGTCTTACAACATAGGGAAATTTTGAACCACATGAATAGTCAGTTGTTGCACAGGAAAAAGCAGCTGTTGAAGCAGTTACTGTTTATCTATCCTATTATTAATCAAGGTGATAAATATCTTGTTCATGGCATTTACTTACCTAGTTCAGATGTTTTAGCAGGTAGGTGTTATTTTTGTATTATTCATTGTTCAATATTTTTATTTCATAAATAAACAGCTGGCTAATAAGTAGAGGTGGGCGAACCAATGTTTTGTTCGAACCGAACTATGAACGAACCCAAGTAAATATGTTGCCTCGAACTTCGAACCTCTGAAATAGTACGTCTAAGGTTCACAGTCGAACTTCGAACTTCTTAGAAATTCAAAATCGAACATCGAATTTCCCAAAATTCTTCAATGTTCATATATCATTTCCTTAAATACAAAATACAGGAATATTGTAATATACAATATTGGATAGATAAAAGATTCCCATTCTTTTTACAAAAAGGAAGGGTTCGACAAATTTGCAGGTTGATTGGGTGAAAATGCCTTCCAGTGCTGATCGTTTTGGTGATGGGTCGACGTTGAAATCAAAAATACAAAAGCAAAAAATATTTTAAACTTTTTTAGATCTAGATCTTGTTGTTTGGTATTGGCCAGACAGTTTTAGCAAACAGATTGAGATGGCCCAAAGTGCGCATGATAGCTATAAAATAACCACTTAAAATTTGAACTGTCTCCTGATTGTGAATATTTAACTGTTTTGGCTCATTGTGAAATAAAGCATGTTGAAACCAGTGTTTTCCAAATGCAATCTGCAATTATCCTCAAATTCTGAAAATTTACGTTACCCATCGCCTTCGAACACTGCCATCAAAATGTTGTTACTGAGAAAAGTGTTGGGAGGCTATAAGAAAAATAATTCTGTGATTGCTAAATGGCTCTGTCGTGTCTCAATATGTCCCACCAACTGTAAAAAATATGCATGAGTGAAATCTCCTAAAATTATGCTATCGACTCAATGAGACTGATAACGAGTTTAAAGCGCCGCTACTGAGTTAACGGGGCCGCAACTTCGCTACCTTTGGCAGCATTCAATGCATGTAAAGTTTGTGATGCCCCGGCTAAGCAGAGGCCCGATGGATAAGTTGCCAATCCGTCATTCGGGCGCGACCTAAATATTCGAAGTTACATATCCTCGGGCGCCATCTTTATTCCCTATTAAATAGGACGAGGTCAGATCCCCGTGAGGACTTCTGCTAAGGCCCTCGTAGAACACCACAAAGCTACTGTTTCATAACAGCCTCGTCCTAGGGTAGCTCGAACGGAGAAGAAAACTATAGCCAGGGGTCGAAAGTTATTATATCCCGTAGAGTTCTCGGGATGTAAGTAGACTTTAATTACTTACTCCCGAATAATGGCTGTTTTCCTAGCTTACAAAGTTGGAAGCAGAAATATTATAAACAGGTAAATATCAATTACGATATACCTCTGCTAGTTACAATCCGTCACAGGATTCTAGCTTAAACACACATACACTAGTGCAACTATCTACAGGCAGTGCAGTGAAACGCAACTAATTTTATAAAAGCTTCTAATAATATTGAAAATATCTACAAACGAAAATGACAACAATAAAAATCCATAAATTATGAAAATTAAAAATTCGCTACAGCTCATGCGATTAAAGAGAAAACATATCTCAGGACATTTATTCATAGTGGAAACGATACAAATACGTTAATATTTAAAAATACAATGATATTCGACTAGAATGATATTTGTGCTATTTATAACAAATAAAGCGTGATATTAGCATTAGCACAGCAATCAACAAGGCATATTAAAGCAACGGCAAGCGGAAAGCGACATACACATGCATCAAATGGAAAATGGCTCCGCTATAAATTCCGCCTCAGTCGGAGGTTCTATTTTCCCCTGGGCTTTATTCCCGCAATTCCCTTGCAGTCCTACTCTGCTATGTGGGTAAGCAAACGGTTCCCACTCTCATATGACTCTAACCTGCTAACTAATACAACCGGGTTTTGTTTCTGTCCAACACCCTGTATAACTAACAGTTCCATCCAGCGGTTACGTACCATCTGAGCAGCTCCATGCTTATCACAAGGACATACGTCCCTTGGAACAAACGTGGGCGACCCAGTACAGCACAGGATACTGGACACACTAAATACTACCCCTTTAATCAGCACTGTCTGTGCTCCCGTTCCCCTTATATGGGTAAGAAACGTGACCAGCTTGTCACTTATCTAGGCTGGACACTCTATCTAATCCACCACCGTGTCTAGCGATCACATACCATTCAGAATAGCTCCATGCGTATCTCAAGGACATACGTCCCTCGAGATAAACGTAGGCTACCCTATACAGCACTCTATAATTCGCTAAACACCCAAGTTCCACTATAATACGGTATAATCATTTACCTGATAATGACTCGGCCGTGTGCTGAAGGCATCTCCCGGAAGGCGTTCTATCTCTCGGTCGTCTATTTGCCATGCGCTCCGCGACGCACCAAAAATGAATCTCATTGCGCGTGACAGACAGGCGCTATGCGTTTCATCATACACAATCCACGTTCCACTTGTGGCGACATACTCTGAAGTGTTTCTAAAATAAGTCGGATTTATTACCTAGCAAATATTCGTTATTTAAACCGCCTAAATGAATTATTCGCTATTCAAATAACCATAATAAATTCGGACTTCACTACAAGTTAAATTTCGAAGTATTTTTGAGCAACGAAGTTCGAACTATTTTGGAGAATTACATGTTTCGAACTTCAAACTACATCATCGCTAGTGTGAACATATTTTTGAACTGAAGGTTCGAGTTTGGGTTCAGTTCGAAGCTTCACACACATCTACTAATAAGTTATGTAAAGTTTCATCTCAAATATTCCAAGAATATTTTCCATAAAGCTAAAAACGTAAAAATTGGTATGTACTTATAGTCTCTAAAAGGCACGTGTTAGTAATGCGAATGGTATCTCTATTAATGGTCAGACCATAATATTAGGCAATAAAGTGGAAAATTAGGAGTTACCTTAAACCGTAGGCTCAAATTTACAGAGCATCTATTAACAATTACTAGAAAAGCAAACGGTAGCCTAAAGCAAATCCAATCACTGAAATACCTCTTAGATCTGCAAACAAAATTATTATTAACAGAATCTTTGGTGTTATCTCATCTCAATTACTGTGATCTGGTGTATGGCCCATGTTTAACAGCAGAAGGTAAATATAGGTTACAAAAGACTCAAAACTCTTCCATTCGATATATTAAAAATGAGGGCGGGTCAATAAGTCCGTGACTTTTTGAATGAAACACAGATTTTTTGACAAAAAATCATTTTATTTCTCAACATAGTCTCCTTTGAGCTCTATACACTTCGTCCAACGTTTCTCCAATTTTTTATCCCTTCCAAAAAATAAGATTTGTCGGGGTCCTCAAAATAGGTATTTGTTCGTGAGATGATTTCATCATTGGAGTCAAATCTCTTACCGCCGAGCCATTTCTTTAAGTTTGGAAACAAGAAATAGTCACTCGGGGCTAAATATGGAGAATAGGGCGGATGAGGGAGCAATTCGTAGCCCAATTTATGCAATTTCTCCATGGAGGCTACACGTGCACGCTTGCATTGTCTTGGTGGAAAATAACTTTTTTCTTGGCCAAATGCGGTCGTTTTTTCTCTAAATCGTCATTGAATCCGTCTAATAAGTCAGTATAATATTCGCCATTCATTCCCTTTTGAAGGTAATCAATGTGGATTATACCGCATGCATCCCAAAAAACCGTCGCCATGACTATTGGCTGACAAACCCACCTTGGCCTTCTTCGGCGCCGATTTGTATAGAGAAATCCACTGTTTTGACTGCTGCTTGGTTTCTGGTGTGTTGTGGTGAATACATGTTTCGTCCACCGTTACGAAACCGCACAAAAACTCGTCCTTATTGCAGTTGAACCACGCCAAACACTCCTTCGAAGTTGTCACACGATTGCGTTTGTGGTCGATTGTGAGCAAATGCGGCACCCATCTTGCGGATAGCTTTCTCATACCCAAGTGATCATGCAAAACCAAAACCACTGAGCCTTGTAATATGCCTATGGCTTCCATAATCTCCCGCACTTTCAGTCTCTGATCGGCCAACACCATATCGTGAATTTTTTCAATTGTTTCGGGCGTAGCGACCTCAACGTCCAGAACGTTCGGCGTCATTTGTGCTTGGACGGCCGCAACGAAATTCCGTAATCCGCTTTTTTTACCATGGAAATTGATGGTGCAGAGTCCCCGTGGTATTGATCAAGTTTAGCTGGTTTTTTTTTCAGCAAAAAATGATGTTTGATGAGCACACGAAATTCACTTTTTTCCATTTTTGTTATAACTCAAGAGTAGGTTGACGCAGCTTGTTCAAAATTTGACAGGAGTCAACTGATAGATGCTTGTTGACAGGAGCAGTGTTGCCCTTCCTGTGAAGAGGCGGGAAATTCAAAAAGTCACGAAATTATTGACCCGACCCCGTATATAAATATCATGTCACACCAGCGCTTAGAGAGATGCAGTTATTAGAGGTGAACGAAAGAAGATTTCTCCATTATGCCATAATAGTTGGAGGAATTGTACTTGCAGAAACACCAGAGCATTTGTATAATAAAATCAAAAAGAGAAATGAAATGCATGACCAAACTGAGACATACATCCATGACATATGATATGAAGACATAAGTGGATGAAGGTGTCATGTCACATTATTAAACTTTTGACCTAGGTGTCATGTCACATTTTTCCAAAAATTGACTTATTGCAATTTTTAGACATTCCTGGTATAAATATATCCTTCACACATTTAAATATTCAGTTACTTATGACAAGCAGCTGATACCAGTATGCAGAGATGCTTTATGCTCTCTATATAAATTAGGAAGAAAAAAAATTGAATTGACACAAAAGTTGTTAAAACGTGGCCATTCTGCTCCTTCTCCAGATAAGCAGGGACATCATGTAAATCGTCCTCATAAGATACATGAGGATGTTATTAACTGCATCATTAATCACATTAACATGTTTCCTGCAGAACAATCACATTATTCCCGCAACAAAAACCATAACAAAAAATATATGTCTCAGTTACTTAATGTGAATACACTTCACCAACTTTATATCGAAAATTGCAGGGAGAACAATCTGAATGATAAGTACATGGTCAAAATTTCATTCTATAGTCTTATTTTCGAAACAAAGTTTAATTTATCTTTTGGACAACCAAAAAAGTGACACGTGTAGCATATGTGATGCAGGAGAAAATTCGGCTGAACACAAAACAAACTGGGAACATGCATTTTATTCACAAAAAGTAGACAGGCAAATACCAATAAGTGATACAACAAAATGTTACATAACAATGGATTTACAACAAACCATGCCATTACCCAAGTTATCAACATCAAAAGCTTTTTACTTAAGGCAATTGTGGTTTTACCGCTTTGGTATTCACTGCATTACCCATTCAGGCCACAAATCGTATTTCTTCAATCGGACAGAAGACATTGCCAATAGAGGCAGTAATGACATTGGAAGTTGTTTATTAAGATTCTGCAAGTTGCTCAAAAGCAAGCAACCTGATGTCGATAATTTGGTCTGATTCATGTGGAGGAC
The DNA here is from genome assembly GCA_964006375.1 of Tillus elongatus. NCBI lineage: Eukaryota > Metazoa > Arthropoda > Insecta > Coleoptera > Cleridae > Tillus > Tillus elongatus. Next base: position 241,844,220 of record OZ023263.1, on the reverse strand, counting down.
AAAACAAGAACTTTTTCATACTTTGTACCAGTATTTAATACTGAACAAGGTTTTCAGAGTTATAGAACATAAATTTCCCGAGGTTGGCCACAGCTGTCTAGATTCCGATCGAGATTTTGGTCGTATTGAAAAAGTGCTAAGAAAACACCAAAATATTTTCATTCCAGACCAATATAGGGAGATCATCAGATCTGCAAGTACTAGCCACAGTTTATGTTTGAATATGGAACATTTCTTTTCGAAGAACTTCCAACCAAACTTCATTTATATAAAAAAATAATACTATTAATGAAAAGGTTAATCTACAAGATAGTGTCAAATGGATCAGAGTAGACAGTTTTGGATTTTATTTATACAAGACAAATTTAGACCCTTATTCCCCGTTTCTGCAGGTTGATTTATATGAGAAAGGGGCAAGAGAAGTTGAAACTGGTGAAGTTACATTGAATGTGTTACCTAAATGTGGGGGTTTAACTGTTGAAAAAAATTTCAGCTTGAGAGAGCAACTAAAGTTAGTTGAAGAGGATTACAGATGGTACTATGAGGGTGTTTTGCAAGAAACCAGTATCAATCCCAAGAAGAAGAGAAGAACATTTTAGTTCTGTTGAAGTTACTTTTCTATTCTGTTAAATTTGCTTTGACATTTTCTGGTATTTCTTTCAAGTTTGTAACCAGTTTGATTTTTTCAATAAAAATAAAATAGTGGAACAGATAGGTTTTTTATTTTGATATTCTGCTTTTTTCTGTAGCTATAAGAGAAAAGGCATATATTTGGGTGTTACATGACACCTTCATCTATGATAAATCAGATAACATGTCAAGCTGAGAGTTGGTGGTAGATAAAGGTGTTATGTACACTATAATTTAATTTTCACAGAAATGAATGTTTTTCTTTGATACAAAAATACATGATAGAAAATAATCGATTAATTTCTAGTTTTCAAAGTTACATTCAGTTGAAATAAAAATTGAATAAAAAAGTTCCATCTTAAGATGTGTTAGGTATGCATCTCTGCATACTGGTATGAGCTGCTTGTCATAAGTAACTGAATATTTAAATGTGTGAAGGATATATTTATACCAGGAATGTCTAAAAATTGCAATAAGTCAATTTTTGGAAAAATGTGACATGACACCTTTATCCACTTATGTCTTCATATAATACATCAGCTCCAAAAATTTAAGTCATCTTTCACATACATGACAGCATATGCTTTGAACCATTTACCTCCAGAAGAAAATCAAATATTAAATAAAAGTACACTTAAAAAACATTTGGTCCTGAATGGTGATTTTGAAGACTGTGTAGACTTAACTAAAGATTAGTTATGTATCTGTTGAAGCAGCCAAAGATTATCACTGTATAGTTAGAACGAAGTAGCTGTAAGAGATGTTCATAATTACATTATAATTATTAAGAAGGTAACATATTATCCCTGTAGTTAGAACGAAGCACTAGACTAGGTTTATGATTAGATTGTGTTACAAATTATTAAATGAAATATTAAATATTTTTATTACGGTTAGATTTATATCAAATTAAGTTTTGTACCTGATCCTTTTGTACAATTTTTTTTAGTGCAATAAAGAACTATTACTATTACTACTTTTAACACACAAACTAAGATGACATGACGACTCTGTGTGTGTTCGTTATCTGCCATATATTTCTAACTACTACAAACTGCAAACGCAGAAACGCACACACGACAGTGTGGTCTTTACGTTCATAGATATACTAAATAAATTTACTCATATTCTAACAAGTGGAAGAAATTTTCAGATTGTTCGGATACTGGACTATCCGTGGCTCTAGGATACATTGCACACGTTTTGAAGATGTGTTCAATATTCTTGCAAGTTCCACTGAGATATCCCATTACCCATTTTGGATCTAGATCATCTATAACCGATAATATATCTTCACTAATATCGGACAGGGACAGAGAGTAAGTGTTTGTGTTTTTTTTTTTTTTGTACAAATAAATACTGTTTAATTAATTTTTTGGGGCTTGGTACTTTTTTTTTTCCTCCCTCAGGGCTCGTCCGCGTCTTCGCCCAACACCCCCAATATATATATATATATATATATATATATATATATATATATATATATATATATATATATATATATATATATATATATATATATTGTATTGATATTTAAAAATATCAATCCCAAACTTAACTTAAAATCTAGCATGCAGCTAAAATTAAACCTGAAATAAAACTTACGAACTAGGTATTTACAACTAAACTGTCACTGATAAATAAACCTAAACGTTTAAAACAATGGTTGACACAACACTAACACAGCCATATAATGGCACTCGTTTGTGAAAATGGCAATATTTTGAAATTTGTAAGGCATTGTACAATAAATGTAAAAGCTTTGTGAACAGGCAGGTAGAATGTTGCATAATACTGATTCTAGTAGGAGAGACGTGTTTGCACAAAACAATTTGAGTGAGCATTGCCAATGAATTCCTGAATTTATCTGAAATGTAGAAATAAAATTTAATGCAACTGTAACAACAAGAAAATCAACATACAGTGTGTAAATAAATAGTCAATGATGTTATTTATTTGTAGAACAGGTAAAATGAGTAAAAAGGAATACATATACACTCAAAATATACATACATTCATCTAAATTACACCAGCCAACACCCAAAGTAATGTAAAATTGAAAGTAATGTAAAATAACTTACCGAAAGTGCAGATGACCAAATATTCCAGTAAAATTTTTAAGTTTTCAACTAACACTGCACATACACAGCAGTGTGGTGCTGTAAACATGATGAAAAAAAAATTAAACATAGATATATGTGAGAAATTAGTTTTGAAAAAGGAAATGACAATAAATTAGCAGTAACAAGAGCAACGACATTAGTAATGTTTTCTTCATTTCTAATCCTACGAGCTCTGACTTGTCTCCCGGTGCGTCTTACAGATCCAGTTTCCCGCATATATCTTGCAATGCGACTAAACACCTCTCTTGAGTAATGTCTTTTTTGGGGGTACCTTAAAGCATATTCTCGTGATGCGACAACAGGATTCCGAGAACATTGAAAATAAATTTCAAGCATATCAAATGCTTCCTTGTTGGAATAAGACATTCTGAAAACCTAAAACACTAACTATTGATAAAAAACACCCAGAAACCTCACAAATAATTAATAAGATCAGTAATAAATTGAACATAAGATTTTGACGTTTATAAAACAAATTGTTTCAATTTCCTTACCTTCGTTGACAACACATGGACTACATTGATTGAAGTATAAAACTGTATATGAATTTCACATGCGCATTAACAAGTGTTTAAATGATTTTAGACATTGGTTGTATTTATTAGTATATTATGATAAAGATATATATGGAATGAATTTTCAAAATAAATACTGAGCATTTTCTCTAAACGCCTAATGAAAAGTGTTTCGTTTTCATAATATCAATTAATTTTTTCATGACTTCTCCATTACTTCAGTATTGTAATTTTATAATAAACTAATAAATTTATTTCATTATTGTTTCTGTGTGCCGGTATGCGCGAATCGCAGTTACGCGATTTAGTCCAATCACAATCACTGATGAGGTAACTGTCACGTTCGACAGTGTCAAAATTTCCTATTCACGCAAGGAAGTGTTCTGTGTTCACGCATTAACCATACACAGTTTATTTTCAAATGGCCTCTACTCGTCAGAGATTAGTTAAATGCATGATACAAATAACCAGAGATATGATAATGAGACTACCTATTTTTAGAACAGTCACGCGCATGGTGTCAAGTGGTGAGTCCAATGCAACAATAATATGCTGTTGTACAGTGGGGTTTGACGTTTCATCACAACCTCTTAACAAATTACGTATTTTACTTACCTTGTGCGTATATATATGTAATATAAAAATGAAAAAGACAATATAGGCGACGAAGTCGAATGTAACTTCAACCGCATTAAACTGACGTATAGAAACTTTTTGGTTGCGAATGACTTTGTTTTTAGTGTGTAGTTGGACTTCAATAACGTTACTCACCACGTGGGGCGGGGCATATGCGCAATATCATATCTCTTCTAAGTCATCATATCATGAGTTAAATGTATACATAAAAACGGACAGCAGCTTGAACATTTGTAAATAATAAAATGTTAGTTAAATATTAGGTTTTTTACATTCATATAGCTTCGTTTTCATAATATAATCACTTAATTTATGAATACAACGTTAAATTCGGTTCTTGGCTCTTGTATCTTAGTTTTATGATAAGGTAATAAATTTCTTTCATACTAAAGTGATGAATTGTTATTGGTAACTATCTTAATTTGTATAAAGATGCCTGAAAACAAATATTTTATAGAGATTTTGCTATATTCATATAAAATTTTGAGAAATGGCATAATAAGCACCAAAATACCTAAAATTGGAGTTTTCTCTGAAACGGAAAAACATATTCGTATTGGGTTTTCACTGAGTTATTTCTAACTTCATCCACTTTTTGATAGTTATATTATAATACTATGCTGCTATTTGAAAATTTCCAAAAAAGTTAATAAAACAAGACTCCTGTACTCTAACGCCCTCTGTATTTTGTGCATGCGTGACTGTGGATTTAAAATACTAATACGTGGAATTTCGTATGAAATCTCTTTCCAACAAGCCAAAATTCTTGAAATTGTGTCTACTAGTTATCAAGTTATAGGCATTTGTTTATTAAAAAAATCCTCGCCCCCTACCTCCGCCACTGGTCCATATGGAATTTTTTTTAACAGAAGTTGTAGATAAGTGAACATTGATTACAAATTACTTAAAACCAGCTTACGTTATGCGTCAATATTTTCGAGAAATTAAAGAATTTTGATAAGCCATGGCATTTTCGCCACCTAGCGGCAGATTTAGAAAGCTGAAAATAATTTCCAACATTTTCTCATGGCCACTTTACTTGTACAATTTTTTTCCGGAAGCCGCAGCTGTGATGGTTTGCGAGATATAGTCGGTCTGTGTCCTTATTTGAACACCCTGTATATATATATATATATATATATATATATATATATATATATATATATATATATATATATATATATATATATATCTATATCTATATACTTCATATTCCTAAGTAACATTAGTAATCGCTAGTGAAACATTTTTTTTCTAGTTACTGTCAGTTGTCACTGATCATTTTTAAGTTGTTTCTGTTAAAACATTCACCAGTAAAATTTTTAATTTTTTTAGATTTCCGCTGTACACGAAAGGAAAGGAGAAAATACAGTTTACGTACGCTGTATATCTATTAAATAAAAACATAGCTCAGCTAAGGTGGTTATTTTTTATGCATACACCAGACCTGAGGGCAACTTTACCAAATTTACTTAGTCTTTTGTCCAACGAAAAAAACTATCTGCAAGAAAATGTGTGTGTAGTACAGAACAGATCGTCAGAGCAACAAACAGAAGAGAACCAGTTGAGAATTGTGGAACAGAGAAAGAAATATAACCTAAGTGGAGTTAATCACAAGCTGCTGAAGTTGCACAGCTTTGGTTCTAATACGAGCATAGCCGATCCTATTTTGGACTCTGTAAGAAATGAAACCCAGCGAGAAAGAACGAATAGCCCAGGAAACAAACCAAAGAGGAAGACAATTAAAAGTACGGTTGCCGATCAGGGACCTGGTTTAAGCGAAATTCTGGCCATACCTGAAGCTTATCTTAATGATCAAATTTCTTCTGAGCATTTTAAGAATTACATACCAAACTACAACAATAGAGCTGGAAGATCATCTCCAGGTTGGTTTGTTCATTTTTTTTTTTAATTAATAGTTATTACAAGTGTGATTTTTTCTCATTAAATCATTCACATATTCAAAAGATGTTAACCCCGACCTTGAAATTGCAAAGATGGTCACATTGGTGTGCTGGTTAGTTGCCTGTATGTTTAGACTAATGTCCTATAGATGGCACTGTCAAAGTGCACATATGACCTTTGTCAATTATAAAATAATCTCACAATTTACACCCTAACTACCACCAAGATCAGAACATAAAATTGGCAAGTAATTTTTACGAAATTGTCACAAATATTTTAAATTCGATTAATGGAAAAAAAAATATTCAAATATCTGAATATTTGAATATTTATACAAATATCTAAATATTCAAATATTTATACAAATATTCAGATATTCGAATATTTATACAAGCATCCAATTATCTAAATCTTTTGATAAAAGTACATTTTTGGACCCACAATTTAAAAATAAGGAACGTTTTATTGGGTCTTTGCTTAAAACAGAAAGGTATTTTAAAAATCTTCTAGAATCAGACAAGGGGTCATAGGACGGAGAAACCAATGAAGAAAACGTTGCAAAAAAACTGTCTTAGAAATTTTGTTTCGTAATGAACAAACGGCAGTGTTTATATTTAACTTTTCACAAATAAACTAATAATTCTCTTAATAATCTCCCATTGTGTTTCATGTATTTGACAGAAAGTTGAGTTTAGCTTTTAATTTATTAATATCTGAATGGTCAAAGAATTTTTATTCATACGAATATTCAAATATTCATTAAGTCGGATTATTCGAATATGTATATTCATATATTCAAATATTCCAATATTGGAATATTTGATGAATATTTTAATCTTCGAATATATTGAAATATTCATATACCGAATTTTTCGAATGTTTGAATAAAATTGTGAATAAATATTCAAATACTTAAATCTGAAGTTTCTGAGCCCTACTATAAACATCTATTTAAAAATTACAATGACTGTCGAAAACGGACTAGTAATATTTGCTTAAAAAAAACCTTTTTGGAAAATATTGACTTATGTGGTTTTTGAAATGAGCGATTCATTTGTGTAATTGTCACTTTATAAATTTCAGTGAAATTGACTATTTTATTAATTTTTCTTAATCTGTGATTATCAGTGTTTCACATCAGTAGATGTAATAAATTCTGGTGAAGCTAGAATCTTATAGGATGATTTATTAAAATAAATATAATTAATATAAACAAATAAAATAAAAACATATATAAAAACATTATACAACAATTATTAAATGTATAATGAAAATGCTGGATAAGTTTGTGAAGCGGTTATAAAATACGAGGGCAGGTCAAAAGTCAAGTTACTTTTTTAATGAAACATAGGTTTTTTGACAAAAAATAATTTTGTTTCTCAACATAGTCTCCTTTGAGCTCTATACACTTCAACCAACGTTTCTCCAATTTTTTTATCTTTTCCAAAAAATTAGATTTGTCTAGGTCTTCAAAATAGGTATTCGTTTGTGAGATGATTTCATCATTGGAGTCAATTCTCTTTCCGCCGAGCCATTTATTTAAGTTTGGAAACAAGAAATAGTCACCCGGGGCTTAATCTGGAGAATAGGGTGGATGAGGGAGCAATTCGTAGCCCAATTTATGCAATTTCGCCATGGAGACTACCCATCTGGGCACCCTTGCATTGTCTTGGTGGAAAAGAACGCTTTTCTTGGCCAAATGCGGTCGTTTTTTCTTCAAATCGTCATTGAATCCGTCAAATAAGTTGGTATATAATTCGCCATTGATTGTTCTTCCATTTTGAAGATAATCAATGTGGATTATACCGCGTGCATCTCAAAAAACGGTCGCCATGACTTTATTGGCTGACAAACTCACCTTGGCCTTCCACGGCGCCGATTCGCATGGAGAAACCCACTGTTTTGACCGTTTTTTTTCCCTCAGGGCTCGTCCGCGGCCTTGCCGCTCCGATAGCACTGCAACCTTTGGTTGATTGTGCATGCCCTTAGTCTTGCTCCACCCATTCCAAAATCACTGTGCCTTGAACTAGTCTGCACAGCGATTGGTAGGGTGAAGTTTTATATTGCTCTGTCTCCGGTTTAGACTGACCATAAATCAGTTGCCTTTTGAGGGCGGTCCAGAGCTTTACACTCGCACAAGATGTGCTGGGCTGATTCCTCCCTCTCGCCGCAGAGTCTGCATGCGAGGTCCCCCTCGAACCACCCCATTTTATGCAGGTGTTTCTTGACGGCCATGTGTCCCGTAAAGAGATCTGTTATGTTTCTGAACTGTCCTCTGCTAAGATTTAGCAGCTCCACAGCTCTCTTTCGACTGGGTTCGTCAATTATTGACTTCCCATGTCTGAGCCCTGGACAGTCTGCCCAGTACACCTTGTGTTGGTTTCTGACCCAGGACTTAATGGCTCGCCTGGCACTGCTCTTTGTCACACCCAGACCCGGTTATGGTCCCATAAATGGTTCTGCTGGCCCTCTCTTAGCGAGACTGTCAGCTTCTTCATTGCCTTTGATCCCCGAGTGACCCGGCACCTAGATGAGGGTGACCTCATTCTGCCAAGCCAGGTCGCCCGTCTCGTCTCGGCACTCACCAGCCAGTAATTTTCCCGTGGGCTACTTAGGGCCTTAAGGACTGCCTGGCTATCTGTGGCTATGAGCATCCGCTTGTTGGTGTAGCCCCTCCTCTTGTTCTCCCGCATACAGTTACAGTGCAGGATGGCATACATTTCGGCCTGAAAGACCGTTGCATGGACTCCGAGGAAAATACTATGACATACCCTCGGTCCTTCCGAAAAAGCACCTGCCCCCGTCTCACGCTCCCCGCCTGATCCGTCCGTGCCTATGCCCATGCCTCGCGGTCAGGGATTTCGACTGTAAAGTTGTTTTCCCTGCAGATTCGTGGGCTGACGAAGTCTGACCTTGACTGCGGCTTGGTCTCTGGTGTGTTGTGGTGAATCCATGTTTCGTCCACGGTTACGAAACTGCGTAAAAACTCGTCCCTATTGCGGTTGAAACACTCCTTCGAAGTTGTCACACGATTGCGTTTGTGGTCGATTGTGAGCAAACGCGGCACCCATCTTGGGGATAGCTTTCTCATACCCAAGTGATCATGCAAAATCAAAACCACTGAGCCATGTGATATGCCTATGACTTCCACAATCTCCCGCACTTTCAATCTCTGATCGGCTAACACCATATCGTGAATTTTTTCAATTGTTTCAGGTGTAACTACCTCAACTGGGCGTCCAGAACGTTCGGCGTCATTTGTGCTTGTACGGCCGCAACGAAATTCAGTAAACCACTTTTTTACCATGGAAATTGATGGTGCAGAGTCCCTACACTATTTATCAAGCTTAGCCTTGGTTTGAGTGATGGCTTTTTTCCGCAAAAAATAATGTTTGATGAGCACACGAAATTCACTTTTTTCCATTTTCGTTATAACTCAAGATGTTGTCTGCTTTCAATGGCCATCTAACACAAATTAAATGACACAGCTAGTTCAAAATTTGACTGACAGATGCTTGTTGACAGAAGCAGTGTTGCCCTTCCTGTGAAGAGGCGGGAAATTCAAATTTCTTGACCCGCCCTCGTAAATAATAGCATTTTAGAAGGATATTAAATTTATTCTGCACTCTGTGTATATTGTTTCTAACAGGTTTATATTTTTACAGCCCACTCTGCAGTGGCAACTAGTCCACATGCAACTCTTGACACAACCAAGAAACAGAGCTGTGATACAAAACATTCTGATAATAGAATACATGATTTTATGCGTTCTGATTCCATAGAACAAGGAACTGATTTACTTGATCCAGCAGTTAATTTAAGCACTATAGATTCACCTTCTCAGCAACACGTAGAAAAAAGAGAAAATCTCAATCAGCGTGGAATAGATATCCCTGAAGATATTTCTAAGAAGATGATACACCCCATTAGCAGATCTGTAGGTTCATATACAGATGAGGAATCAAATATGAGAATAAGTACTGAACTGGGGTCGGATCCCTCATTGGTTACTTATTCCTCACAAACCAGTGATAACTCAAATTTGTTAAAAGATTCTGGCGACATGGGTAATACCCAGCAAGAATTCTTACAGAAATGGTTGAATAATGGTCCTGCATTTGTATGTTCTGAAGAAAACCTTTACACAGATGATTCGACGACAGAGACTGGATCGTTACACAAAGTTCCACAACAACAAGGTAGTCCACTGACAGCACGAACTGATGCTTTGCTTAGTACACAGTCATTCAATCTGGTGAAACCAAAACACTAATCAATAAATAATCTGTATATAATATAAATTAATATAAATTACAAATACATTGTATTACTTATTTTATTGTATTTATATGAAGCAAGTGCCAAGCAAAGATTTTAAATAAATAAATAATAAATAAAATGTTCTCAATTTTTATCTGGCAAGTGTAATTTGGATAAATATCGCTAGTTCAGGGAAAATGTCTAATCTTTGTTAGTAATAAAATGGTTGGCATTTTTTAAAAGCCTACATTAGAAATGTTCTTCACACTCTGATATTAGCATATTTTCATTAAGAAAAATTCGATAATAGAGAAGTCACGATGAAAAGCTTTTGAAAAAATTTCTTCAGGTGAGCGCGAAATTGGGTCCCTAGAACCCAAAAGCAAGGTACGCTAAAATTTTTCTGTTATATATATATATATATATATATATATATATATATATATATATATATATATATATATATATATATATATATATATATACAGCGTGTTTCAAAAATGATGGTCTATGTTACAGGTGCACATTTAGCACAAAAAAATAAGACTATTTTTTCATATAAACATGGGTACGCAAATGCTTAGTTTTTTAAATACAGCGTGTTAAAGTTATTTGTTTTTGTCAGTTTTTCACGAGTCAAAATAAAATTTTGACGTGAAATTGGCATGTGGGGGTTTTCGAGGGCAAGAAATTTAAATATGTTATTGTTAATAACACTGCTTGCAGAGGGCGCCACTTGTAAGACATCGCTTGCATTCAATTGGCTATAATTTTTTGACGCCCTGTAATATCGACCTACTGTTTAGCTACATTGCAGCCCTTATCAATTGTAAGCAAAAAATGTATGCTTGATTTAAATCTCTCAGACACCATTTTCGAGATATTTCAATTTTTGTATGTTGATGTTGCTCAAAAATTAATTCTGCGACAAATCATAGGAATACATTTTTCAACTTTTAATTGCTATCAGTATGTATAAACTTAATTTTCTTATTCTCTAGTTAAAAATTAAAATCTTACCAGAAAAAAGAACTGACAAGACACAATCATGAAGATAAAATATAAAGCCATGATAACAAGATGTTCTATGTCTGGTGACCTAGACAGTAAAAGGGTGCATTTGTTCTGTTCCCCTGGTAAATCTGTTTGGGGCAGCAGGTGGAGGAACTATGGAAGAAAGCTCCTCTGAGCAGCGCCCGTGCAAATATCTATAAAAGAGAGACAGGTCACCACGGCACGCCGGTGGGCAAGGGATGGCAGCCTTTGGGTGAGGGTAGGGTCACCGATGAGATGTATATCTCTCTTCTGAATGGAGTCCAGGATAGCGAGTGTAGAAGCGGTAGCGGCACCCCAGATGTGGGAGCAGTATTCGAGGTTTGGCCTTATTTGTGAAGTACAGAGATTAGCTGGTGAAAAGTATTTGCGAGCACGGAAGAAGAAACCTAATTTCTTAGCAGCCGCTTCTGCAATTGATGTGACAAGTTGGTGCCAATTGAGATCCACAGAAATGCCAACAAGTGAAAAGGACTCATTACTTTGAATAACTTGGTTGTTCATTGTGATGGGTCCAGGGCTGGTGTATCTCTTATGAGATAGAAAGCAAGAGTGAGATTTGGTGGGGTTGAATTGTACAAGATTTCTACTTCCCCAGTCTAATATTTTTTGGAGATCCACAGACACAGAACCCTCCACGAGACTGCGATCCTCATCTAATTGGGTTAAAGAGATAGGCTTAGAATATTGTATATTTGAGTGGAGGGTGCTGCCGTCTGCGTAACTGTGAACTGGGTTGGATGTCATTGATGTGGAGAAGAAACAAAGTAGGGGCTAAAGCTGAACCTTGAGGAATTCCTGAATTCACTGGATACAGTTTAGAGGAATGGCCATCCACAACAGAAATGTTCCGGTGGGAGAGGAAATTTGCTGTCCAGGTAGAGTTTTGGTGGTAGGCCATCATGTCAAGATTATGGGCCAAACAATTATCTGTTCAAAGGGTTGCAACGAAAAATATAAGAAGACTGATAATGAAGAATGCACGTATCTGAAACAAATGGAAACTTTAAAATCCACTCTTTATGAGACAAATACAGCACTGGAAGAACTAAACATGCAAAATAAAGAGGAAAGTGAAAAATTGATTGCTGAGATTTCAAAATTGAAGGAAGAATTGGTTCAAAAAGATGGCTATGTAGAGAAAGTGAAAAAAAGACTAAATCTTTTTGAAATGGATGCATACGATGTGGAAGAGACATATAGACAGCAGACAGAGAAGCAGGAGAAAACCATCTATTTTCTAGAAGGAGAATTGCGCAAAATTAAGGAGGAAAAGTCTAATAAAACATCTTACAAATGTGGTGATTGTAAAGGGTTTAAACTCAAGTTAGAGGAAACAAAAAACACAATGGAAGAAGTGGTCATTTTAAACCGCAAGTTAAAAGTGGAAATTGATGAGTTGATGAAACTAAAAGAAGAATTGGCCAATGAGGTGAGAACAGTGCAGGAATTGTTGGAGTATGAAAGACTAACAAATGAGGTGTTGCATATACCAGCCAGGAAATCTAACCTAGTAATAACTGAAAGACCAACAAGCCAACATCCGAAAAAAAAGACGAAGAAAATACTGATATTGTGTGATGACTATGGAAGAGGCATAAATAGGCAGTTTTATAGACAGCTAAATATGACAAATGTTAATCTGGAGACAATAATTAAACCAGGGGCACTTTTTGACAATGTTATTGAAAATGTGGAGGAACTGGTGAGGGAATTTACTCCGGAAGATCATGTAATAATCATGGCTGGTGCAAATGATTTTAGACAAAAAAATATCCATCTTTTAAAAGGATTTTGAATAAGATAAAGCTGTGTTTAAATACCAATGTGATGGTTGCTTCAGTACCTGTTGTGACAGAAAATGGGCATCATATCAAATACATTCAGAAGTTTAACTGCAAACTTAGGGAATTCATGACAAGGGTAGACAACTATACGCCTAGCAATGCATGTTATTTGGAGTCGAATTTGAAGCAGGGATACAGAATGAATAACCATCGCATTGTGTTGGAGATGGTTGCAGGGATTAAACAGAGGTTTGTTCCAGCAAAAAATTTGATTTTTATTGACACAACAAAAAGTGAGGTAAGCAAGTTAACACAAATAAAGAGTTCTCATTGTCTAGATCTGCAAGATGGAGACAATTTTCTTGGGAGAGTGGAAGAACTCTTGGGTAGGAAAGTGTGTGATTTTCCCAGAAATCACAACAGCAAACCACAACTTCTTTCAGAAGCCGGTAGAAGATCAGATAGACCACAATGTGATGAGACAGGTGTTTTTTTAGGAGTGAGCCAAAAAGCTCAAATAAGCATATAAAACACTTTTCAGTTTTAAATCAAAACATACAAGGCATGAACAGAAAGGAGGAAGTACTATTGGAGGCTCTAGATAATGAATCAATAGATATCGCAGTCGTAACGGAACACTGGCTTGACCCTCCAGGGTTGAAAGTTTTTGGTAACAGAACATATGAAGTGAAGAATTCATACTGTAGAACTGATGCCATCAGAGGTGGAGTGCTAATAATCGGAAAGAAAAACACGAGTGTAAATCCTGTAGAATTTCAAAACCTTTGTGTGGAAAAGAATTTTGAGTGTGTAGGTGTAGATATCCCTCAGTTTAGGACTATAGTTTTAGGAGTCTACCGTGCACCAAGTGGGAATTTGGTCAGCTTCATGCAAAGCATGGAGCAAGTTCTTTATTTAATAGAGGAGAGGTATCCGGGCAGAAGGATAATTGTGGCAGGGGATTACAATTTGGATATACTAAAAGATAGTAAAGAAAAACAAATCTCATTAATTTATTAAATAGACATGGCATGTTTTACACAATAAATGAACCATCTAGAGTATATGGAGTCTCTGCAACCTGTATAGATAACATCTTTGTAACAGAATCATTTGCTGTCTTTGATGCCAGGACAGTGGAGTTGCATTTATCAGACCATTATGGGCAAATTGTTGATCTGGAGATCCCATCGTTTTCTTCACCTAAAACAAATAAATTTATAAAAATTAGAAAAGTAAATGATACAAACATTAAATTATACATAGATAAGTTGGAGCAGATTGACTGGACATTAGTCTTAGAATGTGACGACGCTGAAGAGTCTTTTGTCAGATTTCATGACATTATTAAAAGAGAATTTGATGTATGTTTTCCAGAAGAAGTTATTAGAGTAAAACGTGACTGCAAAAGCAAAGTACCTTATAAAAGCAATGAAATTACAAGACTGAAAAACCTTCTTGATGCTTTTCAAACAGTAAATAAAGTGAGAGGAGATAAGGAATCAGAGGTCTGTTATAAATACCTGAAGAATGTCTACAGTACTAAACTTGAGGAAATAAAGAGAAGAACAAATGAAGAACATATAAATAGGTCAGAAAACAAATCCAAGGCGACGTGGAGAATTATACATCAAGAGACAAACTTTAAACGTAGAACTAACAAAGCTAGTAACTCTCGTTTATCTGCAGAAGACTTTAGCGAATATTTTTCAAGTAATGACGACAGCTCAACAGACACTTCAAACAACACACTGAAAGCGTCAGTGTTAATTCAGAAAGCCAGATACAGTGGAAGTTCACTATTCCTAGGCCCAGTAACTGAAGAGGAGGTGATGCAAATAGTCAGAGACATCAAAAGTAAAGAATCCCGAGATGTGTATGGTTTTTCAACTAAACTGCTGAAAGCTGTTATCGAAGTAATTGTAAAGCCGTTAACGGAAGTCATAAATAAATGTTTCAGTGCGGGTGTGTTCCCAGACCTTTTGAAACTGGCAAGGGCAATTCCACTTTTTAAAAAAGGTAATCCAGATTTGTGTAGCAACTATAGACCCATTTGTATTCTGCCTGCAATATCAAAAATTCTGGAAAGACTACTAAAAAACAGAATTGTGGATTTCTTTGAAAAAAATGAGTTGTTTAATCAAAACCAGTATGCGTATAGAAAGACTAGGTCCACAGTATCTGCTTTGGTTAGTGTAGTGGAAGGCATACTAGAAGGTTTTGAAACCAAAAATAAAATGCAAATGACGATCTTGGACTTGAGCAGAGCATTTGATACTGTCAATCACCAGATATTGCTTGGTAAACTATACTACTATGGTGTGAGAGGTGTTGCCCTGGACATCTTGCAATCGTATCTGACAAACAGGAGACAAATAGTAGATTGGGACAGCAAAACATCTAGCAGTGTTCAACTGAAAGTGGGAGTACCACAGGGTTCAGTTCTTGGTCCAATACTATTTATTATATATATAAATGACCTAACATATACTGTTAATGCATATGGCTCGTATTTATATGCAGATGATACGAGTTTTGTGACCAGGGCAAGCAGTACTCAGGAAGCAGGGTTAATTATGCAAAATTATATATGCCGTGCTAGGAGCTGGTTCGAGGCTAATGCACTGAAGCTAAACGAAGGTAAAACTAAGATAATGAAATTTGATGTAAAACCAACTGGTAATCCTGAAACAGCTAAGTTTCTTGGCATTGTTCTGGATACCTCTCTTAAGTGGTATGGGCACATAGACTGTTTGTGTGGGCGGCTGTCGAGTATGGTGTATGTTGTGAGGAGACTGATGAAGGTTGCAACTTACCGAGCAGCGAGGACAGCATACTTTGCAGGCTTTCACTCTTTGGCAACATATGGGATCCTCATATGGGGCTCTTCACCTCAGTTAGCGAAGGTCCTACTGGAACAAAAAAAAGCTATTCGAGCGCTGAGTAATGTGGGACCACTGGAGAGTTGCAGGGAGCTGTTTAAGCAACATGGTATTTTGACGATAGTAAGTGCTTATATATTTACCTGCATTTTGTATATATGGGACAATAAGAACAAAATGGGAAGAAACAACCAACATCATTCATATAGTACAAGATATGGTAATGAGTTGTCCATTCCACTGCACCGAATAGGAGCCTCGCAGCATGGAACAAATCATCTGGGAGTGAAGTTTTTTAATGCACTGCCTCCTTTTTTAAAGACACTGAAAATTAGAAATATTTTTTATAATAAAGTTAAGGACTATTTGCTGAATGGGACTTTTTATAGCGTTGTTGAATATTTTAATTATAGTCAGGGTGTTTGAGTTATTCCTGTATTGTTATGTGGCTGCTTTTGGCTTGCGGTGTAGATATTTTATATTTTATACATTTTTGTGTATTTTGTAAAACTGTGTTTAAGAAGTTTGAGTTTGTATACATTGAATTTTATTGTTGTGGTTTTGTATGTTTGTTTTGTTCATGGAGTTCATTTTATTTGTTTGACTGACCATGTAATTTTGATGGTGAATAAATATGATATGATATGATATGATATGATAGCCCGGTAGTTTATTAAGCAGTGCTGCGTGCCAGACCTGGTCAAATGCTTTGGATATGTCTAGAGCGACAATCTGGGATTCATTCATTCATGTAGTTCCATAACTTGTTCCAAGAATGAGTGACAAAGGGGGGTCGGCAGTTGATCTGCGCTGACAGAATCCATACTGCCTGTCATGGATTAGACTGTGTTTTTCAAGAAATTTGAGTAATTCAGTCTTTATATACTTTTCCATCACTTTAGAGACGACTGAAAGGAGAGAAATAGGCCTGTAGTTGCTGGGAAGCGCTTTGAATCCTTTCTTGGGGACAGGTTGTACTTGAGCAGTTTTCCAGTTACTAAGGGAATATGCCTCTATTGTAAGATGTCTGAAACAGACGAGTCAGGACAGGAGCAAGTTCTGGTGCGCATTTTTTGTAACAATTTCTGGAATCTCGTTAAGGCCAGAGGCTTTCCTGGTGTTAAGGTTAAGACAAGAGAGCATCTTTCGTATCATTTTAGTTTTGAAAATGATATCCCTCATTTTATGCGCGACATTGGGGACTGTTGGTGATTAAACATTTGGAGGTGGGTTGAGAGTAGAATTGCCGGCGAACAACAAGGCAAAAAGTTCCACCTTGCCCAGTGCGGTAGAAACAATTTCATCTCCTGAAACAAGAAGTGGGAACATGCTCTTGCAGAAATTATGCCCAATAGATTTAGCAAGAGTCCAAAAGGGTTTGCTGTCGTTGGAGCTTGAGAGGACTTTGTTTTTGTTTTTTTTTTTGTTTGGTGACAGATGTCTTATAGCATTTAGGTTTTGTAGTAAGAAGGAGATCCAAAGGATTTGAGCTGTGTGTTGGGATGCGAGGAAAGTAAGTAGGTTGCTGAACCATATTGGCTAAATAATTGCTGACTGCAAAGGCCTCTGCTGCTCTCACTTGTGGATTGGTTTTTGAAGATCCTAGCCATTCCTTATTACGGACATTGAAGTCACCAAGAATAGTGACCTCGGAGAAAGGATATTCAGAAATCAGATGGGAGGTTTTTTCAGAAAGGTAGTCGAAGAGCTGGACAAAGTTATTGTCAGAAGGTGACTGGTAAATGCAACAGATGAATTTAGTTGGAGCCCTGAGAGAGAGAGTTCATCCAAAGTATGCCTTTTCTTCCAACTTCTAAATTGGGGAGTCTGGTGCAGGGTAGATTGCTACGGACATATGCACACACGCCTCCATGCAATATAAAGGAAGTAAGGAGCTCATACCCTGGGAAATTAAGGTGATTAGTGGCTGTTTTGGGTTTCGGTTAGGAAGAGGAGTTGGCCTGGAGAAAATGGTGGACGGAGTTCAGGTTAGAATTTAGGCCACATATATTCGAGGATATGTTAAATCTTGATGTTAGCGTCCTCTGTACACCCCTCTCCCGGAGATCCGAATGGAGGGGGTATTTTATCTCCCGAATCTTTTGTGCAAGGAGCCATCATCATTTTTGTTTATAAGGGAAACCGACTCGTACACCAGAGCCGGAAAGATCCGTTGGGACTTCATCGGCCCCATGATGTAAGGGGTGGTACCTCCTCGGGCATGAAAAAAATCCTTTACTATCATGTAAAGAAAAAGTCCACTACCACCTGCCGATTTATACGTATTTTAAGGTCGGGGATGCTTTCTTTTGTTCATACTGAACTTATGAGTGAAATTTCAATGTGTAACCGCTGTTGCCAGAAAAATAATTCGAGTTGAAGGGAAATTTGACTAAAAGAGATGGCGACTTAGAGAGAGCGGACTGTATATGTAAACAATGTAAAATGTATGCGGATAATAATTGTGTTATTATTGATATTATTATTATAAGTATCCACAATTTTATTTTATGCATATCACTTATGTTTTAGAGTTTGAATCATCTTCTTGTCAGAAAAACAACTGTCACTTTTTGAAACTGTTTTACCTGAATTGGGCGTTATTTGAGAGAAGAATAAGAAACCTTTAAACTTAATTTAAATAAGATACAAACTTTGTTTTAAAAATGTTTAATCAAGTAACATTTTAATCTTTTGATGGAAAGAAAGATTATACATACAAATGTCTTTAAAAAATAATAAATTGATATTTTACGATAAAAATAATACAAAAGTTGATAAAAACAATTAAGTTGTTGACTTATAACAAACATAATATTATATAACTAACATAAGCGTTTAGGTAGCTTTTGTGCCGAGTTTCTTCAGCACTTTCAATCCTTGTTCTTCATATTCTTGCTTGGACATCCAGAATGCTTCCCGATCTTTCATGACTTCTGCTAATACTGCACCACCAATAAATACCATATCTTTCCGTCTGGGTGGGTCTTCAATTCTGATTTTAAATTTGTTTAGTTTCTCAATGTCATTTTTAAGAACCCGTTCAAGGTAGAGTTGCTTGATTTCACGTTCCAACCGTGAAGGTAGTCCTGGGTACATTGTGGAACCTCCAGATAACACTATGTGCTTGTAAAGTTCAGGCCTCATATCTATATCAGCCGCCTTGAATGTAAACAAAAAGAAAAGATTAAAAACTACACAATTGTTTTTTTATAAACAAATAAGAAAGCATGAGGCTGCCAAATAATAGATAGATAGATAGGTGCTTTATTGTCCAAAGATAAAAACAAAAATATAACTTCACAACAAATAGTAGTATAAATGCATAAGTAACTAGTGTATCACTATAAAAATCATTAACGAAACATAAAAACACGAAAGCAAAAGTATAACTATTGTTACGACCCAGATGTCGTCACTTGTTTTTTATTGTTAATCTCTCATCATTTTTTAAGCTTTGCTTCTATTTGATGTGTTCTCACGCGAGTGAGTATTTAGGATGACCCAGACTTTTTCTGTGTTCATCTATAATGATCATCAAGCGGGTGATACCGTCAGTATCTGTGCTCGTTAAATTCTATTAAGTCTACGATTAAAATACAGCGGAACTGGGGGTCATCTGCTGTCTTTCTATGTCTGGTGAACGGCTGGTTACGTAGCGCAAAGTCGATCCAATGTCTATATGCTGGCATGACTGGGCGCATATGCATGGAGTGATGACGGAAGCCGTCTCCGTCGTGTGACGCTCTTCTGGTTTGATCTGTCGTAAGGACGAGAGTGCTATGGTAGGCAGGCCCATTTGTGTAGATTAATGCCACCATGTTAAGTTGATAAAAACGTCGTTCTTCAGGGCAAGCTTGTGCTTACATCCAGGCTAGTGTGATTACGTTTTAGGGTCACTGCCATTCCAGTACAGTAAGAGTATTGTGAACGTAGATTGGTCGCTACTCGCTGCTGTCGAAGGGGCCGCTGTTAGTTGCAGGTTGATTGGATCTGGTTCCACTGCCGACCTTAGTTGCGATGATGTAGCTGCCCAGTCGCCCCAGATGAGTATTAAAACAACAATCACTTCATCGTGGCTTTTCAGAATAATTGTGTTTTAAGTAATGTGCTATGGCCACGTGCCGATATCCCTTTTTGCGCCTGCGCTTATCTTTAATATCATTTGAACTAGTGTGACAGCTAGCGCCTGTTAACGTCATTGCCTGCCGATACCATTGGTGGACCTGGTGGTTGTCACTGTACCATGACTGCTTGAGTGATTATACTGAGTGCCATTGTGGCCAGTCATTCAACTTTATTAATTGTTATCATTATTTATGATCATTGACCTATAGGGTCGTTCACGGCACTATTTGTTATTATTAGTCCTGATTATTGACCTTCAGGGTCGTTTACTTTATGCTTGTTTATATTATTGATGATTATTGACCTATAGACCTATAGAGATTTCAAGAGCCCAGTTAGGAAGGTGAAGAAGCAGTCTGACAGAGATACCATTCCACCCGATAGAATCCTTGTTCTTGAAGACCGCAGTATCCTTTGTCTATAATATTTTTGTTTTGCAACGTTTAAAACTCTTCTGTATATTCGTCGATAATTATTAAAATAGAACATGAATGAGGCATTGTTACCAGCATATTTAACAAAAATAAAATAACAAAAGATTGGCATTCAACTTTACTGAATGCTGCACAGAGCATCCGAAATCTATTTTGAAATGGTGGCATAATAAACAACTTTTGTAGCACTCGGAATTCAAATAAAGCAAGTTATCAAGCGAGCATTTTAAATTAGAAACAAATTGTATGTCCAGGAGGTTAAACTATTGGTAATAAACAAGAGACAGTGCATGTAGCTTACCTGGATTGTATTGAACACCAATTCGGCAATACCTTGACCTTCAACATTAATTAAATGCGGTTGGAATAATGCTTCTGGAGCTTCAAACCTCTCCCCTCCCACTTTGATAACACGTCCATCTGGAAGTGTGTATGGTTCTACCAAAACAGTCGTTTCCAGTGCCAATCGCTGTTCTGTTTCTATGTCATAACCTATGTAACACAGTTTTTCTTTCATCATTCTCACCTGGAAATAAACATAATAAAGGGATACTAATATGCAGCCAATGTTCTTTCTGTGGCTTGGTGAATAAGTCAAAATAATCGGTGGCGGCTGGTACCAGGGGGCACAAGAACAGTACCCCCCACTGAAAATCGATACAATAAGTTTGTTAAAATAATAATTTGTCAAAGTTAGAATCAGAATCAGCAGGAAGCTGGCCACACCCATCATGGGTATCACAGGCACTATGAGGACGTCACCCTCAGCCGTGCTAGAGGTCTTGTTGATGCTGCCACCGCTTCCCATCTGTATCAGAAGGGAGGCTATGGCGTCGCATCTTAGAATGCGAGACTCTGGAAACTGGTGCGGAGAGGGAGCAGTAATACATGCAAGAGTCGCCAAGGAGGTGGAAAAGAAAATTCCGATTTCCGCCATCAAGGTACGGGATGTCGAGGACGATATTAGGTTGAGTAGGTTATATACCCTCAGGATCCCCAGTAGGGATCAGTGGAGGGAAAATGAGGTTGCATTCCAGCCGGCCAGCTTGGTCTGTTTCACCAACGGATCACGACTGGAGGACCAACAATCCTCCAGGGCAGGAATATATATCGAGGGCCTGGGGGTGTGCGAGAGTTATGCTCTTGGCACATATACCATGGCATTCGAAACAGAGGTGTACGCCATCCTGTCTGTGGCCAATAGACAGGATGTAAGGAGGAGCCCCGAGAAATGTGTGTACCTTTGCTCGGATAGCCAGGCGGTCCTCCGGGCAGTCTGCACGGCCAGAATCAGGTCAACACTGGTTCAGGAGTGCGCTGACGCCCTCGAGGGACTAGCCAGGACAAAGTAGGTGCAACTGGTGTGGGTTCCAGGACACTGTGGTGTAGCGGGGAATGAGGTGGCGAATAATCTTGCAAGGCTTGGTTCCTGGCGGCCGTTCTATGGCCCGGAGCCTGCGATAGGCTTAAGTAGGAAGACAGTCTCTGTCGCCTTGGACAGGTGGACAGAGGAAGCAATGGAGAGGCACTGGGGGTCGGTTGGTGGCTGTAGGCAGGCGCGGGACTTCGTGGATGGGTCGGACAGAGATAAAGCTGTCTGGCTACTTGGTAAGAGTCGACCTACGCTTCGCCGCATCCTTGGGGTGCTGACAGGCCACTGCGCCCTTAGAAGACACCTCACATTGATAGGCGTAGAGAGGGATCCCATATGCCAGGGATGCGGCGAAGATGAAGAAACGTCCTACCACTACCTGTGTGAATGCAAGGCTTTTGAGAGTCTTCGAGCAGAATTGTTCGGATCGAGGACCCTGCAGCGGAATCAGGTAAGTACCGTCCAATTGAAGACCGTCACGGCCTTCATTACGAGGTCGAGGCGGTTTGGCGACGGAACCGAGGAAGAGTAAGCATGGTTGCTGGGGTTGGCAAAAAGGGCCTATTGTGGCCTACTTGCTTGGCGTTGGCCTCCCCACCACTGCTACTACTACTACTAGAATCAGAATCTTAAATGTTTCAGGGGCTTGTGCTGCCAATATTTATTTCCAAACAAAACGAAGTAGCCAATACTCACTTCCACCGCCGGGACACCTGTAAAATGAGTTTGTGACTGTAGCGAGAACTATATGGTAGTATATGCGATTAACCAGTTGCCGTTGATGCATATCCCACTACTTTTATCTGGCCGTGGTGCACATTTTGGTTGTGTACTTCTAGAACATTGCCGCAAATCTTTTGTGTGTTGTGCGTCTGGCCATTTCACTTAATAACCTGTGGCATATCTATTTAAAAATGAAATCATAGGCGTCCTTTATTTTAGAAAATACACCTTTAAATTATGAGGATAGAATAACTATAAAGATTTGGCAGGCCTACTCCAGCGTTGGCTATTAAAAAGTTAACTGCATGAAAAGTGAGGCAATTTAATAAATATTTTAATATAAACGTGTATGCGGTGCAGTTTGAACTTTTCCTTAATGTGCTGGAACAGTCTGTCATTCCAGTGTTGGAAAATTTGCTTATTATTGGTGATTTTAATGCACCTCAGTTTATTTATGGACAAATTACTGATCCTAAAACCAAAGCTATCCATGATTTTTCTAACTTTTTAAATCTGTCAAGGTGTAATAATGTTTCCAATAGAAACAATAGTCTGCTTGACCTTGTGTTTGCCAGTTGTAATTGCTCGGTTCTCCATGATATGGATCCACTAGTGCCTGAGGATGCATATCACCCTGCTTTATGCATATTTCCTGAATTCATGAATAATTACAATGGTCCCAAATACTTTCCATGTAACAATCAGGTATCTTACAACTTTCCAAAGCCCAATTACCCTGCACTGTATGCTGCAATATTTGGTGAAGATTGGTCTCAACTGGAGTTCTTTACTACCGCTGATGAGGCTTGTAGTTACTTTTATGGCAGACTTTACAGTATCTTTGAACAATATGTACCTCAGTGCAAGAGGTTATCTAGAGAATTTCCTCCCTGGTTTACTAATGAAGTAATAAATGATATAAAAAATAAGAAGAGGTGTTATGCAAGATATAGGAGGCATAAACGTGACAGTGATCATGCAGAGTATAGTTTTCTTAGATATATAGTTAAAAACAAGCTGAAAGAGGCATATGCTGAGTATGCCTGTGGAACTGAAGAGTCTCTTAAGATTGATCCCTCTAGATTTTGGTCTCACATATAGGAAATGAGGCAAGCAAGTAACATTCCAAGTACTGTGTCTGACAAAAATGGCATGGTTTATAAAGCCTCAAACAATTGTCAACTGTTTTGAAAACTATTTTAAAAGTGTGTACCGTCCTCAATACATCACTGAGCTGGTAGATACCTCTGGACCATCGCATGTGGTAGTCAGTGTGACAGTGATTGGTGATAAGGAAATTCTTAAAGCCATCAAGGAGCTCAAGAACAAGTTTACTGCTGGACCAGATTTGGTGCCATCCTTTTTGATTAAGGACTGTGCGCATGCTCTTCTCAAACCCCTATTTAACTTGTCGCTGTGCACACATCGCTTCCGTGAGGTTTGGAGGGTTGCTCGTATCTGTCCTGTTTTCAAGTCTGGGGACCGTTCGAGGTTCAGCAACTACAGGCTTATAGCTAACCTATGTAATTTTGCTAAAATTTTTGAGGCAGTTGTATATGGTCGTATTTAGCCTGCCGTGAAGTGTCGCTTGTAACAATCCCAGCATGGGTTTATGGAGGGGCGCTCAACACTGACGAATTTATCCCTGTTCACACAGTATTTAAGTGAAGCTTTGGATGGACAGGGTCAGGTGGATGTCATTTATACAGACTTCTCCAAAGCGTTCGATCGTGTTGACCACTCAACACTTCTGTACAAGCTGCATTTGGCAGGCCTTGATGGATGGCTGATTGCATTCATTGGATTCTACTTGACTAATCATGTGCAATATATTTTGTATAATGGATTTAAGTCTGTACCCTTCCCTGCTAGTTCCGGCGTTCCACAGGGTTCCAATCTTTGCCCACTCCTCTTTTTGTTATTTATCAACGACATAAGCTCTGTAATTTCTGGTAATCATCTATTATTTGCTGATGATCTCAAATTATACTCCAGTGTTCACGATATTGGTGACTGTTCAAGACTCCAGGTAGACCTTGACAACTTGCAACTGTGGTGTGTTGAGAACAGACTTGAATTAAATGTCTCAAAGTGTAAAGTGATGACATACAATAAAAAACCAGCCATATAGCTTTTCCCTACAAAGTGGGTGGTGTACCATTGGCTGGGACAGAAACACACAAGGATCTTGGCATTGTATATGATGAACATTTAAGTTTCACTGGACATATTCAAACAATTACAGATCTTGTTTGAATGGCAGATCATTTTCCAATTTGGATAGCTTGAAAATTCTTTATTTTGCTTACATTCGATCGAGGCTTGAATATTGTAGTTTGGTTTTTGATCCCTTTTATAGTGTTCAGATTGGTGCTCTGGAAGATGTTCAGCGTAAGTTTTTAAAACACCTTGTATATAGGGCATCTGGCATCCCCACAGAGGGGATGTGATCATGGCCAATTGCTGGTGCAAACTGGCATACCCAGTTTGTATTCGCGTCGAGAAGTTGCATCTGTGATGTTTCTGCATCACTTGTTTCATGGTAAAGTTGATTGTCCAGGCTTACTGATGCAATAAAATTTTTCAGTTCTACGGGCTGCATCTAGATGGGTGAGAGTGTTTAAGCCTCCAATACCAAGGACTAACTTGTATATGAAATCACCTGTTTATACAATGAACTCTGACTTTAATAACATTGCAAACTTGTGTGACTTCTATTCGGATAAGGCTGCAGTTATTCGTAGGGTGGCTATATCTTACTTTGTCGGTTATTAGGACCATTATATGTACTGTTTTGTGGAATTTCTGCCTTGTGATGTTTTGCACAGTATTTTAGTTTTGTTTTAGAAGTATTTTTTGTTCATATTATTACATATTGTTATTTTTGTTGGGTGCCCTATTAATGGGATTATCCTGTTGAGCATGTATTCCATAAATAAATAAATGAGAAGTTTATGTGGGTGACCGGAAAGGAAGAAACTGTTCTGTTTCGTTTGTATTTTTAGCAATAGTTTATTGGAAAAGTGCATTAGCTTCAACGTTTTATGGTAAGTTGTTGTTTTGCCAATGTTTACTTATTGTTACATAGCTATTTTTTTAAATAAAATTTATGACAAAATGTAAATGACCTTGAACGTGGCCGCATACAGATGTCCCACAACTTGTCTTTTAGAACTGTGCCCCCTTTTTTATAACACGAGCCACCACTGCAAAATAAGCAACAAAGTTATAAAGGAATATAAATGTAAAATCTTTTTATAAAAGATCTTTTATTGGCGTATTATATTATAGCAAGGAAGAAAGTCATTGTCAATTTTAAAGAAGTTATGAAATCATTAAAGCAGGTCATGATGGTATCAACAGTATAAAAAGGGTGGTTATATTACTTCTAACTTACAGTTTCAAAATCAGCAGAATGATTAAATGCATATCCTCTGAGTAGAAGTAATTTTATTAAATATCTTGTTATATGTCTTCCGGCAATATCTAATCTTCTAGTTAAATGCGGCAATGCAAATTGTTCATAAACAGGACAGATATGTGTCACACCATCCCCTGAATCAACCACAACACCTGAAAGTAGACCCTGAAAAAAAATGTTACTGTTAGAAACTTTAATTAGTCAATCAAACTTGATAGAAAGTTTTCAAACAAATGCTGTATAGCTTTTTCCTACAAAATGGGTGGTGTACCATTGGCTAGGACTGAAACTCCCTCATGTCCAAAAGTACAATCACATATATTCTACAGAAGCTGTAACATGTTGCGTGTATTTAAAATAAGCGTGACATGTGACACGCGTTAACGCCTTTCATTTTTAAGCTTCTGAATCAACCCCTTTAGTGACGTCAGAGTCTAAGACCCTTCAGTGACGTCTAACTCAGCGGTCAGTTACTCTACCGCATCACAACTCAATGGAATACGCCTGCAGCTGTGGTAGCTTCGTGACGTGTCTAGATAAGAAAACTTTATAAACGCTTGCAATGCGTGCCACGCTCTCCTCTGTTTCAAATTAACCGAGAATTGATGTCCTACAGCTAAATTTTAGTCGGAAAACAGCATGCCTATATGTCTAAGTTTTATATTTAGATACCGGCTTATTTCCAATTGCTCGTACATTTCTTTGGTTGATAATAATATTAGATTGCTTATTACTGTATGTGTACTGAATCCACTTTCGATGAATGCTTTCTTTATTATAAACTTGATACTGTTAAACGGTGGCTTGTGGTAGCGTTAGTTCAGTAATTAATTGCTCTTATGTTGTTTTAATTGCATTTTAAAAGAAGTCATTTAAGATTTTGTTTCATTTACGTTAATTCATTTCCAATTATTAACACAGATAAATTTTGTAAGTAAACACAACCTGCTACCAGCCGCCTCATGTAAATCATTAAGCCCTGAACATTACTCATACACATGGAATTTTATAGCACCCCGTTAGGAAGCGGCCTTCCACAACCCCGTTAGGAAGCGGCCTTCAACAACCCCGTTAGGAAGTGGCATTCAACAACCCCGTTAGGAAGCGGCCTTCAAGAACCCCGTTAGAGAGCGGCCTTCAAGCAGCCCGGTAAACAACACCTAGACAAATGTAGCCCTGTAAACAACACCTGGATAAATGTAGCCCTCAAGCAGCCCTCAACAACACCTCCCTGAATGGAACTGTGGCGGCAGCATCTCGATAGATGACACCTTGCTGAACGGAGCCGTTTCCTCACGAAGTCTCTGAGGCAACTCCAACATCCAAGGCTTGACAAATGTGATCACCACCCTGGAGGCAGCAATCAAGCTGGAGTTAAGTACATTATTTATCTGTGGTTTTCTTTTTAAAGTAGTGTATGCTCCACAACTAATTTTTACAGTGCTATATGCCAACTTAAAGTAATCAATTCATATTAGTGAATTTTTATTTAAAAAAATTCACTAGTAAAGAGGTATCGACGGTGAAACTTTGCAAAAATTCTTTCAAATGAGTGCGAACTAGGACCCCTAGAACCCATATCCGGGGTCAGTTTCAATATATATATATATATATATATATATATATATATATATATATATATATATATATATATATATATATATATATATATATATATATATATATATATATATATATATATATATAGTTATCCAACCGCTAACTCAAAAAATAATTAACCGATTTCGATGAAACTTGGCAAGTGCCTTTCTTTTATTAATGGCTTGGATGAGTCCGTTAGTCAGAAAAATTGGACGGGGTTTGAGTTTTCTTTCGAAAAAATTTTTTTCTCGGAAAGTAACAAAGCTGTTTTAATGAAATTTAGTACATATGTTGCCTCAGGAGAGATCTCACTACGTACCAAAATTCAACTTTCTAAGTTAAGAGAAAATTAGGTTATTCAAATTTTAAATTTTCTTTCGGACAAAATTTTTTTCTCCGAAAATTACAAAGTTATTTTAATGAAATTTTGTGGATATCTTGCCTTAGGAAAGACCTTACTACGTATTAAAATTAAACTCTCTAAGTTTATAGAAAATTGAGTTATTTAAATTTGAAGCATTTAATAAAAATTCACTACCATAACGCACTTGCTGCGTCCCGAGTTTTAATTTAAAGTTTGTGTTTGTGTCGTTGATTTTTTTTTCTTTAATTAAATTTGCTGCATTGTACAACTTCAATAATCTTTTAATAAACTGATTTTACTTATTACTCCTGACTTTCATTTGTGCATCTTGAAACCTACCAACTGCAAGTGCCGAAACCCACGCCCTGCGTTAATTTATGTTTATTTGTGCTCAGACTGAGTAGCCAAATTAATCATTAATTCTTTAACTCCACAATCTGGGTTGGAGAAAGATTTTTCATTATAAAGCCACAAGTAAATTACCCACAAAAAAAAAGGTGGTCCCGTCTCGTGGCCTGCAAGGTCTTCTGACCTCACATGCCTAGATTTTTTCCTATGGGGCTATATCAAGTAAATTGTGTATCAAACACCGTCCAACACCCCACAGGAACTAAGAAACAAAATTACAGACACGTGCAGGGCAATAAGTTCGTATATGTTTAGCAATGTTCAAGAATAAATCTTAAGGAGGGTTAGATGGGGTGTATTGAGGTCAATGGACAAAATTTCGAATAGTTCTAATGAATCGCTTTTTTTTTAGATTATTTTTTATATTAATGACTGTGGACTATTATTATTATTATCATAGTTATGTTATTATGGTTACAAACTACCTTTATTAAATTGTGTTTCACTTTTTATATGGTAAAAATATGAATAAGTCCATAATGTAACAATCACTGCATGTAGTTGCATTCGATAAGTTTTTGTGTCGACACATTATCTAGTTAGAATAGAATAACTTTATTAGCCACAAGATCACACAAAAATGATATTGGCCCGTCAAGATAAAAAATCATACATAAAGCACGTGTAAATGTGAAACTGAAACTTAACAAAAATACATACACATCTAAAACACACAATATCTGCCTATTACTAAAACAGTGGATCACCTGGCCATTGAGAATCTCAACTGCGGCACTACATTAAAATGTTCATCTGTTCTGTATAGACAAGCCTGTATTAAAAAAACTCTACTAATTGTTCGGAATTTATTAATAGGTTCACTTAACAACCATCTTGGGAGTGCATTGAAAAAGTCGACCCTAACCGTTTTAGTTTTATTTATCCGATGCCTCGGTTGGATTAAATTATCTCTATGTCTGGTGTTATAACAATGCACTTCACCATATGTGTCAAAACTCTTCCTGTTCTCTCTCACCACCAACAATTGTCTGTAAACCACCAGTGAGTATAGTGACATTATGTTAAGTTCCTGAAAGATGGGTTTACAGTGAGCACAGCAACCCGCCCCGACAACACCTCTGACAGCTGCTTTCTGCAACACAAAGAGTCTATCCAAGTGCACACTCGCTGCATTTCCCCATGCAAGCAAACAGTAATTCAGACGTGAGTAAAACAACCCATAATAGGTGATCAAAGCTGCCTCAGGTCCAGCCATTGCAGAAATCTTACGCACTGCATACACTGATGAGGCTAGCCTACTAGCCAACGAGTCTATTTGGCTCCTCCATACAAGAGCAGGGTCGATGTTGAGACCGAGAAAATTCCTAGCAGTGTTCGACTCATTAGAAGTGACCCTGGCATGAAAACTGATTAAAGCTGTCTTATCCTCATTGAGGAACAGTTGATTATCATTAAACCAAGCTCTCGCCTCACGAAGAATATTGTTCACAGTCTTATTGACATCACTACCAGCATTACCAGTGATAATAAAAGTTGTGTCATCTGCAAAGAGGGCTGTTGCCATCCTGCTCTGTTGGATGCCATCAGGAATGTTAGGAGGAAGATCATTATATATATATATATATATATATATATATATATATATATATATATATATATATATATATATATATATATATATATATATATATATGAGAAAGAGAAGTGACCCTAGTATAGAACCCTGAGGCACCCCTCTATGAATGTATCCCACTTCACTGTATTTCCCACCATGAAAAACTCTCTGTGTTCTATTACGATCTCTAGAAGATACGATATCGCATCCATGGTGCTGCATCTCTTGCGGAAACCATACTGATGTTCATAGAATAGATGGTTATCTTTAAAGTAACTATTAAGTTGTTGGAAAATAAGGAATTCGAAAATTTTTGAGAGTATCGGCAAAACTGAAACCTGCCTAAAATTGCCAGGATCATTGCAGTCCCCCTTCTTGAAAAACACAAGTACATTCGCACACTTCATCAACGCAGGGAAACAACCCTGCGTGATGCAGAAATTAAAGATATGTGTCAGTGGGAGAGTAATAAAATCCCCAGACCTCTTAATGACATACGAGTCCATACCAAATATATCCTTTGAGTTTGTATTTTTAAGTTTATTGATAGCATTCCTAACATCCTCCTCAACAACTGGTTTCATGAAAAAAGAGTTCGCAGGACTTTGAATCGCAAAGAAATAAGATTCCGGGGAATTTAATTTATTTCCCACTGCATTATTTACCAAACTCTCTGCATAGGATGTAAAAAATTCATTGAATGTATTTGCTGATATATTAGTTTCAGAATTCAAGATCTTACTTCTACCTGTTTCACGATTTATAATTTGCCAAATTGTTTTTGATTTATTGTCAGACTTTTGGATAGCTTCACTTGACGCCCTAGCTCTCGACTGCCTCAAAAGCAAATTATATTTGGTCCTTATTTCTCCATAAAGCTGTTTATTCGATGGTGTAGGATGCATCTTATAAACATCATGTAAGAACAATACTTGCTCCTTTAACTCCCTTTGCTCGGATGCGTTACTATCCTCAATACTCGATTGTTCAAGGATAGGATCAAATAATTTGCATCATGACCAGCTCATTTTATTTCTGATAATTCTATTGTGAAAACAAATATTTATTAGACGGAAGTAAGCTCAAACAATGGAGATATAAAAACTGCTGACTTCCTTGTCAAGGAGACGTTTAGGTGTCACCTGACATTGTTAACATGCTCGGTGCCTCACACAGTGACAGTCTGACAGTACCATTATTTTTACAAGCGAAACTAAAACAAACCCCTATAACTCAAAAAACTATCCACTATGGCTATAGGGAAACCTATACTACGTTGATGCAGAATTTAATGATCTACCTGACCAATCCATTAAAATTTGGGTTTTCTATTTGAAAAACACCCACTTTAAAGTTAGATATGCTGCAACCCAAAAATAATACACCCTGTACAATGATGATAAATTATTCTTGAACTATTTAAAAGTGTTAAATGTCGTTTATTCATATTTCGAATTTAAGGCAGCAAAACTTAAAACTCAGCCCGTTTGAAGTAACATATAAATCGGATCTAAAAAAAAAAAGTCGTAATATTTTCACAAATATCAAAGATAGCTATAGGGAATGCTACACAAAGTCACACTTATTTTTCAATCTCTATCCAAAAATGCAATAAAAAGTATAACATTCTATTTAAAATAATGACGTATTTTACTTTATGTTAATGTGCACTACATATTTATATAATTACCTGAGCATAAAGAGTTAGGACAGCCTGAATGGATACATAAGCCCCAGCAAAACCATATCGTTCAAACATCACTTCAATCATTTTCTCTCTGTTCTTTGTAGGATTCATAGGTGGTTCTGTCAGCATAATCTGAAAATGAACATACATTACTTGAGAACACTTGACCAACGACCTCTTTCATACATGTCAATCATTAAGATTAAACTAACCACAAGAAAATTTAATAGAATAATTAATAATGATATTTTTTTTACTAACCTTCGCATTTGTAGGGTCAATATCCATCTTCCTTGGTCCAAAGGTATAGTCCCAAACATGACACATGTCTTCCCAATTTCTAACAACGCCATTTTCCATTGGATAACTCACCTCCAGTAGGGACCTAAGAGCTGAAGCTTCATCGCCTACCATCAAATCCTAGATTGTTTAATTGAACAAAATCATTTCAGTAACATTTACAACAAACCACACAAGATGGCAACATTGTACTTACAGGAAGAGTACTTGCCACTCCCTGAAGCATGTCAAATACATGAAAATACAATCAACACCATACAAAACATATTTAGTATTCGCAACAATAACTAAATACAGCAATGTTAAATGTTAGTAACTCATATTTATTACAAACATGTTTTTTAATAACATAAACAGAAAAAAATGATTTTTAGCAACAAAAATTTCAAAGTCAACTAATTCCTGATTAAAAATTACTAGTCACCGTTAATAATTTAAACAAGGCAAACTAAATTGGGTAATCCTTAAAATTGATACGAAAAGACTCTGCACATATTTGAGCGTGTACCAAAGTTCCGTTCGCCTGTTGAAATATCACACAGCGTTGCCACATCCTATTCGAGAATCAATAATTATATTAAATTATTCAGTAATTTTTATTCAGTAAGTAAAATACTACTGTACTTTGAAGCAAAGCACTTCATGAGTAAATAATCTAGTAGGATTTGTGTACTTTGAAATATAACTCTTATTCTATGATGTTCCTATTGATTTGTTTGTATGTTTATTTTAATGTTTGCCTGTTTCCATGATTATGGCCAATTAGCGACGCCAGCAGTTCCATTCTATAAGGAGCATACGGATATTTAACGTGTCAAACATCGCACATTACACGGGTCAGATGTCATTACACCCGCCACTAAATAACATTAAACTTGCTTACCCTTCATGAGTATATAATATAATAGGATTTGTGTACTTTGAAACCTTACCATTACGTACATTTTCCCTAATCCCTTCCATTCTATAAGGATAATACGGATATTTAACGTGTCAAACATCGCATAGTACACGGGACCGGCGTGATTACGCCCTCCGCCAAATAACATTAAACTTGCAAACCCTTCATGAGTATATAATATAATAGGATTTGTGTACTTTGAAACATATTCTATGATGTTTCTATTGATTTGTTTGTATCCTTATTTTAATGTCGGCCTGTTTCCATGACCATGGCCAATTAGCGACGCCAACAGTTCCACCTTACCATTTCGTACATTTTACCTAATCCCTTCCATTCTATAAGGAGAATACGGATATTTAACGTGCCATTACGCCCGCCACCAAATAACATTAAACTTGCCCTTCATGAATATATAATATAATAGGATTTGTGTACTTTGAAATATAACCCTTATTCTACGATGTTCTATCGCTTTGTTTGTATTTTTATTTTAACGTTGGCCTGTTTCCACGACTGGCCAATCAGCGACGCCAGCAGTTCCATACCATTTCGTACATTTGGCCTAATCCTATAAGCAGCATACGGATATTTAACGTGTCAAACATCGTATAGTACATGGAACCGGGGTCATTACACCCACTACCAAACATTAAACTGGCTCAAAGGGAATGCCACGTATTGGTTTTACTGGGACTTGACGCTGAAACCCTTGGCTTCAGAGGCACACCATAGCTGTTGCTCTTATTAGAAGTGCGAGGTCATGTGGTGCAGAATTTAGAAGTTATGTACTGTATCATCGTATCTCCAGAGCTATGATTAGAATGCGATATTGGTTACCAAAGTTATATTATGAAAGAAAAACTATATAAAATCCTGTCAGCGATATAAAGACCTCCTCACGTTCCACAGTTCAGAGGAAACGAAAGCTGTTGATCCCGTTTACTATGTGATGTTAGGCACTCTGAATATCACTATGTTTCTTACATAAGAAAAGGGCTTCGGCAAAATTGACAAAATGGTGAGGTAGTGAAGAAAGTGATCCCTGCCGTCGCTGATTTTACATAGTTGCGAAAATAGACTGACTGACAGAAACAAAATGCGATACAAGACTAGATATACCATTGTGACAGTAACGTGTTATTGGATTGTATTTTGTGCCTTTAACGTGGGTCTATTTCCGCAACTATGGCCAATCACCGGGAAGCAGTTTAACCGCACTATGCTGGAAATTATGTCAACCTCGATGATTGGAGGGACTATAATAACGTAGGCTTAATCGATGGTGGAATGTATGAAGATCATGTCGTGATTCACCAACAGAATTTTGTGAATTCACGCGGTCGTAACGTTCATACGCAGGATGTAGAAAATATGTGAATGCGTGCCAAACGTAAACTAAGGGGGCAGTGTGGCACGTCAGAAGCGTTATTTGCATCATACCTGGATGAGTTCATATGTGGAGGAATAAATTTCAACATAGAAACTGGTTTTCAGAATTTGTAGCATGCATTGTGCAGCAATACCAAGTGCAATATATACATACATACATGGAGCCTCGGTGGTCCAGGGGTAAGAATGTGTGCCTCTGAACCGAAGGGTACTGGGTTCGATTCCCAGGGTTCCCCATTAACTTTTTCACAACATACTGTAAAATTAACATCAACCGAGGTTGTGACATTGTATTTGAGCTAGTTGGATGTCTACATGTTGGCCCCTTCGGAGGGGGGCAAAAAGCCGTCGGTTCTGTATCCAGGCGATGTTAAGCACGTTAAAGATCCCAACCCTCTTTACAGAAAGGCAGGGGTTCTATTATGTGTAATAATAATATATTTCATACAGCAGTATTTCACTATTTATTTAATAACTAAAAAAACAAAAATTTCAATTAACTGATATATTTAATCATTTTCTCTGACTATTGATTCCGGAATAGGACGTGGCAACGCTGTGTGAAATTCAAACAACTGAGCGACGCTTCGGAACACCGGCAAATATCCACGCATCCTCGTTGTATCAATCTTAAGGATTACCCTAAATCGTATCGTCCTATAATATATATATATATATATATATATATATATATATATATATATATATATATATATATATATATATATATATATATATATATCAGGTTGGTATAACTATTTGACAGTTAAGTTAAAGTAGAAGTGGTTATATATAATTTTGTAAATTTATAAAAATTAAAAACCATTTATGAAAATGAAAAAATAGTTTGTTTTTGACTAATATCTTGGATATATTTCTAGCCAATGTATCTTTAGTTTGTATTTAAATTAAAGCAAATCATGGACGGGTAAGACACCTATATAATTTTTTAATGGGTCGACAAGCAGTTTTGTTGTTATAAATTATTCTGTAATTGTAGAGGGGTGATATTTTTCACTTAATGGGTTAATACCAAAGAGGTTGTAAGGTTGGTTAATACACACTGCGGACAGGGTTAATTTCAAAAATAATAACAAATACACAATATATTTTTTAACTATCGCTTCTAAAACAGTCGGAAATAAAACAAACCAAACAAGCAGACTATAAAATATAGGAGTGACTTACTTCTACATGTAAACCCTAGAATTTAAATTTACAAAATTAAGTTTCCCTTGTTAAACAAACTATTGTTTATTACCTTAACTTCTATATCACCAATTTTATTGACAGCCCTTATAATGGGTCTCCCAACCATTGAAGGGAAGACGTGTGCAGGAAAATTACTACCGGCATAACCACACTTGATAAACTAAAAGAAAAACATAGTTAATAGGAAAATCGTAGGAAAACTAAGGATCCATTACTCCAGTTCCATTGTCGCAAACGATAACTTTCCGGCCTTGGCTATCCATTTTGTCAATTAGTTTATTGTGACACTAAATTTGTTATGAATACTTAGTTTTCATTCATTTTTTTTAATTAGTTTCAATCATAAAATAAACCTCCCTCAAAGAAAATGTAATCGCGGAAAAGTGAATCACAAACGGGAGTGGGGATGTGGCACGGAAGCCACACCTTTCACCGTTGACACCTGACAGATTTTTAACATTTAACTCTCCCTATTTTTTAATCTATGGACGAGTTCCCCGCATGATGTCATTATCTTTGACTATCCACCTACGGATAGACCAGGCACCTCCTAATGCGATGCGTTGTAATGTTTAAAACCAACATTGAATAAAATGTTTGTTTACACGGTCCTCGACACCATAGGCGTCTCGAGAATTAGGATTGAAATTTTCATAAATACGATTAAAATAATAAAACAAAATTTAAAAGATGTTTAACTACCTATACATTATTTAAGTATACTATTAACTAAAAAGTCTGGACCCAGCAAGTGCGTCATGGTAGGAATTTTATAGAAATTATGATCTTGCAGCTCTACCAGTTTTTCTAGAAATGACCACCTGATTTGTCTGCTGACATGTTTTATAGATCTACAACTTACTGGATAATTTCTTATTAATTTTATAATGTGGCAAGCATCTAAGAAAATATATACATTTTCATGGGTTACAGGATGCGGCAAATAAGCCTTTAAACCTTCTTGAATAAATGTATCTAAATTTGCTCCCAAACATTTAACCATGCTTATATTTGCAGCTGCTCCATCAAAAGTTACGGAAGTAACGACTATCTTTGCTTGATGGATAAAACTTAAAGTCTGATTTAATAGGCTTGCTTTTTCTTCTCGATAAATGCCACCTAGGAAGAAATAACCCACTGGAACTTTCCAGTGGCAATTTAAAGCAACTAACAAGAAAAGCAAAACTTCTTTAGCCTCTGGAAGCTCGTTTGAATTATTCATATCCACGCCAATATCTACGTTACCACAAAACTTTTTTCCTGTCCACTCAACTTGACGTCTTATAAACATCTCGTCGATAACTAGGTTACAAAGTATTTTGCGACCTTTTTCAGCTGCTTCTCTTCTTTTTAAATCCAAAACCGCTAATGCTTCTTTGCAGAATCCAGGAACAATTTAGAAATTGTTCGAGGATGTGGCAAAGATTCCATATAACGTAATTATAAGCTTTGTTTGAATAAAAATTTAGGGTAATAGCAAACGACTTTACGTCTAGTGAATAGTTCCGTTGTGGACATTTGAAAAGTTGTTTAATCAGATCTATTTGTGTGGGTAAAGAGGCCTAAAATATTACAAGCAATGATATAAATTTTAAAACACTCCAAAGTGAGACGTTCAGGAATGTTTCTGTATTTTCCGTAAAAGCAATAAGACTTTCAAAATGCTCAATCAGCGATTCCTGGTGAAAAACTCTTAAGACGTCTTTTCTGTTTGCGCAATATATTTATTTTCCTCTTTTGTTTTTTTTTACTCGTTTAGCAATATACCATTTTTAAAGATGTTTTTGGAGTTCCTGATAAACTGGAAATATATACAAAATAACGAAGTTTTTTCCTAAAAAATGGACGATATTTGGTAAGTTGTCAGTGAACGGGGTATAATTTAAAAAACTGGTTTCTAGTATTTTCGCCTCAATTCTAAGTCCAGGCATATTAACTTTTGACCTGGAGTAATGTTAGCTTTTGGTGTTAATTCAGGCGGGCTGCCAAGTGCCGCAACTGTTGAACATGATAGTTCCAAGGCAGTGAGAGTTGATGATAACAATGATTTATCTCTGTTTTCTTCAAAACTATGACTGCAATTTTTATCGGTTAATTTATCAATTTTAACAATAATAAAGGTTTACAAAATAGGAAGCTAAAAACAATTATTCACCTTCTTTCTGAATGAGCAAGAGCTTTCATGCCAGGTAGAAGGCACTGGAGAACTTAAAACTGATGAAGAGCCTGCGTTTATAATACCCTTATTCCACTTGGTTAATAATAAAAGTCTTTATTAAAATGCTGTGAACATAAATAAGAATATTTCGGCAGCGTATCCGATTTTATATTCAAGGCAGCGCACCATGTTTCTCTTCTTTCTTTAATAGATGGAAACCTAAAAATAGTGCCAAACTGACGTGCCGCCACTGAAAATCGCGAACAGCAATGTACTCACGCATACAGAGACACCGTTGCCAGATCCCCAGGTAATCTTCTACAAGCAATATGCTTTTTCACCATTTTGCAAAACAAAAGTCAAAACCTTTATTGCAAATCAAGGTAACACATAAAAATAAATTCTCAGTATACTTGCATACTATTCACAGACAAGCCACAACTGTGGATTAATACAAATCTAGATACTTCACATGCAGCAAGATAAAGATTTTAAATTGAGTTTTCTGGTTATATTTACATAAAGAATGGAGAAACAAAGGAACATAACGTTAGTAAATCTTTACATTCATAAGTAAGCCCTAATGTAAATGTAATGTCTTAAGTAACAGAAAAGTAATAAATTTATCATTCTCAACTTGTCATCACATTCGGCGATTTAAGGATGAATTATTACATAGCAGCAATGCTTGATCCACCACACAATCAGAGCAGAGGACCGATGTAAACATAGAGTCCATTGAATGTTGGCTTCAAACAATTCGGCTGTGTGCCGAGTGTATTCTCTGATATATAGTGAAAGGTAATTATATCATGAGTTCCTCCGGGCGTCATTCTCCAGCTGCTTGCGTCTGGTGAAACCGCCCTATTATTTGCTTTCATTTGGATAGTTCATCAGGCGCCAGTTGCTGCGCTGCATTGTTATGTCAAAAAATGTTGACACGTAATGCAGATGCTGACAGCGCTGAGGTACAGTGTATTCGCCCATAGTCAATTCTTTTTGATTCTATCTTACGCACCATCAAAACAAGATATAAGGCTAAATATTTTTTTCATATCAAAATTAAAGTGTCTAACATGAATATTGGAACCGTTTCGAGCGGATAACGTTTGAAAACCGCAATTTTTATTAAGAAAATTCGCTAATAGAGAGGTATTGATGGTAATTTTAGTTCAGTTATTTATTATTCAGGTTCCGTTTTCATCTTTCAACCAAAATTTACCGCACATCACCCGCACATACGTAACCATAAATCACAGAAACAACAAAATAAAAATAAAATTGACCAAGTAAACAGTATAAAATCTTTAGGAGTCACAATTGACAGCAGACTGAAATGGGATAAACATATTGATGGATTAATAAAAAACTCCGATCGGTGCTTTGTATATTTAATGGAAATTCAAATTAGATATGGCATTCTTGGTGGGGGAACAGCTCCACAGACACAAATCAATAAAACATGCATTTTACAAAAGAGATGTTTAAAACTGATGCTGAATAAAAAGATAACATATCCGTAGAACCTCATTTACCAGGAGACAAACATCTTAGACCCATGGCAACTATTTTACAAAGTATGTATTCTAAATTACTTCGACAAAAAACAACAGACAAATCTCAAAGACAAAACCAAGTTATAAATTATAATACAAGATCAAAAACACAATATATATATATTACTAAACAACAGAATGAATCAAGCATATGGACCAAATGTCAATACAATATCTGGGACCCAAATTCGCCAACACTATTCCAGAAACAAACAGATATGCCACAACATACCAGATATTTCAATCAAAACTGAATATTTGGATGTTAAATGTAAAAAAAACAGTATTTCAATCGTATTCCAAGATTCTGTATATTCCATATACAGTAAGTGAAGAAGAATATCACGCCTGTTTGTAGTGATGCATTTTAATTCGAATCTAAAAAAAACTTGGACCAATTATTTAAACCGTGCAATAATCAATACCAACAATAAATCTATGTTTGTAGTGACTTATTAAAATTAATTAAAACTTTGTCTAACTAACTTTAAAAAATATGCAATCGCCAATACTAAACAAATTCAAATACTTTTAACTTTTGTACTGTATATTGAACGTATATATATATATATATATATATATATATATATATATATATATATATATATATATATATATATATATATATATATGTTCAGGAAGCGGAGGATAAATTATAGGATAAATCGCTGAACTAGGCAAATGTAGACATAGGTAACGGGATAATTTAAACTATATTAAACTCACAAAACTTAACATTATTAAATAACAAATGAATGAACTTACGTAGATAGTGACATGGTGAATATTAATTCAACAGTATTATGTTTACATGATTAAATTACACGTATCGCGGCGTTACATCTGAAGCAATCTAATATTAACCGTCTACATTGTAAAAACTTATTTAACTGACTCATTCTCAGTCACTGAAATTAATCTCATTTATATTTACAAACAAAAACACTTATATTGATTCTTAATTAGTTTTACGACCTTCCGAATTGCTGACTGCAACATTCCTGCATATCTTGCAAATTTACTTTGTTTACTGTTTACATACTGAATGTGATATTTTCAATGTTAATCGATACAATTCTGACCTCTAATTATTCGCAATATTTACATTCCTTGCTGTAAAGAATTAAAATGAACTACTTATTATTTTAGTGTTTTTAACAATTATGTTTTTACTTCTATTACAGCCTTTATGAAGACATTAACTGTTCTCTGAATATTCTGCCGAGTCAACAAAAATGACGACTCGCTGGATGGCTCTGACCTAAATGTTTAATTTATCTTTTACCTAAGTTTGGCACTAATTATAAAGATCGCAAGAATGTTAAATTGTATAGTACCCTAGGGTGAGAATTTGAACTACTAATACTTGAATTAATGTAGACAACCTTAGGTATGTTACTGGACTTAATAATAAAATTAATAATTTTGGATTCAATCTTACGTATGATAATGAAAATCACAATAATAAACACTTCTCAGTCACTGAAATTAATTTCATTTATATTTACAAACAAAAACACTTATATTGATTCTTAATTAGTTTTACGACCTTCCGAATTGCTGACTGCAACATTCCTGCATATCTTGCAAATTTACTTTGTTTACTGTTTACATACTGAATATATATATATATATATTAATATATATATATATATATATATATATATATATATATATATATATATATATATATATATATATATATATTGCGTTTTTATTAGGCTTACTACTATGTCTAATAAGCCACTGTCACTGTACATATCTTTTGGTTTTCTTTATATTTTATATACTCATAACTCATAAACATTTCTTTCTTTTTTCGAATAAGTTTCAATTTTGTTCTCTTTTAATTTACTTGCGCTTCTGTGAGCATTGATACTCCTTACTTGTTTATTTATCATTATAGCTTAAAAAGATAGCTAAGTATAAATGTACCTTAACTGTAATCGTACAGCTTATAATTGTAATATTTCAATTGTATGCATAAAATGATAAATAAACCATATTATTGTTATTAATAATAGCTAATAAAGTTGAGTTCACCATGCTCCAATCGCTGAGTTTAAGGGTTCATCTGCTAACTACCGACACATTTCAGCCGATGGAGACTGATGAACGTATTGTTTTTAAGCAGCACTATTTTGTGACGTTAGTATATCATTATTGCGCTTTGACAAATCGGCAATAGTTGAGTATCAGCAGTATATCTGCGGTGTTTGACAGTACTATTCAACCGTCATCGCTTGGTGAACTCTGTCAAAGGTAACGCTAAATAAATAACATTAGATTATGTAATTAATCTAAGTAAATAAGCTTAGATTAGGTAATGACCTAATCTAAGTAAAAAAGGATGATAAATAATATAATCATCATAACAAAAATTAACTTCGTTTGATAATTATTCATCCTCTGATGATGCTGAGGTGGTCAGTGAAACGATCGTAAGGTCTTTTTAAAATATGTGTTGTGGTGATTTGGGTTCTCAAAGTGTACTTATCAGTGCTCATCAGAATTCCAGTTTTCACAATTGTAACTTCGTTTTCTATGACCAATTGCATCTTCTTCTTGTTTTGTCTGTTTTGACATCAAAGAGGAAGAACCACCTTCTTCTTAACATCTGGCATTTGGCGCCCTCTCTAAGATCCTTGAGCAATGGAAAAAGTAGAAGTAGAATAAAAATGGCGTTCTGGTCACAAAACATGTCATTTTATCGGCGTTTTGTTTAAACTATGGAAGTGGTGTTTAAACTAATTAGAAAAAAGTGTTTACAAGGTGATTAGTGTTTAGTTCTGTATTATGAACCGATACACCATGGAAAGTAACAACGAAGAAGGCAATATGACTAACGTTTGTCGCTTATGTGATGAAAACAGTGAGAAAATGCATAGCATTTTCGATAAAAATGACGAGGGTCGCCAGATACTGCATTTGATCAAAGATTGTTTACCAATTATTGTAAGGTGGTTGTTTTTTAAGCATTGTATCTTTATTAAAAATTAAAAATTTCAGGTGTATAGAACCGATCCCCTCTCAAAACAAGTTTGTGAAAAGTGTTACAATAATTTAAATGCTCTGTGGAGTTTTCGCAAGCGTGCGGTTAGTACAGCTGAAAATCACAAGGAAAAATTATCAGCGAACGTAGCTAATGGATCAGAAAGAGTTCAGCTGTTTTTGGGATGTCAAGAATCTGTAAGTTTTTCTGTAATT
Organism: Tillus elongatus; assembly: GCA_964006375.1. Taxonomy (NCBI): domain Eukaryota; kingdom Metazoa; phylum Arthropoda; class Insecta; order Coleoptera; family Cleridae; genus Tillus; species Tillus elongatus. Next base: position 241,801,988 of record OZ023263.1, on the reverse strand, counting down.
ACAATGACTAAACCATTTACAGTTACTGAATATGAAAATGTCCTAGTAAAGCAAAAATTACCTCAATAATTATTTGAGCACTAGGGCTGTTACATTTTTCTTAATAAATCAGTATATATTTACATAGTGTTCGGCTTTGTTACTTTAATGTTTCTTCAAAAGCCAATTTTGTTCGGTATGTAATTAAAGTAACAGGGTGCTAAATCAGGCTTATTGGGGGATGTATTAGGTTTTTAAGTCTGTAGCGTTGAATAATTTGTGAACTTGGTACCTGTTATGCATTTGTTATGACAAAGTAACTGCTTTTTAGACTCTGTGGTATCTTATTATACAGGGAAACAACTGTTTGTGATTTGAATCTGAATTCTCTGGCATTTGAATATTGTTTTACTATGACATTGCTTATACCACAAAGTGCCAGCATTACAACAAAAACTGAGGAAATACTCTGTTGCTGTCTATAGTTTTAAAATCATTTTGTGAATTATGATGAACTAATTTTGTTTGGTTAATTTAAACCCATTAGAGGGAAATCTTTGATACACAAGGTGCACCTAATGCAAACATTTTTGAGAACATCCTAACAGTTCATAAAATATAAGATTTTTGTCTACAATCAAGGCCTTCTAGCTATTGGGGCATTTAAATCTATAATGTGCAATATCTAGTAAGCTCTGTATACTCCTGCAATCTAAAAGTGTTTTTGTTTGTTTACTGACACCAGCTTTTATAAGCAATCTTCTTTGCAAAGCTAACAAGCAATTACTTAGTGTTAAAAAGTTAATTTTATAAAGTTGTATTTTTGCCCGACTCATGAATTGTTTTTTTAAAACACGATTGAAAATTTATTTTTAATAGTAGTCATAGATTTCTTTTTACCTTTGCAGAAATTATCATGTGTTTGTTGTTGCGCTAATAGAAGATAAGAAATAGTTTTGATAGGCTTGCAAACCACCCGACTAGATTCTGTGCATCTAAGATAAAATTTCAGTAGCACCCTTGTTGGCTTTGATTTTAGACCGGTATAACCTAAATTTTTTATAATCTATCCCGTATTTTATTATAAAAATGTATTCTTTTAAAAAAATATATATCTCACAGCCTGTACATTTGATGTCATGCAATATTTTAAAGGCCATATTTAAAAACCTAGAGCATTCCATTTGTGATAACCGAACAAAGTATTTTTTTGAACTACTGTTTTATTGTTTCATTATTCGCTCTTTTAAATTACATTAACTTTTTTTGTAGAATGATGGTTTTGACATTCCAATGCAGAACAGTCTAACCGAGGCGAGTACATCAACGAGGGGTCTAACCGTGTTGTGCACAAACTGTAGAAATGCAGTCTTAGATCCCAATAGCATAAGTGAACTGGAACTGTGTACAGATCTCCATAAGGCTATTGCGGATTCTTTAAAGAAAAACAATGTTATTACAGAATCAGAGTCTGAAAAAATGTTACGTAGTCGAAGGAAAAGAAGCCAAGCATTCTACCATGAATTAGATGATTCGCTGTGTAGTAGTTTGACTGAATTTACAAACACTGAAAGTTCACAGTGCTTAGAATTTCAATCGGAAGAAGAGGATGATGATGATGAATCTTACGAGTCTGAACAAGATGTACCAACAAGAGCGACCAAGAGACGTCGTTTAGATCCCCTGAGCGATGAGAAAGCTGATACAGAAGAATTATTAGTTGTCAAGAAACTCGATCAACTAGTTGATTTGACACATTTATTCATAGAAAAGTTTGCAGAAGAAGAGGAAATGAGGTATTATCCTTTATCGTTGTTGCAGTTGAGTTTAAATGTCATAAACAAAAGCATGCTATCAGAATATCAGCCTGATGATTTCTTTATGAAATTGGTTCAACCAAGGTGCAGTTATTGCAATAAAGAATTTATAAATTCCAAAATTTTAGCTCTTCATGAAATTAATCATATTAGTATTGAGTTAGGTGAGAAAGTAGATAACCCTATACCATGGCATGAGTCAAGGGATGATGCGGAAGTACGAAATAAGTGGCTGACCAGTTGTGATGAAAATAGTTACGAAGATAATATGTCTTGTACAGATGAACAGGGAGATAATACCATTGAGAGCTTACTAATTCCTATAGGTACAGAGATTCCTCAAGAGCATAAGAGTGAAGAAGACATAGTTTTAGTGGATTCAAAACCAATGGTGAATGGAATTGCTCTCGCTGATTACACCAAAGATGAACGTAAAGCGTTCTACGCCACCATGCGAATAGGTGGAGTGAATAAAAAGTTCTGCCGACTTTGCCGCTATAGTTTCAAGGACAATTGGGCAATCGAGTCACACTATTTCTCATCGGCTTGTTACTACACCTGCAGGTATTGTGGTATGAGATTCAACAAACAACGCCATAGGTTTAAAGAACATGTGGATGAGCATGAACAGAAGAACGACCCACTATCTGATAAAGTGTATGCTGCTAGGAAATTGAGCAATGTTGTACCAAAAGTTCTCCAGTCTAATTCAAGGGTTAAGAAAGTAGTTGAACAGCCTGATATGACATCCAGAATTGGTCCATTAAGAGTAAAAAGCTTACTGCAACGGAAGAGCTTACAGCCCAATTTACAAATCAAAGAAGAACCTGGACTCAGTAGTCAAACAACACCACCACCATCACATAATGTGCAGACCTCTCAGTCAAAAACCGGTAATCAAGCTTATTTCTGTAGAAAGTGTTACAAGGTATTCTTTAAGCTGGACGAATTCAACAGTCACAGCAAAACTTGTGAATTCAATACGTTCCCTGCTCTTAATGCAGGTACAGGTAAATCTCCGTTCAATAGCAGAATGGCCAACTTTGCTTCGAATGGAGAAATGTCACAAGGTGGTCGTCCTGTTAGGACCGCCGCTAAGGAAGCAAGAGCACATAAAGATGATGGTTCCAATCACGATAAAGATACTTCATCACCGCAGAGCTTTGTTTGCTTCATTTGTAATACTCCATTCCCTACGATTTATTCTAGGAATAGTCATATGCGAATTCATAAAGGTGAAACAGCAGTTAATTCAGCTTCGCAGAAAGCTAAAGTGAACAGTGTTAGTCCTAATGTCAATTCAATAAATTCCCGTGACTCATCGTATTCCCTTCCAAAGTCATCTGGTAGTTTCCAAGAAGTTACAATTAAACAGGAGCCTTTGGAGCCTGAAGTTGAAATCCATGAATCTGAAAACTTTGGTAATGCAGTAAATTCCGTTGGAGCAGTTAGCATCACACCTATATCGAAGAATCCTCTTCAGAAACCAACAATCAACCCGAACATCATGAAACTGGTTCAGAATAACCCGCACTTGACCATTAAGGGTTCAGGTAATGCCGCTAATGCTAATAATTCTCCAGATCGGTTTCAATCGGCGCCATCTAGTAGCAACCAGGCGGTTCTCACGGCTGACGCTGATAAATCTTATAAATGTTCGAATTGCTGGGAAGCCTTCGCTAACAAATCTCATTTGTATTTCCATAAGAAAAATCAATGTGAGGGTTCCCGGTTTCCGTGTCCGTTCTGTAAGAAAAGGTTCGGTACGGAAGCCGCATACAGTTCACATATATTTTACAGTCACCCAGAGTAATGTGTCTTTAATATTAAGTAATGGAAATGCTCGTTTCACAAATACTGTAAATTGGCTTTTAAGACAAGTGACTTCTAATATAGTTTATATTCTTTGCAGTGTATAGGGTGTCGACTAATAGGGGTCTAAGTCATAACGTCATATCTTTTAAATCGATTATAAAATGGAAAATTTAAAGTTTCACTCTGTATATTTTGCATATACAGCTTCTAGATGGAGGTATGAAGAAACTAAGGCATTGAGTGAAACTGCAAATTTTATACATAATTCTTTTTAAAGGCTGTGGCAAGTTCTCAGTTACAATTGGCACCTTGTATCTTGTATAATTGTCGGTAGGTTATAAGATAAGTGATATTTGCTTGGTTTTTCTTTAGAAATGTGAATTAACGTCTAATCTTTTTTAACTACAGCTAAGGAAAACTTATATATCTATGAAATTTTTAATCAAAACGAAAACATTTTTGGTTTGTCAAATTTTAATGACTTCGTGCGAACAATTACTTTACAAGATGGTGTCGAAAATAATAGAAAGGTGATTCCCATCCTCACTAATGGGACAACATATATTTTTACTAACTGGTACTTTTGATGCACTCTCTTTTTTATAGTTTACTTTCTGTAATGCTTTTTTTTGCTAATCAATGTTATAAATCGTAATTAACCAAAAAAAAAGGAAAATAAATAACTCCACGAGCTAAAGATCAACCCCCTTTTAACAATAATTTAAAATAGAGATTGTACTACAGCGCAGCTAAGAAATACTGTTTCTCTTACCAGGGAACAAATTTGCAGTTTATAGTCCTGTACCTAACAAATGTTTCACCATAAAATTAACAATGCTGGAGTGACATTTCTTATTTCAATTTGACAGTGACAGTTATTTTAACTATAAATATTAGTCCATTAACCCTCCTCAATGGGCCAGAAAAAATGTTACATAAACAGTATGGTGGGGTGTAACATGTCCTACTGGTTTTAGGTTTCTTTTGGGGCGTTAGATAATATTATATTTTCTTATGTTTTACATTTAAAAAACTATATAGATTTAAATATAATAAAAGCACTACTTAATTATAAAATGTTTCATTTAAAAAGTTATACAGCTTTTTTTAATACAAAAAATATTTGCAAAAACATTCACATAATAGAAAACATATGGACATAATAAAAATTTCCATAGAGAAAAATAAAACACATTAAACTCTTTATCAAGAAGTCAAGTTACAGAATTTAAAAAAAATTGGCAAAAACATTCACATAATAGAACACATATGGAAATAATTAAAATTCCCATAGAGAAAAATAAAACATTAAACTCTTGATCAAGAAGTCAAGTTACAGAATAAATAAAAAAATAATTTGCAAAAACATTCACATAATAGAAAACATGGAAATAATATAAATTCCCATAGAGAAAAATAAAACACATTAAACTCTTTATCAAGAAGTCAAGTTACAGAATAAATGAAAAAAATAATTTGCAAAAACATTCACATAATAGAAAACATATGGAAATAATAAAAAATTTCCCTAGAAAAAAATAAAACACATTAAACTCTTTATCAAGAAGTCAAGTTACAGAATTAAAAAAAAATTGGCAAAAACATTCACATAATAGAAAACATGGAAATAATATAAATTCCCATAGAGAAAAATAAAACACATTAAACTCTTTATCAAGAAGTCAAGTTACAGAATAAATGAAAAAAATAATTTGCAAAAACATTCACATAATAGAAAACATATGGAAATAATAAAAATTTCCCTAGAAAAAAATAAAACACATTAAACTCTTTATCAAGAAGTCAAGTTACAGAATTAAAAAAAAATTGGCAAAAACATTCACATAATAGAAAACATGGAAATAATATAAATTCCCATAGAGAAAAATAAAACACATTAAACTCTTGATCAAGAAGTCAAGTTACAGAATAAATAAAAAAATAATTTGCAAAAACATTCACATAATAGAAAACATGGAAATAATATAAATTCCCATAGAGAAAAATAAAACACATTAAACTCTTGATCAAGAAGTCAAGTTACAGAATAAATAAAAAAATAATTTGCAAAAACATTCACATAATAGAAAACATGGAAATAATATAAATTCCCATAGAGAAAAATAAAACACATTAAACTCTTTATCGAGAAGTCAAGTTACAGAATAAATAAAAAAATAATTTGCCTAAAAAACATTCATATAATAGAAAACATATGGAAATAATAAAAATTTCCCTAGAGACAAATAAAACACCTTAAACTCTTTATCAAGAAGTCAAGTTACAGAATAAATAAAAAAATTATTTGCAAAAACATTCACATAATAGAAAACATGGAAATAATAAAAATTTCCCTAGAGAAAAATAAAACACATTAAACTCTTTATCAAGAACTCAAGTTACAGAATAAATGAAAAAAATAATTTGCAAAAACATTCACATAATAGAAAACAGTTGGAAATATTAAAAATTTCCATAGAGAAAAATAAAACACATTAAACTCTTTATCAAGAAGTCAAGTTACAGAATAAATGAAAAAAATAATTTGCAAAAACATTCACATAATAGAAAACATATGGAAATAATAAAAATTTCCCTAGAAAAAAATAAAACACATTAAACTCTTTATCAAGAAGTCAAGTTACAGAGTAAATGAAAAAAATAATTTTCAAAAACATTCACATAATAGAAAACATGGAAATAATAAAAAATTTCCCTAGAGAAAAATAAAACATTAAACTCTTTATCAAGAAGTCAAGTTACAGAATAAATGAAAAAATAACTTGCAAAAACATTCACATAATAGAAAACACATGGAAATAATAAAAATTCCCATAGAGAAAAATAAAACACATTAAACTCTTTATCAAGAAGTCAAGTTACAGAATAAATAAAAAAATAATTTGCAAAAACATTCACATAATAGAAAACATATGGAAATAATAACAATTTCCATAGGGAAAAATAAAACACATTAAACTCTTTATCAAGAAGTCAAGTTACAGAATAAATGAAAAAAATAATTTGCAAAAACATTCACATAATAGAAAACATACGGAAATAATAAAAATTTCCATAGGGAAAAATAAAACTCTACCAAGAAGTCAAGTTACAGAATAAATAAAAAAATTATTTGCAAAAACATTCAAATAATAGAAAACATATGGAAATAATAAAAATTTCCCTAGAGAAAAATAAAACACATTAAACTCTTATCAAGGAGTGAAATTACAGAATAAATAAAAAAACTTATAGATGCATCTTAATTTACAAGAAAGTTATTTGTTAACAAGTTTGTATCATTTATTGCACATAAAATTGTAATGTTCGATAAAAATTACTACATACTTTGTTCAAGCATATTATATCGTTTTTCTATCTTTATTTCTGAAACATGTCTTCTACTCACTCTCTGATGTTGAGAATTTTCAGCTGGAGCAGGTGACAGACTGGGGTGAAAATCTCTGGGCAAACGTGAGTTTTTCACTTCTTTCGTTGAATTCTGACAATTATGGTGTTAACTGTTTCAAAAACTGGTGTGGCTTCAGATTGACATTGCTAGTATTTTCCCTGTACATGATTTTTATATTTACACCAGCAGTATTTAACAATTAAAAAAAATTGTCAAATGCCATCTTCTAACTATTTATAGATACGATAATTTGCTGATAATGAATCTAGTGTCTGCTTACTCCACTTCTTGTAAAATTTAAAAAGGGCAACGTTATCTCACCTTCAATTTTGTCATCGTAAAGTGTTAAAAAAAGAAAAACATTTTTTTGGTAGGTGTGACAACAGTAGTTTTTTCTTAAAATCCAAATTTTTAACTGCATATGGTCCACCCTTTCGTGTCTAAAAATGTCGTGTGGTTTTGTTGTTTATTTTTAAGGGCTGTGCCTACGGATGTTAAATTCTGATTATTCGACAAATTTATTATCAAATATCTGGGAAGCAAGTTATCATAGCCCACATTTCTGTTGGATCCTGATATCGAAGCTACCAAGCGTTCGACAATATCCTGTGTTTTATTTGCTGAAATGGACCTTCAGTCTGCTTCCAAACATAAATTTTAACATTATTCCATAATATGTTTCAGCAGCCGCTTTTGCTAATACGCTTAAGTCATTTGGATAGTTTATTTGGAATAAACTGCCTGAAAGAACGACGAATTCGAAATGCTTCTGCAGGTTCACCATTTGCCATGTACTCACTAGGTACATACACGCTATACCTTACAATTTTCAGCAAACCTGTCAAATATTGCTGTAGTTGCTGCCAATTTGTCTTTTTTTGTGATATGCTATCTTCTCTATGCTTTCAAAGTGTAGATATTGCGAGAGGAACCACCAATTTATTCATCATTTGCCATGTACTCACCAGGTACATACACTGCCTTACAATTTTCAGCAAATCCGTCAAATATTCCTGTAGTTGTCGCCAATTTGTCTTATCTTTTTCCAATATGCTTTATTTTCTATGCTTTCAAAGTGTAGATATTGCGAGAGGAACCATCTTTAAACCATTTGCCCTGTACTAACTGGGTACATCACTGCCTTACAATTTTCAGTGAATTTGTCAAACATTCCTGTAATGGGTGTCAATTTGTGTTATATTTTTGCAATATGCTCTATTCTCTATGCTTTCAAAGTGTAGATATTGCGAGAGGAACCATCTTTAAACCATTTGCCCTGTACTAACTGGGTACATACACTGCCTTACAATTTTCAGTGAATTTGTCAAACATTCCTGTAATGGGCGTCAATTTGTGTTATATTTTTGCAATATGCTCTATTCTCTATGCTTTCAAAGTGTAGATATTGCGAGAGGAACCATCTTTAAACCATTTGCCCTGTACTCACTGGGTACATACACTGCCTTACTGTGTTCAGCGAATTCGTCAAATATTCCTGTAATTGGTGGCAATTTGTCTTATCTTTTTGCAATATGGTCTATTCTCTATGCTTTCAAAGTGTAGATATGGCGAGAGGAATCACCTTTAAACCATTTGCCATGTACTCACTGGGTACATACACTGCATTACAATTTTCAGCAAATTTGCCAAATATTCCTGTACTTGCTGTCAATTTGTCTATCTTGTTGCGATATGCTCAATTGTCTATGCTTTCAATGTGTAGATACTGCGAGAGGAACCACCTTTTTACCATTTGCCATGTACTCACTGGGTACATACACTGCCTTACAATTTTCAGCAAATTCGCAAAATATTCCTGTACTTGCTGTCAATTTGTCTATCTTGTTGCGATATGCTCTATTGTCTATGCTTTCAACATGTAGTTACTGCGAGAGGAACCACCTTTTCACCATTTGCCATGTACTTACTGGGTACATACACTGCCTTACAATTCTCAGCAAATCCGTCAAATATTCCTGTAATTGGCGCCAATTTGTCTTATCTTTGTATGCTCTATTGTCTATCCTTTCAAAGTGTAGATATTGCGAGAGGAACCACCTCTAAACCAGTTGCCATGTATTCACTAGGTATATACACTGCCTTACAATTCTCAGCAAACCGTCAAATATTTCTGTAGTTGGCGCCAATTTGTCCTATCTTTGTATGCTCTATTGTCCGTGCTTTCAAAGTGTAGATATTGCGAGAGAAACTACCTTTTTACCATTTGCCATGTACTAACTAGGTACATACCCTGCCTTACAATTTTCAGAAAATCCATCAAATATTCCTGTAATTGGTGCCAATTTGTCTTATCTTTGCATGCTCTATTGTCTATATGCTTTCAAAGTGTAGATATTGCGAGAGAAACGACCATTTGCCATGTACTCACTAGGTACATGCACTGCCTTACAATTTTCACCAAATGCATAAAATATTCCTGTAGTTGCCATCGATTTGTCTATATTTTTGCGATATGAGTATATCACGTAGACAATAGAGCTATTGTCTATGCTTTCAAAGTGTAGATATTGCGAGAACCACCTTTAAACAATTTGCCATGTACTCACCAGGTACATACACTGCCTTACAATTTTCAGAAAATCCGTCAAATATTCCTGTAATTGGCCACAATTTGTCTTATCTTTGTCTGCTCTATTGTCTATATGCTTTCAAAGTGTAGATATTGCGAGAGAAACGACCATTTGCCATGTACTCACTAGGTACATACACTGCCTTACAATTTTCACCAAATGCATAAAATATTCCTGTAGTTGCCATCGATTTGTCTATATTTTTGCGATATGAGTATATCACGTAGACAATAGAGCTATTGTCTATGCTTTCAAAGTGTAGATATTGCGAGAACCACCTTTAAACAATTTGCCATGTACTCACCAGGTACATACACTGCCTTACAATTTTCAGAAAATCCGTCAAATATTCCTGTAATTGGCCACAATTTGTCTTATCTTTGTCTGCTCTATTGTCTATACTTTCAAACTGTAGATATTGCGAGAGGAACCACCTTTAAACCATTTGCCATGTACTCAGTTGGTACATACACTGCCTTGCAATTCTCAGCAAATCCGTCAAATATTCCTGTAGTTGACGCCAATTTGTCCTATCTTTGTATGCTCTATTCTCTATGCTTTCAAAGTGTAGATATTGCGAGAGAAACCACCTTTAAACCATTTGCCATGTACTCACTAGGTACATATACTGCCTTACAATTCTCAGCAAATCCATCGAATATTCCTGTAATTGGCCCCAATTTGTCTTATCTTTGCATCCTGTATTGTCTATCCTATCAAAGTGTAGATATTGCGAGAGGAACCACCTTTAAACCAGTTGCCATGGACTCACTAGGTACATACACTGCCTCACAATTCTCAGCAAATCCGTCAATTATTCCTGTAATTGCCGCCAATTTGTCTTATCTTTGTATGCTTCATTGTCTATGCTTTCAAAGTGTAGTTGTTGCGAGAGGAACCGCCTTTTTACCATTTGCCATGTACTCACTAGGTACATATACTGCCTCACAATTTTCAAATATTCCTGTAATTGCCGCCAATTTGTCTTATCTTTGTATGCTTTATTGTCTATCTTATCAAAGCGTGGATATTGTGAGAGGAGCCACCTTTAAACCATTTGCCATGTACTCACTAGGTACATACACTGCCTTACAATTTTCAGAAAATCCGTCAAATATTCATGTATTTGATACAAATTTGTCTTATCTTTGTATGCTCTATTGTCTATGCTTTGAAAGTGTAGATATTGCGAGATGAACCACCTTTAAACCATTTGTCATGTACTCACTAGTTACATACACTGCCTTACAATTTTCACCAAATGCATAAAATATTCCTGTAGTTGCTATCAATTTGTCTATATTTTTGGATATGAGCATATAACGTAGACAATAGAGCTATTGTTTATGCTTTCAAAGTGTAGATATTGCGAGAAGAACTACCTTTTCACCATTTGCCCTGTACTCACTAGGTACATACACTGCCTTACAATTTTCGGCAAATTCGTCAAATATTCCTGTAGTTACCGTCAGTTTATCTATCTTTTTGCCATATGCTTTATTATGTATGCTTTCAAAGTGTAGATATTGTGAGAGGAACCATCTTTAAACCATTTGTCAAATTGTAGATATTGCGAAAGGAGCTACTTTATCATTTGCCATTACTCACTATCACTAGGTACATGTGCATTACAATTTTCGGCAAATTCGTCAAATACTTCTGTAATCAGCGTCAATTTGTTTTATCTTTTTGCGATACGCTCTATTGTCTACGTTATCAAAGCGTAGATGTTGCAAGAGGAACATAAATCTTTGTTGAGACATAGGTTTTCTAAAGATGTCAATACAAGTATTATCCGTAGTCCATAAATCAACAAGGTCTGATGTATAAGCGGACTGGTATAGGAGCCGAAAATTTATACAACCGGTAGAACCCGTAGTAAACATTGACCAAAAGAATTCACTCGCAAATTAAAGTTTTCATTTTTTATAGCCTTCAACTCGACACAATGTGTTTCCTTCATGACTTATTCATGGGCAGCATTGTAATGACGTGATTTTGTATCATTTTTGTTTGTTTGTTGCGCAATGTTGTTTAGCATATTGCTAAAGAATAACAGCCAGTAATCAACTGGTTTTTTTTTGCATCCTATTTTACTCCAGGAAGATGCGTTATTTGATTCTGGAGACCAATTTGGTTTAAATTGGATGAAAATCAAAAGAATTGTGATGCTATTACATTGTTGAGTGTTACTTTAAAAAAAAAACAGATTTTGATGAAACTTCGCATATACCTTTCTTTTGTTAATAGCTTGACGTGTTCGTTAGCTGGCCCAATCGAGCCAATTTTTCCAAAAAAATTATTATTAAAAAAATGTTTGTACCTCTGAAAATGACAAACTTGACGAAATTTGGTACACATTCAATATACAATATTCCAGGAGCTATAAACTAGGAAGTGGAAACTAGAATCCAAAAACTAAAATCCAGAAACCAAAACCTAGCACCTCTGTAATGAAAGAAACAAAACACTGTAAAATTTTAAATTTAACAAAGAACGAATCTTTTCGACTTACCCTCATTTAGGATGAGGTTGGTTTAATATAAAGTTCGAAACTACAAATTTATTTGTTTTATATTGCGACACTACTCCAGCAGAATGATTGCTTCAACTATTAAGGAATTTGAAACAGCTGAGTTAAGATTTATAAGTACATCACCACTTTGTCGTCGTTAGATGAATGAAATGTTCTGTACGCTTCTTTCCTAGTTCAAATACGTCCCACTGCCTGAATTTTAAGCTACTCAATTCTAATTGGCTGCGCACAGCGACAGATTCTAGAAAATCGTTTGCTACACACTTGCAACGACTTATATTTCGTGGTTAAAAAAAACGTCTGAATCTACTGATGTCGAGGCTACATAATATTTCCTTTGTCGGCCTCTGAAATGCGTGTTAATTTCAACCTTCAACAAGTGACCTGTTCTCTAATTTTCAACAAAAAATTTAGACACCCTTCATTCAAAATTACAGTGTACAGAAATACTTTTGACTGGATTATTTATCTCTTTATCTCCTTATGTGATATTTTACTTCACACTCAATGGTTCTTTGTATTGAAATAGGTCGTAGCTAAATCTTTTTTTTTTGTCAGGTAGTATAATAATCCTCTTAAAAATCTCTTAACAAGAGATCACAGTGGTGTTTACCATATAGCGAATTTTCATAATTTTGTTTGGCGATGTATTGTTCCCCTATTTCCAATAAAATAAAAAAAATTAGTAGCACATCAACAAAATTTGCAAACAGTTTTAAAGCATTTGCTTAGATTATCAGAATGTAAGCTGACTTAAAAAGTTGTCTGTAACATGTTTGTTGTTCAAATAGAGACTTTAATATGTTAATTAAAGTTTCTAGGATGATAGCAATTTGAGCTATTAAAATTTGAAACATTTTATGAATAGTCGCTACCATAACGCACTTGCTACATCCGGACTTTAAATACCTCTTCTGAAGCTTTATAAGTGATTCAGCCTCACCACAGGGATATCGCTTTTTACCGAAGATGGGTAGGTTTATATTTGGCAAATTTGCTCAATTTTTTGCTCTCCACTATGCCGCACAGAAAACCAACTTCCTGCAACTGTCGTTCAAATTGTCAAAAAAAGTGAAAAATGTAATTTTCGATTTTCGCCTCTGGCTCATTTATTTAAACTCATTAAAAAAAACTAAAAACATTCTCACAGCCATTTCCAGTTTTTTTAATCTGTCCCGTGCGTTCGACACGATAAATTGTAGCTTTCTTTGTGACACACTGCATTTCTGTCTAATAGAAAAGTCAAAAGTCATAATCACTGGCGCCCCCCAAGGAAACATTTTGGGCCTGCTGCTATTCCTGCTTTATGTTAATGACTTGCCAAAATATATATCGAATCGACTGGTATTCATGTACGCTGACTATATATATATATATATATATATATATATATATATATATATATATATATATATATATATATAATTTTAGTCTCAGCCTCAAATCTTCCATATTTCTATAATTATTAATATAAATTAATAACGTTTTACAGGAATTCAACAGCTGGTGTACAAAACAGTATGATTATAAACTGTGACAAAACGCAATTGCTGCGTTTTCAAACTAAGTTGAGTCAGTGTGTTGACATCATGTTAAGGCTAGATGTATTCTCGCCACAATTAGAACCGTCGACCGGTTTCGCTCTAATTAGAGCTCTTCAGTACAGCATACTAATTGTAGCGAAAATACACCTATAAAGTAATACGGCTATAGTAGCCAGCCTTCCAACACTAAGTGAGTGGTAAGACATGAAGCAACATGCCGCCACCTAGTTGCGGAACCAGGTAGTATGTTGTCACGCCAGCTCCAAATAACACAAAGTGTTAAAATATAGAGACTGTATACAACCAACTAAGAATTTAGTAAATTGTCTGCCTTGGCCCATTTCTACCCTAATATAGGGACAAAGTATGTAAGGCTAGATGTATTCTCGCAACAATTAGAACCGTAGACCAGTTTCGCTCTCATTAGAGCTCTTCAGTACGGCATACTAATTGTAGCGAAAATACACCTATAAAGTAATACGGCTATGGTAGCCACCCATGACAGAAATATTGTTTGACATTTTGAAATTCCAGCGACAAGTTGTCATTTTTCACTGTTTGACAATAAAACCCAATTGTTAAAAATGATTTCTCAGCATGTTACACATTCTTGAATTCAGAAAAAAAAACAGGAATTCTATGAGATCAAAATACAATATGGTGCTAGTAAGAAATAAGAAAGTTAATGATGTCCCAAGGAACGCAACAATGTTGAAAAATTTTGAGTTCGCTATCACACAGCTGGAAATAGCTGTGAGAATGTTTTTTAGTTTATATGAGCCAGAGGCAAAAATCGATTTTTCAGTTTTTTGATAATTTCTTGAATGACAGTTGCAGGGAGTTGGTTTTCTTTGCATCATATTAAAGAGCGCAAAATTTAGCACCATCGCCGAATTTAAGCTTAACCTCAATCTTCGATAATAAGCTCAAATTTGATACACCCTGTACAAATAAAATTATAAAAATAAAATTCGATAAGTACACTTGGAGAACCCAAATCACCACAACACATTTAAAAAGTCTCGACGCAGCAAGTGCGTTATGGTAGTGAATTTTCATAGAAATGATCTCGCTCCAAATATTTTATTATAACTTTTTTCTTGTACCATAGAAATCTAAACTTTGGTGTATGGTTTACTTTTTATATAATAAATTTGGTTAACATACCTTTTTTATTTTTTGCGATAATTTTTTTTTCGAAAGAAAACTCAAAATTTTCCGGGAAAGCCTGGTCCCTGGATTTTCCTGGCTAACGAACTTATCCAGGCCAGGTACAAAAGGAAGGTACATGCCAAATTTGATCAAAATCGACCCATTATTTTCCAAGTTATCGGTGTGATACATACACACACACACACACACACACACACACACACACACACACACACACACACACACACACACACACACACACATATATATATATATATATATATATATATATATATATATATATATATATATATATATATATACATATATATATATATATATATATATATATATATATATATATATATATATATATATATATATATACATATATATATATATATATATATATATATATATATATATATATATATATATATATATATATATATATATATATATATATATATATATATATACATATATATATATATACATATATATATATATATATATATATATATATATATATATATATATATATATATATATATATATATATATATATATATATCCAACCCATAACTCAAAAAGTAATTACCCGATTTGGATGAAACTCGTCAAGTACCTTTCTTTTATTAATAGCTTGGATGAGTTCGTTAGCCAAGAAAATCCGACAAGGTTTTCCGGGGAAATTTTCAGTTTTCTTTCGGGAAAATGTTGAGTTTTCTGTCGAAAAAAATTGTTATCTCCGAAAATTACAAAGCTATTTAAAGAAATTTGGTGGATATGTTGCCTTAGGAAAGACCTCGCTACATAACAAATATCAACTTTGTAAGTTTATAGAAAATGGAAAAAAGTTATTCAAATTTGAATCATTTAATACAAATTCACTACCATAACGTACTTGCTGCGACCCGAACTTTTTAAAATGTGTTAATTCATAATTCCTCTGATGTTGCTAACTTGGTTAGTGAAATCATCTTCAGGTTTTTTTTAAATGTGTTGTAGTGATTTCTCCATGTGTAGTTATCAGTGCTCATCACAGGTTCCAATCTTCACTTAGTAAAGTAAAATATGTCAAACAAATAATAAAGGCAATTGTGTCTTAGGCAAGTTAAATATTTGCATGTTCCACCCTTCAGAACGGGCGTAATGCCGCCGGGCTCGTGTGCCATGCGATGTTGGACACGTAAAAGATCCCTACCTTGCTCACAAAAGACAAATTGGGCAAAATTTCCAGGTTGGTGGGGTGAAACTGCTCTCTGGTATCAGTGGTTGGGCATAGTTGCGGAAATACACAGATTTTGAAAAAGGTTCGGGACGCAGTAAGTTCCTTATGGTAGCAAATTTTCATTAAATGCTTCAAATTTGAATAACTCAATTTTCTATAAACCTAGAAAGTTGAATTTTGGTATGTAGTAAGGCGTTTTCCAGAGTAATATATCCACCAAATTCCATCCAAATAGCTCTGAAATTTTCTGATATACAATAGTAATTTACGTTACAAGTCCGGAAAATACTGTTTTTTTTTTTTGGACGAGTCGACAAAATTCTAGGACGAGCCGTAGGCGAGTCCTGGAAGTCTGCGAGTCCAAAAAAACTGTTTTGGGACGTGTTGCGTACACTATTTTTTCGGCAACCGTGTAGAATAACAAATCAATGAGACACATTTCTTTATTATATTTCTTTGTAGAACAAAATTTCGAACATTTTAATTCTTATTTGTATTAAATATTAAAATTTGAATAGAAGATAGGTACTAACAGAAACATTCTAATTCTTATTTGTATTAATATTTATATTAAAATTCGAGCAATTGCTAATATTGAAAGGATTTAATTTGTTTGAAATGCTTGGCATATTTAAATGCCTTTTGTAGTCAGAACAAGAAGGTAAAGTTTCCGTTTCATATTGATTGTTTTCATCTGATAATTTTTGAATGGTATTGGCAATTTTAATTTTGTTTGTTAGTGAATTGTCTATATATCCTTCAGTGACATTGGTAGGCTTCCAGCCACAGTGTCTCTTCAAATTTGTGATGTTTCCACCATTATCAGCAAATATTGTCGCTGAAGTTCGACGCATGCTATGGCCTGTGTAATTTTTAGGATTGGGTAAATTTAAAAATTCTGCAATTCTTAATCCGAGATTCCCAAAACTGTGGATACCAACGGGCTGAATCGAACATTTTCCTTTTTTGTAATTCACGAATAATCTGTTATGTGGAGTATGGGATGGCCGTAAAGATAAATATTGCCTATACAACAGCAGGTTTTCTTGCTCAATTACAACAAAAGTTCTCTCAATATGTTTTAGAATCTGGTATTTTCACAAGCAACATGTCTTCTTTGTCGTTTATTAGATCAATTGACATTTTTGTTAGTTCTTCCCGTCTACACGCACCAGCTAACCCAATAATTGTTGCTACCTGAAAATGAAGCGAATTAAGTTGATACTTTTATATCCTACAATCGTAATATTTTGTTAAAATTACCTTTAGCATTAGATATGTTTCATTATCTGGTTCTCTAATGAATTTGTTGATTTGCTCGCTGCTGAAGACTTCTGATTTCTTTGCTTTATAACCAACATTCTTTCTTTTAAGAAATGCGATTACCTTTGGGAATGTGGCTATGTTTACATTTTTCTTCACTAAAATGGTACTTTTCAACATAGAGTACATGCTCCACAGGGTAGAGGATTTGACAGTTTCAGATTTTTTCGCCAAGCAAGCTAAAATTACATCCTCTGTAGTAGTTTTGCATTTCTTCATATTCATCCATCTCGTGAACAAATCATAAACGTTTTCATACCTGGACTTTGATTTTTCAAGCAATAATTGTGCTGTAGCAGCAGCTGCTACATTGGAAATTTCGTAAGGCACATTTTCAAACTCAATATCGCTGTTGCTTTCCATAGTTTATTGCGACCAAAAACCATGCAAACTTTCAAAAATTAAAATGTCAACTAATTTCATTTCAGATAGCTGTCAGTCGTTATTTCGTTGCTATGGTAATGTTCAACTGTATTTATCAAAATCATGCCTACCAAGATTTTCATATTAACAATGACAACAACGATGTGATTCTTCCCGGCCTAGTCCGGGAAGTACGTACTTCCCGGACTAGGCCGGAGAAATGTTACTTTCTCAAAGAAAAAGCGTTCGGGAAGTGGGTACTTCCCGGACGGTTGCCGAAAAATTATTTTTTCAGAAGAACTGGTCCGGTCGGGCTGGATAAGAGCTTATCCAAGCTATTAATAAATGAAAGGTACTTGTGGAGTTTCATCATAATCGGTTAATTACTTTTTGAATTATCAGTGGGATCTGTTTCCTGTTCGCACTCATTTGGAAAAATTTTTGCAAAGTCTCACCATCGTTACTTCGATTAGTAATTTTTTTAAAATAAAAATTCACCAAAAATAAACCAAAACAAAAATTATAGTACTGATCCATTTGTCATTTGTTATTTAAGAATGTTCCCAGCATAAGTGAAAGTTCCTTGTTTAGTACAGAATGGAATTTTATGTATATTTTACACAAGGCTATTTTCTTTGAACAAATATAGTTTTGTCATAATTTATCGACTATTAATTTTTTGATAATTTGAGAAAATTGCACGGGGTGAGTGAAACTCGATGCCCCGGCTCTATTGTAAGAAAATGAAAAGCGATAGAAAAAAATCTTAATAGAGGTTTTTAAATTCTTATTTTTTGGATATTTGGAAACTGAAGTAATGACGTCATCGAATTTTTTTCTCAGAAACATACCTATATTTTGGCATATCTAAAAAGAACTATTTTTTCTGGACAAGTTATGTAAAGAAAAAAATTGCTATCTTTTTCTGTTAAAAAGTTATTTAATAATTTAACATTATAAAACACATTATATGTTACTACTTTTACTACAACAATAAACAAAGTATGTAGGCAATCATTGTAACAAATTTTCAATGTGACCACTTCCTACTTCTAAACACTCATCCAATCTCCGCCCTACTTCTCGCCCTGAAGCCTTATGAAACATTTTTCTAGATTATCTAGTTCATCACAAGCATTTCTGATTCTTTCTTTTAAATGTTTCAAGTTAACAGATGGTGTTCTCTAAACTTTATTTTTCACAGCTCCCCACAAGAATAAGTCTAGTAGGGTCAAGTCCGGTGATTTAGGCGGCCACTGTATCTGTCCATTTATACCTATCCATTTTTCTCCGTAAGTTTCATTTAAATATTGTTGGGCAATTCTTGCTTTATGCGGTGCAGCTCCATCATGTTGGAAATACATGTTTGCTCGCAGCTGTAATGGCACATTTTCAAGCAGCATAGGAAGTTGTTCTTGGAGATATTGCAAATATCGCTCACTATGTAAAATTCCTTCGTAAAAATATGGACCAATCAAATGCCCGTTAATAATACCACACCAAATGTTAATTACAAAGTGTCCTTGATTTTCAATCAAATTGACAAAATGTGGATTTTCAGTAGCCCAAATATGCTCATTTTTTTTATTGGGCTTACCGTTACTAACAAAACGTCTTTCGTCCGTCCACAACACATGCTGAAAAAACGATTGTCATTGATCAAGTTTAGCATCACTTGGGCAATATAATTAACTCTTCGTTGTTGATGTTGATCTGACAAGTTTTCTAAGTTATGAAGTTTATAATTGTGATAACCATTTTCTTTCAAAAAAATTTCGTACCGAACTATATTTTAAATTCAACTCACAACAGGCTTGCCGAATCGAGTTCCTTGAATGGTCTTCAAAATACTGCAAAACAGTGGCAACAGTATTGTCAGAATTGACCCTTCTAGCAATTTTTCTTCCCTTTCGAGAAGAAAATGCCTTGTTATTTGTACGTAAATTGCGTTCTAATCTTGCAAATATTTTAAGCTTGGAATAACACGTTTAGGGTATCTCTGGGCGTATAACTGAACTGCTCTTCTAGGGTTCTTTTGAGACTCACCATAAACTAATAACATATGACTTATTCATTGTGCATAAACATTTTTCAAAGTGAAATGACAACAAAACAATATTTGTAAACCATTAGTTTAATTACTGACAGATAAAATGTTGCTACAACAGATAAAACTTTGCTATTTGTTTCCAAAGTCTTCTTGTTTATATCGTGATGGTTGCACGAATTTTTTGTTATACTTTTTTCTACAAATTTGATTATAAATTTTTAATGGAAAAATATAGCAATTTTTTTCTTTACATCATTTGTCAAGAAAAAATAGTTCTTTTTAAATATGCCAAAATCTAGGTATGTTTCTGGGAAAAAAAAATCGAAGACGTCAGTACTTCAGTTTCCAATTATCCAAAAGTATGCAAATTTGGCTTAAAATGGACCTTAGGTTTGAATGTGAGTGGGCCGTACCGGTCCCTCCACCGCGACCATAAGTTCTATTGTGGCTCACGCCTAATGGTCTATATTCCGCCCAACAAAGCCAGCCTCCTGCAGAGGTCGAAAATCTTTGTGGGTGAAAGTTGATCCAGATCTTATGGAGCAAGCTTTGTCTTGCCAAAGAGCAAGTATCTAGTCCTGTCCGCCACCGGGCAGGAACACAGTACGTGCTCTGCTGTCTTGTCACTCTCCATACACAGCCGGCAGTCAGTCTCCTGACCGACCCCAATACGGTGCATGTGGTGACGCAAGCGGCAGTGTCCTGTATTCAGGCCGACTAGAGTACTCAGATGTTATCTGTTTAACTCTAGAAGTTTTTTTAGCCCTTGACTCAGACAGGCCATTTATGAAGGCCTTAGAGTGAGCTAATCCTGGCAGATTTTGCCATTGCTGGCTTGTCATTCTTTCTGTCCAGGTCTTTAAGGTGTGTTTTGCTGTGCATGATGTTATTCCCAGCACCGGTTCTGGTCCAATAAAGTCCCTCTGGGCACCACTCCTGGCAAGCGCGTCGGCCGCAACATTGTCATCATGGTCCGAGTGACCCGGTATCCAGACCAGTGACACCTCATTACAGCTGCCCAGTTCGTTGAGGGCAGATTTACAACTCCATACCGTTTTTGAGTTGCAACGGTAGGAACCAAGAGCATTTATTGCAGCTTGGCTATTTGTATATATCTTTATCGATTTGTGTGTGCACTGGTTTTCTATGCTTTCCCTTGCACACATCTCGATGGCATACACTTCTGCCTGGTGTATGGTTGCGTACTTGCAGAGGCCAGTTGATAGTCTAGCATCGGTGTTGCCTCCCTATGTGCCGGCTCCTACTCCCATATTGGTTTTGGAGCCGTCAGCATACCAGCAGAGATCAGCTCTCAATAGGGTCGTTTGATTTCGTTCCCAGTCCTCCCTTACCGGAAGGACGGTCTTAAATGACAGATCTCTACTGATCTTTGTAGGCATCAAGTCTAAGGCCATTCCCAGAATCCCATGACCCTCAATGTCGTCAAGGAGTCCGGACTAGAGATGGGCATCTAACATCGATGTTTTTGGAATATCGATGTTTTCCATTGAACATCGATGTTTAAAACATCGATGTTGTAATTTCGATGTTATATTTTTAACATCGATGTTATTTGTAATCATCGAAACATCGTTACGTATCCCACAAATGTCCTGTAATTTTTCAGTTCGAAAGTCTTTAAGTAGCTAAAAAATACATCAATTTACTGAACAAATTACTAATTGATTCTTTACTCTTTACACATTGTGACTTAAGCGACATATGTACGTGAACGCAGTAAGTATTAAATTCCGGCTACCTGGCATAAATAGGCACTCCTGTCCGATTAATTGACGTAGTAACATCATAAACAGGAACGTTTAAGGCTCGGAGACTGATGGTGCTGGGCTCTGACAGTAACACAGAACCAGTAATAGCCGTTTTTTAACCTGCACCTGCCATAATCTGCATCGGAATATGTTTCCATTTTCTAATGCCTACAAAACTACAAACTATTTTTTTTTTGAAAGAACATATAATTAGTAAATTTACTATTATTTTGAAAACATCGATAGTAGGTTTCGATGTTAAACATCGATGTTAACCTCGATGTTTTAAGAAATGTGCCCATCCCTAGTCCGGACCCTCCCAGACTGATTTCCTTCGGCATACTGTCGGCCGTCTGTTTTAATCTGTACGTTGTCCACCTCGCCACCCTCTCCAACCATATGTGAAGAGGTGGAATATTAAGGAGGACCTCCAGAGCGGCTGATGGTGCGGTGCTTATTGCTCCCGTTATCATCAGACAAGCTTGTCTCTGTAAAAAAAAAAATGGACTTTACTCAATCACATTTAAGAACCTCTTTTCAGATTCTTTTCTATCGCTTTACCTTATCTTACAATAGAGCCGAGACATCGAGTTTCGCTGATTCTGTACATATTAATTTTGAGAGCTGGTCATGTAATATTTATTTTAAACAATGATGTATAAAATTCTTTTATCAACTCAGGCAAGTTCGCCTGAAAATTTATCATATTATTAGAGTGACTGTAAAATATTTTGTAATTAAAGCTTTTAATGAGATACAATTGTCACTGAATTGGTATCATATCTCAAAATCTACTAATTAAGAAACAAAATCCATCTTTACGTAAGTTGGATCTACATAAATGTTAGTAAAATTTTTATCCATTATAGTTTTCATAGACCTAATCCAAAGGCACTGTATGTTATTTTAAGCCACCATGTTACTATATTATGTAAATTTAAGAACACTTAAGTGCTCCAATTAGTAGGTACATTTATTGCAAAAATAGTGTAACGCAGTTTTTTGTTTAAAAGGTTCCTTCTGAGTAGTTTTTTATGTTGATCTTCAAAGAAGTTGTAACCATCCTTAAGCAAAAACTCTACTGGAGACGTGGTATATGGTGATTGACCTCAAGTGGATTTGAATCTGCTTGATAGTGAGGTCACTTTTTCCTATTAGCCCTACCCTAAAAGCATCTATCTATCAGATTGTTATTATTATTGAAATTAGAAACAGTTTAGGAGGTTGGCAGATCTTGATATGGTTTGATACTCACGCTCTTTTCTGTGTTGCTCTGCCTGAACTCTTATATTTGTGAGCGCCACAGACTAGGGCCTGGTTATATAAAATTTAAGGAATCTAGATAAACGATAATTAGAATTTATTAGTTGTGTTGCTGCCAAACAGGGGAGATATTAGGGAGGAATTTCTCTTCAATTAAACAAATATGTTAATGTAACAATAATATTAAATTTATTCATATAAATAAATTTGGGATAGCAAACAAAATCAAACTAACATGGTTGATAAATTTCAAATATATATTAACTCATACATAAATAAATATCAAATAAACAGCAAGAGTTTCAAGAAAAAGAAATTATCATTTCATATAGCATATGACAAAATAATTAAATAAAATGGTTCGAGTTTACAAAAATATTAACATTACATATTTGAGGTATATTAAGGATCAACGTTATCTAAATTGCTTGACGTTCATCAATTAGTTCGGTTGATTTTTCAATGAAATAACTGGCCAGTCCTTTGAGTGAGGCTCCATTTAAGAAAAATATTACTATTAGAGGTGTGCGAAGCTTCGAAATTTCGAACCGAACCCGAACTCAACCTTCGGTTCGAAAATATGTTCGCACTATGTGTTAACGCGGTAGCGGCGCTTTAAACTCGTTATCGGTGTCATTGAGTCGGTAGGGCAATTTTAGGAGATTTCACTCATGCATATTTTTGACAGTTGGTAAGACATTTTGAGACCTGGCAGTCATTTAGCAATCACAGAATCATTTTTCTTACATATCTTAGCCTCCCAACACCTTCTTCAGTAACAACATGAGCCAAAACAGTTAAATATTCACAATCAGGAGACAGTTCAAATTTTAAGTGGTCATTTTATAGCTATCATGTCCAGTTCGAACCCTCTAATATGTTTGCTAAAACTGCCTAGCCAATACCAAACAACAACATATATATATATATATATATATATATATATATATATATATATATATATATATATATATATATATATATATATATATAATTGAGCTTATCTATAGATCCAAAAAGCTAAAAAAGTTTCAAATATTTTTGTTTTTGTATTTTTGATTTAACGTTAACCCATTTTCACCCAATCAACCTGCAAATTTGTCGAACCCTTCCTTTTTGTAAAAAGAATGGGAATATTTTACATATTGTATACAATTTTCCAAATTTTTTTATTTAAGGAAATGATATATGAACACGGAAGAATTTTTGGTAGTTCGATGTTCGATTTTGGATGTCTAAGAAGTTCGAAGTTCGACTATGAACCTTATACATACTATTTCAGAGGTTCGAAGTTCGAAGCAACATATTTGCTTGGGTTCGTTCATAGTTCGGTTCGAACAAAACATGGGTTCGCACACCTCTAATTACTATGTGAAATTTCTACTTTAATTATTGTCAATGAAAAGTATTAAGAAATGTATCGGTTACATATTTTACAAACAAAAATCTGTTAATTACAATTTCAAGTACTATGTATTTAAATTTACAATATTGACGGAATTCTAAAGAATAAACAGGAAATTTACAGTTGCCCTTTACAGACAACTCACTGACATTATTGAAGTTCAAATTTGATCATGTTACTTTTAAAATTCAGATTGTATGGACTGCTGCATGAAAGGTTTTGATTGTTCCACACACAAAAAAGGTTTCATCGACTCACCAAGTCCTGTCACCTGGGGTTACCTGTTGAACCTTTGAAGATGCTCTCCAAGTATAGTCAACCATCAGGGCCTAACATAGGCTTACCAATTCCAATACGAGAGGGGAGGTTGGAGAGAAGAAGCGGTGCTTTCCATGGGCGTTTTTTGGGCAGGTGGATCATGTTGCTCCAATACTGAGGGAGACAATTTGGCCCCCAACATTAAATGAACAACCGTCTTATGTCGATGTTCGGAATTAATTTGACTGAAATCTCTCTACAGCAATTAAAATGTAAGTTGGCTCAAGTGAAATTTATAATGCCACTGATTCAGAGCTCTCGGTAATAATCAGAAACTTTGTGTGATTAACTTGAGGGATTCACCAGGTTGGTGAATAAAGGATTACTGCTTAACTCGCGTTTTTCTGCTAAACACGTTGTTAATTTAAATTCAAAAACCGATCAAATGATATTAAACAATCACTGACACTTGTTAGATAGTATCGACAACGAAAAGGAATTTTATCACCTATTTTAAGATAATTATGAGCCATGTTAATTAGAACGATGTTAACTTGTCAACCGCCTAGCTTACTCTCCTCACTGGCAAGTCCAATCTTTCTCTTTCCAGAGCTGCATGAAAAATTCTAACCGTGACCTGTTAGTGGCTGTACGCGAGCTCTTTCTAGCTTCCTCTCTTCGAATTAGATAAAACGAGACCTCCAATCGGTGGCGAAACCACGTCTCCTATACACACCTTCAAACAATAATGGACTTGGTCCACCGTCAGCTAGAATTTCAGGACAATAGAGATATTCATTTCCCCCAACAAAAATGCGTCTTTCAATGCTTGCTTTTCGACACATATTATATGGAATTCAGTACGGGTGTTACGATATAAAATTTCTTAGCGAATTTTCAATGAAAAATTTTGAAATCATAACATGAATTGCCTTACAGATATTGGATTGTTGGCTATTATTCGAGTCTCTTACGGGTTCATTTTGAATATTTAAAGTAGTAACGAAACACAATCGTTACAAAATGTGAAGGAAATTTTGTATTAAATACACTACTTTTGTCATAGAACACTGTGAATTGTTTAAATTTAAACAAAATAGAGAGCGGTAGCCTCACAATTGTTCGTTTTCTTATCTGTAACCGGTTTTGCCATTTCACGGCATCATTAGACAGGAATTAGTTCTGAAAGAGGCTAGCCTTTGAGTTGTCGATCCCCTATATCATGTGATATTTGGCACACGAAAGATTCCTACCACGTTTACAAAAAGACGGGTTCAGCAAATTTCTAGATTGGTAATTAAACTGCTCTCTAATAAGCAAATGTTAGAGAACCAATAAAAAACGGGCTTTACAGTATTTTTGCATTATAGAGCCACTTTTTTACCTACTAACTGGACCCTATTAATGTACTACAAAAATAACATACCATGTTAATTAAGGTTTGTCATAAACATGAATCGTTATATGTGCATGAGACATTATCTGAGACTTATTTATTTTAGTACGTATTTATTGTAAGGTTTTTAAAGATGAACAAGACAAAAATATTAGTTAGGTAGATTAGAAAGATTGAAAGTTTGTTTTGTAAATGTTTCTTGTGAGTTTTTTTGGTCTTGTGTGACACAAAATAATATTTACTATGATTAAATTGATTCCATATGATAAAAGCTTAAGAGATCTGTATATTATTATACTTATTATTTTAATGGCAGTATTATGCTGTTGATTATTTTTCTTTTTACTTCTAGTTTTAAGGTATTTTTGCAGGCGTATAGTAATTTTTAGATAGTTTCTACAGTAGTGAAATAAAAATATTTCTTTTTGTAAATAATCATGTAATTTTTGACGTGAATAAACCATATATTTAATAGTTTAAATTCATATTTGAGTAATTCCTATAGAGTTTTTTTAATTTATATTTCATCAACGCACCAAGAGGGCTTACAGCCTAAATACTATCATACTGTGGGCGTCGACAAGGAGAAAAGAGGCAACTTGTTAATTCTGGACTTGAAGGTTTGGAGGTACGGAGGAGAAGGAAAAACATGTGCCGGAAAGGAATTCCACAATTTGGAAGTCCTCGGGACAAAGCGGGCATAACAAGATGTTCTATGTCTGGTGACCTGGACAGTAAAAGGGTGCATTTGCTCTGTTCCCCTGGTAGATCTGTTGGAGGCAGCAGGTGGGAATTATGGAAGAAAGCTCCTCTGAGCAGTGCCCGTGCAGATACCTATATCGGTGGGCAAGGGATGGCAGCCTTTGGGTCAGGGTAGGGTCGATGAGACGTTAGTTCTCTTTTGAATGGAATCCAGGATAGCGAGTTTAGCAGCGGCACCCCAGATGTGGAAGCAGTATTCGAGGTTTGGCCTTATTTGTGAAGTATATAAGGTATATAGATTAGCTGGTGAAAATTATTTGCAAGCCCGGAAGAGGAAACCCATTTTCTTAGCAGCCGCTTCTGCAATTGATGTGACATGTTGGTGCCAATTGAGATTTCGATCCACAGAAATGCCAACAAGTTACTTTGAATAACTTGGTTGTTCATTGTGATGGGTCTAGGGCTGGTGTATCTCTTATGAGATAGAAAGCAAGACAGATTTGGTGGAGTTAAATTGTACAAGATTTCTACTTCTCCAGTCTAATATTTTTTGGAGATCCACATAGACAGAACCCTCCATGAGTTTGCGATCCTCATCTAATTGGGCTAAAGAGACAGGCTAATATTGTATATTTGAGTGGAGGGTGTCGTCCGTGTAACTGTGAACTGTGTTGGATGTGCTAGAGAGGAGGTCATTGATGTGGAGAAGAAACAAAGTAGGGGCTAAAGCTGAACCTTGAGGGACTCCTACATTAATTGGATAGAGTTTAGAGGAATGGCCATCCACGACAACAGAAATGCTCGGTTGGAGAGGAAATTTGCTGTCCAGGTACACTAGCAGGCCATAGGTCGCAAGTTTATTAAGCAGCGCTGCGTGCCAGACCTGGTCGTATGCTTTGGATATGTCTAGAGCGACAATCTGTAATTCACCGTGTAGTTCCATAGACTTGTTCCAAGAATGGGTGACAAAGGAAAGGAGGTCGGCTGTTGATCTGCGCTGACGGAATCCATACTGTTTGTCGTAGATTAGACTGTGTTTTTCAAGAAATTTTAGTAGTGCGGTGTTTATATACTTTTCCATCACTTTAGAGACGACTGAAGGGAGAGAAATAGGCCTGTAGTTGCTTGAGGACGGGTTGTATTTGAGGAGTTTTCCAATAACTAGGGAATATGCCTCTATTGTAAGATGTCTGAAACAGACGAGTCAGCACAGGAGCAAGTTCTGGTGCGCATTTTTTGAGAACAATTGCTGGGATCTCGTCAAGGCCAGAGGCTTTCCTGGTATCAAGAGAAGAGAGCATCTTTCGTTTTGAAAATGATATCAGTCATTTTATGCGCGACATTGGGGATTGTTGGTGGTTGAACATTTGGAGGTGGGTTGAGAGTAGAATTACCGGCGAACGAGGCAAAAAGTTCAGCCTTGCCCAGGGCGGTAGAAACAATTTCATCCCCTGAAACAAGAGATAGGAACATGCTCTTGCAGAAATTATTCCCAATAGATTTAGCAAGAGTCCAGAAGGGTTTGCTGCCGTTGGAGCTTGATAGGACTTTGTTTTTGATGTGGTTATTAAACGAGTTTTTTGCCTCAGAAAGAATGCGGACATAGCGGTTTCTTGCGTCACTAAATACCTGACGGTTTACTTGACTGGGATTGTGTAGAAGCGTTTTGTGAGCTTTGACCTTTTCAAGTCTGGCCTTGTCACAGGATTTAGAGAAACAGGGTTTTTGAGTGGCTGAAGAAGTTTTCTGTGTACGTGAAATAAATAATTAGCTTGGATAATTTCAGTGACGTTTTGTGAGATATCAGAGGGGTCAAGATGAGAGAAGCAGACAGACACCCATGGAAATGAGGAATAGTAATCCCGCATTTCGTCCCACTTCGCGGACTTCTAGTGCCAAACGATATGTGGGTGTGATGACCTGACCTGACCTCGGGTTGCATTGCGCAGGAAGCAGTGACCATGCCGTGGTCTGAGCGACCAAGGGGGGCGGTGACTGATGTCTTATAGCTTTCAGGTTTTGTAGTAAGAAGGAGATCCAAGGGATTTGAGCTGTGTGTTGGGATGCGAGGAAAGTAAGTAGGTTGCTGAACCATATTGGCTAAAGAATTGCTGACTGCAAAGGCCTCCGCTGCTCTCCCTTGTGGATCGGTTTTTGAAGATCCTAGCCATTCCTAATTATGGACATTGAAGTCACCAAGAATAGTGACTTCGGGGGAAGGATATTCAGAAATCAGATGGTCGGTTTTTTCAGAAAGGTAGTCGAAGAGCTGGACAAAGTTGTCAGAAGGTGACCGGTAAATGCAACAGATGAATTTAGTTGCAGCCCTGAGAGAGAGTTTCATCTAAAGTATGTCTTTTCTTCCAGCTTCCAAATTGGGGAGTGGTGCAGGGTAGATTGCTATGGACATATGCGCACACACTTCCATGCAATCTAAAGGAAGTAAGGAGCTCATACCCCGGGAAATTAAGGTGATTAGTGGCGGTTTTGGCACTGATTTGGGTTTCGGTGAGGAAGATGAGTTGGGGCCTATTACCCTGGAGGGAATGGTGGACGGAGTTCAGGTTAGAATTTAGCCCACATATTGTGACGAAGTCTATATTTTCAGAACAGCTGTATGTACTGGAAACGGCTGTTCGAAAATAAATATAATTCATACAAATAAAAATTCCACGCAGTAAAAATTATTATCTTCATCATTAACATTTCTTAAAAGTACGCATTTTCGAATTATCGCGGCGGTGTAAAAACATATCTGCAGAGATAAGGATAAGGTATCTTGCACCGATTAAGATGTTTCAGCCGGGGACTGCAGACAGAGAGAATTTAACTACTGAGGTAGATAGTTGACCGTTTGCCGTAGCGTGTTGAAGAATATTTAGTTGTAAATTACATTCAAAAAATTAGTCAATTTATAGAAGTGGTAGAGGAACGTCAGTATACCGTACCCTCTTGTCCGTGATTGTGAGAGACAAGTCCGTGGCGCAATAAATCTATCTGACGCCGTCGAGGTAAGAATATTTTAGTTTTGCCTTATTTGATATAATTGTAGCGAATTTTCGGATATTTTCCCTCAGTCCCCACGTGCCTACCCGTCGACGTCGAGGCCACGAGATTTAGCGCCGTTCCCCTACATAATCCTATCCCCTCATCGTCAGCGTGTCTTAATACTTCTGGAAGGTGATGCTGTATCTAACACAGACCTTCTAAGGGTATTAATTACGACGGTTCCAAGTCGACTCTGGTCTGGACGCTGTAGTACACAAGCAGGCCAAGGTCGAGTTGGTACACGACAATATCCTTTCGCAGGGTGCCCCCCTGCAACCCTCCCGTTCCATATCGACGCCCTGACGTCGAGGCGTTGGATCTCTTGTTGTCGACTCCGTCGGATAGGCGCATTTTTGCTATTTGAGGAGCGCGTCTCCAATTGACCCATTTAACGGCTGCATCCACGGGTTGTAAACCACCGCACTCGAGGTTTCCGTCCGCGTGACTCCCGCATTTTCTTTCCGAGGGGAATAAGTGATTTCGTTGTCCCGTCACCAGCAATACGACTTGTCTTAGAGTAAGTTAGAGCGATAAGTACATTCCATATTGTGAGCATACCAGTGTGTTGTAAAATCTTATAATGTAATAAATAGAGTGGAAACTACGTTCAGTCTGTTTCATAATCTTAAATAAATCTGCTACACCCTTATAAACTTTCGGAAGGTCAGGTAAATACCGGGGGAGCGATTAAAGCCCGCAACCCCGGAGGTATCTATACGTCCTGCTACATCACAGGTTTCCGGACCCTCTCCACGGAGCTACCCAGGCACTCCGGCCACGTCAGTGGTCGGAGTCTTGTGACGAGGTCGCAGACACCCTCGTAGGGAGTAAACCCTCTAAAATCTGGCGCCCGGGACCATTCCTGTAAATCCATTGATCCGTTTTACCGTATGATTCACCCCGCAAGTCAGGCCTCGTTACAATATATTCAAGGATATGTTAAATCTTGATGCCAGCGCCACCTGTACACCCCTCTCTCGGAGATCTGAATGGAGGGGTATTTTATCTCCGGAATCTCTTGTACAAGGAGGAGCCATCATCATTTTTGTTTATAAGGGAAACCGACTCATACACCAGAACCGGAAACGTCTGTTGGGACTTCACCGGCTCCTTGATGTAAGGGGTGGTACCTCCTCGGGCGTGAAAAAAATCCTTTACTATCACGTAAAGGAAAAGTCCATTACCATCTGCTAATTTAGATTTTAGAAAACCTTATGTAAAGTGTAGTGATCTGACGAATTAACAAATTAAATCATCAGTTGAACACAGATGGAGACTAAAATAATTGGAAAATGAGCGGTTGACCACAGTAGCCGCAGCCAAGACATGACCACACACACTCAGATGGCCATAGTAGCCGCAGCCAAGACATGACCTTACACATACACACACACTCAGATGGCCATAGTAGCCGCAGCCAAGACATGACCACACACACACACTCAGATGGCCATAGTAGCCGCAGCCAAGACATGACCACACACACTCAGATGGCCATAGTAGCCGCATACAAGACCTTACACATATGCTTAGATGGCCACAGTAGCCGCAGCCAAGACATGACCTTACACACACACACAGATGGCCACAGTAGCCGCAGCCAAGACATGACCTTACACACACACACAATCACACACTGCTAATAATTGACTGTACTAATTCATAACACTTGTAAATTGCTTCTTCCTTTAATTGGGTGTAAGCCTGTTGGGTAATAAAGTGATAAATAAGTTAAATAAATAAATAATTAATAGAAAGGGAGAAATAAACACAATTTTATAACATCTCTTTATTAATATACATATAAAATCGCCTTTTATTATTTCACTACTTAGATATATACAAGAGCAGTAAAAAGCATATTACGAGGGCGGGTCAACAAGTCCGTGACTTTTTTAATTTCCCGCCTCTTCACAGGAAGGGAACACTGCTTATGTTAACAAGCATATGACAGTTGATTGCTGTCAAATTTTGAACAAGCTGCGTCATTTAGTTTGTGTTAGATAGCCATTGAAAGCAGACAACCTCTTGAGTTATAGCGAAAATGGAAAAAAGTGAATTTCGTGTGCTCATCAAACATTACTTTTTGCGGAAAAAACATCACTCAAACCAAGGCTAAACCTGATAAATACTATGGGGACTCTGCACCATCAATTTCCATGGTAAAAAAGCGGTTTACTGAATTTTGTTGTGGCCGTACAGGCACAAATGACGCCGATCGTTCTGGACGCCCAGTTGAGGTCGCTACACGCGAAAAAATTCACGATATGGTGTTGGCCAATCGGAGATTGAAAGTGCGGGAGTTTGTGGAAGCCATAGGCATATCACATGGCTTAGTGGTTTCGATTTTGGATGATCACTTGGGTATGAGAAAGCTATCCGCACGATGGGTGCCGCGTTTACTCACAATCGAGCACAAACGCAATCGTATGACGACTTCGAAGCAGTGTTTGGCGTTGTTCAACCTAAATAGGGACGAGTTTTTGCGCCGTTTCATAACCGTGGACGAAACATGGATTCACCATAACACACCAGAGACCAAGTAGCAGTCAAAACAGTGGGTTTCTCTGTGAGAATCGGCGCCGAAGAAGGCCAAGGTGGGTTTGTTAGCCAATAGTCATGCCGACCGTTTTTTGGGATGCACGCGGTATAATCCACATTGATTACCTTCAAAAGGAAAGTAGAATCAATGGAGAATATTATACCAACTTATTGGACCGATTCAATGATGATTTGAAGAAAAAGCGACCGCATTTGGCCAAGAAAAAAGTTCTTTTCAAGGGTGCAAACATGTGCAGTCTCCATGGCGAAATTGCATAAATTGGGCTACGAATTGCTCCCTCACCGCTCTATTCTCTGGATTGAGTCCCGAGTGACTATTTCGTGTTTCCGAACTCAAATAAATGGCTCGGCGGAAAGAGATTTGACTCCAATGATGAAATCATCTCACAAGAAATACCTATTTTGTGGACCACCAAATCATATTTTTTCGAAGGGATAAAAATTGGAGAAACATTGGATGAAGTGTATAGAGCTCAAAGGAGACTATGTTGAAAAATAAAATGATTTTTTTGTTAAAAAACCTGCGTTTCATTCAAAAAGTCACGGACTTATTGACGCGCCCTCGTACTTGAGCATAATATAACATGTGTGAAATGCAGCATGCTTACTGGTTTCTATCAGATCTTTACAATGTTAGCTTAAAATAAAACAAAAATCATATGCAGTTCTAGGTTAGGTATTGATAGTTGAATGATTTTTGATCCTTATCTTATTTAACACATGTATCAAAGTTAAACAACTGCTGACATAAAGTGGTAGTATTACTTTCATCATCTGCTGAAATATTTGCATTCACTCTCAAATCACAGAGTTCTAGTAATACAGGGTGCCTGTTTTTCAAGCTCAAACATGGGGATCTTGTAAACCGTAAGAGACAGAAGGTCGGTAAAATTAGGGCAGAGCTGCACGATTGACACAGAAAACGTTGAGGTCAAAAAATCTCCTCCCCTCTTCTGGTTTCTAAAATATCCTAAATAAACTGAATTTGCACGATACTTTATTTTTGCTACTAGTGGTCGGCATAGAGATGAGATTTCCAACTTCTTGAGATACTTTTCAATTTAGAACATGTCTGTTTAATCAAAATCCTTGAAAAACGTTTCAACTCTTTAACAACATCTTCAACTTTATTTTGTCTTATGGGCTGTGTCAACTTAAGCTCCTTTATACAACTTATGCTGCATTTAGAGTATTTGCTAAAATCATTTTCACGTTTCACAAGGAAGATTCGAAATCTGATCTAAACAAGTACCGATCTATATCTGTCCTAACAATATTCTCAAAGATATTTGAGCAAGTATTACTCAACAGACTGACTGCTTTTCTTGAAGACAATAAAATTATTGTTCACAACCAAAATGGTTTCATGAAAAGGAAAAGTACCCAAACAGCAACAACCACGGTGTTGAATATATATACACAAATCTGGATGAGAAAAGAAAAGTAAGAGGGCTCTTCCTAGATTTCAGAAAAGCGTTTGATACTGCCGATCATCAAATTTTGATGGGTAAGATGAACAAACTAGGTTTTATTGAGGATAGTAACGCATCCGAGCAAAGGGAGTTAAAGGAGCAAGTATTGTTCTTACATGATGTTTATAAGATGCATCCTACACCATCGAATAAACAGCTTTATGGAGAAATAAGGACCAAATATAATTTGCTTTTGAGGCAGTCGAGAGCTAAGGCGGCAACTGAAGCTATCCAAAAGTCTGACAATAAATCAAAAACAATTTGGCAAATTATAAATCGTGAAACAGGTAGAAGTAAGATCTTGAATTCTGAAACTAATATATCAGCAAATACATTCAATGAATTTTTTACATCCCATGCAGAGAGGTTGGTAAATAATGCAGCGGGGAATAAATTAAATTTCCCAGAATCTTATTTCTCTGGGATTCAAAGTCCAGCGAACTCTTTTTTCATGAAACCAGTTGTTGAGGAGGATGTTAGGAATGCTATCAATAAACTTAAAAATACAAAATCAAAGGATATATTTGGTATGGACTCGTATGTCATTAAGAGGTCTGGGGATTTTATTGCTCTGCCACTGACACATATCTTTAATATCTGCATCACGCAGGGTTGTTTCCCTCCGTTGATGAAGTCTTCCCTGCAAAGGCAAAAGAGTCTAATCGCAAAATTGTCCATTTTCATATTTTGTCATAAATGTCATGCGCGAAAGGAGCGCTACATTTTGTTATAGAAATCACATTCCTAAGATAATACGTTTTAAAGTTAAGTCGTCGACAAAACAGTCTATTGTGAGGACATTACTGACCATCCCAAGGCAAAGGAATCTAATGAACATATTTTATAAAAAAATACAAAGTCAAAACAGTTTAATGTACAATAAATACTTGTTACTAGTTATTACTGTGCATTGAAACCATGGCAGAAGAAGCTAATATACATTAGATTGTTTTGCCTTTGGTGGTTGGTGTATTTAGAAATAATCTATTGTATATTAGACTATTTCGCCTTTGTTTCGACTGACACTTCATACATTAGATTTTTTTGCCTTTGCAAGAACCTGAAAATTCGTGTGAATAGACAAAGTGTTAACAGCCACTAAATTCTTTTGCCGTTGGAATGTAGTAGCCGCGCGCAGTCGCAACTAGCCGGTATAAACGCTGCCATCTCCATTTTTTACAATTTGGAATCATAACATAACGTTTGAGATTGCTGTTTTTGCTTACTGTGCAGTGTATGTATTAATAAAAGTAATTAAGTCAGTGTATCTTAATAAAATGCTTTCTAGGGCTCAGAGAATTGCCCAATTGGGAAAGCATGTATTTGAGAAAAATAATATGGTAAGTAGAATACTTGTCTTTGTTTATACGTAGGTACATTAAATTTTATACGTAAAGGTTAGGTTCACCCTAAAAGTAAGCAGTATAAGTTGCGCTCTATTGTTGTATAGTGTTTATAAAAACATTCCAAACGAATCATACTAAATCAAGTCGTTTACGAAACTTGATACCTACCTACTCAACAAAAATACATCCGTATGTTTTTACGAACTTTATTTTTGTTTTTTGTTTAATATTTTTGAGATATTCTTATATAATTCAAATAAACTAATTTAAGTGTTTTATAATAACGCTCTATCAAGAGCCTGGATTACTACCCAGGCCCAGTACTTCTGTGAGAAGTACCTAACATGTATTTTAAATACATAGTCGTAAGTCGACTGATATATCATTGTAAGAGATTTTATTATTATTGAGTATTAAAACGAAAGTTTTTCGTTTTAAATGCGATCATATAAACTATTTTATACTTTTAATCCCGCTTTAACAATGTGGTATATTACATTTTTCTTTATTTAGATAATTATTTATTATTTCAGGAACACGAAAATAATGAACACGAAAAGGAAGAGATTGACTTTTCTGAATCCAAAACTTATCAACTTAATTTGCAATCCGATGAAGAGTACAGTTCAACCGATTCTGAAAATCAAGATGTTGTTATAAAGAAGCGCAGAGTTGATTTCGTTAAAAAAAAATTATTTAATATTTCAAATGGCAATGATCCAGAGGAATATCAAGATGCCATTCCTTCTCAAATTATTTCTCTATTTACACTCAAATCAAATTCATCAGCATGTATGCCAAGTATAGGAGTAGTATCTAACAGTGAATGTTTAAATGGGGATAACAATAATATAACACACCATCAAGAAGAAGCACACAGGGGTATAGAAATTACAGCAAATACCGGGAATATTAAAGAACATTCAGGACTTCTAGGCCATAGTGAAGAAGAAGCACACGGGGATATAGAAAATACAGCAAATACCGGGAATATCAAGGAACATTCAGGACTACTAGGCCATAGTGATCAACAGGAGCAGTTAAGAATTGCCTCGCAAAACATTGCTAAAAAAAGAGCCAGAACCGAGACGGAAAAGCAAGTAAATGCTAAAAACAAGCACCCGATTATAGACAAGGCGTGTAATTGTAAAACAAAAGAATGTGACAAAAAAATAAACAAGGAAAAAAGACAAAATATCAATAACCAATTTTGGAATATGTCTAAAAATGATCAGACCATTTGGTTATCAAGCCGAATAACTGAAATGTGTGCGAAGCGAAAAGTTCAAGGTACTAAAAGGAACTATACTAGAAAATATTACCTTGACCAAAATAACGACAGAGTAGAAGTGTGTCAAAAATTTTTTCTTGATACGTTGGGTTACAAAGGCACCAGTGTACTTCAGAGTTTATCTAAAGCTTCGAAAGATGATCATGGAACAAAATTGTTAATACCTAGAAAAGATCAAAGGGGAAGACACGAGCCAGGAAATAAAATACCTGCAACACCTATAAGAGATCATATTAGAAGTTTTAATCCAAAGCCTTCTCATTATAGGCGAATTCATGCTCCAAACAGAATATATTTGCCCCCGGATTTGACAATAAAATATATGTATAACGATTTTAAAGAAAAAAATGATATGAATTTATCTTACGAGAAATATAGGCAGACTGTTGACGATTTAAATATTGGTTTTTATAATCTTGAAGCGGATAAATGCGGCTTTTGCATAGAAATAGATATGAATCCAACAGAAGACAATTTAAAGTTAAAGGAAGCACATTTGAAACAGGTAGGTATCTAATATTTCGTATTTCTAGAAATTATAAACCGGTAGAAATTTTTCGCTGTAGGTTTACTACTTTTAAACGGCATAGTAATATATACTGTTAATAACTTCGACCTCATTTAGATTGTGTTTAGTCAGGTTAGATTGTCAAATTAATTTTTTTTTCACTAACATCTATTTATATTTTAATGGCATTTTAATACCACACAGTTTTACACAATTTATGTGTGATTATTTCTCATATTATGTGTAACCTTAATAGTTGTTTTCTGTTTTTTTAAGGTTGAAATAGTGAGGTCCCAGTACAGAGCAGATGCAAAATTATCAGCTGAGTTAAATATTTTTCAAGTTTATGCTGCTGATCTCCAGAAAGTATTTCTCTTACCAAGGATGCCCAACGTAAAGGATTCCTTTTTCACATCATGACTTGTAGTGTTCAACGAAACCTTTGCCGCTATGGCAAAAAAATACGAACATTATTGTGTACTCTGGCACGAAGCAATAGTGGGGAGGCGGGCCGAAGATATAGCGTCTTCATTTTTGAAATTTTTGCAATGTAACAGAGATGCAGAACATGTTATACTTTGGTTAGATAATTGTAGTGGACAGAATAAGAATAATATATTAATTTCTGCCATATTATCATACATAAACTCTGACTTATGTACCATGAAAAGTATATCACTAAAATACTTAATATCAGGTCACACTTATATGGCCGCCGATGGTCTGCATGGAAAAATTGAACAAGCTGTAAGGAGGATGGGAAATGTGGAAGATTTTCCAGATTTCAGGGAGTGTTGCAAAAAAGCTTCCTCCCGCATGAATATTGTAGAAATGCAATATAATGATTTTTTAAAAATAGAAAATAAGTTGAAATCTTTCAACAGAAAAAACAATTCGGAACAAACCCCTAATGACCAATTACCATATTTTAAAGATATTGTGGCTTTAAAATTCATAAAAGGATCAGAATGTTTGTACGTAAGAACTGACTATGATGGTAACTACAATTGCATTAGCAATGTGTTAAAGAAAAATGCTAGTTTGTTATTACCTCAACATATTCAAGCTGCAAGAGGAATTTGTACTGCTAAAAAGGAGACGATAGTAAATAAATTAGTTCCCAAAATGATGGAGTCTAGAAGACCATTCTGGATTAATCTTCCTGATAATAATAATGCCCGTGATCTACTGAACGAAGGCATTTAAAGAAATTGATGTAGTATGTTCTTTTGTCTTGTTTATTCTTTTAATTTCATTTTGTTCGTTACAATTTTAGAATAGTTAATTTATTTAAGTAAATTTTCCAAATACATCAATATTTAAAATAGATATTTTCCGCTTTTATTTTTAAAACCATTTCGCTTTGAAACCGTTCCTTTTTTGTTATGTGAAAATAGCTAAAGTACATTAGATGATGAATCCCGTTGTTTTATCAAGACATAATGATATATCATACATAGGCAAAAAAATCTAATGTATATTAGATTCTTCTGCCATTTTATGATATAGTGTTGTATGTATTTAATAACTAAGGCAAACTATAAAATAAGCTATAATAACCTTAAAACCTTATCAACTTAGCAGAAATTATAACACATGATTATTGAAATAGTCCTTAATAATATTTACTAAGTTTGGATTCCACATACTTTATATATTTTAATTGGCGGACAAAAGTTGTAAAATGTCCATTTTATCAAATTCACGTTTTTGCAAATAGACTGTTCTGCCTTTGCAAGGAAGAAGTGTGCGAAGGTACTTGCATTTTTCAAGAAGGGGGACTGCAATGATCCTGGAAATTTGAGGCACATTTAGGTTTTGCCGATACTCTCAAAAATCTTCGAATTCCTTATTTTCCAACAACTTTATAGTTACTTTGAAGATAACCATCTATTCTATGAACATCAGTATGGTTTCCGCAAGAGATGCAGCACCATGGATGCGATATCGTATCTTCTAGAGATCGTAAATTGTGCTTTTGAACAGAGAAAACCGTGCTGTGCAGTTTTTGCAGACTTAACAAAGGCATTTGATTGTGTCTCCCACGAAATATGTTTGACAAAGTTGAGTCATTATGGTATTAGGGGAGCCTGTCTGGAATTGCTGCGGTCATACCTTGATAATAGAACACAGAGTTTTTCATGGTGGGCAATACAGTGAAGTGGGATACATTCATACAGGGGTGCCTCAGGGTTCTGTACTAGGGCCACTGCTCTTTCTCATATATATATATATATATATATATATATATATATATATATATATATATATATATATATATATATATATATATATATATATATGATCTTCCTCCTAACATTCCTGATGGCAGCAGGATAGCAACAGCCCTCTTTGCAGATGACACAACTTTTATTATCACTGGTAATGTTCGTAGTGATGTCAATAAGACTGTGGACAATGTTCTTCGTGAGGCGAGAGCTTGGTTTAATGATAATGAACTGTTCCTCAATGAGGATAAGACTGCTTTAATCAGTTTTCATGCCAGGGTCACTTCTAATGAGTCAAACACTACTAGGAATTTTCTCGGTCTCAACGTCGACCCTGCTCTTGTATGGAGGAGCCAAATAGACTCGTTGGCTAGCCTCATCAGTGTATGCAGTGCGTAAGATTTCTGCAATGGCTGGACCTGAGGCAGCTTTGATCACCTATTATGGGTTGTTTTACTCACGTCTGAATTACTGTTTGCTTGCATGGGGAAATGCAGCGAGTGTGCACTTGGATAGACTCTTTGTGTTGCAGAAAGCAGCTGTCAGAGGTGTTGTTGGGGCGGGCTGCTGTGCTCACTGTAAACCCATCTTTCAGGAACTTAACATAATGTCACTATACTCACTGGTGGTTTACAGACAATTGTTGGTGGTGAGAGAGAATAGGAAAAGTTTTGACACACATGCTGAAGTGCATAGTTATAACACCAGACATAGAGATAATTTAATCCAACCGAGGCATCGGATAAATAAAACTAAAATGGT
This sequence comes from Tillus elongatus, assembly GCA_964006375.1. NCBI lineage: Eukaryota > Metazoa > Arthropoda > Insecta > Coleoptera > Cleridae > Tillus > Tillus elongatus. The sequence goes on along the minus strand of OZ023263.1, from coordinate 241,762,162 downwards.
TAGGGTCGACTTTTTCAATGCACTCCCAAGGTGGTTGAGAAATGGGTATCATGCCCTCATTCAAAACAGTCTAGTTGCAATGTATTTTTGTGTGTTAACGAATCGAAAAATTGTTTCTTACTGTATCATGAGATTTCACAATAAATTACTTTCAAATAGTTCCATTTTCATGAATCTTCAACAATTTTAGCAATTTTTTTCATATATGCAGTATTAACCAACCCTCGCCCTTTTAGTCCCAATGGGACCTCCGAGTCCCAATGCCAAAATTTTTCCCTGAGGGTGAATAAAAAATTAGAAAAAAATTGAGAGGTCTAAGACACTATTATAAGTTATATTAGAAGAATTTTTTTTTAATTTTCCAAAAAAAAAAAGATAGCTTAGGACACGAAAGGTTAAACATGTTTATCTCAATAGTGTGTTTCAGTGATTTAACACACTTTACTTCTGGGGTGCTGATATGGTTTACAAGATCCTAATGCTTGAGATCGAAAAAAGGACACCCTGTATAAACAATATGAACACACAATTTACATAAACTATAACAGAAACAGACTGAAATATTTATACACTAGTTCTGTTCATATACCTCACTAACAACACCTGTATATCATTCACAAGTTCCTCAGAATACCCCAAATCAAACAGTTTATTAAACATGTCAACTCTTTGCACATCTAATATATCGGCAACCAAAGCAAAGGCTACAGATTCAACTCGCAGAAAATTGGTTTTCGTCTCTATGGACCACTTATATATCATAGGAACAGTATCTGCACTAATTCTAAACTTTTCAACTGACCCCGTTAACCCAAGACACAAATCCGTTAAAAGATATTTATCACTTAAAATGATGACATCCAAAAGCGTCGGCAAATCCACATCTATGTCCAAAGTTTTACGGTTCTTAACATCAAACTGCTGTAGAAGATTCAGGAAATATTGGAAAGATCTAGCTTTCACACCGTGCAGCCTAACTTCCTGTTCCGTCGACTCCTTGAAATTACCATTCAAAAGGGCATCAAAATAATCAGATTTTGAACTGAGAAACTCTTTGTCAGCCTTTATAGACTTCCCATCGTCCAGTATAAATGTAACGAAATTAGAACAATCTTGTGAAGGTCTATAATGATCGACAATTATAACAAGTTTCCCATCACCAACTAACCTTGTAGGATTGCATATTGCCAGTCTTTTTGAAGCTAAGACGCAAGTAACTTTAATGCACTTCTCTCTGAGCTCGGAGTTTGTTCTGAGTAGTTTCATCAAAATTTCAAGCCCACCACAGTTGATCATTAGTTTGGAAAGTATAGATTTATTCCTGAAAAAAAAAGAAAAATAGCCAATTTTATATTTATTCTGTCAACGCTTTATAAAAATGTATTGTATTTTATGTAATAATGATAATAACAATAATGATTTATTGTCCAACAGACCAAAGAATGACAAATTCCAGGACACATAAAACATTGCAGAGAAAGTAAAGAATGCCTACTGTACTCAAAACGGTTTTTTCTCAAAATTATCAGTGCAATTACAAGATTTGTCAAGCATGTTGTACATCATTGGAAAGCTCTTTTCACAGGCTATCACATGAGCAAAAAGCCAATATGGCTGCCGTAATAAAAACAAACGTTGATACCTGTAGCTCAAAAACAAATGACAATACAAAGTTGAGAATAGCACAAAAAGATTACTCTGTAAAAAGTGTCCTGATAATATGCAAGTCTTAGACATGTCAGATGAATGCCTACTTAGTTATTGAAGAAAAAAGAAATCGACAAATTTTGGTTTTTTCAAAATAACTCGAAAACAAAAAGAGGCAGGGCAAAATACAAATCATATTTGGAATAAGCATACAATTCTACAAAACATTGCAAATTTAACCGTCTCCATATCCCTAATAATAATGGAGATAGTAGTGATGGGAAAAACGGTTATTTTCCGTTAACAGTTGAAGCCGTTAACGTTTTTTAATAATAACCGTTGAAAATAACGGCATCAGTTATTTTAAACTGGATAGTCGATCGATAGTATCCTGCATTCCCAAAGCTGTGAATGAGAGCGAGCACACTAGTATAAATGCATTGTATTTTTTCCCCGTTATTTCACGTAGTGTATAAATCTCAAATTTTGTTGATATGAAAAGGAAACAAAGGGTTAAGAAATTATAATAAGCGTGTCGTAAATCTTTTGCCACTCTAAAGTGAAACTTTTAGAAATCAGAAAGGAGTCTTATATTAGTATTTACTTAGATCTTTTAGGAATTATAAACTAGTCATTTCTAACAAATTTATTTTATGAGGGGTCTTTACGTAAATGTCAATGCCACAGCAAGAATCAATAAATATCATTATTTATCACGTCTTGGGACATTAGACGTTAGAACTTTTATTGCTACACAGGGAGTGATTCTAAGAACTCCATAACATAACGCAGCTCATAAAATTTCGGTAAAGAAATTTGCCTTTATTCTGTACATATGCTTTGTTATTACATTATGCTTTTATTCTTTCTTAGAAAGATCTCTATCTCTAGTTACATTTTCGGTTCACTGGTCATCTTTATCAGTCAATCAGTCCACTTTTAAAAACTGTGCAAACAACAGCCAACAGTATAAAAAATTGAGTTTGAGTTTAAAAAAAAAATTGGAAGATATATAGTATTAATTGTTTATTTACTTATTTTAATATTCGTTGTTTTAAAATTAGTTTCAAAAATTTCAAAGGGCTGTAACTTGGAGGAGAAGGGGTTTCAAGAAAAACTTAATAAAAAGACACCCCTTATTTTCTCCAAAGAATCACCCTGTAAAATTTTTCGCATCAATTTGGAAACACCCTGTGTATATATATATATATATATATATATATATATATATATATATATATATATATATACATATATATATATATATATATATATATATATATATATATATATATATATATATATATATATATATATATATATATATATATTCATTTAATTTTTTATATTGAAATGTATATAGATATTAAAAAATGTTGTATCATTATATTTTTTTAATCAATTTGATAACTATTATCAGACAAACGAAAATGACGTGTTAACTGTTTTCTGAGCTAATGTATATAAATTTAAATAAATAAGTACTTTAATTTCACGTGAAATAACCCTATTTTGTGTTATCTATAGTGAAAGTAATAACACGTTTTTACAGAAATTCATCTTTTCACGCTACATTTTTTATTATTAAATATTTGGCTTTACATACTAGTGGAAAACTCAACTGTTTCAAAAATAACAGCTTCTCAGTTTAACAGAATAACTCTGTGTAGTAGTGTCCGTATGCCGTATCCCCATCAACAACCGGTTAGAGGTAAAATTAAAATTAAACCGTTTTATTGTACTGAAAATCCTACGTTCCTAAAGCTGTTAGTGAGAGCGAGCACACAGTATAAATAACGTGTTTAGCATTCCCAATCTCAAGGCTATTCATCCCGTTAAATAGTTAAATAAACAGTGGCCGATGAAAACCGATGTTTATTAATCGAAGCCGAACTAGTTGCAGTAGAACTGAAACAGACACGAATCCGAAATCTAGTTTAGTGTAAAAAGCGTTATTTTTTAAGCTGCTATTTTTATAAATCCATAACTGGTGGTTACCGTTACGGCTCGGTAACCGTTTAAAAATAGCTGACAGTTAAATAACAACCCATCACTAGGAGATAGCCATACATTCCCATCCAGTTTGGGACACACTGTTTTATATATATATATATATATATATATATATATATATATATATATATATATATATATATATATATATATATATATAAGTATCACTACATAATGCATTAGTTATTTCCCCTGGTTATCCAATAATAATAATGCCTATGGGCGCCTGTTTTCGTGGCTCAATTAAGAAACATTAAAAACCGAGTGTTAACACTGCTCTTAGGATATGATTTACTGATATACTGATTTTCTATTCATCCCTCATCTGTGTTTTATTTTATTTTCAATTTGATGAATTTCTTTATCAAAACTTCATACCATAGCAACAGATCTTTATTTGTAGTCATGATTTCGTACTAATTCAATTGTTATCTGTCTGAGAATCCTGTCAAACAGCGAAACTAGTCACAGAAACGTTGAAGAACACCCGAGAACATCTAGAATTCATAAGGGCCTCTTGCTCCAGTTAGCTTACGCGCTGGCTACGCCCTTCACCTACAGAAACGAAACCCAACAGTGTAGCCAGAGAAGTAGTCTCCAAGTCTGTATGTAGTATCTATATACATGTTTTAAATATGTTAGGTTAGTTAAAAGTCAATTGTACAATGTCAACAAGGCTACATAACACGCACAAACAATGAAGCGTAGAAATAATGCGGTTGTTAAGCTTGCAAGCAACATGTTGCTGTTAAAGATCAGCGGTGTCGTCTAACGGCAATCAGCTATCAAGCTCCTTGCAGTCACATGCTAAAATTTAGCTCTTTTGAAAGCAAACATTGTCCCTGTATTATGAAAGAAATGGGACAGAGCTGACAATTTACAAAATTGTTAGTTGATTGTAGATAGTCTCCATCTATAACATTTTGTGTTAACTAGAGCTGTTGTGACGACATACTACCCGGTTACGCACCGAGATGGCCTTTTTATTTGTGTGTATTTCAGGTTCTTGGTGTTTTTTGTGTTGTCATTTGTTGTTGGTTTTTTTACATTATACTTGGTGTCGATTATTGTAATTTCTGTTTATGACCTGTCACATGTACTACTTGTACCTGAAGTGATTAATAAATCATTGTTATTGTTATGATATTATAGCGTTTTCTGAAACTTGGTTAAAGAGCAGCATTCTAGATGAGGAACTTTTCAGCACTAAGTATCGTGTATTCAGATGTGATCGTGACACCAGTGTAGCTTGACAATGCATGGAAATGTAAATATAAAACATAACCTCCGATGTTAAGGTATAATTTCAAATATAACATACAATTACTAACAATATAAACATGTACATATAATTTTTCACATGAAATCTAAACTCTCGTTGCATCAGCACAGCTTTATTCCTGGTAGATCTACACCCACAAATTTGACCACCTTTACCCAGTTTGTTGCTGATCGAGTTGAGAGCTCGTAGCAGGTAAATATTATATAAACGGCCTTTGACAGTCAATCGCTCTATTCTTATAAATAGACTTCATTACTTCGGTACCAGTAACCAATTGATAAAAACATTAGGGTCTTATTTGAGGGGTCGGAAACAGTTCATTCAGATTCGATGCTTTAAATCTGAACCTTATGACACACCATCTGGAGTTCCGCATAGGTCCATTTTAGGTCCTCTTCTCTTTAATATTCTTATTGACCAAGTGTCACAGATATTAGATGTGTCTTATCTAATTTACGCTGATGACATCAAAATCTATTCAGAAGTTAGCGGTGTTGACAGCTACATACACCTACAGAGCAATCTTTTGAAGTTCTCTGGGTGGTGCTGTGAGAATGCCTCTACTTTAAATGTTGCTAAGTGCTGTATAATGTCCTTTAGTTGAAACGAACAGCCAATTTTATTTGATTACCAATTGCAGGGACATAGTTTGGCACAGTTCATGACCTTGGAGTGATTTTCGACCATATGCTTTCATTTCAGCAGCATTATGATTTAATTATACACTCTGCTTATAAGACCATGGGCTTTATAATTAGGAGTAGGAGCGATTTTAGATCGCACGAAACACTGATCCTACTTTTCAAGGCACTGGTGAGGCCCAGTCTTGATTTGCTTCAGTAGTTTGGTCTCCGGCATACTTTGTGCACGTCGATAGCCTTGAAAATATTCAGAGAAAGTTTCTGAAACGCCTTAGTTTTTCAATTGAGGGTCAATACCTGTGCATTGGCTATCCACAGAGTGATTTATTAAAGCGCTTTAACTTGGCTAGCCTGGAGGACATAAGCTGTGCAGTTTCATTGTGTTTCTTTTTTAAAATTGTCAGTTCAGCTCTTGATTGTCCTTCTCTACTTGAGCCAATAAAATTTAATGTATCCCAACAAGTTTTATCTACCGATGGCACGTATGGAGCTGCTGAGTTCGTCTCCAGTCTATTATATGTGTAGAAGTTACTCCAATTTGCAGGACAGCCTGGATAATATCTGGTGTCTCTCTCATAAAGAATTGTTTCTGTACTTATTATTGATGTAATGTAATGTTTTATGTGTCTTGTATGTCCCCATCCTTAAATTGGCTTCGTGCTATTGGATGGTGTATTAAATAAATAAATAAATAAATAAAATAAACACGTAGATATTACGCAAATTATTCAAAACCCATACTTTTACTTTTTAAAACGATACAACACATCTAAAAGAACCCAACAACAATTGTAAGCAAGGTACGTGCTTAAGTCTTCCTATTTAATTAACTTTATTGTTGTACGCAAGGTACTTGCTTAAGCCTGTCTATTTAAATAACTTTATTTTATACGCAAGCTACTTGCTTAAGCCGGTTTATTTAATTAACGTCAATGTAATTAACCTTGTTGTCTTATTATTGCCCTGGGTCAGTAGGTTTCAATGTGGAATTACATTTATGGGATACCCAGTGTAATTTAGCCGCCTCTAAATAATAATTAAATTGTTATAATATATTACGGTCACATAAATTTGTCTCCAAGTTAATGAAATACAAAACCACTTGATATTAAATGTTGAAATTCCTGAACGTCGCCGGTCAGACGGTAATATGATACTCTGGTCAAATTGAACGCAACCAAACTCCTGAGTCCACAAAAGAACATCTGCAACTTGCGTTGCAGTTTGTTCAACTGAACTTAAAGAACAACAGCTCAGGAGTTTTCGATAGACTCCCATCTTAGAATGGCTACCACAGAGAACCATTTTTTTACTCTACAAAAGCCTAAAAATGGTCAAATAAACTTTACCACATAATTTGCAATGATAGTTAGTTGTATAAATCAATGAATATAAGAAGGTTTGTTATTTTTGTGACCATTTTATGATGTTTGTTTCTTCTTAACGGCTAGTGCAAAAATAGACCGTAACAATAAATATTAGTGAGATTATTTTCATTCATTTTTTTTTCTTACCTAATTATATAAGGAATCACAAGTGTAAGCTGCTGTTTGATGTCTTTATTACCACGTAACATCTTATAAGCCACATCTCCTTTGCCAACTTCTGATTCTGCCAGGTTGGAAAATCTCTTCAGAATCATACTTCCCATGTAATTAAAGTGTACACATTTAATGCAATTAGAACCGTGCTCAACTTTTGTTAACGTATGGGCAGTGGCTATTAGGTCAGTCTGCATTAGTGGTATTAAAAAATCATGATATCTAGAAAGAAAAGAGAAAATTAATACATATGCTATGTCGGTTCCCGCCAGAATTGTATATAATATTTTTATTTTGTAGTTACTAGCTAATTTAACCAGAGGCACCCCAGTCGTATATAACTACCAACATTGTACTAAAAATACCCTAAATTGTCTAACAGTGGCACCCCTAAGATTAAATTGTAACCGAAAGATTTGAGGGCTTGTCTCTGCCTATTTGTATGTCGATTTCGAAGCGACCAGACCTTTCCGTCGGTCCATTGTATAGTCTCCTTTGTGTATATAATAAAGATAGTATTGTTAAGTTTAACTTTCTCTGTTTTGAACTTCAACTAAACCACCATTAAAATACAGTCCACTAGTAAACAATAATCAACATGCTGGATCGCTGCTAATGATTTTGGATAAATAAGAGTATACTGCGTATAAAGTGACACAGAAATAGATTCCTTTATAAGATAAAATTGTCATATTCAATTCACAGTCTCTGTGACAAATGGTAATTGGAGCTGTAAAAATCAGTGAATCTCTTCTGAACTGAGTGAGTTTACCATATTTTTCTGAACACATCTAAAGTCTTTCTGGACAAGAAAGAAGCCAAATAAAGGCCAGTTGGAATAATTTTTCTTTATTTGGACATTTCTCTTAAAAGTGACACTGCTAAAATTATTACATAACACTAATAAGTACACTTGGAGAACCCACATCACCACAACACATATTTTAAACACCTTACGATTGTTTCACTGACAACTTCAGCGTCATCAGAGGATGAAAAATTATAAAAATAAATCTACAGCTACAGTGTATTTATATCGAACCTAGGTAGACGAAATAAGCCGGATTAAAGTTTGTAGTCGGTGACCCATCGTTTATCTATTGTGTCAATATTGAACGGACGAGGTCGAAGAACTACTTTAATCTTCTGGTTGACAAATTTATGAGCTTTTATCTAATTTAAGGATATTGGGCTTAAAATGAAGGGTACCGAGAGAAGTTCACGTTCTTTTTGATCTAAAAATTTCACTGTGTGAATATTTGGCCCGTGAAGAACGCCGACAAGCACATCAGCAAATAAGAAAAGTTAAGATCATTTCTCTGCAAGCGCATTCTGTAAGCACAATCCTTAAGAATCTATTTTGTATGGCCTCAATCCGATTGATATAAATATTTTAATTCGGACTCCAGGCTATAGGAGAGCATTCCAACGAAGAGCGAACCAGACCACAATACAGCCTTCTCAAGCTATTGCATGAAAAATCCAGAGTTGATCTATGAATAAATCCTAACATTTTATATGCTTTAGATACTATGTATTCTATGTGATCCTTAAAAGATAATTCTCTATCCAATACAATGCCCAAGTCTTTAATCATTTCCTTCCTCTGTAAAGCACTAGAGCCCATGAAGTACACAAAGTCAATGGGAAACTGAGCTCTAGTGAATGTAATGCAGAAACACTTATCAACATTCAGAGTCAGAAGATTGTCACCACACCACCGAGCAAAACGATTTAAGTCTTTCTGTAAAAGTAAAGCGTCCTGCCTGGAACAAACAATCTTGAAAATTTTGATATCATCAGCAAACATCAAAATCTGACTATGCTTAAGTGAATGTATGACATCATTGATAAAAAGATTAAAGTGGACTGGTTCACAATGTGAATCCTGAGGAACTCCTGAAGAAACAGTAATACTATCAGAAATGAAGTTTCTGATCTTTACACTCTGGGACCTACCCGTAAGGAAGCTGCGCACCCAAAACAACAAATTGGCATTAAAACCCAACAATGCAAGTTTTGACAATAATAAGGCGTGATTAACCTTATCAAACGCTTTGGAGAAATCTGTATACACCGAATTAACCTGTAACCTATCCTCCAAAGCTGAGACCAATCCATTCTGGTAAAGAAGAAGGTTGGTTGTTGTAGATATTCCTTTAAGAAAACCATGCTGCTGTTCAACGAAAACATGTCTGCATTCCCAAGTTATATGCCTAGAGACAAAAAAGTCAAGAAGTTTGGGTATCTCTGACTGAATACAAACAGCTCTATAATTAGTAACCAAATGCTTTGGTCCCTGCCTATGAACGGGCATCAAATAAGAATGTTTCCAAACATGTGGAAACTCACCAGACAACAAAGACCTGTTAAAGAGAATCCTCAGTGAAATTGCCAAGGTGAAGGCACAAGATTTTAACAGATGGGAGGGGATTCCATCTGGACCATAAATAAGTTTATCTTTCAAACTACAGATACGATCAATAATATCAGCAGAAGTAACACTAGGCACAGTCATATTTACCGACTCACGCAAAAAAGGATCGGGACCGAGACTCCCAGCTGGATCCTCATCCACACATGAGAAAAAACTAACAAAAAGACCCACCGAATCATGCAAAGAATCACTCCTAACATCATCATAATACATAGCCTCAGGAAGATCATAAACCATCCTCAACTTGTTAATATAAGACCAGAAAGAACCCAGATTGTTTTCAAAATTATTCTCAGTATAAGCAATAAAATTTCTGTAACAAGTATCACGAAGATTCCTACATTCCTCTCGGAGACCAGAAAACCTAATATAATCATCTATTCTACCATATTTCTTATATTGACTGTGTACCCTCTTCTTCTCAGTTATCATGTCTCTAAGCTCGACACTAAACCAAGGAGGAAAACAGGATTTTTTACATCTCTTAACTGGAACAAACAGCATTAAACAGAACGTCATAAAAGCATTTCACAGCATCATTTATCTCCAATGACTTAAGATATTCCCAGTCAAATTCGGAAAGAAAATAATTCATGGCACAGTAATCGGCATTACGAAAGTCATAAAAATACTCTTCATAGAGTTCAGGAGTCTCAAGTGAAAAAGAAATGTCCAGGAGCACATGAAGTGCAGTAGCAGTCTGGTTATTGTGCATAACCAGAAGATTAAAGTAGTTCTTCGACCTCGTCCGTTCAATATTGACAAAATAGACAAACGATGGTTCGCCGACTACAATTTTTACTTCGGATTTGTTCATCTACCTAGGTGCGATATAAATACACTGTAGTTGCTAGTTTAATTTAGAATTTTTCATCCTCTGATGACGCTGACGTGGTCAGCGAAACGATCGTAAGGTCTTTAAAATATGTGTTGTGGTGATTTGGGTTCTTCAAGTGTACTTATCTCAAGAATTTTCATTATAGACATATGTACGATTTTTTTGTGTCTAAGCAAAGCTCAACATATTCCTGTCTTTTGGTCATAGAGAATTTTCAATGAAAAATCAGAATAAAAACAAGGAGCTTGCAGCTCCAATTAGATTGATTTTAAAACAGTGCATGCAGCAGCGCATTAATAAGTACCAGGTTTTCATTTGGGTAATTAAGGTGGGGTTCTAAACTTCTTAAAAGGGGATTGGGGTGTTTCTAAGCAACACCATTCAAGATGGACCCCATGAAGCTGCAGAATACCTTCAATTCTACAGGGCAGCACCCAGCTGTGCCCAAAATTATCTTAAGAAGTCTTACCAGCTCTGAGTGGTCATTTCATTCTGGAAATGAAGCCCTGTCACATCCCTTAAATGGCAAAACCCAACGTTAAGTAAAATTGGCGTAATTTCATTGTTTTTCTTCAATTTATACTTGAATTTATATTTTAATTTACATTTCACTTTATATTTCAATTTATCTAAAGTAATAATTTCAATTTTCACAGTTTGTCATCAAGTATCATTTTGCTTTGTTAATTCATCACATTGTCAATATTCAATATTTTATTTTACAATAAATGATGTGAACCAGACCTATCTCTTTTCTTTTTATACAGTGCTACCCCACATATAGATAACAACGGCGAGAATTCACGCCCTATTTGATTTACATCTCATCCTCAAGTTACTTATATTTATCATAGTAAAATAATAGTAAAAGTAAGTTACAACCCCAAATTTCTATCTTTACTCATAAGCAAGATGCCCCACAGAAGCAATGAAGTTCGGACACCCTGTACACATGTGATTATTTAAAAATTAACAGCTGATGCTAACCCCGGTAAAACTAAGGAGAAAGAGAGATATTCCACTGAATATTTTTGTCTTAAATATTATAGGAAATGTAGGTGTACCGTATTTCTTTGACATGCTATACATTGATAACAATTTGGGTCTATTGAAGTATATATTTATTTTAAACTTACTGTAATATCCTACACACCACTTCGAATGCTGCTAATTTGAAGGTGACGAAAGTAGAACTTTTGATTAAAGCTAGAAGCAAGTCATATGAAGCTAGTTGAGGGTGCGGTGGTTCCACTCTTGTGTACGTTTTCAACAGTTTCATTATTTCTAAAGTGAATCGGCTTCTTAGGGTCCCTAAATTCATGTCTGAGTTAACTACAACAGATAATAAAATAAAAATAAAAACAAATAGCATTAAAATATAACATACATTTTGTAATTGGTGCATACTAAACTATCATATTCTCAAATAATGCAAAATATATGCTATGTATAAAAATACAGTACACTTTTTTTTAAATATATATTCAACAACACACCACGAGGGCTTACAGCCTAAATACTATCGTACCATGGGTGTCAACAAGGAGGAAAAAGGCAACTTGTTAATTCTGGACTTGAAGGTTTAGAGGTTCGGAGGAGAAGGAAAAACATGTGCCGACCAGGAATTCCACAACTTGGAAGTCCCCCGGACAAAAGAGCGGGCATAACAAGATGTTCTATGTCTGGTGACCTGGACAGTAAAAGGGTGCATTCGCTCTGTTCCCCTAGTAGATCTGTTGGGGGCAGCAGGTGGAGGAACTATGAAAGAAAACTCCTCTGAGCAGTGCCCGTGCAGATATCTATAAAGCAGAGAGAGGTCACCAACGGCACGTCGGTGGGCAAGGGATGGCAGTCTTTGACGTGACATGTTGGTGCCAATTGAGATTTAGATCCACAGAAATGCCAACAAGTGAAAAGGCTCGGTGCCAATTGAGATTTAGATCCACAGAAATGCCAACAAGTGAAAAGGACTCATTACTTTAAATAACTTGGTTCTTCATTGTGATGGGTCTAGGGCTGGTGTATCTCTTATGAGATAGAAAGCAAGACTGAGATTTGGTGGAGTTGAATTGTACAAGATTTCTACTTCCCCAGTCTAATATTTTTTGGAGATCCACAGAGACAGAACCCGCCATGAGTCTGCGATCCTCATCTAATTAGGCTAAAGAAACAGGCTGAGAATATTGTATATTTGAGTGGAGGCTGCTGTCGTCCGCGTAACTGTGAACTGGGTTGGATGTGCTAGAGAGGAGGTCATTGATGTGGAGAAGAAACAAAGTAGGGGCTAAAGCTGAACCTTGAGGGACTCCTGCATGGATACAGTTTAGAGGAATGGCCATCCACGACAACAGAAATGCTCTGGTTGGAGAGGAAATTTGCTGTCCAGGTACAGAGTTTTGGTGGTAGGTCATAGGCCGTTAGTTTATTAAGCAGCACTGCGTGCCAGACCTGGTCGAATGCTTTGGATATGTCTAGAGCGACAATCTAGGATTCACCGTGTAGTTCCATAGACTTGTTCCAAGAATGGGTGACAAAGGAAAGGAGGTTCGCAGTTGATTTGCGCTGACGGAATCCAAACTGCCTGTCGTGGATTAGACATCATTTTAGAGGTGACTGAAAGGAGAGAAATAGGCCTGTAGTTGCTAGGAAGCACTTTGGATCCTTTCTTGGGAACGGGTTGTACTCGAGCAGTTTTCCAGTTACTAGGGAATATGCCTCTATTGTAAGATGTCTGAAACAGACGAGTCAGGACAGGAGCAAGTTCTGGTGCGCATTTTTTGAGAACAATTGCTGGGATCTCGTCAAGGCCAGAGGCTTTCTTGGTATTAAGATAAGAGAGCACCTTATGTACCTTTTTAGTTTTGAAAATGATATCCGTCATTTTATGCGCGACATTGGGGACCGTTGGTGGTGAACATTTGGGGGTGGGTTGAGCGTAGAATTGCCGACGAGCAACGAGGCAAAAAGTGTAGCCTTGCCCAGGGCAGTAGAAACAATTTCATCCCCTAAAACAAGAGGTGGGAACGTGCTCTTGTAGAAATTATTCCCAATAGATTTAGCAAGAGTCCAGAAGGGTTTGCTGCCGTTGGAGCTTGAGAGAACTTTGTTTTTGATGTCGTTAGTAAATGAGTTTTTTGCCCCAGAAATAATGTGAGTGATTTTGTCACAGGATTTAGAGCACCAGGGCGTTTGAGTGGCTGAAGAGGTTTTCTGTGTTCGTGGAATAAATAATTCTATGCCAGCTTGGATGATTTCGGAGACGTTTTGTGAGATATCAGAGGGGTCAGGATGAGAGAAGCAGACAGACGCCCATGGAAATGAGGAAAAGTAATCCCACATTTTGTCCCAGTTCCCAGAGTTGTAGTGCCAAACGATATGTGGATGTGATGACTGTGACCTGGGGGTTCATTGTGCAGGAAGCACTGACCATGCTGTGGTCTGAGCGACCAAGGGGGGTGGTGACTGATATCTTATAGCATTCAGGTTTTGTATTAAGAAGGAGATCCAAGGGATTTGAGCTGTGTGTTGGGATGCGAGGAAAGTAAGTAGGTTGCTGAACCATATTGGCTAAACAATTGCTGACTGTGAGGGCCTCTGCTGCTCTCCCTTGTGGATCAGTTTTTGAAGATCCTAGCCATTCCTTATTATGGACATTGAAGTCACCAAGAATAGTGAACTCGGAGGAAGGATTTTCAGAAATCAGATGGTCGGTTTTTCAGAAATATAGTCGAAAAGCTGGACAAAGTTGTTGTCAGAAGGTGATCGGTAAATGCAACAGATCAGCCCTGAGAGAGAGTTTTATCCAAAGTATGTATTTTCTTCCAGCTTCCAAATTGGGCAGTCTGGTGCAGGGTAGATTGCTACGGATGTATGTGCACACACCTCCATGCAATTTAAAGGAATTAAGGAGCTCATCCCCGGGAAATTAAGGTGATTAGTGGCCGTTTTGGCACTGATTCGGGTTTTGGTGAGGAAGCGGAGTTGGGGCCTATTAGCCTGAAGGAAATGGTGGACGGGGTTCAGGTTAGAATTTAGGCCACATATATTCGATAAATCTTGATGCCGGCGCCGCCTGCACGTCCCTCTCCCGGAGATCCGAATGGAGGGGTATTTTATCTCCGGAATCTTTTGTACAAGGAGGAGCCATCATGATTTTTGTTTATAACGGAAACAGACTCATACACCAAAACCGGAAACGTCTGTTGTGACTTCACCGGCCCCTTGATGTAAGGGGTGGTACCAATCCTTTACTATCACGTAAAGGAAAAGTCCACTACCACCTACCAGTAATAATTAATTATGCAGACGACACAAACGTTGTAGTAAAAGGGGATAACTTAAAGGTAGTTAGTGAAGTCACATCAAATTTACTGTTATATTTTAACAAGTGGTTTAGAGATAATCGGCTAGTCCTAAAATTCAAATAAAACTAACATCATTATGTTCAAAGCGAGGGCCAGTACATTTGAAGCTCCTTCAAGTCTCTGCTTAGGTACTGATGTATATACCCCAGTTGTGAGCACCAAATTTTTGGGTCTTCATATGGATGACACTTTGAGTTGAAAAAATCACATAAATAATTTATGTTAATAGTTTAACTTCTGTCTGTTATAGTATAAGAATAGTTAGTAGATACGTAAACACATATACTCTAAGAACGATATATTTCTCAAATTTTCAATCTAGATTAAGTTTTGGAATTACATTTTGGGAAAGTAGCTCTGATGTAGAGAGAATATTTCGCATCCAAAAAAGAACTTCGAGAATAATGTATGGCATGAAATCTGATGAAATATGGGATATTAACTGTAGCAGCATTGCATATTTATGAAAGCCTGAAGCTTGTAAACAACAGTTTTCATCTCTTTGAAAATTTACAATCTCATCACAGTCATAACACAAGAACCTTGAATATGAAGTACCCGTCACATAGTTTATCAAAGTTTGAGAAAAGCACCTCCTATGGTGCAACGAAATATGATAATAACTTACCGCACTCATTGAAAAATAACATATGCACTAAATCCTTTTCTAGAAAAGTTAAAGAGTATATTATAAATATACTATAATATACACCAATTTTTTGCTCATAGACACAATTTACCTTATTCATACTGTTTATTGAAGATTGAATGTATTGTTGTTACTTGCTGTATATCACCCTTCATTGACAATTATTTCTTCTGTTGTCTTATGTAATTCGTATGTGACAGTATTTGAAATAAAGCTGTGTTATTATTATTATTATCATAGTGCAAACGTTTAAATTATAGAAAACAATATAGGTATAATTATCTCACCAGGTCTGTCTTCTGTTTCAAAATTATCTTCAAAATCGTTAGGTAATTCACGTTCCGCAGACTCACACCTTTCCATCACTGATTCGTCAAGGTATTCCTGATGATCTGCTTCACTACATACAGGAGAATAATCCTCTGAATCAGAGCCAGATGCAGCTGTAACAAAAATTAAGTAACTTTAATCGTCATGACATGGGAACAATATGCCTGAGCTTAAAGGCTCAATTTTCACGATGATAGTACTCTCATGACGTGGCAATACACGTTACTCGACTCCATCCAGAGACAACTGAAGAAGAGTTGAGTAACTACGTAAAGAATAATTTTCAGCTGACCACTGAGATAGAGAAACTTCCTTCGAGATATCCAACAATCTATAGTTCATTCAAAGTTTCTACTACCAAGCCTTGTCTTGAAAAGCTGCTGAATCCTGACAAATGGTGTGAAGGTGTTGCTGTCAGAGTATTCAGGGAAGGTAGACCGATGGGAGTTGATGAGGAAAATAGAGCACAACGAGTGGATATGGAAAAAAACCGACAAGAGTTTATTCAAATGATCCCTCATCAGTGATAAAATTATATTATCAAAATGTACGTGGACTGAGGACGAAACTAAGAGATCTTTTACTGGCTACGGAGAAATCGGAGTATGATCTGATTCTCTTTACAGAGTCTGGACTTAATGAAAATTTTTTTGATAGTGAATTAGGATTAGACGATTTTTTAGTGTATAGATGTGATAGAAGTAAAAATACTAATGTACATAGATATCTAGGGGGTGTTTTAATAGCTGTGAAATCATCAATCCCATCTGTAGAACTGTCTCGTAATGAAGAAACTATCGAACACAAAATGGTTTTGATTTCATGGGATTCATTAAGGATTTTGATAAGTCTTGTTTATATTCCTCCTGATTCATCGGTTGAAATATACGAAAAATATGTCTCTAGTGTGGAAGATGTTCTGAGTTTAGTTAATTATGACTATGTTTTAATGGCTGGAGACTTCAACCTTCCTGGAGTAAATTGGTTAAACGATGAATATGGATCAATGGCAGTTGGGCATGTGTCTCAGAAATGTAAGATTCTATCGGACGTAGCTGCTTACTGGGGACTGTATCAGATTAACTCCATTAGTAATATTTTTGGAGACTATTTGGACTTAGTTTTTTCTAATATGGTGAGGTTCAATGTATCAGTTGCTGAACCATTTCTGAAATTGGACAAGTATCATCCTGCGCTAGAGATAAACCTAGATGTCTGTAGAAAAAATCTTGATTTGATAGACTATGACTATTTATATTATAATTTTGATAGGGCAGATTTCATTGGCATCAATTATTATTTATCTAATGTTAATTGGGATAGTTTGTTAGATTCTGAAAACCTCAATGTAATGATGGATCGTTTTTATGATGTTCTCTTTGTAGCCATTGATTTGTTTGTTCCCAAATGTAGAACTAGAAATAGAAAGTTACCACACTGGTATTCCGCAGACTTGAGACAACTTGTTATTGACAAAAAAATAGCACACAAAAATTATAAAATTAGCAACTTTCAATATCATTATAGTATTTTTAGTAGTTTAAGAGAACGGTGTAAAAATGTTTCTAAGATTTGTTATAATGACTATATAAATAATATTCAAACAGCCATAAACATAGATAGTAAGAGTTTTTGGAGATATGTTAGATCAAAGCAAAACAAATTCGGTATTCCTAAAGTAATGAAATATAATGACACACAGATAGATGATGTAGATAAAATTGTTGACTCATTCTCAGATTTTTTTGGGTCAGTTTATAACAATTATAACAATAGTGTTTCTGTAGATTGTAGTGAAGAGTTCTCTCATAATGCGATCATGGGTGTAATGAGGATAGAAATAATGGAAGTGTTTGATGCCATTATGCAGCTTGATAATAACTTAGGTGCTGGTCCAGACTTGATTCCTGTAAGCTTTTTAAAGCAATGTAAATGTATCTTATCGGATATTCTTGCTAAGATCTTTAATTTGTCACTACAGTTGGGTGTTTTCCCAAATGCTTGGAAGATATCGTTCTTGGATCCACTCCATAAAGAGGGTGACATATCTGATATAAAAAACTACAGATCTATAATAAAGAATAGTTTAATTCCTAAGATATTTGAAAATATTGTAATGAATAAACTAAGACCGTTTGTTGAAAGACAGTTAACTTTAAAGCAACATGGTTTCGTTAAAAGTAGATCCACTGTTACAAACTTACTAATATATGAACATTACCTGTCTCGGGTCCTTGAGAAGAGAGGTCAACTCGATGTGATATATACCGATTTTTCAAAGGCTTTTGATAAGATAGATCACCGAATCTTATTGATAAAGCTGCAAAAATTTGGAATTTTTGGAAATTTGTTGGCTTGGTTTGGGGACTTCTTGTCTAATAGAAAACAAATAGTTAAAATAAAAAATTATCTA
This sequence comes from Tillus elongatus, assembly GCA_964006375.1. Classification (NCBI taxonomy): domain Eukaryota; kingdom Metazoa; phylum Arthropoda; class Insecta; order Coleoptera; family Cleridae; genus Tillus; species Tillus elongatus. Next base: position 241,744,007 of record OZ023263.1, on the reverse strand, counting down.
TCTAATGAGATCGATGTGACTTCGGGTGTGCCACAGGGCGGGCATCTCTCACCATTGCTCTTTAACATATTTGTTGATGATGTGACTCGCTGCTTTGAATATGCAGATACACTTTTATATGCAGACGACCTGAAGATGTTTGTTGAGATTAAAACTCCTGAAGATAATTTGAAATTACAGGCAGATATAGATAATTTGATCCAGTGGTGTAGGAATAATAATATGTTGTTAAATAAAAGTAAATGCTGCTATATACAATTTTCTAGATCGAAAAATATTTCAAATTTTGATTATAAAATGGAAGATACTGTCTTAAAAAAGGTTGATCAAATAAGAGATCTGGGAGTGTACTTTAGTAGTGATTTGACATTTGGTAAGCATATTGAATTAATTACAAATAAATCCTTGAAAATGCTGGGATTTTTGAAAAGAACATTGACAGACTTCTCCGATGTAAACTGTCTAAAATCTGTGTACTGTGCATATGTCAGATCTGTGCTTGAATACAGCAGCATTGTTTGGTCACCATTCTATCAGATACATAAAGATCTACTTGAAAGAGTCCAAAAAAGATTTCTTAGGTTTGTGGCATATAAGATGGGTATCGTAACTGACCAAATTGACTACTTACAACTTTATACTCAATTAAATTTGATTACTCTCGAACAACGAAGGGTTAATTTTGACCTTTGCTTTTTATATAAATTGCTGAATGGTGTTGTAGATTCTCCTGACTTACTAGCTATGATTAAGCTTAGTGTTCCATCCAGAACCTTAAGACACCATGGTCTATTTAATGAGAGTTTCTATCGTGTTAATTATACTTTTCATTCTGCAGTTCCAAGAATCTGTAGAAATGCTAACAAATATTGTGAAAAAACTGATATTTTTTTTGTAAGCCTTGCTGAATTTAAAAGTGTGTTAGAAAATATTTTTTAGGTTTATATTATTAGCTTGTTTATAGTTAATTTGATTTTTGGTTGTAAATTAATCTGTAAATTGCTCAGACCGTTAATAAAATTATTATTATTATTATTATTATTATGACAGTACTCTCATGACATTCGGCGCAATAGTCTGGTCATGAAAGTGTGGTGTCTACACGGTAATGATGCACTGTCATGATAGTGATAGTGGTAATATGGCCGACACTGAACTATATGCAGCCGTAGCTGCGGTCATTTTCTTCTTCTTAAGACGCCATCTCCCTACGAAGATTGGCAATCCAACTGGCTATAATGGTGCGTGATACTGCACCTCTGAAAATCTCCACAGATGTCCGTCCGAACCATCGACGCAGATCTTTCAGCCATGAGTTCTGCCGTCTGCCCACAGATCGTTTGCCCTCGATCTTTCCTTCCATGAGGAATCGGAGGAGCTCGTACCGCTCCCACCTCATAATGTGCCCGATGTATTGGAGCTTTCGTTCTTTGATGGTTGTCAGCAGTTCTTTGCCTTTACCTATTCTCCTTAGCACTTCCTCGTTGGTTATCCTGTCTAAAAACTAACCCTGGATGTGGGTTCTAGGGGGCCTAGTTCGCGCTCATTTGCAGAACTTTTTTCTAAATTCAAAAATCGGAATCTCCTTGCTAGTGATTTTTTTTTTAAAGAAAATTCACTATAAACAAGCACTTGTGAAGCCACGGGAAAAGTCTACGACGGTATTAAATATGGAACGGTTTCACTAAGTTAGGGCAAGAACAAACAACCAGATATGCTATTCAAATTGAATTAAGTCTTAAAACTTTAATCTTCTCTTTATCAAATTATTTTTTATACAAAAACTCGATAAAAAATTCAGCGGAATAACAACAATCTGATTAGATAACGGTAAAGTGAAATGAGACTAAACAAAAAATTGATAAAAAGTGAAGTCACTAACTAGGATTAGAACTCGTCATGTACGACTTGATTATACGATGTACAGGAATTCAGCCCATTATGCTACACTCGACATGTATTTACTAGCAGGTATACCCCAGAATATATGTTAATTATTAAACGTTTTACAATTTACACAAAACCATTTTGATTTACAATGGATTTTTTGCTCATATTTTAACGAAATCAAGGAAAATAACGACTTAAGACACATATCTAGGAGCTTGTTAGTCATTTCTTGTAGTATTTTTCACTCAGATTCTGTCTATCAATTTTGACGCTTTGACTTTCTTGAATCAGATTTAATTAATTAAAAATTAATTTACCTGTAACTTTTATGTCTTTTAAGATAGAGATCTGAATTTTGGTACATAGGATACTCTTTATGACAGAAACCAGCAAATTTGGTTGCCCTTACTTCGTTATTTCCGGATATACATTTTTTTCGAAAGAAAACACAAAATTTTTCGAGAAAACCTGTGCTGATTTTTCTGACTAACAAACTTATCCAAGCTACTTGCAAAAGGAAGGTATGTGCCAAATTTGATCAAAGTTGGGTCATTATTTCTATATATATATATATATATATATATATATATATATATATATATATATATATATATATATATATATATATATATATATATATATATATATATATATATATATATATATATATATATATATATACATACAAAAATTAAAACTGACCCTGGATATGGGTTCCAGGGGGCCTAGTTCACGGTAATTTGAAGAAATTTTTACAAAATTCAAAAGTCGGTATCTCATTAGTGATTTTTTTTAAAGAAAATTCACTAAAAGATAAAAATATTACAACAAAAATAAATAGTGCTGCAAGTTGGATCATAACTTCCACATATCTGTGATAATCTACTCTCCCCAAAAAGACATTCTCATGAAATGAATTTAAGGTCCATGACTTGACCACAAAGAAAATATTCGTATTCCTGTGCCCATAAACTTCTGAAACGTTATATTTCGTAAGAACATACAGATCAAACAAGGCGTAAATTCTGGAATAGAAAATATTTATTCATATCATCATAGCCCAAGCCGCCAAGCTCTGCATACAATCCAAAAAATTACATTTTTGAAAATTATACGATCTCTGTCCAATGTTACCAACAGGGGAAGAGACCACTGAAACTTTGATCGGAAACTCTATGATCAGGGGAGGATGATGACCATCTGGAATCACACGCGAATCAAGAGCCTCCTCCACCAAGAAAGTATTAGTAAACAAAAGCATGTTAAGAATCCTATTTTTAATATTCTCAACATGATTAAATTGTTCAAGGAACAGTAGATTACAAAAATTTTGGAAAGGAGACATACGAGTGGAGGGGTAGTCCCGACGAGGAGAAGCATATTCAAGCATGTTAAAGTCTCCAACTAATGTCTCACGACCATATTTTATGCACAGAGACTCGAGAGATTCAAACAAGAGGCAGTAATCATTAATTGGAGTATTGGGGGGTATATAAACAACAAAAACATTAAGCGAGGCCCGATGATCCGAGACTCTGACCCCCACAATATCAATATTAGAAAGAGCACCCAACCCGCCACAGTCCCTTCGAATATCAAGGTGACAAGTAGCAAAGCGAGAATGCACAGCAAGCAGAACCCCATCTCCCCTAGTCCTGCAAGAGGGAGAAAAATCCCTATCTGATCCATAGACAATATATTGATCATCAAACAGTTCGCCACTATAAATATCCCTCTCCAGCCAAGTCTTTGTGAAAGCAAAACAGCCTAGAGGGTGTGCCTTATCACACTTCATTGCTCTAGTTTTAAATTGCTCATTTTCAGATGTAGCTTCAAAAGAACCATATGATCGATTGACTTACACACAATTTAACAGATATTTTGACAGTAAACAATTGTCATGATAGTATGTTTATTTGATGGATAAGTTGTAACAATTCAGTTTTTACGTGGAATCATTACTGGTTTAAGAACACTTAGAAAACCCACAAGCATGATAAATTATACCAAAAAACCCTATCTATATTAAATATTTCAAGTTTTGGTTTTAAAATAATGTTGATGAAAATTCGCTAAAAAATTATGTATCGTAAGAAGCGTACTGAACTCCCTAATACGTCGAAATCTAAATATTGAAAAACGTTGCATTTTGTTGGGGAAAATAAACATCCCTATTGTCCTGAAATTCTAGGTAAAAGCTGACGTAATTATAATGAAATCTAGAAAAACGGTTAGCAAATGAACGAACGAGTCCATTATTGTGGAGGTGTGTATAGAAGACGTCGTGACTTCGCCAGCGATCGGAGGTCTTGTTTTATCTCATTCGAAGAATGAAGGCGAGAAAGAGCTCGCACATAGCCACTAACGCTCATGACTCTGAAAATTTCGTGCAGGGGTTAGGAGCGGCAGAACGCTCTCTGCCTCTGGGAGTCTGGCACTGACGCCTGTGGCGTAAACACGTTGACTTTAGGTGTCTCTCGATTTGTCTTATAAACTGAGTTTTTAATAGTCTTTCTGTTACCTATACTGCCTTCTATCAATACTCAGTGGTTATTTGAAGTGTTTTAGTGATTTTCGAGTTAAATAAACATCGTAGTTAGCATAAAAACGGAACTTAAGTTGTGGTTCTTTGTTTCAACCTGTTGATTTGCTACTTTAAAAAGAATTATGTGTTATCGCCGAGGTTTAAGTCAATTGACAGTGAGTTTCGCCAGGGCAAATTCAATGTTTTAATTGTAAATCGCGAAGTTTCCACCAGGCGACTTCAGGATATCGACCTGGTTGTCAAAAGGGTTTTGTACACGTGACACAATAAATCCACTGGCCTAGTAGCCATCAATGGAAACCATCATTGTTTTCCCAGCTTCTTTTCTCTTGTTGGAGTCACTGAGACTTGTATCAGCTACCAGTACTTGATTCAATTTGGAGGTCGTCCCCATAGAGTAACCAGGTAATTTAAGGCAGAAGATTCGGTGAGTCAATACAATTTTTCTCTGAACTAGCAAACTTGGTCTTATGCACTCATCTGGCAACTGAACTTTTATAATCTGAACTTTCAAAGACACTCAATCAAGTTTAGATTTTGAGCAAGTCAGGGAGTTGCTATTAGAATAATTATAAATTTCCTGTTTTAATCTCTGGAATCTTGTCAGCTTTGTTTTTGTAAATTTAAACACGTAGTTTTTGAAATTGTAATCAGTGAATCATATCTGTAAAAATATCTAACCTGTACCTTGTCTTTAATGTCACCTGTTTTTTTAAATTATTAGTATAAAGTTTTCACGTATATCCATACATGTATACATACATATATTTTTTTCAAAATTGAGGTTCACTTGAGAAACTGGCCAGGATTTGAGTAAAAGATTAACAGAATTGGTTGACAAACGTCAAATGATTTACATATTAATTTGTTTACTTTTGAGCTGCAACACACAGCATCTGATTTTTAACATATATCAATATATAAGTGCTTAGATTTCTTTAGTAATAAACAAACCACATTTATCACATTACTCTGCCACATGTATGTAAATTAATAATTTCTTGTTATTGAAATTCTTGCTATTCATTTGATTTCTATTTGTGTACAATTATTGTTTATTTTGAGAGTTACCAACCATTTAATTTTACTTTGTTCACCATTTCAAGTTCAATCCACATGAATAAATTTAATATTCTGTTACACTAACATGTCTGTCTGATTGAAAATCAATTCCTCTTTAAACCTTTTTGATCTTGCGTGACGACGCTTATAAGAACTCTTGATCTCGATTTCCTAGATATCGAAAATAAACTTTTAGAAAAATCATCGTAACCAGGCACTAGTTTAGAGCGCTGATAAATATGAGACTTCAGGCAGTGCAACAACACAACAAGAATGTAAGTAGTAAACAATAATAAGATCTTCAAACCTTATAAAGGATTTCTAATCCTGCTAATTATAAATCTGATAGATAGAAACTTTTTAGGGTAGGATTTATAGGAAATAGTGACCTTACTACTGACCAGATTTGGGTTCACTGGAGGTCCCGCATATATTACTACTACTGTTTGCCTTTTATCGAATTATAAAAGATAGTTATATATATATATATATATATATATATATATATATATATATATATATATATATATATATATATATATATATATATATATATATATATATATATATAGGGAGGTTATAAGGTAGACTTAATTGAAACTTCACTTGTAATACTCACCGCAAATATTTAATGGAGTGGTACTCCAAGAACGACATGTCATGTCAGAATCACTGCTAGAGCAAGGACTCGGGCTGCGATATCCACTGAGTGGAGACACCTCTTCTTCATCACTTGATGATGGTAACGCAGGATACCTTGCATCCTTTAAAATTAAAATAACATTTTTTTAATTGATAAATAATCAAACGTTGGGAAGCAGCAAGTGCATTATAGTAGCGAATTTTCTTACGTTTTCTAATACATAATGCTGCTTACTTTATCTCCTAAGCACATCATTGGATCTGTTTAAACCTATTTATGTTAAATTTAAGTAGCTGATTTTTATAAACAATTAATTGCAAAGCATGCAGTTTTTTTTAAAAAAGGAAATTTAAAGAAGTTGTTTGTAACCAGATCAACGAACCTTATTGTTATGAGTTGCAAATTAAAAGTAGACAAGTGTTATTGTGAAAATTTTTTTTTTTTAAATATAAGTGAAAGTAAAGGCAAATTAGTGTGTCGAAAGTTAATAACAAGTGTTCACCATTGATACCTATAAAGTGACAAAAGATTGCCATAAAAATCAGAAGGAGAGGAACAAGACATACTCTTAATTTTCGTTTGTTTTAAGCAAATTTTGGAGCAAGATGGAACAAGGAAAAATTGGATTAGAATGGAATGTCATATAATTTTAAGGTAATAAAAATAATTTGATTATATAATTTAAAAGGTGATCACTAGTAAGTTGAATCTGTAAAGTTCAAAATTTGTGAGACACTCGTATTGGATGTATTAAAATTCTATATATTTGTTTTGAAACTGTATCTATTTGGTCAGATAATTTAAATAGTATTTTATGATCGTGAAATTAATCAAAATAAACAAAGGATTTTGGTGGGGTCGAGGAGTCGTGGGCCATAGGACTCCAGGGGGCAAGCTGAGGAAGTGAAAACAATATAAATTTTTGATGAAGCTTTCCCCAAGACCGCCATGTGCAGTGAAGAGCCCCATCCTGCACGAGGTGACCCTGCTAATAACTAAACATGACGGATCTAGAAGTGGAGGTCGAAATAAACTTCCCCAATCTACAGTGTCACGTGACCCGTGCCTAGGGATGGATGGCACCAGGGTGATGGTGTCGTGAACGGAACCTCTGGAGTACCGGGCAACCCTCCAGAGTAACCCGCATTGCACCACACAGGGTGTTCTGATGGTGTGGACAGTATTTCCCCCATTCTCGTGGGAACAACATGAAGATCATAAATAGATATAAAACCAAAACCAATGAGGCTCGAGCAGTGGCTCCGGCTACAGACTCGTGCCATGAGTCTATTCCGGAAACGGAGACGAGCCAGGGGGCGGCAGCGTCCGCGGACTCTGGAGGTCTCACGGCCGATGTAGATACGGGGGATCGGGTAGCTTCGGACACAAACTTATCCCCGACACCCAAGCTGGAGGCTGGGTCCCACCGGACTCTGGGGGCCCCTCCAGAAGTAAGGACCCTACTGTAAGGGTAGAGGGACTGCCCCGGCACTCCAAAGATCTTTCCGGGGCGGCAGATCATCATCGGCATGGATGTGAACGTGCACCATAAGTTGTGGGGAAGTTCGGACACAAACTCTAGGGGTGAGGAACTTTTATAATTCTTTATGAAATTTAATTTAGACATATTGAATAGAGGTAATAAACCGACTTTCGTCACAACATGGCGTGAGGAAGTTTTAGATCTAACAGTTGACTTTGTTAAGAACTGTGCTGTGTCTGGGGAAGTGAGTAGCTCAGACCACAGATACATCCAGTTTGAAATCGCCAAAGTCGAAAAACAAACGGTATGGTATCGGGACCCCCGCAAGGTGGACTGGGAAGCCTACAGGGCAGACCTAGCAGTGGAACTGCGGGGGGTTAAGAGTACCATAGACAATTCAATAGACCTCGAGATTGCGGCAGCCCAAGTGTGAGACGCAATCACCTCGGCCTATAACGCCAACTGCCCCCTGAAAATGAGGGTGTCCACCAGGAACGTTCTGTTCTTGGAACAAGTCTATGGAGCTACACGGTGAATCCCAGACCCTAGACATATCCAAAGCATTTGACCAGGTCTGGCACGCAGCGCTGCTTAATAAACTTCCGGCCTATGGCCTACCACCAAAACTCTGTACCTGGACAGCAAATTTTCTCTCCAACCGGAACATTTCTGTTATAGTGGATGGCCATTTCTCTAAACTGTATCCAAGTAATGCAGGAGTCCCTCAAGGGTTAGCTTTAGCCCCTACTTTGTTTCTTCTCCACATCAATGACCTCCTCTCTAGCACATCCAACCCAGTTCACAGTTTCACGGACGACAGCACCCTCCACTCAAATATACAATATTCTAAGCCTGTCTCTTTAGCCCAATTAGATGAGGATCGCAGACTCATGGAGGGTTCTGTCTCTGTGGATCTCGAAAAAATATTGGACTGGGGAAGTAAAAATCTTGTACAATTCAACTCCAACAAATCTCAGTCTTGCCTGCTATCTCATAAGAGATACACCAGCCCTAGACCCATCATAATGAACAACCAAGTAATTCAAAGTAATGAGTCCTTTTCACTTGTTGGCATTTCTGTGGACCGAAATCTCATTTGGTACCAATATGTCACATCAATCTCTTCCGGGCTCGCAAATACTTTTCACTAGCTAATCTCTATACCTATATACTTCACAAATAAGGCCAAACCTCAAATACTGGTCCCACATCTGGGGTGCTGCTGCAGCTTTTACGCTCGCTATCCTGGACTCCATTCAGAAGAGAGCTATGCATCTCATCGGTGACCCTACCCTCACCTAAAGGCTGCCATCCCTTGCCCACCGACGTGCCGTTGGTGATCTCTCTCTCTCTCTCTTTTACAGATATCTGCACTGGCACTGCTCGGAAGAGCTTTCTTCCATAGTTCCTCCACCTGCTGCCCCCAACAGATCTACCAGGGAAACAGAGCGAATGCACCCTTTTACTGTCCAGGTTACCAGACATAGAACATCTTGTTATGCCCGCTCTTTTGTCGCGAGGACTTCCAAGTTGTGGAATTCCTTGCCAGCACATGTTTTTCCTTCTCCTCCGAACCTCCAAACCTTCAAGTCCAGAATTAACAAGTTGCCTCTTTCCTCCTTGTCGACACCCACGGTACAATAGTATTTAGGCTGTGAGCCCTCTTGGCGTGTTGTTGAAATAAAAAATAAATAAAAAATATTTTATAAATTCTCACACTTACATCTGTTGGTAACAAAATCCTTTTGCAACCAGTGAATCCATGTTTGAAACTATATTTTCTCTTCTTTTCGTGATTATGTGTTAGGTTAATTGTTTTTGAAGAACCTACTATCCACTCAAGTTTATCAGTCAATACTTTAATAATATCACAATTTAATTGTTCCACAATCAGTGCATCATTATATTTACATTTATTTAACGTGGATATCATTAAAATACAGCAGGTTAACTGAAAAGTAAAACAAGGTTACACATATTTTATTATAAATTTTAAGAGGAAACAACTTACCGATGTACTTGAAGCAGTATCAAAGTCTTTTAAAGCATTTATAAGTACTGCAATGCTTTTTTCACAACTATTAGAATTTCTATTTGCAGGATGATCATACAAATAGCATAAGCACTGAATGTAATCAACACATTCTCCGTGGAGTTCTGAAAAAAATTACTTAGTTGAAAATATACAGTGATGTTATTTAAATGAAATTTGGTAGTCAGATTTGTGTCATTCGCATTTCATTATTGCTATAAAATAAATAATAATAATAATTTATTGTGTCCAACAGACCAAGTACAGTACCAATTACAGGACACTTACAAACTAATTAGCGAGTGAGATTATCATAAATTAACAATAACAAAATATTAATGCAAAAACAAACCTAAAACTACAACATTTCAATAGCTTTATGCAACAATGTACACAAACTGTCGCTAAATATATCACTACGTGAACAAATGATATTGAAAGTTTCACACATTACATATATTGGATATCTTAACATAACAACAGTCCTAGCCTGATTATTATAAAATGACATATTATGCCGTTCACTCATCCTGGGAACATGGAAATTTATCTGCTCCAATAATTCCGGACAATCAATGACATTGTGTATCAGTTTATATAAAAACTTGATTGAGTCAACTCTTCTTAGCTAACACAAATTGATGAAGTCAAAGTGGCCAAGCAAAACAGAATGATCGAACCCCCTCTCCGGATAACGCCCAGTTTCCTTAAACCACAGATACTTTAGAAACCTTCTCTGGACAGATGCGAGTGAGCTTATATGCACACCATAATATGGGCCCCAGACAAGAGATGCATCTCGTAACTTGGAAAGAACAAAAGCACAATACAAAGCTTTGAGAGCACCAAAACATGTAAACGACCCACAGTTCCGCACTATAAATCCTAAAAACCTGTTACACTCGTTTACTATGGTATTGATGTGAATGTCAAACGACAGTTTCTTATCAAAGTGAACCCCCAACTCCTTCACAGTCTCCACACGATCGACCACTAACCGACCCGCAGTATACTCACACTGAACAGGGAAAGCTTTACGTGTGAAAGTCATGACCTTACATTTACTCACATTTAGTTCCAATCCATTCTGTAAGCACCACTCATAGAGCCAGTCTAGATCAGTAGATAGGGCCCCACCTGGGACCATCCCCTCCACTTTTTTCTGCGCATGCGCATGCGCTGACCTGCGCAGACCTGTGACAGTTGACAGCTGATCTGTCAGATTTGACAGGTGTCAAATGTCACTGACCTGACAGCCGTCAGTTGTCAGTTGTCAGCTAACCTGACAGGTGTCAACGTCAGCTGACCTGTCAGATGACGTCACAAGCATTCCAAGATGGCTGACCTGTCATAGACAGCCACAACCCGGGTCTCTATGGGACTGTCTGACCTGAGATGACGTCACAAGCATTCCAAGATGGCTGACCTGTCATAGACAGCTGCAACCCCGGGGTTCTCTCTATGAAACTAACCTGAGATGACGTCGCAAGCGTTCCAAGATGTCTGACCTGTGTCCATAGATATCTACAAGTCAGGTCTCCATGTGTGTGTTTGTCGAATACCATTTGTCTGATTGTTTATTAAGGTTATGTATTTGTTTATTAAGGTTATGTTCACACACGTGTTGATTACCATGCATCTGTTTGTTTATTAAGGTTATGTTTTGTATTTTGTTTATTAAGGTTATGTTCGTAAACACAGCTGTTTGTTTGTTTATTGTGTTGTTAAGGTGTATTTTGTTTATTAAGGTTATGTTCACACACGTGTTGATTACCAATCATCTGATTGTTTAGTAAGGTTATGTTTGTATTTGTTATTTGAATGCAAACAGACATGATAATACAAGAGTGTACTTACATACAACAAGAGACGTCAGCCTTCTTTCACAGCTTAATACACACACTACTGAACAGGTGTCTTCTGTGTTGAGGAAACAGGCAGACAGACAGACAACTGATTGCCATTGTTGAAGCTTGTACATGCTGTTTGAAAGGATATAACACACGTCATGACAGTTCAAAGTCTTTGCTTAGACTGACAGATGCATGTGTATTTGAAAGAAAAGCATTCGCCTGAACTTAGATTTGAACCCACGAACCTCGAATCGGCCATAGACAGCTTTTCTCAGATATACTATTGCTAAACCAATAGCTCCACAGACGCACACGTTAAAAGTTTGTTCGCTGTTGTATATATAAAACAAAAGCCAGTTGTTGTTTACATATGAGGTTAGGTGTTCGTATACATGTTGATTACCAATCATCTGATTGTTTAGTAAGGTTATGTTTGTATTTGTTATTTGAATACAAACAGACATAATAATAAGAGTGTACTTACATACAGCAAGAGACGTCATCCTTGTTTCACGACTTAACACATACTGAACAAGTGTGTCTCTCTCTTGTATTGAGGAAACAAACTGATGTAAGAGAGAGAGAGAGAGAGGTCTTACAAAAGGATAAACAACGTTTTACAGTTGTTAACCTTGATCCTGTTTGAGCTTGTCTGTGTATCTGTTTAATATACGCAAGAGAGAGGCCCTCTTGGGGGTAAACAACGTGTCAGTTGATGACCTTGGTGAGTGTTATCTTGTGTTATATCTGTTGAATTACCCCCGCAGTCGTGTTTGAGCTTGTCTAGAATACAGACATGAAAAGGATGACATCATCACATTATTTGTGTTTGTAGAAAAGGCCCCTGCTCACATCTTAAATCGTTCCTATTTCCCATAAGATTCTATGTATTTTAGCCTAATATATAGCTTTTGACACGGTTTCCCATAAGAAACAACGTATTTGTAGACACACACACATTTAGTAAGGTTTCTGTGAAAACAAATATAGTTTTAAAAACGGTTATTGTGGCAACATATATAAAGTGGCTACACACACTCTTAAGCTCATTCACAATTCAGTTGTCGTTGAGAAAAGACGTGCTTCAGTTTACTCTACCCAAATCTGTTTCAAAATGGCTACATTAAGTGATGTGTGTTACCAGCAAATTAAAGACAACTTCTGGTATGGTCTATTTGGAGACTTTCAAGTTATTATCGATAAAAACACTGGATATTTCAATGCCACAAAATTGTGTAAGAGTGGTGAGAAAAGATTCAGACATTGGTTGGAAAATAAAAAAACTAAAGAGTTGATTGCCTATTACAACAGTCGGCTGAAGGAACAATTGGGTTATCGGAATACCGAAAAGCCAAATATTCCAACCGAGGGAGCCCACTTTGAGTTATCGCCAGGGAGCCGGACTACTGGCCCCCTAAAACCGGAAGCAACAACTCAAGTAATACCAACAACAGCTACATATGTGGTGGACTTTGGTGGGAGACAGGCTGAAAACAACTTGATATCTGGTACATATGTGTGCAAAGATTTGATAGTAAATTTGGCTTGTTGGATATCCAATCAGTTCTATGACAAATGCAACCAAATTATTTTTGATTTTTTCCTAAACGAGTTTGATCAGAAATACAGGGACAACCTAGATGCGATTGAAGTAAAATTAATGGAGACAAATGATGAGGTGCAACGTATGCGAGAAACAAATGCTAAAGTCACAGAATATCTTGAAGATATATCCCCAAAGCCAAGTAACCTGGGAAAAATAAGTGTGTTTGGTTTACTTGCAAGAAACGAGACAGGCGCCCCCTATCCATATCATGCTGTAAGAACACAAAAGAAAAGTTTCCCCAGGGCTGTGAGGAACTTTAAAAATAAACACCCCAACGCCCAAGTGATCCTAAACAAGCTGTACGATCCAAATTCAGTAAATCTCTTTAACAGAATCAAGACTGAAGTGAAATACCTTACAGCACATAGAAACAACATACAGATAGCGGATGTACCACAAGATAAGTTTGTTCAGGATATTATTGCTTTACGACATACTTTTTAATTGTATTACAAAATAAAAACACAGTAATTTTAACAAAGACTTTTATTTGATTCTAAGTACAAGTATGTAAACTCTTTGTTGGAATACATTTATAGAATTATTAACATTAGATGGTTCAGTGTTGCGTTGGTGCTGTTGTTGTTGTTGTCGTTGGTGTCTCTTCATGGCTGTGGGTTTACTAGGTGATAACACTAGCTTCTTTTAGTTCTTCCAAGATTGACTGAATTTCGTTGTTATGAGCATTATTACCTGCAACTTGGGAAGCCACTAAAAGTCTAAGTCTGTCAACCAACTCGTTTATGTCATTCCAATACACATAGGCTATTTGTTTGTTATTTTGTATCATATAGTTGTTGGTGCTGATGTTGTTGTTAGGGCTCATGCCGTTGCTATCGCTGCTCTTATCACTCTGAGTTTTAAGTTCAGTCTTTTGTTTTTTGTTAAGATGTCTGTCGTTGCTGTCGTCATCGTCTTCCTCGTAGGTGTAACCAAAACCTTGAGGTGTTGAGGATCTACGACCTCGTGGATTTATCACTGGTTTTATTAGAGTCAGATACTTTTCAGAGGAACAACCCTTGGTTCGGGCGTTAGGATCATAGTTCATTTTATAAACACTAGTTGCTTCTAGAATATCTCTCTAGTGTTGAAGATCGTCATAAGTATACCCCCGGGGTCTTTTCATAAATAACAATTCTAGCAAACCTTGTGTTTGCGGGTATCTCCTTTGGCCCAGTTGAATCTCAGCATCAGTAAAGTCTAAGTGTTTGTTACAAGACTCCAGCTACCGGTATCTTTAGCGTAGCGGGCACCATACGTTTGATCAATGGTACCGAGCCTTGGTGGTTCAGTAAAATACTTGTCTACATAATATCGAACTCGGTCAGGATATTGCTCCAAAAATTCTTGATATGCAGGGTTGGTTGTGACAGTTTGTAGGTCTGCCTCAAGCTCTTCAAATGTTGGGATATCCTCATCGGAACTTGCCGCCTCAGCCTCTTCCCTTGGTTCAGCTTCAAAAACTTCATGATCTTTAAGGAACTGTACTTGGGGTTTCGTTTCTGGTATATCGACTTCGTCTTTGATTTGTTCAGCCTTTGGTTGTTGTTGGGGCTGCTGCTGCTGCAGTGCTGCTGTGTTTTTAGATATTTCACTTAGGGGGTCAACAAGTGGTTTATATAAACGTTGCAGAGCATCATCATTCTCAGCTCTGTTAAGTTTAAGCATTAAATGTTTTTTTCGAATATTGTCAGCAAGTTGTAAAATCCTTTTCTTAACTTTTCGCTCTTCCTTACCCAACACTTCCATTGTGCTACAACTGTTTGGTGTTACCAGCCGGTCTAATAATTTGTTTGAGCGATACAGGTTGTGTGGTGGTTTAACATATACTGACTCCGTCACGGTACATGCCTTCTTATTTATCACGATATCCGTCTGTCTTGTTAGACAGCTGTGTTAGACAGCTGTGTTAGACAGCTGTGTGTTAGACAGCTGTGTGTTAGACAGCTGTGTGTTAGACAGCTGTGTGTTAGACAGCTGTGTGTTAGACAGCTGTGTGTTAGACAGCTGTGTGTTAGACAGCTGTGTGTTAGACAGCTGTGTGTTAGACAGCTGTGTGTTAGACAGCTGTGTGTTAGACAGCTGTGTGTTAGACAGCTGTGTGTTAGACAGATGTGTGTTAGACAGCTGTGTGTTAGACAGCTGTGTGTTAGACAGCTGTGTGTTAGACAGCTGTGTGTTAGACAGCTGTGTGTTAGACAGCTGTGTGTTAGACAGCTGTGTGTTAGACAG
Organism: Tillus elongatus; assembly: GCA_964006375.1. Taxonomy (NCBI): domain Eukaryota; kingdom Metazoa; phylum Arthropoda; class Insecta; order Coleoptera; family Cleridae; genus Tillus; species Tillus elongatus. The sequence continues at coordinate 241,728,661 of OZ023263.1, read as the reverse complement.
CTGTGTGTTAGACAGCTGTGTGTTAGACAGCTGTATGACAGCTGTGTTAGACAGCTGACTGTCCTGTCTATCATTGTTAGAATAATATATATCTATCGAATCCTTTTCTATATCGGCCTTTGTGTACATCGTTTTCCTTCACAATCACCAACACACCATACTTATTATCTTTCCAGCATTGGTGGCAGATAGTTTTAAATTGTTTAAAGTCCATATCGGTGGTCACATGATCGTCGTACACATGTTTTAAATTGGTTTCATCTTGCTTGAATAACACAATAACATTGGTGTTGTCACGTACCAGATGTTTGGGTATTCGTGTATATGTTTGACAGAGATAGAATGAATCAATATTCTTATGTCTGCCCATACTGAAGTATGCTCTTATTTTATCTTGTTTGTCACAAGCTACATCATCAAATATAAACACAGAGTTGTCCTTGGCATCTTCCGGATCTAATATTTCATCGTTTTCTCTATAAGGATAGTAACCAACACCTTTTGTGGCATTCATCACCTCCTTTAACATCTTGTATTTCGGTTGATACAGAGACTTTGAATACACATACACGTTATCAAATTTTAAACCGTTTGCTTCAAACAACAAACTCAGCATGACATTAGTTTTACCACACCCACTCGGACCACATATGATACAGCGAACGGTGTTTGGAAAGAGAGGACCATGCCTCAGTTGTTGTTGAGCTGTGTCCGTAACAACATCGTCTATATTTGTAATGGGTAAGGCAGAAGCGTGTTTGCTGGTACGCATCTTAACTTAAACTAAACTATATTTTTGGGGTGTGTATATATATGAATGCAAGTGAGACACCCAGTCAGTATGCATGTTGGTGTCACAGAGTGAGGGTTGTTATTAACAAAGACAGATACAGGTTTTGCTGAAACGTTGCGGGGCGTTACAAACACCATGAAAGTTAACAGAAAACTTGATGAGGGGTTTTATGTAATCAACTCGAAGCCAAAGAAGAAGGTTCCCTTTAAAAACATACTAAGTCTGATTGAGGAAGTTATAAAAGATAGAAATCTTATTCCAACAGCGAACGCCGTATTTGATATAGCTCATACAATCGTTAGAAACATTGGTGGACGTAAGAATGTGCAGAAACCTCGAGTTATTCCAATACCTAAAAGTGGAGGCTTCCTTCCGCTGTTGCCTCTGATATTTGGTGGGCTGTCAGCACTAGGAGCTCTGGGTGGTGGTGCTGCAGGTATTGCCAAAGCCGTGAACGATGCCAAGTCTGCGAAACAGAAACTAGAGGAGGAAGAACGGCACAACAAAACAATGGAAGCCATCGCGATGGGTAGGAGAGGGAGTGGCTTGAAATTTAAGCCAAAATGCAAGAGACTGGGCAAAGGCATGTATCTCAAGAAACAGCGCTCCGGTTATGGATTGTATCTGCAAAAACCGTTGCAATAAAAGACTCAAACAGTAGCCTGTGTGTATCAGTCATGGCGCACACCTTTGTGTTGAAAGACCGCAGCTCCCATCTGTCGTCAGACTACCATCCACCAATTGTTTTGGATGGTAATTATGCTGTTGCCTTGATAGGCTTTCACACCTACAACAACATACCCAACATCTATGAAGGTAAAAACAAATTTCATGTAAAAGAAGGAACCGGTTGGCGAACCATCACGATACCCACCGGTGCTTATGAAATAACACACTTGGAAGAGTTACTTCAAAATGAACTTGTTGGTGCTACAGCAACACACGAACAAAAGCAACAGGCTCTGATTCTGAGACCTAATCCGAACACCATCAAATGTAGACTAAAGTGTTATACAAATGTCAGTTTTGAATTTGATGGTTCGATTGGGTGAATGTTGGGCTTTTCAAAACAAGTTCTTCAGCCGGACACCTTTTATGAATCTGATTTACCTGTTGAAATAGTGGATGTTAGACAGATTCGCATCGAAACCAATATTGTGTCTGGTTCCTATTATAACGGACAACCTTCACATACGCTGTATGAGTTTGCTCCGATGGTTGATCCTGGCTACGCAATCGACATAGAACCTAAAAATTTAATTTACTTGCCGGTGAACAAGCAAGAGATTTCCAATATAAGCATCGACATCGTCGACCAAGATTCAGTTCCTGTCAACTTTCAAGGTGAAGAGGTGTCTGTTCGCTTGAAACTTATAAAAGTTGCTTAGTATGTTGGTCTTTAAGGATATAAAAGCAAGTGCATCTACCACAACAAATTCAGTTGAGTCAGACACGTCAAAGGGTACGCTTCGTCCCGATAATATTGAGTTCCTGCAAAGCCTGGGCTATCATGTCGTCAAAACTAGAAATATTCAAAGAACCCGTGTTTGATGATGGCATCGATCGAGAAGAGCTGCGCTCTTACTATTCACCAACTAAATCGTTTGGTAACAGCGATGAAATTGAAATAGCCATCAACCAACAAGATGCGTTCGTATGTCTGGCCGAGTCAGCTCTAATAATCGAAGGTGCTCTGGAACCTGTAGCAGTCCAAAATGCCACTGGTGCTTGTTATCTGTCAAATAATGGAGGAGCAGCTCTGTTTGAATCCATGACCTATGAGTTAAATAACAAGGAAGTGGAACGAGTGCGAGACCCATACACCACAACCATCATCAAAAGTCTGCTATCGTTCAGTAAGAATGAAGCCCAATCTCTTAGCAACGCCGGTCTGAATGTGTCGTCGGAGCACATCACCTTAAATGATAACAAGTTTCACATGCTCATACCTGTCTGGTTCCTCTTCAGTTTCTTTCATCATTTCAAAGGAGTTCTCTGTGGCAAACATACTTTCCGCTTTACAAGAGCTCGAAACGATTCCAACGGCTATTACAGCACAGGTACGGCACGAGCAAAAATTACCGTAACCAATATGTTTTTAAAGGTAAAACATGTCTTTCCCAATGATAAAATGAAATTGGAACTGATGGATAAAATAGCCAAAGACACCTCTATATTTCTCGCATACCGCAAATGGGACATATATGAGTTACCAGCACTCAGAGATATCAACAGAGATGTGTGGGCTGTTAAAACTGCAACCAACTTGGAAAGACCTCGATATGTGATTATAGCATTTCAAACAGATCGTAAGGACAACGTGAAGAAGAGGCCAGACTATTTCGATAACATTGGTATGTTGGACCTCAGAGTGTTTCTAAATTCAGAATGCTACCCTTATGAATCTATGAATATGGATTTTGAGAAATCGAAATATGCAGAAGCCTATAACATGTATACAGATTTTCAAAAAAGCTTCTGTTATAAAAACATGTCGGAGCCTATCTTGAATTATGACGAGTTTAAAGACAGAGCTCTATTTGTGATTGACTGTCAGCACCAGAACGAGTCAATCAAGTCTTCAACGGTGGACATTAAGGTGGAGTTTATGAGTCACGCCAACTTCCCAAAAAATACTCGTGTTTATTGTTTGGTTATTCATGACAGTGTAATGGAATATAAACCTCTAACGGGCATCGTTAGAGCCATTATGTAATAATAGTATGTCATTTATGTATCAATATGTACAACTTAATTAATCCTAATAAATTTTTATTGTATGTAAATCAGTTGTTTTATTTTTATTTTGTTGCATTTTTATTAACCCCTTTCTGTCTGTCAGTCTAAGCAAAGACTTCGAGCTGTCATGACGTGTTTGTTAAACAGCTGTACAAGCTCAAACAAGGTTGTATATGATACTTGTTGGGCAATCAATTGTCTGTCTGTCTTTTATTACACAGCTCTGTCAGTCTAAGCAAAGACTTCGAGCTGTCATGACGTGTGTGTGTGTGTGTGTTAACAATCAACAACAGCGTCTATATGTTTTGTTTGGTTCAAGTGGATGTCATTAAACAACTGTGTTATTTCTATAACGACCCCTATTCAAGACCTCAACAGACGTCAGTGTGTGTGTTAAGCCGTGAAACATGTATGACGTCTCTTGCTGTATGTAAGTATACTATTATATTATTTATGTTTACATACAAACAATACTTATCAAACAATCCTCGTATATCAAAGTTTAGTTTGATGTTTTAAATCGAGTTTTGTTACTTGTGTGTTTTTGATCACTCCCTATATAAATTTAGATTCATTCAAAATAGAAAAACACTAACATAAACAAACACGCCTACATAAAACCAGGTCTGAGTTTTATTACCCCATTAAAAACAAACTCATTAACATATCTAGATGTAAATACATTTTGTTATTGATATAGTTTACTTCAAACGTTTTTGTTTTTAGATGATATTAGATAGGTAAATTGGAACGTCTTATAAAATATCTTTTACTATAAAATATATACAATTGTTTTTTAAAATTACAGTTCCTATTAGGTTACAATTGGTATGTAATAGAGATACCACCTCTGCCCATACACACAAACTCATCAGCCTGATAAACTCGTTTTAAATTATCATATGTAACAGGTTTTGTTTTATATATACCACTGCGAACAAACTTTCATCGTATGTCTGAATAGCATGATCGGTTTAGCGACAGGTATCTCTCTGAGTAAGTTGTATGGTTGGGGGTTCAAATCTAATTTCAGGCGAATGCTTTTCTTTCAAAATTCATATTTCAAATTAAAATCCTATTTCAAATTACCCCGCTCAATATCTTCCTCATATATGTATGTGTGTGACTAAACCGAATGACTGTGTCCAACAGATGTCTCCCCTCGAGCTAGGGAATATTCTCCTACTCTACAACTTTACAAATAGAATGTTCTCTAGCTCGATGAGTCAGATCTCTGGACACAACAGACAGAAATTTTCAAACAAATTCAAATTTCCCGCCAAAAACGAAATACCCTAACAAACTTCAATACACCTTAACAACACAATAAACAAACAAACAGCTGTGTTTACGAACATAACCTTAATAAACAAAATACACCTTAACAACACAATAAACAAACAAACAGCTGTGTTTACAAACATAACCTTAATAAACAAAATACAAAACATAACCTTAATAAACAAACAGATGCATGGTAATCAACACGTGTGTGAACATAACCTTAATAAACAAATACATAACCTTAATAAACAATCAGACAAATGGTATTCGACAAACACACACATGGAGACCTGACTTGTAGATATCTATGGACACACAGGTCAGACATCTTGGAACGCTTGTGACGTCATCACGGGTTAGTTCCATAGAGAGAACCCGGGGTTGCAGCTGTCTATGACAGGTCAGCCATCTTGGAATGCTTGTGACGTCATCTCAGGTCAGACAATTCCATAGAGACCCGGGTTGTGGCTGTCTATGACAGGTCAGCCATCTTGGAACGCTTGTGACGTCATCTGACAGGTCAGGTGACATTTGACGTTGACACCTGTCAGGTTAGCTGACAACTGACAGCTGACAGCTGTCAGGTCAGTGACATTTGACACCTGTCAAATCTGACAGGTCAGCTGTCAACTGTCACAGGTCTGCGAAGGTCTGCGCATGATTCGCGCATGCGCAGAAAAAAGTGGAGGGGATGGTCCCAGGTGGGGCCCTATCTACTTAGATCTTTCTAACGCAATCATCCAGCGACGTCACTCTCATAAGCAGCTTCAAGTCATCTGCATAGAAAAGTCTCAGCACACTTAAACTACTGTCCAAATCATTGATAAATAATAGAAACAATAGCGGCCCCAGATTAGAGCCCTGAGGAACGCCCGAAGTAGCAATAAGCTCAGAGGACCTGAACCCGCCATAACTAACAAATTGAACACGATCACTAAAATAATCCCCAAAAAGACGTAACATGCTATCGCTGAATCCATACGATGCAAGCCTCCTCAAAAGGACAGAGTGATCGACACGGTCAAAAGCCTTTACAAAATCTGTGTAGACAACATCAATCTGACCCCCAGCATCAATGCCGTCTGAGACCCAATGAATGAAAACGGCCAAGTTTGTGACAGTTGACCTACCCCTCACAAATCCATGTTGACAGGGTGATATCAGTGTTTTCACAGAGTTGTAGATACCCTCGTATAGGACCATCTCGAAGATCTTAGCAAAAATGCAGAGTAGAGATATAGGACGATACTTGATGACCAAAGATACATCAGCAGTCTTAAATATGGGCCATATACGTGGCAACTTCAAGATTGAAGGAAACCAATCAGTGTTCAAACAAATTAAATATGTAGCAAAGTGGAACAACTAAAACACCAGCACAGTCTTTTACAAGGAAAGACGGAATCTGATCTGGGCCAGACGTCATTTTACTGCTTAATTTTTTTATAGGTCTCCATATCTCTTCCTCCGTCATTCTAGATAGGTGGACGTAATACTGATTAGGCTTTGAGTCAGACGCATTATATATATATATATATATATATATATATATATATATATATATATATATATATATATATATATATCCATGTTGACAGGGTGATATCAGTGTTTTCACAGAGTTGTAGATACCCTCGTATAGGACCATCTCGAAGATCTTAGCAAAAATGCAGAGTAGAGATATAGGACGATACTTGATGACCAAAGATACATCAGCAGTCTTAAATATGGGCCATATACGTGGCAACTTCAAGATTGAAGGAAACCAATCAGTGTTCAAACAAATTAAATATGTAGCAAAGTGGAACAACTAAAACACCAGCACAGTCTTTTACAAGGAAAGACGGAATCTGATCTGGGCCAGACGTCATTTTACTGCTTAATTTTTTTATAGGTCTCCATATCTCTTCCTCCGTCATTCTAGATAGGTGGACGTAATACTGATTAGGCTTTGAGTCAGACGCATTATATATATATATATATATATATATATATATATATATATATATATATATATATATATATATATATATATATATATATATATATATATATGTTTAATTAAATTATATGCATGGTATGCTGTTATAGCACCTTTTATGCCAATATTTTGATTAATCACTCTCTCTAGTCAACCATCGTTTATTGGGTTTAAAGTCTATTTTTAAAATCTTTTACTAGCAAGTTATAGAATAATACTTCGCTAGTTCCTTGACCAGGTCTAAACCACCTCAACCTCATATGATACATACCTTCCATAAACGTCTTATCCTCCAAAATTTTTATAAAACCATTAAAGATTTCAGGAACAGGCAGATCAGACTGCAGATGACTCATGTGGAGCAGATTCATGACAATCTTCACAATCCGCTTTGGAGCCAATAACAACACATCGCTTAAACACAAAAGGGAATTACCTTTTTCTGTATTTTTCATCTAAAAACAGAAGATTTTGAAATTAAAAACATTTTACTACAAACAAAACGATGAATTATTACCTCAAGTATTGAGAAGTGACTCTTGTACTTTGAATACTCATATAAAGTTTTGATAATATTATGTAACACATTTTCATGCTGCTTATCCTCCTTCCAAAGCTGACTGTATTTGATTAATACAAGTCCTAACGACTTCAAAACACCAAAAGTCTTTACAAGTTTTAGCAACAACTGTGAACTTAACAGCTCCCTAAAAATTAAAAAATAAACCACATACAAACAGACAAATCAATAACTACAAATTCAGCTTAACACATTCGATGCCGCTTTACAAATACATTTTTGGCCCCAGAAGCTATCATAATATTTTTATTTATTTATTTATCTATTTAATTAAACAACCCAAACAGACAGAAGCCCAATTACATGGATTTATATAAGAACTAATAAACTAAGAGAAATAAAAAACTATAGATTAAAACTAAAAAAAATTAACAAAAAATAAATAAGATGTGGTGTCCCCACGAAGTGGGGATTCCTAGAGGCTGGGGAAAATGACCCAACATTAGCATAACTAAATATGACAGTACCAGAATAATTTTATTCTGCACACATAGAATACAAGGGTGATTTCAAAAGCAGATTAGTTCTGGAAATTGGAAGTAAAAAAGTACTAGTAGAACGAGTCTGACAGCCGTGGAGAGGAGAGCGAAAAGGCAGTTGGGAGAGAAGTTCAGGTGCATCAATAACTCAGTGAATAAGCTTAAATAAAAAACACTGACCTGAAAGAGTTCTCCTGTCAACAAGCGACATAAAACCAAATCTAGTGAGTAACCAATTGTAAGATATGCCTCTTTGAGGATAAACTTTGTCAACAAAATAAGACAAATACTTCAGAAACCTACGCTGGATAGATTCTAGAAGCGTAATGTGGCAGGAGTAGAAGGGCATCCAGCACAAGCTGGCATATTCAACATGAGAACGGACAAAAGCATTATATCGAAAGATAAGAGTTTCGGTAGATTAAACAATCCCAGCACTTCTAACAACAAATTCTAGGCTTTTCATAGAAGTTCTAAGGATAGTGTTCAGATGTAAATTAAACTTCAAGTGTGGATCCATGATCAAACCCAAGTCAGTAATATTAGACACATGTCTAAGATTTTCACCATTCACCTTATAAGTGAAAACCTGCAAGTGATGTTTATTGGAAAAAGACAAAACACTACATTTAGAAAGATTTAGAGGTAACTTATTTATGTCACACCATTCCGAAATCCTATCAAGGTTGTGCTGTATGGCCTGACAGTTGACAAGATAATTGATATTTAGAAATTTTTTTTAGGTCATCAGCATACAATAAATCGGGAACAGAAAACACAGAATCCAAATCATTAATAAAAACGTTGAAGAGAAGGGGACCAAGTATAGATCCTTGTGGGACACCAGAAGAAGCATGAAACAGGTCAGAAGAACAACCAGCATACCAGACATAATGATACCTATTGAGGAGGTAGGATCTAAACAAGAATATAAAATCATTGGAAAGTCCAAAAGAATGAATCTTAAGTAATAGCAGCTCAATTTAATTTGAGAAAATGTGTCAAATTAAAACATGTTTCACCTGTTTAGTTGAGCATGTAAGTGTTATTTAGCAATTACAGTGAAAAAAAAAGGACCACGTAAGTGGCCGGTGGCACTGACGAAAATTTTGGTGGCAATATTAGTGCCAGGAGCTAGCGGCCACGCACAGGATCTCGGTGAAAAAATGCACTATGAACATTTTTTTTTGTTAAAAACATAAGAATATAAGAACAAAATAAAGTTTAAACTCAAAATACATAGGTACATACTCGTAGCACAAAGTAAAAATACAAACACAAAAATAGGAACAAAAACAATTCCGGGGCGCAGCAAGTACGTTATAGTAGCGAATATTCATACGAATTGTACACAGAATATTAGTAAAGTTAATATTTTAAACTTAGACAGACCTTGAAGAACTATTTTAGAGGTCCTAGCACACGCACATTTGAATACTTTCTAAAGTGTTACCATCCACATGTCTCCATTATCAAAAAATCTTGCGTTCTAACTCCTTTTGAGAAAAATGCCCAACACTCAATTTTCTATGAAGCTAAAGAACTAAATTTTGCTATATCTGTAGATAGTGTAAGTCTCTTTAAAAGAAACTTGTATTACAAATTTCCTTGAAGTTATACAGAAGATTTCCAGAAGGAAACTTAAATCATATAAGTAAAGTATCTGCCAAATTATAAACATAGCAGTTATTTTTCCTTATTAATCGCCAGTATGATTTTGTTTTAGTCAACCTAATCAAACCGTTTTTTTTTTCAATATCAACAATAACAAAATTATAATTTCTGGCTCAAAGGTGACACTTATTTAGGCATTTTAAACAAAAATGAACTCTTGTTCAAAATGTATGAAATCTGTGCACTATTGTTTCTCCAAATGTCAAAATAAAACATAAAAAAACATACATTTATTGAACTGGATTCGATCGCGTAACCTTCTGCTTATGAGGCAAGCGGGACGTCTCTGAGCCATCTGGGTATATGTCAAAAAACATTTTGTTTAGGTGATACATTAGATCCGCTTCATGTCCGGGATATATTCAAAGTATATGTAACAACTAGTAGAATTACCATTGAAACACATCCCACGACTGTTTAGGTCTTATATAACACCTTATGTTTAAGTTTAAAGATAAAAGAAACTATTTTAGAATCATTTTTAAACAGACTTGGCATGATTTTGTTTACATTCGTACTATATTATGCGACAGCATAATATATCTATGCTGCGCTAAAACTGTATTTGAGGCCGTTCATAATACTACAAATATAGTGTCTTTTAATAATTGATTGAATCCTACAGTTGAATAACAATTACTTGGCAAATTTTCAATTTCATGTCGTCTGTCATTTTCCATAATTGCGGCCGAGATTTCACGATTGTTGATTCGGGTAGTATGTATTATGCTTGGTATATATTTAGTTTGGTTACCGTTGATGTATGGTTTATACCTGTTGTATGAATCAATCTACGCGTGGCAGTTAACTAGTCTGTCAGGCATTGGATTTTAACCACTAAGTCATCTCAACACATGTCTTTGGGATTTTATTTTTAATTTGTAAAAAACTCTAAATATTGTATACCAAATTACTTGAAAACGTCAGGGGCCTCCGGACACGAACTAATGATGTTTACTCTTTTGTTTGCTCTCAGGCACACCCTCTTGACTGTTTTGCTTTCACTGAGACTTGGCTGGATAGTGACATTTATAGTAGCGAACTGTTTGATGATCAATATATTGTCTATAGATCAGATAGGGATTTTTCTTTCTCTTGTAATACTAGGGGAGGTGGTGTTCTGCTTGCTGTGCACGCTCGCTTTACTACTCGTCGCCTTGATATTCAGAGGGACTGTGGCAGATTTGATGCTCTTTCTAATATTGATATTGTGGGGGTCAGAGTCTCGGATCATCGGGCCTCGCTTAATGTTTTTGTTGTTTATATACCTCCCAATACTCCAATGAATGACTACTGCCTCTTGTTTGAAGCTCTTGAGTCCCTGTGCATGAAATATGGTCGTGAGACATAGTTGGAGACTTTAACATGCTTGAATATGCTTCTCCTCGTTGGGACAACCCCTCCACTCGTGTCAAAATTTCTGTAATCTACTACTCCTTGGACAGTTTAATCATGCTGAGAATATTAACAACAGGATTCTTGACGTGGTTTTGTTTACAGACACTTGCCTGGTGGGGGAGGCTCTTGATTCATCCGTGATTCCTGATGATCATCATCCCCCCTTAATCATACAGTTTCCGATCAGGGGTTCAGTGGTGTCTTCCCCTGTTGGTAACACTGGGCAGAGATCATATAATTTTCGAAAATGTGATTTTGTCAGATTGTATGCGGAGCTTGGCGGCTTGTGCTGGGATGGTATGGATGGCCTTCAGGATGTTGATTCTATGCTTGACTTTTTCTATTCCACAATTTACGACTTGGTTGATCTGTATGTTTCCATGACTGCTTCAAGACCATCTAATAGGTACCCCCCGTGGTTTTCTAAAGAAATTAAGGTTAGTGTCAAATATAAATATTCATTATGGTGTAAGTTTAAGAAGTCTGGAAATGTGGAGTTTCTGGATAGATTTAGGGAGCTGAGACAAAAACTTAAGAGAGACATTTATCTTTCTCGAGTAAACTACTTTCAGAGGGTTGAAAGACAGATTAGGTCTAATCCTAAAAAATTCTGGAACTGCTCTTCTCGGCGCCGTCAAAACTTTTCTATTGGGAATTCATCTAGCCAGCAACAGACAGTTGACAGTTTTGCTTCTTATTTTGAGGATGTTCTGGTTCCACCTCTACCTCATCACCTACAGCCGCCAGCCTGGCTTCGGGTGACATCACAGTTTTTTGTTGATGACTTTACAGGATGATGAAATTATTACAGCTGCTAAGAGAATTAAGGCTAACATATCCTGTGGACCGCGACTGCTTATATGCTTTCCTGACTCCACTTAAGAAAATTTTTAGACTGATTCTTAGATCTGGAACATTCCCCGTGATTTGGAAGCTGTCATGGGTTTTCCCTGTCTTCAAGGCGGGGGATAGTGGTGATCCATCAAACTATCGATCAATAGCCATACTATGTGTCTTCTGTAAGATTTTCGAGGCCTGCCTTTTTCAGCGAATACTGTTTCACATCAGAAACAGACTCTATTTTTCAGCTTGGTTTCATTCCAGGGAGGTCGACTGTAACGAATTTAGTGAATGTTACACACTTCATTGCGTCCGCTCTTGACAGGTTGATGTTGTGTATACTGATCTATCTAAGGCCTTCGATTGTCTAAATCACTCTGTTCTGATTGACAGGATGAGGGCTATCGGATTCTCTGAGGGCTTGCTTGGCTTATTCAGATCTTACCTGGATGGAAGGAGGCAATTTGTTGAGGTTGGGGGCTTCAAATCTTACACCTATCACGTAACTTCGGGAGTGCCGCAGGGTTCCATACTCGGTCCATTACTGTTTAATATATTTATTGACCCAGTTAAACATGTTTTACATGTTCTTTTTTTAATGTATGCAGATGATATTAAGATTTTCGCAAATATTTCGAGTATTGATGACTGTTTGCAGCTCCAGAACTGTCTTCAGATCCTTGATGAATGGTGTTGTCAGAGTGGTCTTTCTATGAATGTTTCCAAGTGTTGTGTGATGTCCTTTACTCGAAATAAGCACGCAGTTACTTTCGGGGAGAATATAAGAGGGCTTCCACTTGATCGCACCGGGACAGTTAAGAACCTTGGAATTGTTTTTGATGGTACTCTATCTTTTAAACCACACTATGAGCAGACTGTCAGTTCGGATATATATATATATATATATATATATATATATATATATATATATATATATATATATATATATATATATATATATATATATATATATATACATACACACACACATAAATTTCAACGAACCTTGGTTTTGGGTTCTAGGGACCCAATTTCGTGTTCACCTAAAGACATTTTTTCAAAAGTTTTTAATTGTGACCTCTCTATTAGCGAATTTTTCTTAATGAAAAATCGCTAAAAAACAAATGAGAATATTGATATTGATGTTTTTTTTACAAAACAATCTGAGTAATTTATAATAAACTATGATATTTTATCTTCAAGTTCCTGTTGTGTAAGAGGTCGTTTTCTATCATGGCCAGTTCTTTGCACATGGCCCCATTTTGGATGACCTGACCCTTAGTCAATTTTCCCCATTTTTACCAATTTTTCCCTGACGGAATTTTTTCATTTACAAATTCCCGACCTTTCCCGGTTTTCAGACAAGTGGAAATCCTGTAAATGTAACCAGTTTTTTTTTAACAAGAGCATTAATTTAAAACCAAGTTGATAAAATTCGCTCTAAAACATTCTTCTGCCACGCCAACACGAAAAACATACACTCACTATCAATTTCATGAAACCAGTTGTTGAGGAGGATGTCAGGAATGCTATCAATAAACTTAAAAATACAAAATCAAAGAATATATTTGGCATGGACTCGTATGTCATTAAGAGGTCTTGGGATTTTATTACTCTGCCACTGACACATATCTTTAATCTCTGCATCACGCAGGGTTGTTTCCCTGCGTTGATGAAATGTGCGAAGGTACTTGCGTTTTTCAATAAAGGGGACTGCAACGAACCTGGCAATTTTAGGCAGGTTTCGGTTTGGCCGATACTCTCAAAAATCTTCGAATTCCTTATTTTCCAACAACTTTATAGTTACTTTGAAGATAACCATCTATTCTATGAACATCAGTATGGTTTCCGCAAGAGATGCAGCACCATGGATGCGATATCGTATCTTCTAGAGATCGTAAATTGTGCTTTTGAACAGAGAAAACACTTCTGTGCAGTTTTTGCAGACTTAACAAAGGCATTTGATTGTGTCTCGCACAAAATATGTTTGACAAAGTTGAGTCATTATGGTATTAGGGGAGCCTGTCTGGAGTTACTGCGATCATACCTTGATAATAGAACACAGAGTTTTTCATGGTGGGAAATACAGTGAAGTGGGATACATTCGTAGAGGGGTGCCTCAGGGTTCTATACTAGGGCCACTTCTCTTTCTCATATATATCTATATATATATATATATATATATATATATATATATATATATATATATATATATATATATATATATATATATATATATATACATACATATATATATATATATATATATATATATATATATATATATATATATATATATAAAATGGATGCCTATATTCGGGACTATCAGGTTGAGAAAGTTGATACTATTGTGACGGATAGCATAGTTGACACGAAAGCGCAGCTGAGTCATAGTCATAATGAAGGTTTTAAGATTTTTCACAATAATATTAGAGGGTTACAGAAAAATTTCGATGAGTTGCAAGTATTGCTCCGTGGTTTGGACTGTGCGTTTGATTGCATTCTCCTCACTGAAACTAGAAGGCTATATAACCTTGATATTTTCGGGATAAGTGGCTATGACCTGCTGTATAACGAAGGGAACATAAATATATGTGATGGGCTAATTATCTATATAAGACAGGGACTACACTATAGATACAGGATGGTAAATTAGGCAGTGTTAAAGCAGTAGAACTTATGGTAAATCATAAACATAAAGTAATAGATATATTGGCCCTGTATAGACCACCTTCAACGTGTCCTTCTGCATTTAATATGGAGCTTTACGAGTATTTATGTGGGAAATCATGGAGAGGTGAGGTCAATATCATGTTGGGTGATATTAATGTAAATATTCTTAGCAATGACGATTGTTCCCAAGAATACATCAACGTGCTGCAGGAATTTGGATTTTCTTCCTTGATAAATAAACCAACTCGTGTACAGGGAGTGAGCCAGACGTGTTTGGACCATATATTCATAAAAACAAAGGAACCCTTGAAATGTTTTCGACCCATAGTATTTCGGACAACATTGACCGATCATTATTCTGTTCTTCTTGGATGGGACTTTCAGACTGCTAGGGAACATGATAGCCAGGTAAGGTCGTTTAAGTCGTTTATTGACTATAAGAAGTTAAAAGATGAACTGAAGCGTGAGAGTTGGCTTGACGTTTACTGTAGTCAGGATCCAAATTGTGCTACGGAGTCTTTTGTTAACAAATTGAGACAGAGAATTGAGGGTTGCACCCGAAAAATAGAAATTAAGAAAGTGAACATAAAAAGAAATCCTTGGATAACTGAAGGTTTAATACAGTCTGTAGAGACAAAAAACAAGATGTATAAAGCCCTTCAGAAAAGACCTTTCGACTTCGCGCTGCAAACAGAGTTTAGAACGTATAGAAATGTTCTCGGTGATCTGATAAAGAAAGCCAAATGTGATTTCTATAAGCACGAAATCAACAAAAACAAAAATTGTTCTAAACAGATGTGGAAGTGTGTAAATAGTATCGCATCGAAGAACAAAGTCACCGAGATAAGGGAAATTAAGGTGAATGGAAGAATCATCAAAGAAAGATATATTATCTCTGAAACATTTAACAGTTATTTTGCCGAAGTGGGTGTAAAGCTGGCCCAACGAATTAATAGATCAGGGAAGAAAGCAACACACAAATCTATCAAAAACAGTATATATTTGAATAAACCAGAGAAGGAGGAGCTTGAAGAAATAATAGGTGGACTGAAAACTAACAAATCTCCCGGAAATGATCGTATTGGTGCATATACCATCAAAACTTGTTCTAAATATCTGGTAGAGCCAATGACATATATAGCTGGTTTGGTTCTGGAGAGTGGTGTTTTCCCCAAAATTCTGAAAACAGCGGTAATTAAACCAGTTTTCAAATCTGGAGATAGGTTGGATATTTCCAACTACAGACCAATTTCGCTGATCTCAAATATATCTAAGATCATTGAAAAAATTATAAAGAAAAGGTTGTATAGTTTTGTCCATAAGTACAAATTAATATCAGAATGTCAGTTTGGTTTTCAAGAGGGTCGCTCTACGCAAGATGCAATTGCAGATTTAGCAGGTAAAATTTACAAAGCCATGGATGAAGCAGAACCATCGATATGCATCTACATTGATTTAGCCAAGGCGTTCGATACGGTCAGTCATCCAGATCTGTTAGAGACCTTGGAAAGCGTTGGAATAAGAGGCACTGCTCTTAGATTGTTTGACAGTTACCTATCTGATAGAGAGCAGTGTGTGCTCATAGATGGTACCATGAGTGGGATGAGACCTGTACGTTTCGGGGTGCCGCAGGGGACAGTTTTGGGACCGTTATTGTTTGTTATATACATAAATTCTTTATTCGAACTACCAATATCAGGTGAACTTACCAGTTTCGCTGATGATACCGTCGTGTTTTACAGGGGTAGTAGTTGGACAACTTTGAGAAACACAATACAACGTGAACTTCCCATTTTGCTGGATTATTTCAGTGAAAAGCTTTTGACAATCAACATGGATAAAACAAAATTTTCACCGTATGCTAGTTACAGATCTCACCTGCCGGACTTTACAGACATATCGTTTAGATATAATGGCTGTGGCATGACGCTGTCCTCCAGTTCAGCGATTAAATACCTTGGGGTGATCATGGACAGCCACATGAAATGGGATGCCCATGTTAACGAATTGGTTGGTAAGTTGAGGTGTTTAACTTACAAATTTAAATACTTAAGAAAATTCCTTGACTTGGATCATCTGAGGAGCTTATACTATGCATTGGTGCACACTCATATTAACTATGGGATTATTGCCTGGGGTGGTGTGGCGGACTGTTTCTATAAGAGGCTGGAAGTGATCCAGAAGTGGATACTGAAAATTGTCTACAACAGGTGCTTTGTTTACTCTAGTGATGCGCTTTTTAGGGAGTCAGGAATTATAGATCCTAGACAGACTTTTTTTTTTTTTTTTTTTTTTGTTCCCTCAGGGCTCGTCCGCGGCCTTGCCGCCCCGATAGCACCGCAACCCTTGGTTGATTGTGCATACCCCTAGTCTTACTCCACCCATTCCAAAATCACTGTGCCTTGAACTAGTCTGCACAGCGATTGGTAGGGTGAAGTTTTATATTGCTCTGTCTCCGGTCTAGAGTGACCGTAGATCAGTTGTCTTTTCCGGTCCAGAGCTATACACTCGCACAAGATGTGCTGGGCTGATTCCTCCCCCTCGCCGCAGAGTCTGCATGCGAGGTCCCCTTCGAACCGCCCCATTTTATGTAGGTGTTTCTTGACGGCCATGTGTCCCGTCAAGAGACCTGTTGTGTTTCTGAGCTGTCCTCTGCTAAGGTTTAGCAGCTCCACAGCTCTCTTTGAACTGGGTCCGTCAATTATTGACTTCCCATGTCTGAGCCCTGGACAGTCCGCCCAGTACACCTTGTGTTGGTTTCTGACCCAGGACTTAATGGCTCCCCTGGCAGTGCTTACATACAGACAGACTTACATCCTAGCGCTTCTGATCCATACTAGAAAAAATGTTAATGCTTCCATTCGCATAGACCATGTCTATGGAACGAGGTATAAAGTAAGTTGCCTCAATGTTCCCACTATGCAGAAGACTATTGGACAGCGGTCTTATACTTACCTTGCTCCAAAAATATACAATATTCTGCCAGAATCTTTAAAAAAGTTGAACTCTCTTCCTCTTTTCAAACGTAAAATTAAGTTGTGGATTGTTCAAATGACCAGACAAGAGGCCCACCGATTGATAGATACTGGACTTTATTTCAACTCTTTATCACAGATTTCCTAGTTGCGGTACATAGGTATGTCAGTTTGTGTAAGTGTGCGTCTGATATGGGTTCTCTGTTACTTATTGTATTCATTACTGCTTTTGTTTCCCGAACGTGTGTCAGGGAGTACGTGTGTTGTTCAAATGTGTTAGTGTGTGGCTATAATTGTGCTGGTCTGAGTTACACCTGAGATTTGAGAACGTGTAAGTGTGCGATACATACTTTAGGTTGCGTATACTTATTTTATATATAGGTTTTTTGTGGCACGTTGTGTGCAAATTTTTGTTTATAAAAGTATAAGGAGATATAATAGCCCGCATGCAGGTTCGCCTTTGCGGGTCTTTCTCTCTCTCTTATGTTTAATTTGCCTTCGGATGTTAGCAACTAGTACTTTACATAATCATGTTGTAATTGTTAAAATTGTGATTATTACTAAAACTGTACTTTACGTGGGTAAATAAACATTATTATTATATTATTATTATTATTATATATATATATATATATATATATATATATATATATATATATATATATATATATATATATATATATATATATATATATATATATATATATATATATATATATATATATAAGTGATATTCCTCCTAACATTCCCGATGGCATCCAACAGAGCAGGATAGCAACAGCCCTCTTTGCAGATGACACAACTTTTATTATCACTGGTAATGCTGGTAGTGATGTCAATAAGACTGTGGACAATGTTCTTCCTGAGGTGAGAGCTTGGTTTAATGATAATGAACTGTTCCTCAATGAGGATAAGACAGATTTAATCAGTTTTCATGCCAGGATCACTTCTAATGAGTCGAACACTGCTAGGAATTTTCTCGGTCTCAACATCGACCCTGCTCTTGATGGAGGAGCCAAATAGACTCGTTGGCTAGCCTCATCAGTGTATGCAGTGCGTAAGATTTCTGCAATGGCTGGACCTGAGGCAGCTTTGATCACCTATTATGGGTTGTTTTACTCACGTCTGAATTACTGTTTGCTTGCATGGGGAAATGCAGCGAGTGTGCACTTGGATACTCTTTGTGTTGCAGAAAGCAGCTGTCATAGGTATTGTCGGGGCGGGTTGCTGTGCTCACTGTAAACCCATCTTTCAGGAACTTAACATAATGTCACTATACTCATTGGTGGTTTACAGACAATTGTTGGCGGTGAGAGAGAACAGGAAAAGTTTTGACATACATGCTGAAGTGCATAGTTATAACACCAGACATAAAGATAATTTAATCCAACCGAGGCATCGGATAAATAATGGTCATGTTATATATGTTGTGAACAGGCCACTTGAATTATATTGTGAACGCACCTTTTCAAGGAGACCAGATTGACAGCTTGTTAGGCACTCATGGCAGCAGGCCATATTATTGTAGACGTATACTTTTGAACCCCAATAAATGTTTATTGGGGTTCAAAAGTATACGTCTACAATAATATGGCCTGCTGCCATGAGTGCCTAACAAGCTGTCAATCTGGTCTCCTTGAAAAGGTGCGTTCACAATATAATTCAAGTGGCCTGTTCACAACATATATAACATGTTTCCTCTTTTTTTTTTTTTCCTATATAATCACAACTTAGCTTAATTAAATATATCAAATTATATAATAAAAAAAAAGGAAAAGAAAAAAAAACGAAATTAACTAAAAGACAGCGTAAACCTCCCAAACACCTAAATGATTATGTTACTGATTTCACTAGTGATGTAGATTAGTGTTAACCTATACTACAAATTATTGTTATGTAGCAGTGTGTTGTTGGGGTACTTATTATTATTATTTTTATTTTGTAAAAAATTATTGAATTTAGGTTAAGTTTGGGTTATAATTAGTTAATTTCGTTTTTTTTTTCTTTTCCTTTTTTTTTATTATATAATTTGATATATTTAATTAAGCTTAGTTGTGATTATATAGGAAAAAAAAAAAAAAGAGGAAACATGTTATATATGTTGTGAACAGGCCACTTGAATTATATTGTGAACGCACCTTTTCAAGGAGACCAGATTGACAGCTTGTTAGGCACTCATGGCAGCAGGCCATATTATTGTAGACGTATACTTTTGAACCCCAATAAACGTTTTAAAAGTTAACATTGTTATAATTTGAATAATAACAAAACAAAAACGGTTAGGGTCGACTTTTTCAATGCACTCCCAAGGTGGTTGAGAAATGAACCTATTAATAAATTCCGAAAAATTATTAGAGATTTTTTTAATACAGGCTTGTCTATACAGAACAGATGAATATTTTAATATAGTGCAGCAGTTGAGATTCTCGATGGCCAGGTGATCCACTGTTTTAGTGATAGGCAGATATTGTGTGTTTTAGATGTGAATGTATTTTTGTTAATTTTTGGTTTTGCATTTACATGTACTTTATGCATAATTTTTTATCTTGACTGGCCAATTTCATTTTTCTGTGATCTTGTGGCTAATAAAGTTATTCTATTCTATTGTAATGCTAGCAAACAACTCAGCTATTTGTGTATCCCATACAAATGGCCACATACGTGGGCGGTGGCACAGGCAGATAGAGCTGCGCGTCCCTGTAAGTAGCCGGCAGCATCGAATGTATTAAGTATTGATTCCATTCTATTAAAATAATGTTTAAATAAATGATATTTTAATGCCCAACAAAAGTTTGATCCATGTTCATTTTTCCTAGTATATTTACTTACACCCTTTAAGTTTTATATATGTCCAGTTGTAACTGGATACATACTATATAAATTTAAGACAGATCAAAACTATGTCTATTTGGCGGCACACAATGTACATACATACAGACATACTACAGTTCATTGATTGTTGTTGCCCTTACTTGGTGAAACTTGTCCATACTACATACAGACTTGGAGACTACTTCTCTGACTTCACTGTTGGTTTTTGTAGGTGAAGGACGTAGCCAGCGCGTGAGCTAACTGGAGCAAGTGGCCCTTCGAATTCTCGAAGTTCTAGGATGTTCTTCAATGCTTCTGTGACTATAGTTTCGCTGAAAATGCTGTCAAGCAGCGAAACTATAGTCACAGAAACATTGAAGAACATCCTAGAACATCCAGAATTCGAAGGGCTCCAGTTAGCTCACACACTGGCTACGTCCTTCACCTACAAAAACCAACAGTGAAGCCAGAGAAGTAGTCTCCAAGTCTGTATGTAATACTACAGTTGATTGTCAAACGAAATTATTAAATACACAGGAAATAGAAGTATGCTACGACTGACCACTGCCGCACTGATGTATAATTTTCACTTTACTGTGACAATAATGACTGTCATTCGAAGTTAAACTGAATTTAAAAAATCCAATAAAGTGATTTTGTTTCACAATAAAAATGAAAAACATTTACCTGATTAAACGAACTGCCATTATCACCGTAGCTTCACTAATTGTAGTTACATCATCAGCAGCTACCAGTTTCAAAAAATCAACCACATACGTTATGATTTTTGGTTTACGATCAATTATAATAACTGACCAGTTTTCTCTATGTTGACACATGTTTCCAAGTATTCTGAATATTCGTCCATTAATACTATCTTCTTTTGGGCCATGTCGTTTTAACAGTTGATGCAAGACTGCGAGTATATTGTGTTCCTTGAGCTGAAACATTAAATAACAATAAAAATTGCTCTTACAATAGATGTTACTGTCAACTTTTCAGCTACCGCGCCATTCTACTATTTATTCAAAATATCTGAGAATATTTTAAATGGGTATTATATCTTTTTAATATTGATAACAATTCTTTTTGCAGCTCTGTCTGGCCAGAAAAAGCAAAAATAACTAACATTACATTTAAGAATTTTCTCTTATTATTTACCAATAAGATTTCTTTTCTTGTCTTTTTGCTAAGGATTAAGAATTTAAATTTCCTAAAACAACACATACAAAATCAAACTATATATATATATATATATATATATATATATATATATATATATATATATATATATATATATATATATATATATATATATATATTAATGGTTAATAAAAATGTATGCCTGTGTTTTACTTTTGCTGTTTAATTATATGATAATTTCCTACCCAAGTTCTTCCCAGTGCAACGACTTTATAACCCTATATGACTAGATATATCAGCAGTAATAAGGAGCACAAAGTCTTGAACTGAAGGCCTAATCAATATGAGATTTTCGTCAAGACTAATCAGATAGTAAGTATTCACTTTAAGTATTTCTGTAAGCTAACGTGGTAACATGCTAACCTTGTATTTGCTGAATTATTAAAATTACTCCTAACTTTGCAGAGTTATTAAAATAAAATTGTCTCGTCTCTGTTGGGCTAATTAGTAATACAAAAATTAAATTTGAGAGCTTAGACTAAGTAATGTTTCTCTCTTCCTTCTGAATAATCAGGATGGGATTTAAATTACTATTACCGGTTTCGAGTGTTTCATATGTTAACATTTACATGACAAAACTTAACAATTTCACGTTAAATAGAAGAAACATAAGTAGAGCCAAATATTCTTGTACACCTACTTAAAACGTTAATTATTTTTTTTGAAGAGCGTTGCTTACCTCCCTAACACATTTTACATCCATGCAACAATTTCCCAATATACTTAGCACAACATCTACAATACTTCTTTGGCTTGACTGAAGACATTTAATAATAGGTTGTAAGCAGTGTTTTTCCCTCAGGATGTTAATGTTTTCTTTACATCTGGGCCAATCTACTTCTTTCCTGATTCCAAGCAATATGTTCAATCTTTTTGACGAATCTTCCGATTCTTTTAAAGCACATAAAAGCTTTAAAAACTCAGTCATTTTTAAGCTTTTATAAAAGTGGTTTTATGTTGAGTCTGAATAATTATATCCAATTTTTAAGTTAAAAATAAATTATTTGCCATTCTTATTTATTTACCTTTATGTGCTGTCATCTGTCATTCTTATGTCATCTTTCATTTGTCCTCTGTCACATGCTTAGCTTAGAATATAAAACAACAGCAATGAAGAATAGACATTATAAAACACACTATTTCACAGTAATGTTCACAGGCTGTTCACTGACCGGCCAAAACCTCTAAAAATGAATCATCAAATGGGAGGTTCAAGATGGCTGACACGTCCTACGTCCTTTGATTTATATAGCACAAATCTGGAAATGCTGCTGCTTAACATTGCTAATATTAATATCTAGGATAATTGCCTAACCTAATTACCCATTATATTAATGCTAATATTATAAGGTCTCATCTTACCCAACCTGACAGTTTTGTCCTAAGATAAACGTTTCTCTATGAAAACACTAGCAGAGAATAGATATGCTGTTGGTTTTTCTTCTGACCGGAGCTAGAGAGCGCCAAAAGCGTAAACAACGACCTGTCCAGCTTTGTCCATTTTAATGCTTGAAACTAAGGCCACTAAAACTAGGTTCCTATACAGACGTGAAATGCGAATTGCGATACGTATCCCTAATCATTTTAAACAATGTTGCATATTATTTAAATTATGCCAATAGGAATGCGTTATGAACCTAGCTTAAGCTTGTGCGTGCCTATTTGCAGTTTATCAAATTTAGTTTCAAATCATTATATTTTCTGTACAAAATTAACCTACTATTGTGATAAAAAACTGAGGTTGGATACTGTGGTTGGAAACTGAAAGAAAAAGCAGAGTCACCACAAAAACCAAAAAATAATAACATAGTTTTGCGCTAGATACGTATTTCGACAACAAAGTTGTCTTCATCAGTAACTGTCGCTAAACTAATTGTATGGGCAAAATTATCCTATTTTATATACCTAAACTATAAACTAGAAATGATGTAATCTCAATGATGCGATACCGGATGATGACGCAGTACCGGATGTTGCAAAAACCCTATGATGAAATACCGGATGATGCAACATCAGATACGTCAGTACCGGATGGTGTAACACCGGATAACGGAACGTAATTCACGGACTATTGTTCTGGCAGTGGATACGCCCAACCGGTTGTGTCGATGTTTGAAAGCAACCATGGATTATCTCGTCCTATTTCAAAAACCGGACCCACATCTGAATTCATCAAATTCTGTGGATTCACCTTGCGGATTTCCCAACTTTCCAAAACATCTAATTTGCGATAATCCCTGGTTGCCTCCAACAACTTAAGATTACTATCGCCTGTACCTTATGCCCGAGTCAATCATATGTTCGGCAACGCTAGATTTTTCTGCCCTATTGAATCTGAAATGAGCTATGTGCCCTTTAAATCTTGTTGTTATTGATCTCCGCGTTTGCCCAATATAGATTTATCGCAATTATTACATGATATTTGATAAATGCTCGATTTT
The DNA here is from genome assembly GCA_964006375.1 of Tillus elongatus. Lineage (NCBI taxonomy): Eukaryota > Metazoa > Arthropoda > Insecta > Coleoptera > Cleridae > Tillus > Tillus elongatus. The sequence continues at coordinate 241,704,790 of OZ023263.1, read as the reverse complement.
TGTCGGAAGTCAATAATATCCTTTGGCCTACCCAAAAGGTTCTTCAAATTATCAACTTTATAAACAACTCTCAAGTCGTTATCTTTGAATATAAACAATAAAAAATTCTGAAATTAAAATTTTAAAAATGTACACTGAACATATGCTTATAGTTATAGATTAAACTACTGCATGCTATTATGTAGTTTCATTTACCTCAAAATTTCCATATACCACATGAAGAGACAGTAATCATGAAAATTCACTAAGTACCTTATTCTCAGATTCTAAGGTATTAGCTGAGTCTTACTATTTGCTTATGTCGTAGGTAAACAAAGAAGAAGATAACCTAGAATTCGACTCCTCCCACCTTAGACCAGGGAGAAGTTCTCCCTGGTCTAAGCCTCCCACTGACAATTTGTAAAATAACAAATGACAATGACAAATAGCTAACTGGCGTTGTCAGATTTAACTAGGAAAGGGCGATGGGTTTTTAATACGTTGGAGAATGAGAGACTTAATATTTATACATAATAAAACGTAGTTCTATATTGCCTTTAAACAAATTGAATCACTTTCATTAAAATTTTTATTTATTACTATATATTGTCTGATATCTTCAAATTCAGATTACAGTTTTGGCAAATGGCAACCACGCTGATTGTTTATTGTAACATATTATGTAGCCTGTTCGTTTGAAGTTTAATTTGGAGCATTTGTTTGCAATAGCAACCCTGATATATCTGTTGACCTTGTCTAACACTATAGGCACCCATTCAGAGGTAATTTCAGGTTATATCGTAAATTATTTATTTTTTATTTGGTTATAACTCAAACTGAGGGAATTAAGTTCAAATTTGGTAGAGAGGACAACTGATACGATATCTATGTGCGCGTAAAGTTTTAGTTTCATACTTCTAGTAATTTAAAAGATATTGTTTTTAAACAGTTTTTCGCATTTTTTTCTGAAAGTATGCAAGTGTCAAAACTGTCTAACGAACTTATCCAAGCTATTAACGAAATGAAGGGAATTGCCAAATTTGGTTTTGATTGGTGCAGTATTTTTTGAGTTATCGGTTGGATCCTGATAATATTCTCAAGGTTTTCTCTCCTTGTATGCTCAGTATTATCTTTATAAAGGAGATATAAAACGATGATAAGAATATACATCCTATTTAAAAAAAAATCATTACCGGGGTTTCATCTTTTATATTACTATCAGATTGGAAACACCTTTAATGAATTTTATGTAACCTAGAGGCGGCATATTTGCTTATCATTATCATAGACAAAACTTATTTATTCCATAATATTCTATCACAGAATATAGTAGTGTTCTGCTACTGTACTAAATACAAACCAAAAAGGTTATCGGTTATGGTTATAATCGATCCCTTTTCGATATCAAAAATCGAAAAACTGTTGGTGACAAATCATAGATCATTGAATTAATCTATGAACGAATAGTCTAATCAATTTCCAACAGTTCCAGTTCCAACTTCCAATGTCCAAAACGTCAATGTTATTTACTGACATTAGAAAGTAATGTAATTTTTGGAAATGTGGAAATGTTATGTGTACAAACAGTTTTTAATATTTTTAACGACCCAAATAGTAATATAATTTAGTGTCGGTTTTTAATTGTGGCGTTGTTAATTTCTGCTTTATTGTTCTTTAAAAAAAATCATGTATTATCGAATTTAGCATCACGTCACGAATGGTAGTGTTCAATATTTCAATATGCAGTTGGATGGTTGTTGTAAATAGGTTATCATACGATGCAATCTAATTTGAAAACCAAGGAAATGTTTATTCAACGGGCTTTGGAGAAAATTCTTAATGATAAGGAGATCAAAAGGTCTCACCACTCCCAGTTAAAGAGAGCCTGTGAGGTTGCACTTGGTGAGTTATAACATAGTCTATTTGTCTAGTGGCCCATGTTTTGTATAATTTCACAGTTTCTGTTGTGTTTGTTATGCCCATTTGTTATCAATAGGAGCCCTTATCATAAATTTATGTTATTTCATTGTAGGATTAAATCGACTAAAAAGTATAGCTTTACGGAAAGTCAAATTTTTAGAGTACATTTCAAAGAGATTTTCAAGCCCCAATTTGCTTTTTACATCAAAAATTGTGTTGTTTATTAAGTCACTTGTAAAAATAATACCTGCATCTATATTAATAGTTGACATATGCTAATAGTTAAGCCATTTATAAATCTATAAATTATGTATAAAGTGTTTGAGTCTCTTAAAATTCTTACTTCTTATTCGTCCTGTAAAATATTGCTTTAATAGTTACAATTAGTGGATGGAATTATTATTAAATTTTATTTATAAAATATTTACATCAGACAGAAAGAATACTAGTACAAAAGGTAACATATGTATTTTTTGTTTTGTTTGTTAATTTGTTACTGTTCTGACAAGTTTCACACCCATTACGAGTAATGTATACATGTTGTATGAAACAAATAAAGCATTATTATTAATAATAAGTTGTTTGAGGTTTGTGAATGTTTCACTTAAATACATATTTCGGTGATGGTCGACTTTACCGCAACTGGAATCAAGCAAAACAGCGCACACCACAAGAAAGAGTACGTAACGTAGATAAATAATCAGCAAAAAATTTTATGGAAAAACCATAAATAGCAGAATAAATGATAATTAAAGTTATGAAAAATGCACTATTTTCAAGTTTCGAACTGTCACTTTTCAACAGCGTTGCCACATTTAATATTAAATTCCAAGAGTGTTTTGCCGCTTGAACGCAACAAAAGATCTTAAATGCTTTTTACACATACTCCTGCCGACCTGACTTTCTGGACCTGACAAGACACCACCTTGTCAAAATAAAAGCTGAAACTGTTTTAAGTTTTATAAGTCATTGTGCCATAGTTACCACATAAAATTCCCCTAAAGAAAAAAGGAGACAAATACTACCCTGTAATAAGGAAATAGATTCGAAACTGACAACAACGCCTATCTGCATGAAATATGTCAACAAAACAACAGTCATAACCTGTGGTACAAAAATATACGTTTTTATTGTAAATCTAAACGTTTTAATTGCTTTTATCACTGAAAGGTTATTAAAAACGAAATATACCACATTGTTTAATCTCAATAAAAATGTGCCCATGGTATGTTAGGTTAGGTTTGTATGTGAGTGGGCCATATCGGCCCTCCACCGCGACCTTAAGGTCTATTGTGGCTCACGCCTAAAGTCTATATTTCGCCCAACAAATCCAGCCTTCTGCAGAAGTCGATAATCTTTGTGGGCGAAAGTTGATCCAGGTCTTCTGGAGCAAGCTTTACCTTGCCAAAGAGCAGTTATCTAGTCCTGTCCGCTGCCGGACAGTAACACAGCACGTGCTCTGCTGTTTCTTTATTCTCCATGCACAGCCGGCACTCGGTCTCCTGACCGACCCCAATATGGTGCATGTGGTGCCGCAAGCGGCAGTGTCCTGTATACAGGCCGACTAGAGTTCTCAGTTGTTGTCTGTTCAACTCTAGAAGCTTTTTAGCCCTTGACTCAGACAGGCCATTTATGAAGGCCTTAGAGTGGGCTAATCCTGGAAGATTTTGCCAATATTGGATTGTCATTCTTTCTGTCCAGGTCTTTAAGGTGCGTTTTGGTGTGCAAGATGTTATCCCCAGCACCGGTTCTGGTCCAACAAAGTTACTCTGGGCCCCACTCTTGGCAAGCGCGTCGGCCGCAACATTGCCGTCATGGTCCGAGTGACCCGGTATCCAGACCAGCGACACCTCATTACAGCTGCCCAATTCGTTAAGCGCAGATTTACAACTCCATACCATCTTTGAATTACACCGGTAGGAACCAAGAGCCTTTATTGCAGCTTGGCTATCTGCATATATCTTTATCGATTTGTTTGTGCGCAGGTCTTTTAAACTTCCCTTGCACACATCTCGATGGCATACACTTCTGCCTGGTGTATGGTTGCGTACTTGCCGAGGCTAGCTGATAGTCTAGCATCGGTGCTGCCCCCATATGCGCCGGCTCCTACTCCCAAATTGGTTTTGGAGCCGTCAGAGTACCAGCAGAGGTCCGCTCTCAACAGGGTCCATTGATTCCGGTCCCAGTCCTCCCTTTCCGAGAGGACGGTCTTGAAAGACAGATCTCTGCTGATTTTTGTAGGCATCAAGTCTGAGACCATTCCCAGTATCCTGTGACAATCACTGTCATCAAGGAGACCGGACCCTCTCAGATTGACTTCCCTCTGCATGTTATCTGCCGTTTGTTTTAGTCTGTACGTTGTCCACCTCGCCACCCTCTCCAACCATATCTGAAGTGGGGGAATATTGAGGAGGACCTCCAGAGCGGCTGATGGTGCGGTGCTTATCGCTCCCGTTATCATCAGACAAGCTTGTCTCTGTAGATGAGCCAGTTTGGCCTTCGCGATACCACGAAGTACCTTAGGCCACCAAACTATGGCTCCATATGTTATCATTGGCCTGATAACCACTACATAGAGCCAGTACATCTGTTGGGGGTTTGTTCCCTAGTTGTTACCACAGATTCTCCGGCAGGTCCACAGGGACAGTTTTGCCCTGCAGATAACGTTTTCTAACTGTATGTCCCAGTTGAGCTTCTTATCTAGGATAACTCCCAGATATTTTGCTTGGTCCGAAAATGGAATGGTTTCTCCCATAAGAATAGGTGGTTTTAATTTGTCCAACCTTCTTCTTCTGGTAAATGGAACAATGATCGTTTTGCGAGTGTTCACAAACATCTGTTCCCTCTGGCACCAATCATTGATTACATTTAGTGCTTCCGGAAGAGTACTAGCCAGTTCCTCCTCAGATTTGCCTCTAACCATTATGACGAGATCATCAGGATACGCCTGGACCTCAACCTCCCAGAGTTCGAGAATAGCCAGCAGATCGTCCACAAAGAGGGACCACAGCAGGGGGGATAGTACGCCCCCCTGAGGGCACCCCCTCGCAGCCCTGACCCCGACCACCTCCCCCTGCAATGAGGTAATAATGGTCCGATTGTGCAGCATGTTTCCGATCCAGCCACAAATGGTAAGTTCCACCCCCCTAGCGATAGTGGCCTCGTAGAGGGAGATAGGTAATGCATTATTAAATGCTCCTTCGATGTCGAGAAATGCTGCCACCGCAACCTCTCCATTTTCCAGAGAGTGGGTGATTTTCTCGACGAGGTTATTGAGCGCTAACTGGTATACAGGGCACCCTAATACATTTTAAGGCACTCCCGATGACAGGCCCTGACTATAAACTCGAATAATCTGAGTTGGGGTTAAGTGATAAAATCTTCGCTATTGTTTTCACTAACTGGTTGAATCTGCATATAAGGATTCCCTCTTGTCAGAAATCCTCTGAAGTCATCACAGTGCCATATTTGACATCAACTCACGCTTTAAAAGATGATGTCCTTGCAAATGCCAGCTTCTCCACATAAGTAATTCATCTTGCATTGTGCACTTATTTTTCACAAAATTGAAGACACCTTGTTTGTTGACTTTCCACTGCGCATCTGCTAAACAAACATCAGGTCTTGTTTTTAACAAATCCTCTGAACTTGTGCCTTACTTCTAGAGCTAGAAGTGATTAAGCAGTTCACACATATACTTTAAATAGCATCAATCAAGTAAAAACATTATTTTCCTGTAATACACTGCAGCTAAATGATTTATAAGGCCAGAATCGTGAAACTTAGTACAATCAATAAGGGTTTGCTGGAGTTTCTGAGGCTTCTGGGAGTCATGATAGATAACTCTCTGAAGTGGTTCTAGCATCTGGAAGAGTTACATTGTAGACAAATTCTGCAGAACTTAAATCTGTTATTTTATAGAATAGTTGGTAACATTGGCACTCTCACAATTAATCTTTTTGTTTTGTTTTGCAGAAGAAATACGAAAGGAAGTAAAGAACGATGAGCAGTCCGGAGAGGATGCCACATCAAGTGCTCTTCCCTCTCCTAAATATGGTGATGCCAACATATTAACTACTGAGAAGTATTTCCTGCCGTTTGAGTTGGCATGCCAGAGCAAGTCATCCCGCATTGTAGTTACTGCACTAGATTGTTTACAGAAATTGATCGCCTACGGTCATCTTACTGCCAACATACCAGATTCCACCACGCCCGGTAGATTGCTGATTGACCGAATTGTTGAAACTATATGTTCGTGTTTTACGGGACCCCAAACTGATGAAGGTAGGAGCTTTTTGTTTATTTTTTAAGATTTACAGTGTAGTCTGGATATTTATTTATTTATTTAAATACAGCCCAACAGTACACGACAAGTAACAGGGCCTCTAATTTAGTAGGTACACAAAAACTGCAAATAGAAATAAACAAAATAATTCATAATGCTGGTGAAGTAAAATAAAACCAAATCTGTCAGTCCACAACTAATTTTAGATAAAATAACAATAATTAATACAAAACAACCCGTTAACTGCGCTAAACTTTTTTTTCCCTCAGGGCTCATTCGCTGCGTTGCTGCCCCGATAACACTGCACCCTTTGGTTTATTGTGCATGCGCTAAACTTTACCAAACTGTGTGATAGAATTAACCAACCCAATATTGCTACCATGAAACTACCTGACAGGAATTCAGAACTTATTTATTTGTTTTTGTTTTGTTATGTATTGATTTAAAGACCCAACAGACAGAGTTCCCATTATAGGATATTAAAGACAAAAAGTACATATACCCATACACAATTAAGAAATACAATAGCCCTAGATTAATAATTTAAAAAAAATTGCAAATAAAATTTAGTCTATTATCTATCAGTAGTCCACAATATTTGGCCTCTTGTACTTCTTTTAAAACATCATCACAAAGCTGATATTGGAAATTACATTGTTTGTTGAAGATAACAAAGTTACACTTGTCACTATTGGGTTTGATTCTATTATCACTAGTCCATAAGTATATAACATTCAGTTCTCTCTCCTTGCTCTGGTGCCTAGTCATGGATGGCCTGCTGGGGAGGCTCGCGGGAGGGGGGTATGAGGTACAGGGCTATGCGGACGACATTGTCATCATAGTCCGAGGAAAGGTTACACAGTCAGTGTGGGGGCACATGCAGACAGCACTGAAAGTGGTGGACGGTTGGTCAAGGGCTCGGGGTGAGCCCCGAGAAAGCAACCGTCATACCGTTTACGAGGAGGATGAAGTGGGAGAGCCACAGAACCCTCACTCTATATGGTAGGAACATTCCAACGCCAGGGAGGTAAAATATCTTGGACTCTAAGCTAACCTGAAATGGTCACGTTGAAAAAATACTGCGTAAGGCAGTCATGACCTTAGCTGTCACTAGGAGGCTATATGGAAAAAAGTTGGGACTAAGACCTAGTATAACCCACTTGGTGTACACAAGGGTGGTCAGACTATCGTTGACATACGCGACACTGGTGGCTTAAGGTCACACAATCCAGTGCCAAACAAAAACTATCCAATGATGGCTTGCCTAGGCATCACGGGGCCATGTCTTCAACTCCAACAGCTGCCATGGAGGTGTTGCTGGACATGCCCCCCCCCCCTACACTTAGTTATTATGGGGGAGCCCAGGCTAGGACTATAATACAGACTAGCCTGCAATGGTAGACTGAAGATCAAGCTAGGCTTCAGGGGCCACTGCAAAATTCAGGAGATTGTGAAGGAGCCCATGCTTGAAATGAGGTCAGACTTCGCGAGCCCGCGAATCTGCAGGGAAAACAACTTTACAGTGGAAATCCTCGACCGCTAGGCATGGCGGGAAGAGACGCCGGGCATACCATGGGACGCGCTCGTCTGGTTTACTGACGGATCCGGCGGGGAGCGTGGGACGGGGGCAGGTGTTTATTCGGAAGGACCAAGTCATAGTATTTCCCTCGTAGCCCATGCAACGGTCTTTCAAGCCAAAATGTACGCCATCCTGCACTGTGTGCAGGAGAACGAGAGGAGGAGCTACACCAACAAGCAGATCCTCATAGCCACAGGCAGCCCTTAAGGCCATAAATAGCCCAGGGGTAATTTCCTGGCTGGTGAGTGAGTGCTGAGACGAGATGAGCGAGCTGGCTGGGCAGAATGAGGTCACCCTCATCTGGGTGCTGGGTCACTCGAGCTTCAAACGAAAAAACTGACAGTCTCGCAAAAAGAGGGTCAGTAGAACCATGTATGGGACCAGAACCGGCTCTGGGCGTGACAAAGAGCACTGCCAGGGGAGCCATTAAGTCCTGGGTCAGAAACCAACACAAGGTGTACTGGGCAGGCTGTCCAGGGCTCAGACATAGGAAGTCAATAGTTGACGAACCCAGTTCAAAGAGAGCTGTGGAGCTGCTAAATCTTAGCAGAGGACAGTTTAGAAACATCACAGGTCTCTTGACGGGACACATGGCCGTCAAGAAGCACCTGCATAAAATGAGGGGGTTCGAGGGGGACCTCGCATGCAGACTCTGTGGCGAGGGGGAGGAATCAGCCCAGCACATGTTGTGCAAGTGTAAAGCTCTGGACCGCAAAAGACAACTGATCTACGGTCAGTCTAGACCGGAGACAGAGCATTATAAAACTTCACCCTACCAATCGCTGTGCAGACTAGTTTAAAAGTACAGTGTTTTTGGAATGGGTGGAGTAAAAGACTAAGGGCATGCACAATAAGCCAAAGATTGCAGTGCTATCAGGGGGGCAAAGCCGCGGATGAGCCCTGAGGAAGTAAAAAAATATATAACATTCAGGTCACTATGTGCTTTTCAGATGATCTCTTTCATTTTCCCCGAGTAGAGAATCATGGTGTCATCAGTGTAGGGTTGTAAATTTCCTGATAAATTGCATTTCTCCAAGTCATTGATGTAAATTAAGAACAGGATTGGTCCCAGAATTGATCCCTGAGGCACTCCGAATTTAATAAGCTGTTTCTCCTTATTTACATTATTAATTCCCGTGTACTGATACCTGTCATACACAAATAGCTCTTGAAAATTTACAGGGTAGGTCCACAAACTCCTATTGACTCTAAATTATTTAATAGTAACTCCTATTGACTCTAATTTATTTAATAGTATCCCATGATCAACTACATCGAAGGCTTTACATAGATCAAGGAAGACTCCTATCACACTCTGTCTATTGTCAATATTCTTAATATATAAATTCCATTGCTGTCATAATAGCTGTTTGAGTTCCTCGTGTATTTAGGAGTGTTCTCTTCCCGTAAACGAGGTGATCTATGACTTTAAGAGAGGAAACTACGATGGAATTAACCACTTTATTTCATCGGTGGACTGGGAGTCATATTTGAGCAGTTCTAATGTGAATATTGCAGTGGAGCAGTTCTATAATATCCTTTACTCAGCCATGAACACTTTCATTCCTTTGAAGACCCCGAAGAGTGTCAGGTCTTCCTTTCCTCACTGGTACAGTCATGAATTGAAAGAGTGTATATTCCGAATGAAGGCTGCCCACAAAATGTTTAAAGCAACAGGTCATCGAGATGATTACTTGCGTTTTTTTGAACTGCGTACCCAATGTGGACAGTTGACAGAAAATTGTCAACTTTTACATCTATCTAAGATTGAAGAAAAACTTGCCTCTGATCCTCAATCGTTTTGGCAATATGCCAAACAAAGAGATGGTCAGAACTATTATCCAGCGGAAATGTATCTTGGGGATAAAAAAAAAAGCAGGGACGCTGGTGACATAGTAAATCTATTTTCTGAAAACTTTTCTGAAGTGTATAACCCCTCTTACTGTTACGTTCCGGAGCCTGACTATGTTATGGAAGCGCGTGTGAGCACCCTTAATGTAACCCTAAGTGAAGTCTTCACAAAAATATCATTATTACTAAAGAATAAACTCTCTGGTGGTCCTGATGGGGTTCCACCTTGTCTTCTGAAGCAATGCATTTATTCTGTTAGGTTCCCCATGTATTTAATTTTCAACATGTCCCTCAATCAGGATGTATTTCCTGACTTCTGGCAGACCAGTTATTTAAGACCGTTTCACAAGTCTGGTTGTAACCAAGATATAAAAAATTACAGAGGTACCTGCATGTAGTCTACATTACCTAAAATGCTGGATTCTTTAGTCAACGACTGTCTAACTTGGGCATGTAAAAATGTTATTATTGAGCAACAACATGGTTTTATGAAAGGACGCTCGGTCATAACCAATCTGATGTCCTATCAAAATGTAATTCTAAATGCATTCGAGAATGGTCATCAGGTTCACTCTATATACACTGATGTCACTAAAGCATTTGATCGGGTTAATCACAAATTACTTATCGCAAAAGTAAATGGCTATGGTATTCGGAGCAAGCTTTTGGACTGGATTAGTAGCTTTTTAGTCAACAGATCTCAGTTTGTTGAGATTGGGAACCACATTTCAAACTCAGTTGAGGTCTTATCAGTTGTACCATAGGGCAACCACTGTGGCCCCTTTCTTTTTAACCTATTTATTAACGATTTGTATTCTTGCTTTAATTCTTCCCAGTTCCTTTTATTTGCGGATGACCTGAAGGTTTTCAGGGTTGTCAGGAATGAATTGGATTGCCTTGAGTTGCAGAGTGATATTGAAAATCTTGTTCGGTGGTGTTCAGTCAATTGCCTAGATTTAAATTTAGAAAAGTGTCTTTCTATGGTGTTTAGTAGAAACCACACTGTCTTTAACCATACTTATTCCATTAATTCAGTAAACCTCACTGCTTGTATCTACTGTGAAAGTTCTTGGTATTTTGTTTGACACCAAATTAAGTTTTTCCCAACACATTCTAGATATTTACCTGAAATCATGTAGGCTTCTGGGTTACGTACAGAGAGTATCATCAGATCTCTCAATCACATCATTTAAAATGTTATATAGCGCAATAGTGCACCCTTCATTAGAATATGGTTCTGTCATTTGGAGCCCCTTCTATGTAGTTAACTCTGTGATGCTGAAAAAGGTTCAGCACAGATTTTTAAGATGCACAGCTTATAGATTAGGGATTCCTTGTAACGATTATAAATATGACTATGATGATCTTATGTCGCGATTAAATTTAACCACACTGTCCAATCGAAGAATACAAACTGACCTTTGCTTATTCTTTAAAATAATTTCTGGTGAAATTGATTCCCCATATTTGCTCAGCCAGATCGGCATACATTTTTTTTTTTTTTTAATTTTAACAACACACCACGAGGGTGTTGACAAGGAGGAAAGAGGCAACTTGTTAATTCTGGACTTGAAGGTTTGGAGGTTCGGAGCAGAAGGAAAAACATGTGCTGGCAAGGAATTCCACAACTTGGAAGTCCTCGCGACAAAAGAGCGGGCATAACAAGATGTTCTATGTCTGGTGACCTGGACAGTAAAAGGGTGCATTCGCTCTGTTCCCCTGGTAGATCTGTTGGGGACAACAGGTGGAGGAACTATGGAAGAAAGCTCTTCTGAGCAGTGCCCGTGCAGATATCTATAAAAGAGAGAGAGATCACCAACGGCACGTCGGTGGGCAAGGGATGGCAGCTTTTGGGTGAGGGTAGGGTCACCGATGAGACATATAGCTCTCTTTTGAATGGAGTCCAGGATAGCTAGTGTAGAAGCGGCAGCGGCACCCCAGATGTGGGAGCAGTATTCGAGGTTTGGCCTTATTTGTGAAGTATATAAAGTATAGAGATTAGCTGATGAAAAGTATTTGCGAGCCCGGAAGAGGAAACCTAATTTCTTAGCAGCCGCTTCTGCAATTGATGTGACATGTTTTTTTTTTTTTTTTTTTTCCCTCAGGGCTCGTCCGCGGCCTTGCCGCCCCGATAGCACCGCAACCCTTGGTTGATTGTGCATACCCCTAGTCTTACTCCACCCATTCCAAAATCACTGTGCCTTGAACTAGTCTGCACAGCGATTGGTAGGGTGAAGTTTTATATTGCTCTGTCTCCGGTCTAGAGTGACCGTAGATCAGTTGTCTTTTCCGGTCCAGAGCTATACACTCGCACAAGATGTGCTGGGCTGATTTCTCCCCCTCGCCGCAGAGTCTGCATGCGAGGTCCCCTTCGAACCGCCCCATTTTATGTAGGTGTTTCTTGACGGCCATGTGTCCCGTCAAGAGACCTGTTGTGTTTCTGAGCTGTCCTCTGCTAAGGTTTAGCAGCTCCACAGCTCTCTTTGAACTGGGTCCGTCAATTATTGACTTCCCATGTCTGAGCCCTGGACAGTCCGCCCAGTACACCTTGTGTTGGTTTCTGACCCAGGACTTAATGGCTCCCCTGGCAGTGCTCTTTGACACGCCCAGAGCCGGTTCTGGTCCCATAAATGGTTCTGCTGACCCCCTCTTTGCGAGACTGTCAGCTTCTTCATTGCCTTTGACCCCCGAGTGACCCGGCACCCAGATGAGGGTCACCTCATTCTGCCCAGCCAGGTCGCTCGTCTCGTCTCGACACTCACTCACCAGCCAGGAATTTACCCGTGGGCTACTTAGTGCCTTAAGGGCTGCCTGGCTGTCTGTGGCTATGAGGATCCGCTTGTTGGTGTAGCCCCTCCTCTTGTTCTCCCGCACACAGTGCAGGATGGCGTACATCTCGGCCTGAAACACCGTTGCATGGGCTCCGAGGGAAATACTGTGACTTACCCTCGGTCCTTCCGAGTTAACACCTGCCCCCGTCCCACGCTCCCCGCCAGATCCGTCCGTGAACCAGACGAGCGCGTCCCGTGGTATGCCCGGTGTCTCCTCCCGCCATGCCCCGCGATCAGGGATTTCCACTGTGAAGTTGTTTTCCCTGCACATTCGCGGGCTCGCGAAGTCTGACCTCATTTCAAGCATGGGTTCCTTCACGATCTCCTGAATTTTGCAGTGGCCCCTGAAGCCTGGGTTGATCTTCAGTCTACCATTGCAGGCTAGTCTGTATAGTCCTAGCCTGGCCTCTCCCATAATAACGAAGTGTAGGGTGGGTAGATCCAGCAACACCTCCATGGCGGCTGTTGGGGTTGAAGACATGGCCCCGTGATGCCTAGGCAAGCCATCATTGGATAGTTTTTGTTTGGCACTGGATTGTGTGACCTTAAGCCACCAGTGTCGCGTATGTCAACGATAGTCTGACCACCCTTGTGTACACCAAGTGGGTTATACTAGGTCTTAGTCCCAACTTTTTTCCATATAGCCTCCTAGTGACAGCTAAGGTCATGACTGCCTTACGCAGTATTTTTTCAACGTGACCATTTCAGGTTAGCTTAGAGTCCAATACGACCCCAAGATATTTTACCTCCCTGGCCATTGGAACGCTCCTACCGTATAGAGTGAGAGTTCTGTGGCTTTCACACTTCCTCCTCCTCGTAAACGGCACGACGGTTGCTTTCTCGGGGCTCACCCCGAGCCGTGATCAACCGTCCACCCTTCCACCACTTTCAGTGCAGTCTGCATACGCTCCCACACTGCCTGTGTGACCTTTCCTCGGACTATGATGACAATGTCGTCCGCATAGCCCTGTACCTCATACCCCCCTCCCGAGAGCCTCCCCAGCAGGCCGTCCACGACTAGACACCAGAGCAAGGGAGACAGAACGCTCCCCTGCGGACACCCCGCCGCGACCCCCGCCAGCAGAGTCCCTCCCGCGAGTGAGGTGAACACCGCCCTGTCCCTGAGCATGGAACCGATCCACCTGCAGCAGGTCTCCTCTATTCCACGCTCCCGGGCAGCTGCCAGAACCGATCCGAACGAGGTGTTGCTAAAGGCCCCCTCTATGTCTAGGAAGGCCCCCAGCGCCACCTCCTTGTTCTCCAGCGTATTCTCCAGTTTCAGCACCAGTTGGTGCAGTGCTGTTTCTGTTGAGAATCCTGCTCTGTATGCATATTGTCCGCAGTGTAGAGGATATGCTTCCAGTACACCGCCCCTAATGTGCCGGTCGAGCAGTTTTTCCACTGTTTTCAGCAAGAAGGACATGAGACTTATTGGCCTCAGGGACTTTGCCTGGTCTGTTGGACGCCCAGGTTTAGGAATAAATACAACCCTGGCCAGTCTCCATGCCCTCGGAATGTACCCCAGATCCAGGCTGGCCCTCATAATGAGGGTAAGCACCGGCGCCAGTATATCTATCCCCTGTTGGAGCATGATGGGCATTATTCCATCAAATCCCGGCGATTTGTATGGCTTAAAGCTGTTAATGGCCCATCTGATTTTGCTCCAGGTAACCACCTCTTTAGCGACTGTCCAGTCTACTCTAGATGCCCGCCTATAAGGCGCCTCTATTTCTGAGTGTTCCCAGTCCGGAGGTGATTGGTTTATTATGTTACAGCCGGGGAAGTGCGTCTGGAGTAAAATTTCCATAGTTTCCTCCCCCGAGCTTGTAAAGCCTCCCGTGGGTGTTCTAAGGGAGCCTATGTTAGTCTGAGGGCCCTTAGACAGGATCTTGTGTAGTCGAGCACTCTCGGACGTGTTTTCCACTTCTTCGCAGTGCCTCCTCCACGACTCCTTCTTGGCGTCCCTCAGTCTTTTGTTATAGGTCGATAGGGCCTGTCTATATTCATCCCATGCTCCCGACCTTTTGGCCGCGTTAAACAGCTTACGAACCTGCGTCCTCCTTTGCCTGAGGTCCTCGTTCCACCATGGGACGTTCCTGGTGGACACCCTCATTTTCAGGGGGCAGTTGGCGTTATAGGCCGAGGTAATTGCGTCTCGCAATTGGACTGCTGCAATCTCGAGGTCTATTGAATCCCTTATGGCCCTCTCAACCCCCCGCAGTTCCACAGCTAGGTCTGCCCTGTAGGCTTCCCAGTCCGCCTTGCGGGGGTCCCGGTACCATACCGTTTCTCTTTCGACTTTGGCGATTTCAAACCGGATGTATCTGTGGTCTGAGCTACTCACTTCCCCAGACACAGCCCAGCTTTTAACAAAGTCACCCAGAAACTGGGTGGAAACTGTTAGGTCTAAAACTTCCTCACGCCGTGTTGTGACGAATGTCGGTTTATTACCTCTATTCAATATGTCTAAATTAAATTTCATAAAGAATTGTAAAAGTGCCTCACCCCTAGAGTTTGTGTCCGAGCTACCCCACAACTCATGGTGCGCATTCGCATCCATGCCGATGATGGTCTGCCATCCACCTGCTCTGCTACCCACCATCAGCTGCTCCAATTCGTTGGGTGGAGGAGGGTCCGTGCTGTCCCCTGGCAGATAGGCTGACGCGACAGTAATGTCCCTCAGCCCATCCGCTCCTCCACATCGGATTTTGATCGTTGCCAGGTCCCTGGAACAGAAATTCATTAGAGGGAGAAACTCTATCCCTTCCCTGACAAAAATGCAGGCCCTCGGATTCTCGCTGGACCTGCTGTAGATGAGCTTCCCATTAGCTCCGCCGAGTCCCTTGATCTCTCCTTTGTAGGAGTACGGTTCCTGGATGAGGGCCACATCCGTGTTCCTCAGAGCCATTAGTAGTCCGGCCGTGGCTGCCCTACTGTGTTGGAGGTTGACCTGAAGGAACCTAAGTCCCATTAACCCTTAATTGCTTCCCCAGTGGGCGGAAGCTAACCCTTCCCATGCCCCAGAATGCCTTGAAGGAGGTTCCTTCAAGGGCTCTGTAAGATGTCGGGTCGATCGAGAAGGCGAGCGTCTGTCCTTTCTCCTCTGCCTTCCTGCTTAGAACCGACCAGTGTTGCGTCCCCAGTTCAGGGTTCTGGATCTTAAGTCTGCTGATCACCGTCTCCTGCGGGACGGTGTCAGGGATCCGTACGAGGACCTTGCGTCTCTTTGGGAGTTCCTTGGGCTCGACGGCTGTCAAGTCCGCCCCCTCCCAAATCTGACCGAGGCCCCCGATCGTTTTCCGCAGCCAGTCCCGCGACTGCGGGCCGGCACAGGTTATCCAGAGGATGCCCCCCGTCAGGCGCGTCCGGTGGAACTGAGGCGGGCTCTCCCCTTCCTGAAGAGAGCCCACTGCAGCTACCACCGCAGCCTGGATCAGGTCCGCCTTCCCCTGGTCTAGCGTGACCTCAGGATGGCGTCTGTCAATCACCGCCATCCCGAGGCCCTCCGCAGCCTCCCTGTAAGAGCCAGTCTGCGCCGGTGTTCCGGCCTTAGTTCCTTTGGGAGGTCTGTCTGTAGTAGGCGTGCTAGAGCCAGAGCGCGGCGTCTTCCGACTCGCACTCTCCTCTTGCGCCTTTACAGGCACCCTGGCCCTTTTGGAACGTCTGTCTGTAGTGGGCGTGCTAGAGTTCGAGCGCGTCCTCTTCTGACCCGCACTCCCCTCTTGCGCCTTTACAGGTTTCTCGACCGTCCAGGTCCCGGCCGCCATTTTTTGCGCCCTCCGGAGCTTCTTTCTTTGCGCCCCGGAAAGACGCTTGGACTGCCGGGGCAGTCCCTCTACTCTAACAGTAGAGTCCTCACTGGTGGGGGGGCCCCCGGAGTCCGCGGAGCTCGCCGCCCTCCGGTGGGACCCAGCCTCCAGCTTGGGTGTCGGGGACAGGTCTCTGGCCGAAGCTACCCCCTGATCCCCCGTATCTACGCCGGTCGTGGGACCTCCAGAGTCCGCTGCCGCACCCTGGCTCGTCTCCGTTTCCGGGATAGACTCAAGGCTCAAGTCTGTAGCCGGAGCCACTCCTCGAGCCTCATTGGTTTTGGTTTTATATGTATTTATAATCTTCATGTTGTTCCCACGAGAATGGGGGAAATACTGTCCACACCATCAGAACCCCCTGTGTGGTGCAAGGCGGGTTACTCTGGAGGGTTGCCTGGTACTCCAGAGGTTCCGTTCACGACACCATCGCCCTGGTGCCATCCATCCATAGGCACGGGTCACGTGACACCGTAGATTGGGGGAGTTTAGTTCGACCTCCTTGTCTAGATCCGTCATGTTTAGTTATTAGCAGGGTCACCTCGTGCAGGATGCGGATTTTTACCGCGCATGACGGTCTTGGGGAAAGCTTCATCGGGAGTTTATGTTGTTATTTCCACTTCCTCAGCTTGCCCCCTGGAGTCCTTTGGCCCGCGACTCCTTAACCCCATGTGACATGTTGGTTCCAGTTAAGATTTCGATCCACAGAAATGCCAACAAGAGAAAACGACTCATTACTTTGAATAACTTGGTTGTTCATTGTGATGGGTCTAGGGCTGGTGTATCTCTTATGAGAAAGAAAGCAAGACTGAGATTTGGTGGGGTTGAATTGTACAAGATTTCTACTTCCCCAGTCTAATATTTTTTTTTTGGAGATTCTCGGAGACAGAACCCTCCATGAGTCTGCGATCCTCATCTAATTGGGCTAAAGAGACAGGCTTAGAATATTGTATATTTGAGTGGAGGGTGCTGTCGTCCGCGTAACTGTGAACTGGGTTGGATGTGCTAGAGAGGAGGTCATTGATGTGGAGAAGAAACAAAGTAGGGGTTAAAGCTGAACCTTGAGGAACTCCTGCATTAATTGGATACAGTTTAGAGGAATGGCTATCCACAACAACAGAAATACTCCGGTTGGAGAGGAAATTTGCTGTCCAGGTACAAAGTTTTGGTGGTAGGCCATAGGCCGGAAGTTTATTAAGCAGCGCTGCGTGCCAGACCTGGTCGAATGCTTTGGATATGTCTAGAGCAACAATCTGAGATTCACCGTGTAATTCCATAGACTTGTTCCAAGAATGGGTGACAAAGGAAAGGAGGTCGGCAGTCGATCTGCGCTGACGGAATCCATACTGCCTGTCGTGGATTAGACTGTGTTTTTCAAGAAATTTTAGTAATTCGGTGTTTATATACTTTTCCATCACTTTAGAGACGACTGAAAGGAGAGAAATAGGCCTGTAGTTGCTAGGAAGCGCTTTGGATCCTTTTTTGGGGATGGGTTGTACTCGAGCAGTTTTCCAGTTACTAGGGAACATGCCTTTATTGTAAGATATCTGAAACAGACGAGTCAGGACAGGAGCAAGTTCTGGTGCGCAATTTTTGAGAACAATTGCTGGGATCTCGTCAAGGCCAGAGGCTTTCCTGGTATTAAGAGAAGAGAGCATCTTTCGTACCCTTTTAGTTTTGAAAATGATATCCGTCATTTTATGTGCGACATTGGGCACTGTTGGTGGTTGAACATTTGGAGGTGGGTTGAGAGTAGAATTGCTGGCGAACAATGAAGCAAAAAGTTCAGCCTTGCGCAGGGTTGTAGAAACAATTTCATCCCCTGAGACAAGAGGTGGGAACGTGCTTTTGCAGAAATTATTCCCAATAGATTTAGCAAGAGTCCAGAAGGGTTTGGTGCCGTTGGAGCTTGAGAGGACTTTGTTTTTGATGTGGTTATTAAACGAGTTTTTTGCCTCAGAAAGAATGCTGACATAGCGGTCTCTTGCGTCGTTAAATGCTTGACGATTTTCTTGACTGGGATTGTGTAGAAGCGTTTTGTGAGCTTTAATCTTTTCAAGTCTGGCCTTGTCACAGGATTTAGAGAACCAGGGCTTTTGAGTGGCTAAAGAGGTTTTCTGTGTACGTGGAATAAATAATTCCATGCCAGCTTGGATAATTTTGGTGACGTTTTGTGAGATATTAGAGGGGTCTGGATGAGAGAAGCAGACAGACGCCCATGGAAATGAGGAAAAGTAATCTCGCATTTCGTCCCAGTTCGCGGAGTTGTAGTGCCAAACGATACGTGGGTGTGATGACTGTGTGATCTCGGGTTGTATTGCGCAGGAAGCAGTGGCCAGGCCGTGGTCTGAGCGACCAAGGGGGGTGGTGACTGATATCTTATAGCATTCAGGTTTTGTAGTAATAAGGAGATCCAAGGGATTTGAGTTGTGTGTTGGGATGCAATTAAAGTAAGTAGGTTGCTGAGGGGTTAAGGAGTCGCGGGCCAAAGGACTCCAGGGGGCAAGCTGAGGAAGTGGAAATAACAACATAAACTCCCGATGAAGCTTTCCCCAAGACCGTCATGCGCGGTAAAAATCCGCATCCTGCACGAGGTGACCCTGCTAATAACTAAACATGACGGATCTAGACAAGGAGGTCGAACTAAACTCCCCCAATCTACGGTGTCACGTGACCCGTGCCTATGGATGGATGGCACCAGGGTGATGGTGTCGTGAACGGAACCTCTGGAGTACCAGGCAACCCTCCAGAGTAACCCGCCTTGCACCACACAGGGGGTTCTGATGGTGTGGACAGTATTTCCCCCATTCTCGTGGGAACAACATGAAGATTATAAATACATATAAAACCAAAACCAATGAGGCTCGAGGAGTGGCTCCGGCTACAGACTTGAGCCTTGAGTCTATCCCGGAAACGGAGACGAGCCAGGGTGCGGCAGCGGACTCTGGAGGTCCCACGACCGGCGTAGATACGGGGGATCAGGGGGTAGCTTCGGCCAGAGACCTGTCCCCGACACCCAAGCTGGAGGCTGGGTCCCACCGGAGGGCGGCGAGCTCCGCGGACTCCGGGGGCCCCTCCACCAGTGAGGACTCTACTGTTAGAGTAGAGGGACTGCCCCGGCAGTCCAAGCGTCTTTCCGGGGCGCAAAGAAAGAAGCTCCGGAGGGCGCAAAAAATGGCGGCCGGGACCTGGACGGTCGAGAAACCTGTAAAGGCGCAAGAGGGGAGTGCGGGTCAGAAGAGGACGCGCTCGAACTCTAGCACGCCCACTACAGACAGACGTTCCAAAAGGGCCAGGGTGCCTGTAAAGGCGCAAGAGGAGAGTGCGAGTCGGAAGACGCCGCGCTCTGGCTCTAGCACGCCTACTACAGACAGACCTCCCAAAGGAACTAAGGCCGGAACACCGGCGCAGACTGGCTCTTACAGGGAGGCTGCGGAGGGCCTCGGGATGGCGGTGATTGACAGACGCCATCCTGAGGTCACGCTAGACCAGGGGAAGGCGGACCTGATCCAGGCTGCGGTGGTAGCTGCAGTGGACTCTCTTCAGGAAGGGGAGAGCCCGCCTCAGTTCCACCGGACGCGCCTGACGGGGGGCATCCTCTGGATAACCTGTGCCGGCCCGCAGTCGCGGGACTGGCTGCGGAAAACGATCGGGGGCCTCGGTCAGATTTGGGAGGGGGCAGACTTGACAGCCGTCGAGCCCAAGGAACTCCCAAAGAGACGCAAGGTCCTCGTACGGATCCCTGACACCGTCCCGCAGGAGACGGTGATCAGCAGACTTAAGATCCAGAACCCTGAACTGGGGACGCAACACTGGTCGGTTCTAAGCAGGAAGGCAGAGGAGAAAGGACAGACGCTCGCCTTCTCGATCGACCCGACATCTTACAGAGCCCTTGAAGGAACCTCCTTCAAGGCATTCTGGGGCATGGGAAGGGTTAGCTTCCGCCCACTGGGGAAGCAATTAAGGGTTAATGGGACTTAGGTTCCTTCAGGTCAACCTCCAACACAGTAGGGCAGCCACGGCCGGACTACTAATGGCTCTGAGGAACACGGATGTGGCCCTCATCCAGGAACCGTACTCCTACAAAGGAGAGATCAAGGGACTCGGCGGAGCTAATGGAAAGCTCATCTACAGCAGGTCCAGCGAGAATCCGAGGGCCTGCATTTTTGTCAGGGAAGGGATAGAGTTTCTCCCTCTAATGAATTTCTGTTCCAGGGACCTGGCAACGATCAAAATCCGATGTGGAGGAGCGGATGGGCTGAGGGACATTACTGTCGCGTCAGCCTATCTGCCAGGGGACAGCACGGACCTTCCTCCACCCAACGAATTGGAGCAGCTGATGGTGGGTAGCAGAGCAGGTGGATGGCAGACCATCATCGGCATGGATGCGAATGCGCACCATGAGTTGTGGGGTAGCTCGGACACAAACTCTAGGGGTGAGGCACTTTTACAATTCTTTATGAAATTTAATTTAGACATATTGAATAGAGGTAATAAACCGACATTCGTCACAACACGGCGTGAGGAAGTTTTAGACCTAACAGTTTCCACCCAGTTTCTGGGTGACTTTGTTAAAAGCTGGGCTGTGTCTGGGGAAGTGAGTAGCTCAGACCACAGATACATCCGGTTTGAAATCGCCAAAGTCGAAAGAGAAACGGTATGGTACCGGGACCCCCGCAAGGCGGACTGGGAAGCCTACAGGGCAGACCTAGCTGTGGAACTGCGGGGGGTTGAGAGGGCCATAAGGGATTCAATAGACCTCGAGATTGCAGCAGTCCAATTGCGAGACGCAATTACCTCGGCCTATAACGCCAACTGCCCCCTGAAAATGAGGGTGTCCACCAGGAACGTCCCATGGTGGAACGAGGACCTCAGGCAAAGGAGGACGCGGGTTCGTAAGCTGTTTAACGCGGCCAAAAGGTCGGGAGCATGGGATGAATATAGACAGGCCCTATCGACCTATAACAAAAGACTGAGGGACGCCAAGAAGGAGTCGTGGAGGAGGCACTGCGAAGAAGTGGAAAACACGTCTGAGAGTGCTCGACTACACAAGATCCTGTCTAAGGGCCCTCAGACTAACATAGGCTCCCTTAGAACACCCACGGGAGGCTTTACAAGCTCGGGGGAGGAAACTATGGAAATTTTACTCCAGACGCACTTCCCCGGCTGTAACATAATAAACCAATCACCTCCGGACTGGGAACACTCAGAAATAGAGGCGTCTTATAGGCGGGCATCTAGAGTAGACTGGACAGTCGCTAAAGAGGTGGTTACCTGGAGCAAAATCAGATGGGCCATTAACAGCTTTAAGCCATACAAATCGCCGGGATTTGATGGAATAATGCCCATCATGCTCCAACAGGGGATAGATATACTGGCGCCGGTGCTTACCCTCATTATGAGGGCCAGCCTGGCTCTGGGGTACATTCCGAGGGCATGGAGACTGGCCAGGGTTGTATTTATTCCTAAACCTGGGCGTCCAACAGACCAGGCAAAGTCCCTGAGGCCAATAAGTCTCATGTCCTTCTTGCTGAAAACAGTGGAAAAACTGCTCGACCGGCACATTAGGGGCGGTGTACTGGAAGCATATCCTCTACACTGCGGACAATATGCATACAGAGCAGGATTCTCAACAGAAACAGCACTGCACCAACTGGTGCTGAAACTGGAGAATACGCTGGAGAACAAGGAGGTGGCGCTGGGGGCCTTCCTAGACATAGAGGGGGCCTTTAGTAACACCTCGTTCGGATCGGTTCTGGCAGCTGCCCGGGAGCGTGGAATAGAGGAGACCTGCTGCAGGTGGATCGGTTCCATGCT
The DNA here is from genome assembly GCA_964006375.1 of Tillus elongatus. NCBI lineage: Eukaryota > Metazoa > Arthropoda > Insecta > Coleoptera > Cleridae > Tillus > Tillus elongatus. The sequence continues at coordinate 241,682,722 of OZ023263.1, read as the reverse complement.
CAGGGACAGGGCGGTGTTCACCTCACTCGCGGGAGGGACTCTGCTGGCGGGGGTCGCGGCGGGGTGTCCGCAGGGGAGCGTTCTGTCTCCCTTGCTCTGGTGTCTAGTCGTGGACGGCCTGCTGGGGAGGCTCACGGGAGGGGGGTATGAGGTACAGGGCTATGCGGACGACATTGTCATCATAGTCCGAGGAAAGGTCACACAGGCAGTGTGGGAGCGTATGCAGACTGCACTGAAAGTGGTGGAAGGGTGGACGGTTGATCAAGGGCTCGGGGTGAGCCCCGAGAAAGCAACCGTCGTGCCGTTTACGAGGAGGAGGAAGTGTGAAAGCCACAGAACTCTCACTCTATACGGTAGGAGCGTTCCAATGGCCAGGGAGGTAAAATATCTTGGGGTCGTATTGGACTCTAAGCTAACCTGGAATGGTCACATTGGAAAAATACTGCGTAAGGCAGTCATGACCTTAGCCGTCACTAGGCGGCTATATGGAAAAACGTGGGGACTAAGACCTAGTATGGCCCACTGGCTGTACACAAGGGTGGTCAGACCATCGTTAACATATGCGGCACTGGTCTGGTGGCCTAAGGTGACACAATCCAGTGCCAAACAAAAACTAGGCAAGATCCAAAGGATGGCTTGCCTAGGCATCACAGGGGCCATGTCTTCAACCCCAACAGCCGCCATGGAGGTGTTGCTGGATCTACCCCCCCTACACTTCGTTATTATGGGAGAGGCCAGGCTAGGACTATACAGACTAGCCTGCAATGGTAGACTGAAGATCAACCCAGGCTTCAGGGGCCACTGCAAAATTCAGGAGATCGTGAAGGAACCCATGCTTGAAATGAGGTCAGACTTCGCGAGCCCGCGAATGTGCAGGGAAAACAACTTCACAGTGGAAATCCCTGATCGCGGGGCATGGCGGGAGGAGACACCGGGCATACCACGGGACGCGCTCGTCTGGTTCACGGACGGATCTGGCGGGGAGCGTGGGACGGGGGCAGGTGTTTACTCGGAAGGACCGAGGGTAAGTCACAGTATTTCCCTCGGAGCCCATGCAACGGTGTTTCAGGCCGAGATGTACGCCATCCTGCACTGTGTGCGGGAGAACAAGAGGAGGGGCTACACCAACAAGCGGATCCTCATAGCCACAGACAGCCAGGCAGCCCTTAAGGCACTAAGTAGCCCACGGGTAAATTCCTGGCTGGTGAGTGAGTGCCGAGACGAGACGAGCGACCTGGCTGGGCAGAATGAGGTGACCCTCATCTGGGTGCCGGGTCACTCGGGGGTCAAAGGCAATGAAGAAGCTGACAGTCTCGCAAAGAGGGGGTCAGCAGAACCATTTATGGGACCAGAACCGGCTCTGGGCGTGTCAAAGAGCACTGCCAGGGGAGCCATTAAGTCCTGGGTCAGAAACCAACACAAGGTGTACTGGGCGGACTGTCCAGGGCTCAGACATGGGAAGTCAATAATTGACGGACCCAGTTCAAAGAGAGCTGTGGAGCTGCTAAACCTTAGCAGAGGACAGCTCAGAAACACAACAGGTCTCTTGACGGGACACATGGCCGTCAAGAAACACCTACATAAAATGGGGCGGTTCGAAGGGGACCTCGCATGCAGACTCTGCGGCGAGGGGGAGGAATCAGCCCAGCACATCTTGTGCGAGTGTATAGCTCTGGACCGGAAAAGACAACTGATCTACGGTCACTCTAGACCGGAGACAGAGCAATATAAAACTTCACCCTACCAATCGCTGTGCAGACTAGTTCAAGGCACAGTGATTTTGGAATGGGTGGAGTAAGACTAGGGGTATGCACAATCAACCAAGGGTTGCGGTGCTATCGGGGCGGCAAGGCCGCGGACGAGCCCTGAGGGAACAAAAAAAAAAAAAAAAAAAAAAAAAGTAGGTTGCTGAACCATATTGGCTAAAGAATTGCTGACTGCGAAGGCCTCCGCTGCTCTCCCTTGTGGATCGGTTTTTGAAGATCCTAGCCATTCCTTATTATGGACATTGAAGTCACCAAGAATAGTGACCTCGGAGGAAAAAATTAAAACGACTGCAACAAAGTCAAATGATACATTTGTCAGCCAATCAGGTGAATGCAGACCTAAACTTTTTCGATAATAAGTTCAGCAGATTCAGGTCGAAGATCTCACGTCACTTTCTTGACGTTCCATAGAGCAGGGCCTGCCTTTGACAGTACCTTAGCCTGACCTTATCAGTTCTAATCAATGTTTGGAGAGTAGCTTAGCTTGACTATAATAGCTGTGCATGATTTCTCTGAGATATTTGTTTGGAGAAAATGTTAATACTGTATGTAAAAAGAAATTTCCGTTAATACATATTATTATTATTATTATTTTTAGCTGATAAGTTGTAGCTGTTTGTAATCAATATCGTGATTGTATAGTTTTTTGAATTGTAATTCCTGTGTTTTTTATGCATTTTTAAATGTTTACTTGTTCTACACATTTTGTTTTATGTATTGATGGTGTGAATAAATATATTATTATTATATATGTAATATGCTTCTTTCTCAGTTAAATTGTTATTCATCCTTTATTTTTCCCTAAATGGTTTCTGTTTGGTTTCAGGTGTACAGTTACAAATAATCAAAGCCCTGTTAACCGTGGTAACTAGTCAGCATGTTGAAGTTCACGAAGGTACTGTCCTCCTGGCCGTACGGACATGTTACAATATATTCCTGGCGAGCAAGAACCTTATTAACCAGACGACAGCTCGGGCAACCCTAACTCAGATGCTTAATGTGATTTTCACACGTATGGAAAATCAGGCTATAGAAGATGAGGTGCACTCACAGATTCAGTCCAGTCAGATACTTAACGACGATAGCAGTTCTCTGAACGGACCCACATCCTCTAGAACTTCCAGGTGTAAATCTGTAGACTGTGATAGTAAAGCGGAAGATGTGGATAATGGTAGCATCGAAGTTGTCTCTGAGGTTGTGAATACTATAATCGATAATGTTTTCTCTGAGGTAGAAACTAAGTCAGTGGAGAACGAGAATTCTGATGAACAGCGGGAAGGAAGCGTGTCATCTTCATTACACAGGCAAGTGTTTTTTATGTAAATAATAGAGGTGTGCGAAGCTTCGAAATTTCGAACCGAACCGAAAAATATACACGCCGTCGATGTTAAAGTAGTTCAAAGTTCAAAATACGTAATTCTCCAAAATAGTTCGAAGTTCGTTGTTCAAAGTTCAAAATACGTAATTCTCCAAAATAGTTCGAAGTTCGTTGTTCAAAAACACTTCAGTTTTAACCCTTAAATGCATGATTTTCCTATTTAAAAATCAAAAAATATGGGTGATTTTAAATTTTTCATGTAACATGGACAAAATTGCTTTCGCTGAGACTTGGCTGGATAGTGATAGTTATAGTAGCGAACTGTTTGATGATCAATATATTGTCTATAGATCAGATAGGGATTTTTCTTCCTCTTGCAAGACTAGGGGAGGTGGTGTTCTGCTTGCTGTACATTCTCGCTTTGCTACTCGTCGCCTTGATATTCGGAGGGACTGTGGTGGGTTTGATGCTCTTTCTAATATTGACATTGTGGGGTCAGGATCTCTGATTATCGGGCCTCGCTTAATGTTTTTGTTGTTTATATACCTCCCAATACTCCAATTAATGTCTACTACCTCTTGTTTGAAGCTCTCGAGTCCCTGTGCATCAAATATGGTCGTGAGTCACTCTTAGTTGGTGACTTTAACATGCCTGAATATGCTTCTTGTCGTCGGAACGATCCCTCCGCTCGTGTGTCTGCTTTTCGAAATCTCTATAATCTGCTACTCCTTGGACAGTTTAATCATGTTGAGAATATTAACAACAGGATTCTTGACATGGTTTTGTTTACACACAGTTGCTTGCTGGAGGAGGCTCTTGATTCGCCTGTGATTCCTGATGGTCATCATCTCCCCTTAATCATAGAGTTTCCAGTCAAAGGTTCAGTGGTCTCTTCCCCTGTTGGCAACACTAGGCAGGGATCATATAATTTTCGACAATGTGATTTTATCGGATTGTATGCAGAGCTTGGCGGCTTGTGCTGAGATGGTATGGATGAGCTTCAGGATGTTGATTCTATGCTTGACTTTTTCTATTCCAGAATTTACGACTTGCTTGATCTGTATGTTTCCATGACTGCTCCAAGAGCATGTAATAGGTATCCCCCGTGGTTTTCTAAAGAAATTAAGGTTAGTATCAAATATAAATATTCATTGTGGTGTAAGTTTAAGAAGTCTGGAAATGTGGAGTTTCTACATAGATTTAGGGAGCCGAGACAGAAACTTAAGAGGGACATTTATCTTCCTCGAGTAAACTACTTCCAGAGGGTTGAAAGAGAGGTTAGGTCTAATCCTAAAAAATTCTGGAACTGCACTTCCCGGCGCCATCAAAACTTTTCTATTGGGAATTCATCTAACCAGCAACAGGCAGTTGACAGTTTTGCTTCTTATTTTGCAAGATGTTCTGGTTCCACCCCCACCTCATCACCTACAGCCGGCAGCCTGGCTTCAGATGACGTCTCAGTGTTTTTTGTTAATGATTTTACAGATGATGAAATTATTACAGCTGCTAAGAGAATTGAGGCTAACATGTCCTGTGGACCTGATCTAGTTTCTGGCTTCTTGGTGTGTGACTGCTAATATGCTTTCTTGACTCCACTGAAGAAAATTTTAAATTGATTCTTAGAGCTGGAACATTCCCCGCGATTTGGAAGCTGTCACGAGTTTTCCCCTGTCTTCAAGGCGGGGGATAGTGGTGATTTATCAAACTATCGACCAATAGCCATACTATGTGTCTTCTGTAAGATTTTCGAGGCCCCCCTTTTTCAACGAATATTGTTTCACATCAAAAACAGACTCTCTATTTCTCAGCATGGTTTCATTCCAGGGAGATCGACTGTGACGAATTTAGTTGATGTTACACAGTTCATTGCGTCTGCTCTCGACTGCTCCTCACAGGTGATCTTGTGTATACTGATCTATCTAAGGCCTTCAATTGTCTAAATCATTCTGTTCTAATTGACAGGATGAGGGCTATCGGATTCTCAGAGGGCTTGCTTGGCTCTTTCAGATCTTACCTGGATGGAAGGGGGCAATTTGTTGAGTTTGTGGGCTTCAAATCAACACCTATCACATTACTTTGGGAGTTCCACAGGGTTCCATACTCGGTCCACTACTGTTTAATATATTTATTGACCCAGTTAAACATGTTTTACATGTTCCTTTTTTAATGTATGCAGATGATATTAAGATTTTTGCAAATATTTCGAGTGTTGATAACTGTTTGCAGCTTCAGAACTGTCTTCAGATGCTTGATGAATGGTGCTGTCAGAGTGGTCTTTCTATGAATGTTTCGAAGTGTTGTGTGAGGTCCTTTACTCGAAATAAGCACTTAATTACTTTCAGATACAATATAAGGGGGCTTTCGCTTGATCGCCCCAGGACAGTTAGGGACCTTGGAATTGTTTTTGATGGTACTTTATCTTTGAAACCACACTATGAGCAGACTGTCAGTTCTGCTTACAAAACTCTTGGGTTTCTGATAAGAAACAGCAAAAATTTCTCACTGACTAACACCCTCCTCCCTGCTCTTTCGTTGTCTGGTTAGGTCCCGACTTGAATATGGTTCAGTTCTGTGGGCTCCTACTTATGAGATACATGTGGCAAGTCTAGAATCTGTGCAAAGGAAATTTCTAAAATTTCTTAGCTTTCGTGAGGGTGGTCAATATCCTTCTATTGGTTTTCCTCAGGAAAGTTTACTTCTTCGCTTTAGTCTGCAGATTCTGTCGATGCGCAGGCAGTGCAGTTTAGTTATATTTTTATACAAACTGGTTAATTTTTTGTTTGATTGCCCTGATCTGCTTCAGCAACTTAATTTCAATGTGCCTTGTGTTGCAGCACATTTTCCAGGCACATTCTATCTCCCGACTGCTCATACGCGATTGCTGCGATCGTCAACAATTTTCCAGATGTGCAATGATTACTCTGTATTGCAAGACTGCCTAGATATCTACTTATGTAATATATCAGAGATAAAAATGTTTTTCAAAGCGATGTAATTTGTGACTCTCTTTTGTGTAATTTGTTTGATTATTGTTTGTTATTATATTTTGTGTATCGGCCCATCCTTGATTTGGCTTTTAAGCTGTTGGATGGCGTATGTATAAATAAAAATAAAAAAATGATGAAAAAAAGTCAGGTTAAATATTTTCCGATATTTTTGAGAAAAAATGGTTTGTTGCCTTTCGACTACACCATGCATTAGCTTATACATTTTTGGTCACAGAAAAAGCCATAAGGAGAACATTCTAAACTGCACTTTTTATTTATTTTTTAACATTTTCATTACAATGAAAACAAATATATCTGATATAACAATATAAAGTGATGTTACGATATATATATATATATATATATATATATATATATATATATATATATATATATATATATATATATATATATATATAACACATACATAAAAATATTACTGAATGTAAAAATTTGTGAAGGAATTATTTTTCTGATTAGACACAGAGCAACTCAACATTTTTCACATTTGGTGTGTGTAAATCCCTTACACCCTAGGTATTTGCACCGCATTTTTGTTTCAAACAGAATAGACCAATGTGCTATTTGGCTCGTTCGGATATCATTCAGTGGGACATGTGCTGCTCCTCTCCTTTTTTTATTGGATTTTGTTTTCTATGCTACCAGAACTGGGACATCCTCTTTTGACTGGATACTCTTTGTCAATCTTGCAAATTTGCGATTTCAACCTGGAATTCTGCTTGATTCAGGATACGTATCTGTCCTTTTTCTCTCTCTCCTCTTCCTGAGAACACCTTCTATATAGCAACCAAGAGTTGACCAATGCAAGGTCTAACAAATGGTAAAAAATTATCATATACCACTTTCGTGTCTTCATACGTATTTTGTATCTTCCCATCAAGGTATCAAGGAGGTCAACACCTCCCATGTGTCTGTTAAATTCCTTGATGAGCTTAGGGCAATCAACTTCAACTGTAATTTTTATTTTGCGATCACACCTCCTGACCTTTGTTTTTTCCAGCAAATGAGTACATCGAGTCACATATTTGTGGTCCTTCCATATTACCGTTGAGACATCAACTCCATCAGCATTTGCTACATATTCATGTGAAGTTCCACGAATTTCACTTTTCATCATCGCCTCTGTAGGCAATTTGCAGTTAGGTACGTGATTTCGTCGTACAGTCCCCAGCGTCTATATCCCCTTTTTAGCCAAGTAAACCATGATTGATAAACTGGTGTAGCAATCATCGTGATACAGCTTATAATTCATCCTTTATGGATTACTTCAGCCAAACATAGTATAGTGTTAGCTGTAAGTCCAAGATCAGGTTGATCTCCATTAGTGATGTCAGTACTTTGCCCTCTATATATTTCGAATTTGTAAACGAATCCGGATATTTCAGATAAAACAAATAATTTGAATCGCCATTTGTGAGGCTTTACCTAACTACACCACCGGACGGGTTCAGCTACTGTTATTACTTCTACGTGGAATTCTTTATAATTCATAGTTCATACATACACAACCCGTGTATTCACAAACGTAAATGGAAAAACAACTGTTAGTGCGATTGATTATGTTGTGACCAATTTTGAGAGATCTTGGTATAAATGTGTAATCATGAATCCTCACATAGCTGATCATTTTGCACATATTCTAGATTTGCAAATTCAGGATGAAAACTTTAAAAGAAATAATTGTTTTACTTTATATAAACGATCTTTTAGCGTTGATAATCTGGATAATGTTTCTCGTGAACTTTCATGTGAGGATTGGGCCGGTGTATATGGTGCTTGTGATGTAAATGCGGCTTTAAAACATTTTTATGAGATTTTATTTTGGCATATTGATAAATTTTGCCCGCAAAAAAAAGCTGTGATTTGTGATAATGCTATCAGGAGGGAGTGGATAACTGAGGACCTTGTTGTTCAGAGCAGGAGATTAAGAGAACTTTTTTGGTTAGGTTCAAGAAGAGGATGTTAGAGCCATTAAGCAAAGAAATTAAATGAAAATAAGTATTTTCATCGACAAAGTATAGTTTTAAATGTGTGAAAAGTATAAAGTAATAAATAGTGTACCTTTCGAGTAGAAAGGTAGTTTAAAAATCAGTGCTACAAGAAGAATATAAAATATTCAAATAATTGTCGACGCAAAGGACGCTGAATTTTCAAATCAGAAGCTTACAAGAGGGCTGCATAGCAACCAGCCATTTCAACCAGAGAATCAGCGGTTGTCAAGCAAAGCATTTAGAAGTTTTAAGGAACAGAATTCTACATTTCCAAGACGCCTGCAATGGCATTTCATTTCAATTCTTGAAAGAGTAAATCGAAATAATAAATTCCAACACCAAAAGGAGTGAAGCTTCTCAACTTAAAATTGAGGGCACAACTGTAAGCTGTTCTTTGGAAATAGCCAATGAGTTTGGTCGTTACTTCTCGAATGCTGCTCAGATGGCTGTTTCAGATTATTTTGGCGAGAACCTTTCACTTCCAGCGACATGTTCGAAATATTCTTCCAACTCTTTGTATTTTTATCCAGTGACTGAGGCAGAGCTCATTGATGTGGTTGGTTCTTTGAACAATAAGCCCTCAACCGGTATGGATGGTATCCAGTCCTCTCTGGTGAAGCAACTAATTGGTTGTTTACTGTCACCCTTGCTTCATATGGTTAATTTGTCATTTGAGAGTGGTTGCTTCCCAGAACATCTAAAGGTATCTAGTGTTATTGGTTTACTTAAGCAGGGAGATGAAAGTGATCTAAATAATTATCGTCAAATCCACCTGCTGAGTGTCTTCTCGAAAATTTTAGAAAAGGTGGCACACAGCAGAATAATGAATTTTGTCAAGGCAAATAACCTCTTGACAACTTGTCAGCATGGTTTTCAGGAGAAGAGATCTACAGAAACTGCTTGTTTTAGAATGGTGAATTGCGTGTATGAAAACATCGATCGGGGAAACTTTGTGGTCACTGTGTTCTTTGACCTCACCAAGGCTTTTGACACTGTGGATGTCAACATATTGAGTGAGAAATTGTTTGCTTTGGGAATTCGTGGAACATTCTTGGAATGGATTAGGTCATTTATGAGTGGCAGGTCACTGAAAGTAAACTTTAAGAATAATATCTCTAATGAGTATGACATGGGCTTAGGTGTTCCACAAGGTTCAGTACTGGGCCCATTGCTATTCATACTATTTATCAATGATATGTCATTGCATGTGCGGGGGGGTTGGTGACTGTGTTTGCTGATGACACTTGTGTTACTGTCTGTGCTGATACTAGAGAGCGGCTTATTCATGATGTTGGTGATGTGATAGACCAGTTCCGGGCTTGGTGTGATAGAAACATACTTATCGTGAATACTGGAAAAACTGCATATGTAGAGTTCATAAACAGGAAGTCCTTGAATAATATCGGCATTACTCTGGTGGACACTGTAAAGTATTTAGGTGTACATTTAGATGCCAGTCTATCATGGTAGAATCAGATTGACATAGTTTGCAAGAACCTGAATAAAGCATATTTTGCCATACTACAGATGAAAAACACTGTAAACTTAAAAAGCATAATAGACATGTATTACTCCTTGGCATACCCTCACATAGTTATGGTATTATATTCTGGGGCAGGGCGGTGACTGTGAGCAGAGTTTTTGTATCTCAAAAGCGATTACTGAGGTTAATGTTTAATCTAAGGCCAACAGAAACATGTAGAAATGTATTTCGAGATCACAGCCTGCTTACAGTTCCATGTATTTACATCTTAAAATGTGTCTGTTTTGCAAGGAATAATTTGGAGCTGTTTACCTGTAACTCCTCCTATCATGATTATGAGACGTGTCACCAGGCTTCATTAAGAATACCGCTTCACAGAACAACAAAGTATAAACATGGCCCCTATTACAACTGTATTGTGTCTTTCAATGCTTTACCAGCTGAGTATAGAAAAATAAGAACTTTTGATGCATTTAAGAGGGAAGTTAAACGATTTTTAGTTGAGGAAGCATTTTACAGTCGCGAAGATTTCCTGGATTTTGCTAGTCGGTGATTCGGGGTTCATTATTTGTGGGGTATCTTGATTTGTTTATGTGAAGTTTGTCGTTTATATTAAACCATTTGTTTGTATATTTTATTTAGTGACTAAACCATTTGTTTGTATATTTTGTTTAGTGACATGTTTGTGAATTTTTGAGTACATATATGTTGTTTATATTTGTGTGTGTTTAGGTTCTTGACATGCCGTTTTTTATTTATACATATGTTTTCTTTTTTGATTGTACATGTTTTAGACTTTAACTGTTCTGTCTTTGTTTACAGACATTTAACTTTTTGATTAGTCTTTGTTTTATCACTTGTTTTGGACTATATTTTTGTTCATGTATACATATGACCTGTCACAGGTACTGCTTGTACCCAAGGTGGCCAATAAAAATTATTATTATTATTATTATTATAACAGTAAAATGCTATCGATCGACTATCCAGTTCAAAATAGGTAACAAGATAAATAACGGAACCTATTATTTTCAACTGTTATTATTAAATAACCTTAACAGGTTCAACTGTTAATAGAAAATAACCGTTTTGCCCATCACTAGTATAAATATTTATGTTTAGAGATCATGCTTTTGCTTGCCCTTCTTTACCATCTTTTTTACTTATGCTAATTAAATAAAGTAATGTTTTATAACTTTTAATTAAAGGCCAAATCACTATAAGATATTATTCTTATGAAAATTCACTACCATAATGCACTTGTTGCGTCCCGAACATTTTTGTTTGTATACTTTTGTAATGAAAAATTGTATGTAATTTATATAAAAATGTTACCGTAAATAACTAAATAAAAAGTAGTTAAATTATGAATACATTTCTTGTTCTAGGATCCCGTCCCAAGAAAGTATGGATACACCAAGTGAAAACGATGTAGCAACAACAGCAAAGTTCACTCACATACTACAGAAAGATGCATTCCTTGTATTCCGTGCTTTGTGTAAACTGTCCATGAAACCGTTACCTGAAGGAACACCCGATCCGAAATCACACGAGCTCCGATCAAAAATTCTCTCTTTACAGCTACTGCTTTCAATCTTACAGAATGCCGGCCCGGTTTTCAGATCAAACGAAATGTTTATTACGGCCATCAAGCAGTATTTATGTGTCGCTCTATCTAAGAACGGTGTCAGCTCAATCCCAAAAGTGTTTGAATTGTCACTCGCGATTTTCCTAGCCCTCCTCTCCAATTTCAAGATGCATTTGAAGATGCAGATAGAAGTATTCTTCAAGGAGATATTTCTCAATATCCTGGAAACGTCTAATTCTTCGTTTGAACACAAATGGATGGTAATACAGGCTCTTACCAGGATTTGCGGAGATGCTCAGAGCGTTGTCGATATATATGTTAATTATGACTGTGATCTAGCGGCTGCTAACTTATTTGAGCGTCTAGTCAATGACCTGTTCAAAGTTGCTCAGGGTAGGCACGCCCAGGAATTGGGAGCTTCTCCGAATCAGGAGAGAGCAATGAAGCTGCGTGGTTTGGAGTGTCTGGTTTCTATCTTGAAGTGTATGGTCGAATGGAGCAAGGATCTGTATGTGAATCCGAATCTGCAGTCTACAGTTGGCGAGCAGACTATTAAAGATAATGATAGCGTCTCTGATAAATCCAATTCCAGTACTAGTTTGTTTTCTATTGAAAGCGGTGAAAACAAAGAAGTACTGGATTCACCGGAACAGTTGGAGGTCCTTAAACAACAGAAAGAGGTAATGTTTTATTATAAATTAAGTATTATCATTATTATAATTTACAATTTTCACTTCACCATTGCTCACTTTTTTGACGATGAGATCAGTTACGCTGCAAAGAAAATCAAACCTAAAACTAAACTGGGGTGATGTACTTTTTTTATAAAATGAGAATCGCATGTAAAAGTCTGTGTGCAAAAAAATTTTTGATTTGCTCTTTTAGTTATCAAGTCTGTTATCATGGATATTGATGTTGATTTATATTTGCTTCCATGGAAGCGCGTTATTTTTACTTATGTCAATTGTGAATTTTGACCATTTGACAACTATTATATAACAAAAAATTAAAAAATACCTGTAAGAAATGCCTGAACGTTGGGCGCAAGTATAACTAAAAAACTATTATTAGCTCTATACGCTGGGCACAGGTATAACAAAATTTTATTATGCCCTAGGTATTTATTAAGGAATTAATGATTAGTTTGGCTACTCAGTCGGGGCACAAATAAAATATAAATCAACGCAGGGCGTGGGCTTCAGCACTTCCAGTCAGTCGATTTTAAGATGCACAAATAAAAGTCAGGAGTTAGAAGTAAAATCAGTTTATTAAAAGATTATTGAAGTTATATAATGCAGCTCGATTTAATTAAGCAAATTTAATTAAAGGAAAAATATAAATTAACTACTTTAAATTGGCACATAACACTGTCGAAATGAGTTGTGGAGCTTACACTACTTTTAAAAGAAAATTACAGATAAATGATGTACTTAACTCGAGATTTAGACTGCTGCCTCCGGAGTGATGATTGCATTCGTCCCGCCTTGGATGCTAGAGGTGCCTCATTGTATAGATGCGACTTCCTGGGAAAACGGCTTCATGGTTCGGCACTCAGGATTGATCTTAGACAGGGTGCAATCTAGCGGTTCCATTAAGCAGGGTGTCATTCAGCGGTTCCATTTAACAGGGTGTCACTTAGAGGGTTGCTATCTAGCGGTTCCAGTAAGCAGGGTGAAGAGAAAAGAAACATTTTAGAACCATTTTTATAGAGACTTGGCTTAATTTTTTTTACATTTCTACTATATTATGCGACACCGTAATATATCTATGCTGCGCTAAAACTGTATTTGAGGCCGTACATAAAGCTACAAATATAGTGTCTTTTAATAATTTATTGAATCCCCCAGTTAAATAACAATCACTTGGCGATATGATAATGATAATCTTGTTGTGTGAACATCAGGCGACAGTTTCCTCGCATTTTCTGATGGTTATTGTTGAAATTAAATGTTGAAATTTGTATCAGTGTGATGGTTTGTTCGAGTGCTGTTTGAAGAATTGGTTTGTTTTATTAGAAACGGGTAACTTAGAGTTTTATTTTAAGTTATCCATTGCCTTTCCTAGGATGTGTTGAATGGTAATCTCCCGTTATCAGAATTTTGTTGATAAGCTTTACTTGTTGGAAGTATAAATTGTGTTGCAAATTCCATCAATATACCAGGCCTGATCAAGATAGTTTAGTTCATTATAGATCAACTATGGATGCCAAGTGTTTCAAGTGTTCTGAATACATAAAAAGTGACCAGCTTTGCTATTGTGATGGTTGTCATGGTGCAATTCACTTTGATTGCACTGGTCTTACATCTTCTGAGATCAGATGTCTTCAACTTAGGGAAAGAGAACACTGAAATATTTTTATCCTGATTGTGAGGATGGTCTTCGGCTGGTGCCTCTTCTCAAGAAAAGAATTGATGATCTGGAGAGAAAGATTGATAGTATGGGTGAACAGATTGGGGCAGGGTTGTCAGTGCAGGGCGTGACTGAGGACCCGGATTCATCTTCTATATGTGAAGATTTCATCCGGGAGTATGAGGATAGAAGAGCTGGTGAGGGTAACCTTATGATGTATAATGTTCCTGAGCCATCGAAGAATGCACCCTCTGAGAGAATTTTGGATGATGCAACAGTGATTAGGGATATTCTAGCACCAGTAGGGGAACTATCTGGAAGATATTTGAAGGTGTTGCGTGTTGGAAGAGTTTCGGATAGGCCCCGTCCTATGAAGGTTATTATTGGAGACAAATCTGTGATATTACATATATTAAAACACAGAAATAAGATTGTGGATTCTCGTCTACGTGTCAGTTCTGATCTTACAATCAAACAGAGGGAGTACTTAAAGAAACTTCGCTTAGAATTACAGGCTAGAACTATAGAAGATACAAATCTCACTATTAGATATATTGGTGGGGTTCCTAAGATTGTTCCCCTCAAAAAAAATAATAGGGGTGTCGGATGACCATTTATTATTAGGCACTCCTGGTGATGAGAATTCATTGTTTGTTCATTATCATAATGTTGGTGGACTACGAACAAAATTACCCAGGCTTCGACAAGGTCTGTCTTCTTGCTGTTTTCATGTTGTTATGTTGGCGGAGACATGCCTTACTGCTTCCCACTGTGATGCTGAACTCTCTTTTATGAATTATAATATTTACCGTAGTGATTGTGACAGTATTCCGGGCAATATCAGGGATCGGGGGGGGGGGGGGGGTGTGCGCTACCCAAACTTCTTGACTTTTTTGTCTCTAGACATATAACTTGGGAATGCAGACATGTTTTCGTCGAACAGCAGCATGGTTTTCTTAAAGGAAGATCTAGAACAACCAACCTTCTTTTTTACCAGAATGTATTGGTCTCAGCTTTGGGGGATAGGTTACAGGTTGATTCGGTGTATACAGATTTCTCCAAAGCGTTTGATAAGGTCAATCACACATTATTATTGTCAAAACTTGCATTGTTGGATTTTATTGCCAATTTGTTGTATTGGGTGCGCAGCTTCCTTACGAGTAGTTCCCAGAGTGTAAAGATCAGAAACTTCATTTCTGATAGTATTACTGTTTCTTCAGAAGTTTCTCAGGGTTCGCATTGTGGACCAGTCCTCTTTAATTTTTTATCAATGATGTCATACATTCACTTAAGCATAGTCAGATTTTGATGTTTGCTAATGATATCAAAATTTTCAAGATTGTTTGTTCCAGACAGGACGCTTTACTTTTACAGGAAGACTTAAATCGTTTTGCTCGGTGGTGTGGTGACAATCTTCTGACTCTGAATGTTGATAAGTGTTTCTGCATTACATTCACTAGAGCTCAGTTTCCCATTGACTTTGTGTACTTCATGGGCTCTAGTGCTTTACAGAAGAAGGAAATCATTAAAGACTTGGGCATTGTATTGGATAGGGAATTATCTTTTAAGGATCACATAGAATACATAGTATCTAAAGCATATAAAATGTTAGGATTTATTCATAGATCAACTCTGGATTTTTCATGCAATAGCTTGAGAAGGCTGTATTATGGTCTGGTTCGCTCTTTGTTGGAATGCTCTTCTGTAGTCTGGAGTCCGAATTACAATATTTATATCAATCAGATCGAGGCCATACAAAATAGATTCCTAAGAATTTGTGCTTACAGAATGGACTTGCAGAGAAATGATCTTAACTTTTCTTATTTGCGGAATCGGCTGCACTTGCAGTCACTCAGTGGTAGAAGGATTGTCAGTGATATTTGTTTTTTGCATAAATTATTAGTGAATAAAATTGATAGCCCTTCTTTGCTTGAGTTAGTCTCTCTAAGGATTCCGGACCGCACGAAAGCAAGGGAGGTTTTTGTGGTTCTCTTCCATCGAACCAATTATGGCTTTTTCAGTCCGATGTCGAGAGTGGCGAGAACTGCAAATGAGTATTCGGAGCTCTTGGATATGTTTAATGATTCTGACCATTCAATTAGATGCATTTTGAGAGGTGTTATTGATTAAATTGTCATACATACGGTGTACAGGTTATGTTTTGCTTTTTTGTTATGTTCTCATATTGAGATAGGTTATTTAAGACTAATCTAGTTTTAGATGTTCTTATTATTATTGTAAATGGTTGATCCATTGAATAAATAAATAAAATAAATAAATTTTTAGTTTCAATGTCTTTCATTTTCCATAATTACGGCCGAGATTTCACGATTGTTGGTTCGGGTAGTATGTTTTCTGCCTGGTACATATTTAGTTTGGTTACCGTTGATGCCTGTTTATACCTGTTGAAGCAATCTACGTGTGGCAGTTAACTACTCTGTCTGTCAGGCATTGGACTTTAACCACTAAGTCCTTTCAACGCATGTCTGGGATTTTATTTTTATTTTGGAAAGAACTCTAAATATTGTGTACCAAATTACTTTTCATTGTGACCTCTATTAGCGAATTTTTCTTAATGAAAATTCGCTAATAAGTTTTAAAACGGATACAAGAGCAAATCAAAAAATTTTCGAGCTCATAGCTAGCTAGCTTTTTACATAGATTCGAATTAAAAAAAAAACTACATCACCCCATTTGAAAATCCACACTTACCCCCCTCAAATTAGAGGGGGGATAAATGTCAAAAATTTGTTTAGATATGCCCCTCCCCTGTCTCCCTATGACTTCTCCAAAATTTCACCAAACAAATCTAAACCGTTTTAGAGATATCCCCTTGTAACACTTTAAAAAAACTCACCCTGTATATCTAGTGGTATCGTGTAGTGCTACTGTAATTTTGAAAAGAAGTTCCACGTACAGTGAAGAAGCGAATTAGGTCCTAATCCTGATTTTTTACAGGTTTGGGAAACTGGCATTGAGATGTTTAATGATAAACCCAGGAAGGGCATAGCATTCCTACAAGAAAGGGGGCTGCTAGGCACAAGCCATGGGGACGTAGCGAAATTTCTGCACGATGAAGATAGACTGGACAAGACCTGCGTGGGTGATTTCTTAGGAGAGAATGATGATTTTGGCAAAGAAGTGATGTACACTTACGTTGACCAGATGAAATTTTCTAATATGGACTTTGTAGCGGCACTGAGATATTTCCTAGAGGGCTTTCGGCTTCCAGGGGAAGCACAGAAAATTGACAGGTACATTAATATTTTTTATTTTAAGGCTTGTTTTATTAACTGTAGAAATCTGTCTTATTTCTAAACGTTTTTCTACACATATTGTGCAATTTTTGATATTTGCAGCTTGTCGTTCATTAAACAAACAATTCTTGCAGATTAATGGAGAAATTCGCTAGTAGATACTGCGAATGCAATCCGAATAATGGCTTATTCGCCAGTGCAGATACTGCTTATGTGTTGGGCTTTTCCATTATCATGCTGACAACAGATCTACATTCCCCACAAGTAAAACACAAAATGACCAAAGAACAGTATATAAAGTTGAATCGTGGGAACACTGACAGCAAAGATGTTCCTGAAGAGTACTTATCGCAGATTTACGATGAGATAGCTGGCCATGAAATAAAAATGAAATCCGTAATTAACAAACCAGGCAAGCAACAGATTCAAAGTGAGAAACGTAGAAAAATATTGTTCAATATGGAAATGGAAGCGATATCAACAGCAGCAAAGAACTTGATGGAATCAGTATCGCACGTTCAAGCTCCCTTCACGTTAGCAAAACATTTAGAACATGTAAGACCAATGTTCAAAATGGCTTGGACGTCCTTTTTAGCTGCATTTAGTGTGGGACTCCAAGATTGTGACGATCAAGAAGTAGCCAGTCTATGTTTGGATGGTATAAGGTGTGCTATCAGAGTCGCTTGTATTTTCCACATGAGCTTAGAGCGTGATGCGTATGTGCAGGCTCTAGCTAGGTTCACGCTTTTAACGGCCAACTCACCGATTATGGATATGAAGGCCAAGAACATAGACACTATAAAAACCTTGATAATGGTAGCACATACTGATGGTAATTATTTAGGATCAAGTTGGTTAGACATTCTTAAATGCATCTCGCAGCTGGAATTGGCTCAGTTGATTGGAACAGGAGTTAGACCGGAGTTTCTATCAGGACCGGTTCATAAGCCGACTGATCCGAGTTCGAAGGAACACATCGGACAGACCAGTTCTCAAAGTGTTGTAGTAGCAGTCGACAGGATCTTTACTGGATCAACGAGGCTTGACGGAGATGCCATTGTAGACTTTGTGAAAGCTTTGTGTCAGGTTTCGCTGGATGAACTTGCATATCCAGGTTCACCGAGAATGTTTTCTTTGCAAAAAATCGTAGAAATATCTTATTATAACATGGGTAGAATACGTTTACAGTGGTCTAAGATCTGGCAAGTTTTGGGCGAACATTTTAACGCTGTCGGTTGTAATCCGAATGAGGAAATTTGCTTTTTCGCCGTGGACAGCTTGAGGCAGTTATCTATGAAGTTTATAGAGAAAGGAGAATTTCCGAACTTCAGGTTTCAGAAAGATTTTCTCAGACCTTTTGAACATATCATGAAGAAAAATCCATCTCCAACCATCAGAGATATGGTGGTCAGGTGTATAGCTCAGATGGTGAATTCTCAAGCGAATAACATCAAGTCAGGTTGGAAGAATATATTTTCGGTGTTCCATTTAGCGGCTAGTGACCAGGAAGAATATATAGTAGAACTGGCTTTCCAAACCACAGGGAAAATAATAACAGAACTGTATAATAAGCAGTTTCCTGCGATGATAGACTCGTTCCAGGATGCAGTAAAGTGCTTGTCTGAATTTGCTTGCAACGCCAGATTTCCCGATACCAGCATGGAGGCTATAAGATTGGTGCGTTCTTGTGCAGTTAGTGTCAGCATTGCCCCGCACTTGTTTGCTGAACATGCAGGCATGGAAACTGATTTAAATGTTACAGAAGAAGATCGAATCTGGGTCAGAGGCTGGTTCCCACTTTTATTTTCGTTGTCATGCGTTGTCAACCGTTGCAAGTTAGATGTGAGAACGAGGGCATTGACTGTGTTATTTGAAATTATTAAGACTTACGGAGATGCATTCCAACCTCACTGGTGGAAGGATTTGTTCAAGATTCTATTCAGAATATTCGACAATATGAAATTACCTGAACAACATACTGAAAAGGCTGAATGGATGACCACAACCTGCAACCATGCTTTGTATGCAATTGTGGATGTTTTCACGCAGTATTTTGACGTCCTTGGGCCTCTCCTTTTGGAAGAACTTTATTTGCAATTGCATTGGTGTGTCCAGCAAGAAAACGAGCAGTTAGCTAGATCCGGCACGAATTGTCTTGAGAACTTGGTGAATTCTAATGGTCACAAGTTCGATGAAAAAACGTGGAACAAGACCTGCCAATGTATGCTGGATATCTTCAACTCAACAATACCCACAGCGCTCCTAATGTGGAAGCCTGACTCCATGAAGACTGTTGCTATTATTGAAAAGAACGGTAATGTTGGAGCGAGTAAGGGAATTTTGAAGAATAACTCCATGTCTGATAGTAGGGCCAGCGGTGATGCGGCTTTATTTAACGGGCTTATGATTAAAAGTGCAGTTCAATTGGAGCTAATTCAAACGATAGACAATATTGTTTTCTATCCCGCTACATCCAGGAAGGAAGATGCCGAGACTTTGGCTCTGGCAGCTGCCGATATGACGGGCAATATAAGCTTGACGGAATTGCAGCGAGAAGAGCAAGGAATGTACAGGTTGCTCAGCTCGCCGCACTTATTACAACTGACTGAATGTCTCTTGCAATCTCATCGGTTTGCTAAAGCCTTTAACCTCGATCATGATCAACGAAACTTGTTGTGGAAGGCGGGTTATAAGGGCTCTGTTAAACCCAACTTACTGAAACAAGAAACTCAGAGTTTAGCATGCTGCCTGAGAATACTGTTTAAAATGTACTGTGATGAAGGGAGGAGACAAGACTGGGCGCTTATAGAAACTAAATTGATAGGTGTCTGTCAAGAGGCGCTGGAGTATTTCTTAAAGTTGCAAAGCGAGGCTCATAGAGAAGCTTGGACGTCATTGCTGCTTCTTGTGTTGACGAGATTGTTGAAGATGCCTGATAAAAGGGTAAGTGAGATGTTATATGTTCTAATATATAATCTTAGGATAAATACAATTTTAAATATAAGGTAAAACATTGAATCACTTCAATTTAAAAAAATAAACACTTTAAAGCTTGCAGTTTCACGGTACCAGAACTCTTAGGCCAATTATCCGTCAAATAAATACAAATCACTCGTTCTGATGTTGTGAAGACAAATTATAAGTTGTAAATATGTAGTAAAAAATATGAAGGCCATGTTGGGATCGTAGTAAGGACATTTAACATTATTATCGGTATAACTAGTTTTATTACGATTTATGTACACAGGTAAATTAACAATTATTCTTATAAATTAAGACCACACATTCTACACCAACAACCCATCTTAGCACTCTCTATTGACATTTTTATGACATGACACTTGACATATGACAATTATGTCTACGACCAGATGGTGTACTAATGTAGAAAACAGTTGATGTTCTAACAGGCCATGTATTTTCTTTCATTTTATTTATCTATTTATTTATTTTAATTGATCCTAACAGTATACAACCAGTAACAGGGCCACTAATTGAGTAGGTAGATTGCAAAGTACTATTAGAGAAATAAAATAAAATATTTACAATATTAATGAAATAAAACTAAATATTATACTAAAATAAGGATCCAAATGGCTTCCTAGCAACTAAAGGCCTATTTCTCTCCTTGCAGTCCTCTCTAAAGTGATGGAAAAGTATATAAACACTGAATTACTAAAATTTCTTGAAAAACACAGTCTAATCCATGACAGGCAGTATGCATTCCGTCAGCGCAGATCAACTGCCGACCTCCTTTCTTTTGTCGCCCATTCTTGGAACAAGTCTATGGAACTACACAAAGCATTCGACCAGGTCTGGCACGCAGCGCTGCTTAGTAAACTACCGGCCTATGGCCTACCACCAAAACTCTGTATGTGGACAGCAAATTTCCTCTCCAACCGGAGCATTTCTGTTGTCGTGGAACCACACGGTGAATCCCAGATTGTCGCTCTAGACATATCCAAAGCATTCGACCAGGTCTGGCACGCAGCGCTGCTTAATAAACTTCCGGCCTATGGCCTACCACCAAAACTCTGTACCTGGACAGCAAATTTCATCTCCATTCATAGCATTTCTGTTGTCGTGGATGGCCATTCCTCTAAACTATATGCAATTAATGCAGGAGTCCCTCAAGGTTTAGCTTTAGTCCCTACTTTGTTTCTTCCCCACATCAATGACCTCCTCTCCAGCACATCCAACCCAGTTCACAGTTACGCGGACGACAGCACCCTCCACTCAAATGTACAATATTCTAAGCCTGTCTCTTTAGCCCAATTAGATGAGGATCGCCGACTCATGGAGGGTTCTGTCTCTGTGGATCTCCAAAAAATATTAGACTGGAGAAGTAGAAATCTTGTACAATTCAACTCCACCAAATCTCAGTCTTGCTTTCTATCTCATAAGAGATACACCAGCCCTAGACCCATCACAATGAACAACCAAGTTATTCAAAGTAATGCGTCCTTTTTACTTGTTGGCATTTCTGTGGATCGAAATCTCAATTGGCACCAACATGTCACATCAATTGCAGAAGCGGCTGCTAAGAAATTAGGTTTCCTCTTCTGGGTTCGCAAATACTTTTCAGCAGCTAATCTCTATACCTTATATACTTCACAAATAAGGCCAAACCTCGATTACTGCTGACACATCTGGGGTGCCGCTGCCGCTTCTAAACTGACTATCCTGGACTCTATTCAGAAGAGAGCTAGACGTCTCATCGGTGACCCTACTCTCACCCAAAGGCTGCCATCCCTTGCCCACCGACGTGCCGTTGGTGACCTCTCTCTCTTTTATAGATATCTGCACCAGCGCTACTCTGAGGAGCTTTCTTCCATAGTTCCTCCACCTGCTGCCCCCAACAGTTCTACCAGGGGAACAGAGCGAATGCACCCTTTTACTGTCCAGGTCACCAGATGTAGAACATCTTGTTATGCCTGCTCTTTTGTCCCGAGGACTTCAAAGTTGTGGAATTCCTTGCCGGCACATCTTTTTCCTTCTCCTCCGAACCTTCAAGTCCAGAATTAACAAGTTGCCTCTTTCCTCCTTGTCGACATCCACGGTACGATAGTATTTTGCCTGTGAGCCCTCGTGGTGTGTTGTTGAAATAAAAGATGTCAGTCTACAACAAATTTCAGACAAGATAATAACAATTGGATTAAACTAAGTGCGAAATAGTCAGCTAACCATTGCTCTAGCCTAGCTATATTACCTGCATATTTACTTGATCTTGGGTGGACGACACGACAAAAGTTCAAAATTATCTGCATACAACGCTGCTCCAACAGAAAAGTCATTACAGATATCATAAATAAATATGTTGAACAACAAGGGACCAAAATTTGAACCCTGCAGAACACCAAGGGGTACTACATATTTAAATGATGAATGATGTTTTTTAAATCAATCAGTTGATAAAATGTATTTAAATATTATGCATTCAATGTAATCGACGGATTGATTAAACAAGTTTAACCATTTCTATCATATCAACATAACCTATTAAGCACATCAGAAATGTCAAGCACCGTGAAAAGTATGGTCACAGGATATAAACATCTGTGGTGTGGTCACAGAATAGTGGTATGCAAATGAACAAAAATGACTGCCCAAGACCCGAATCGTCCTGAATGGACACGATTCGATATTTTAACAGAAGCCGTATAAAAAATGCGATAAAACAGATACGATATACATTATCGCACCTACATGGATCTCAACGCGTTTTGAACGTATTTAATTTAATGCAGAAAACGCAATTTATTTATTTATATATTTATTTATTGAATACATGCCCAACAGGATAATCCCATTAATATGGCACCAAACAAAAAGAACAATATAAACAAAAAATACTTCTAAAACAAAACTAAAATACTGTGCAAAACATCACAAGGCAGAAATTCCACAAAACAGTACATATAATGGTCCTAATAACTGACAAAGTAAGATATAGCCACCCTATGAATAACTGCAGCTTTATCCGAATAAAAGTCGCATAAGATTGCAATGTCATTAAAGTCAGAGCTCATTGTGTACACAGGTGATTTCATATACGAGTTAGTCCTTGGTATTGGAGGCTTAAACACTCTCATCACTCTAGATGCAGCCCGTGGAACTGATAAATTTAATTGCATCAATAAGTCTGGACAATCAGCTTTACCATGAAACAAGTTATGCAGGAACATCACAGATGCAACTTTTCTACGTGAATACAAACTGGGTATGCCAGCTTGCATCAGCAATTGGCCATGATCGCATTCCCTCTGTGGGTAGGTACCAGATGCCCTATATACAAGGTGTTTTAAAAACATACGCTGAACATCTTCCAAAGCACCAATATGAACACTATAAAAGGGATCAAAAACCAAGCTACAATATTCAAGCCTCGATCGAATATAGGCAAAATAGAGAATTTTCAAGCTATCCAAATTGGAAAATAATCTGCTATTCCTCATAATGAAACCCATCAACTTCAAACAGGATGCTGTGATTGTTTGAATATGTCCAGTGAAACTTAAATGTTCGTCATATAAAATGCCAAGATCCTTGTGCGTTTCAGTCCTAGCCAATGGTACACCTCCCACTTTGTAGGGAAAAGCTATACGGCTGGTTTTTCTAGTGTATGTCATCACTTTGCACTTCCATTTAATTCAAGTCTGTTCTCAACACACCACAGCTGCAAGTTGTCAAGGTCCACCTGGAGTCTTGAACAGTCACCAATATCGTGAACACTGGAGTATAATTTGAGATCATCAGCAAATAATAGATGATTAGCAAAAATTACAGATCTTATGTCGTTGATAAATAACAAAAAGAGGAGCGGGCCAAGTTTGGAACCCTGTGGAACGCCAGAGCCAGCAGTGAAGGGTTCAGACTTAAATCCATTATAAAAACATATTGCACACGGTTAGTCAAGCAGGATCGAAAGAATTCTATCAGCTGTCCATCAAGGACCGCCAAATGCAGCTTGTACAAAAGTGTTGAGTGGTCAACACGATCGAACGCTTTGAAGAATTCTGTATAAATAACATCCACCTGACCTCGTCCATCCAAAGCTTCACTCACATACTGTGTGAACAGGGAT
Source organism: Tillus elongatus (assembly GCA_964006375.1). Classification (NCBI taxonomy): domain Eukaryota; kingdom Metazoa; phylum Arthropoda; class Insecta; order Coleoptera; family Cleridae; genus Tillus; species Tillus elongatus. The sequence goes on along the minus strand of OZ023263.1, from coordinate 241,658,878 downwards.
ACATTCGAGCGTCCCTCCATAAACCCATGCTGGTATTGTGACAAGCGACACTTCACGGCAGGATAGATATAACCATACAGAACGGACTCAAAAATTTTAGCAAAATTACATAGAATAGCTATAGGCCTGTAGTTGCTCACCCTCGAACGGTCCCCAGACTCAAAAACAGGACAAATCCAAGCAACCTTCCAAACCTCAGGGAAGCAATGTGTGCGCAGCGACAGGTTAAATAGGGTTCTAAGAGGTTTGAGAAGAGCATGCGCACAGTCCTTAATCAAGAGGGAGGGCATCAAATCTGGTCCAGCAGTAAACTTATTCTTGAGCTTCTTGATGGCTTTAAGAATTTCCTTATCACCAATCACTGTCACACTGACGGCCATATGCGATGGTCCAGAGGTATCTACTTGTTCAGTGATGCATTGAGGATGGTAAACACTTTTTAAATGGTTTCCAAAACAGTTAACAATTGTTTGAGGCTTATTATAAACCATGCCATTTTTGTCAGACACAGTACTTGGAATGTTACTTGCTCGCCTCCTTTCCTGTATGTGAGACTAAAATCTAGAGGGATCAACCTTAAGAGACTCTTCAGTTTCACGGACATACTCAGCATATGCCTCTCATAACTTGTTTTTAACTATAGATCTAAGAAGACTATACTCTGCCTGATCACTGTCACGTTTATGCCTCCTATATCTTGCATAGCACCTCTCCTTTTTTTATATCATTTATTACTTCATTAGTAAACCAGGGAGGAAATTTTCTAGATAACCTCTTGCACTGAGGAACATGTTGTTCAAAGATATTGTAAAGTCTGCCATAAAAGTAACTACAAGCCTCATCAGCGGTAGTAAAGGACTCCAGTTGAGACCAATCTTCATCAAGTATTGCAGCATACAGTGCAGGGTAATTGGCCTTTCGAAAGTTGTAAGAGACCTGGTTGTTACATGGAAAGTATTTAGGACCATTGTAACTTTTCCTGAATTCAGGAAATATGCCTGAAGCAGGGTGATATGCATCCTCGGGCACTAGTGAATCCATATCATGGAGAACCGAGCAATTACAACTGGCAAGCACAGGGTCAAGCAGCCTATTGTTTCTATTGGAAATATTATTAAACTGTGACAGATATAAAAAATTTGAAAAATCATGGATAGCTTTGGTTTTAGCATCAGTAATTTGTCCATAAATAAACTGAGGTGCATTAAAATCACCAATAATAACGAAATTTTCCAACAGCGGAATGACAGACTGTTCCAGCACATTAAGAAAAAGTTCAAGCTGCACTGCTGGCACATATGGTGGTATATATATATATATATATATATATATATATATATATATATATATATATATATATATATATATATATATATATATATATATATATATATATATATATATATATATATATATATATATATATATATATATATATATATATATATATATATATATATATATATATATATATATATATATATATATATATATATATATATATATATATATATATATATATATATATATATATATATATATATATATATATATATATATATATATATACAAACCACATGAAACACAATCTGATCCAAAGTGCACTTGCACGCAACAACATCAATAACTGGTACTGCCTCTAGAATAGCAGATAAATCTACTTGAGCCACTTGAACATCACAATGAATTGCCAAAAGTTCTCCTCCACCAGATCTCTTAGTAGTAACATCCAGTTTTCTATCTGCCCTAAATACACTGTATGCACACGGAAATAGCTCGGAATCACCAATGTCAGACTGTAAATTAGTTTCACTAAGAGCAATTATCTTGAATTCAGACAACTGGCACAAGCCTAAATAGATATCTTCTGTTTTAGTACGTAAAGCATGAGAATTCTGGTAATAAATTGGTATCTTAACACTGTTGGGCTGATCTAGTTTAAAGAAGCAATAGTCAGAACACCGTTAACATACTTAATCTTGAGGTTTACTTCACCATCATCCACCCTCCGCCTCAATTCACTGACCACAGACTTGGAGTATGCACTTTGCCTAGGGGTTATGTCCTGCCTAACTCTGACATTACGATACAAATGATCATCCTTGAGTCTTCCAGTCCTGCGCAGAATACTAAGTACCTGATGTATGTGTGTCAGGGCGTTTATATGTGTACATTTTAAATTGTGTCAAAGCTAATTTTTATATATTTTAATGCATTTAATTGTCTGTAATTTAATGTTGGGAAATTTTAATTACCTGATCATAATAATAAGTAATGAGTAAGATTTGAGTGTTTGTATATGTGTGTTTGTGAGCATGTATATATGGGCACATTTTAAATTGTGTCAAAAGAAATTTTTGTGCATTCTAATGCATTTAATTGTCAGTAATTTATTTTTAACAAATTTTAATTACCTGATCTTAAGATACTGTGGTTGGTTTTAAATATGTATTTTGCATGTGTGTGGTGTAGTCTTCGAGTTTGTTTTGGTCCTTCCTTGTTTTATTGAAATATTGTACAGTTGTGCAGGTGGTCTCTGGGGGCTACCATATTCATTATATGTGTTTTGTTGGTAGTTACAGTAGTTTATATTAGTGTTTAGAGTACTCTCAATTGTAATCAGATAGCTCACATACAAGTATGCATTATACTTCTGTGAGTTTTGTATTTCGTAGCATTAGTTACTTCTTAGGTTAAAAATTTACTATGTATTATTTTGAACGCTAAATATATGATATGATATGATTGTTACACATTATGCAATCTTTCTTTTTTTCCTGTTATATACAATTAAATTGATATTATGTAAATAATGAGTAGTCCCTCGTATTAACTTGTGTTTTATAGTTTGCAGAACACGTTTCAAGGTACTATCCTTTACTGTGCGAGATTGTCTGTTTTGATCTCAAAGTGGAACTCCGATCTGTGCTGAGAAGGGTGTTTCTGAGAATAGGACCTGTCTTTCAGATCACTTCATAGTATTTAGTATAATATATTATGTATATAGATATCGATAACTTTAATTTTAGCTAATCCAATTCGATAACAGATGTAAATTTACATATATGAATTATTTATTAGTACCTATATATATTTTAAATGCTGATAGATATTTACCTTTATCCATATTTTGTACTAAAACTTGTGCTAATAGTTGGTAGTTTTCAGAAATATCATTACCATAAAGGTTAAGTCCAATATAGAAGATGTTTTCCGTATAATTATGAATTTAAATGTACATAATAATATTATAGTGTTTGTGTCGATAAAAATACTAATCAAATTGAATATTAGTACAGTGTACATGTGCCTTATAATATGTCATTGCCTATTGAGACACCTTATTATGCAGCGTTATTTTTATCAAATTATTGCTAGGCACTTGGAGTGTCGTTCGTTAAATAACTTTGTTTGGTATGAAAAACTAAATTCTGACTCTTGTACCTTGATTTATTTTTCAACATAATCCCCTTGAAATTCAACGCACTTGACCCTACATTTCTCCAGTCTTCCCTGAAGTGGTTTTCTTCCGAGATCTCGAAATAGCCATTTACTTATGACCATATGAGCTTCGTCATTACACACAAATTGTGGTTGAGCCAAGCAAGTTTCGAGTTTCAGAAACAGCTGGAAGTCCCAAGGAGCCAAATCTAGTGAATAGGCTGGATGAAGAGGCAGTTCAAAGCAAATTTCGGTCAATTTTTGCTGAACGACATGGTTTGATCGGACCAGTTGCCCAGCACATGGTTTGAATTGACCAGTGTGTTGTCTGGTGGCGGAACAACACCTTGTTCGTTAAATAACTTGGTTCGGTATGAAAAACAAAATTCTGACTCTTGTACCTTGATTTATTTTTAAACAGAATCCCCTTGAAATTCAACGCACTTGACCCTACATTTCTCCAGTCTTCCCTGAAGTGGTTTCCTTTCGAGATCTCGAAATAGCCATTTACTTATGGTCATATAAGCTTCGTCATTACACACAAATTGTGGTTGAACCAAGCAAGTTTCGAGTTTCAGAAACAGCTGGAAGTCCCAAGGAGCCAAATCTAGTGAATAGGCTGGATGAAGAGGCAGTTCAAAGCAAATTTCGGTCAATTTTTGCTGAACGACATGGTTTGATTGGACCAGTTGCCCAGCACATGGTTTGAATTGACCAGTGTGTTGTCTGGTGGCGGAACAACACCTTGTTCGTTAAATAACTTGGTTCGGTATGAAAAACAAAATTCTGACTCTTGTACCTTGATTTATTTTTAAACAGAATCCCCTTGAAATTCAACGCACTTGACCCTACGGTTCTCCAGTCTTCCCTGAAGTGGTTTCCTTTCGAGATCTCGAAATAGCCATTTACTTATGGTCATATAAGCTTCGTCATTATACACAAATTGTGGTTGAACCAAGCAAGTTTCGAGTTTCAGAAACAGCTGGAAGTCCCAAGGAGCCAAATCTGGTGAATAGGCTGGATGCAGAGGCAGTTCAAAGCAAATTTCGGTCAATTTTTGCTGAGTGACATGGTTTGATTGGACCAGTTGCCCAGCACATGGTTTGAATTGACCAGTGTGTTGTCTGGTGGCGGAACAACACCTCGTTCGTTAAATAGCTTGGTTTGGTATGAAAAACAAAATTCTGACTCTTGTACCTTGATTTATTTTTAAACATAATCCCCTTGAAATTCAACGCACTTGACTCTACGGTTCTCCAGTCTTCCCTAAAGTGGTTTTCTTCCGAGATCTCGAAATAGCCATTTACTTATGGCCATATAAGCTTCGTCATTACACACGAATTCTGGTTGAGCCAAGCAAGTTTCGAGTTTCAGAAACAGCTGGAAGTCACAAGGAGCCAAATCTGGTGAATAGGCTGGATGCAGAGGCAGTTCAAAGCAGATTTCGGTCAATTTTTGCTGAGCGACATGGTTTGATCGGACCAGTTGCCCAGCACATGGTTTGAATTGACCAGTGTGTTGTCTGGTGGCGGAACACCTTTTTCGTGTACAATTCATTATATAAAATAATATCATACATTGTGTTACACAAAGAAGCAAATACTTGTGCTTGTATTGAAGCATAATTTTGATAACTTTAATAACGAAAAATAAATAAACTTTAAAAATACCTGTAAGAAATGCCTGCACGTTGGGCGCAAGTATAACGAAACCCCACGTTGTGGAGACAGTTGAACATAAAATATTACTGGGCACTCAAATAATATAAAATAAATATAATATAACATATCTCAGAGCTTGGGTCTAGGCACTTGCAGTTGGTAGGTTTCAAGATGTAAGTAGAGTAAAATCAGTTTATTTAAAAAGTTATTGAATCTATACAATGCAGCAAATTGAATCAAGCAAATTTGATAAAAGAAAAATATGAATCGATTACTTTGACATGGCATATAGCACTGTAAAAATGAGTTGTGGAGCATACTATACTTAAAAAAGAAAACCACAGATAAATAATGTACTTAACTTCCAGCTTTAGATTGCTGCCTCCGGAGTGGTGATCATAGGGCTGCTCGAGGACTGCATCTATACAGGTGTTGTTTAAGATTTCATTGAAGGGGCTCCTCCCTAGTGGTGTTGTTGAGGGCCGCTTCCTAACAGTTTCATTTATGGGTGGTGATCACAGGTGGCTCCCAAGCGGTGTTGTTGAGGGGGCTCCTCCCTAACGGTGTTGCTGAGGGGGCTCCTCACTAGCGCTTTTATTTCATTTAGAGAGGTGTTGTTGCAGGCCGCTTTCTTCCTAGAGGGGTGCCATTTAGAGAGGTGTTGTTGCAGGCCGCTTCCTTCCTAGCAGTGTTGTTGAGGGCTGCTTACCGGCTCTATTCGTCTAGATGAGGTTCATAGGGCTCCTTCCTAACGGTTTTATTTCATTTAGAGAGGTGTTGTTGCAGGACGCTTCCTTCCTAGCGGGGTGCTATAAAATTCCATGTGTATAAGTATAGGTTCAGGGCTTAATGATTTACATGAGGCGGCTGGTAGCAGCTTGCGTTTACTTACAACATGTATCCGGGTTAATAACTGGAAATAAACTAATGTATGAAACAAAATCTTAAATGACTTCTTTTAAAATGCAGCATAATAGCAGTTAATTACCGAACTAATGCTACCACAAGCCACCGTTTAACAGTATAAAGTTTCATGATGAAGAAAGCAATCATTGAAAGTGGATCCCGTATACATACACTAATAAGCAATCTACTATTATTATCAAGCAAAGAAATGTATGAGCAATTGGAAATAAGTCGGTATTTAAATATAAAACTTACCCATTTAGGCATGCTTTCCGACTAAAATTTAGCTGTAAGATATCATCTCTTGGTCGATTTTAAACAGAAGAGAGCGTGGCACGTGTTGTAAGCGTTTATAAAGATTCTCTTATCTTAGACACGTCACGGAGCTAGCTCGACTGCAGGCATGTCCCACTGAGTTGGGATGCGGTAGAGTAACCGACCGCCGAAGTTGACGTCACTGAAGGGACTTGGACTCTGACGTCACAAAAGGGGTTGATTCAGAAGCTTAAAAGTGAACAGGGTTAACGCGCTTGACATGTCACGCTTATTAAATACACGCGACATGTTACACTTTCTTCTCCAAATGTCCAACTGCCGCTTTCTTAATATGGTATCAATTATTTTTTTTTAAACGAAAGTTCCTCTGCAGTTCTCTTACCACCACCAGTTTTGCAAGATCCGTGGACATAAATTTGTCTTAGTATAAATATAGTTATTTTATTGTTTATTTACGAACGTAAAATACAGTTTCAGGAATCATAACAATTACTATTTTAATAATTACAAATGATCTTACTGTGAATGTGTAGTTTGCTGTTAACATCCGAAGGCAAATTAAACCCAAAAGAGAGAGAGAGAGAAAGACCCACAAAGGTAAACATGCATGTGGACTATAATATACAGTAGACTCTCGATTTTCCGGGATGGCCGGTAAAAATACTTTTCTGGTTAATCGATTTCCCAGTTAAGCCACAAATCGCCGATTTTCACATTAAAAACACGACAAAATCCTACATGCCATATATTTGGGAAATAAATAACAAATAAGGAACGGAAAGAATGTTGAAGGTAGCGGGAAACTCCAGGATTGTGGAGACTTCATCTGTTGTAAACGGCTCATGATGCATCTGTTCATAACTCTGACAAGCTCGGTATTCTTCGTTAACCCAGCTGGCGCCAATTTTCCAGGAGGCTGTTGTAGCTAGTTGTCTTTTCCAGAACTCTTCAATTTGTTTCTTATTTGGAAAACTATTGGGTGGCTGCATTCCTAGCTGAATTACGCTGACGGTAGAAAGTCCTTTCAGAGTGTTCAAATATTGTATTGTCGCACTTTCTATTGTTGCTTGCTGTATATCTCCTCAACCGTTCTGCATATACAGAAAGCTTCTGTTTTAAGGTGTCCAAACATTCGTGTGCAATGTGGTTGACTGGATCTTGTGTTGTCGAACTCGGCCTATTATTTCCTCTACTTCTTTCTGCAATTTTCTTGTCTGTACTCCTGCAATGTATTGTGTCAGTTGTCCAATTCCTTTTGGAAGTGTTTCCACTCTACTTAGCAACCTTTTTTCCCACTGGGGCACTCCTTGACACGAGTCTCTGCGATTGGACCTTCGATCAGAAATCCTAATGCCAAAGGTTTGAATTGGTGCAGTTGCTGCACAGTAAATCAGTATATGCATGTGCTCCAATGTGTTGATTTCTAGAAGGTACTCATTTCTGTGGACAATCTGTCGATGTGTTCCTCATTTTCTTGAGTACACTCTGTGTGCTCTTCTTGTTCAGTATGCACAGGTTGCATTTACTACCATCAAACATCATTATTATTATTAGTAGTATCCGCTAACTCGCGCACATTTACTGGCCTCTCGACCAAATCTTGGGCTTTGTCAATGTTTTTTCTGGCATCACAGTAGATTTTGGAGACCTAGGATGTGGTGTAACTTCGATGCTTGTCATGCCCTGCTTAAATTCATCGACCCAAAGTATCTCGGTCTTACAAGAAGGGCATGAGTCACACAATGAAGACACAATCATCTCATTAATTTCCTCCACTTTTTTCTCTTTTCCAAAAAAAGAATTAAATGGCACCATGAGTTCCAATTATTTTTGTCATTTTGACTCGAAATGCTAGTATGCGAACCAAGTTATTTAACAAACGACCTTCTTATATTGCGAAAGTAATATAGCAACGAGGTTCGGTTATCATCACCACTGAAACAGATATTTATGTTTGGTAGTATTATTTTGAATTTTTGGAAGAAATAATTGGAACAACATTAAAAAAACACCAGTATGTCACAATTGTTTCAGCATCAAAATTCGCATTATCAGAGATTACATTAACATAATAGATGATTAAATGAATTTGTCATCAAAAATTACATCGCTTGTTATTTGTTTAATCTAAATAATGTAAATTCATAATAAATACAAATATAAAATGAATACAATGCTGGTGAACTCAGACCACACAAAATAAATAGCACAGCCTAAGCAATTATTGGAGTAACATCCACTATTAATTTAAACCATCCTTGTAGGAGGCGGGTATTTTTTTTTAACGTTTATCTATTTCCGCGACTATGGCCTGTCACCGACGCCAGGGAGCAGTTTCACCTCACTATCCCGGATATTTTGCCTAGCCCCTGCTTTCGTGTAAGGAGGGTAGGGATCTTTAACGTGCCCAGCATCGCATGAACACAGGACCGACAGCTTTACGCCTTCTCCGAAAGGCGGAACGTGCAGACATTCAACTTGCTCAAATACTATAATAATAATAATAAGTTTATTTCAATATAGGAAATCCTAATACATACAAACAAATTAACATTAAATCATACATGTGCTCTCAACATCAATAACTGAAAATGTTTCCTCCTAAATAAACCCAATGTACCACAATTTGTTAAATCATCAGGTAAGCTGTTAAACGCGCTGATATCTCTAAAAAAAACACTGGCTTCATTGCTCCGCTTGTATAGGTTCTATATATGTGCAGACCATCAGCACCCCTTGTATTATATTGGTGAATGTCTCTATTAAAAACCAGAAATGAATCGAAATAGGCTGGCAACAGATTCTTCGCAAGTTTAAAAACAAATATCATCGTTAAATAGTACAGCCCTCTGCAACGCATTGCCAGTTCAAAGTCGCTAACATTAATTTTATAGGTGTATATCTGCTCACTTTTAAGACAATTCGCATTCCACGATTCTGCAGTTTCTGTAACACATTCAGGTAGTTCAGATCCATCACGTGAAGCAAGGTAACACGGTAATCAAAATGAGGTTGTAACAGTGTGCGATACACCGTGATACTAGCATACACTGACAAATTGTGACTGAGTCTGCTGTACAAAAATAATGGTTTCCTTATTTTCTTGCTTATGTACTCAGAGTGACTCTTAAAGCTAAATGCCTCATCCAAAACAAAACCCAAATATTTCATTTCTGTTACAAATTCTATCCTCTTGTTTTCAATCATCAAAGTTACATTATTACAATCTATCTTCTTTAGCCTATACTTACTACCCAATAACATAGCTTTTATTTTGTTCGCATTCAACCCCAGTCTGTTCACATGCAGGTATGCAGCAAACCTATCAAGAACTTCATTCATCCTTGTAACCATATTTGCAACATTGTCTCCAGTACAGGCAATCAATGTGTCGTCAGCAAACAAACTTATATATTCAAAATCTCCACTGAAATTAATATCATTCATGTAAATTATAAAAAGTAGGGGTCCAAGTATACTCCCCTGAGGAACTCCAGTGCAGCTCACCACCTCATCTGATATTTCTTTCTCTAATCTGGTCTTCTGTGTCCTGCCCGTCAAGTATTGCCTCAGCCATCCTAACACATTTCCACCAATATGTCAGCTTCCGCAGAAGAATATCCCTGTCGATTGTTTCAAAAGCTCTCTTAAGATCAACAAACACAGCTAGTACATATTTCCCTTGATCTATTGCTTCCTTCACTTAGAAATCGTCAGCTGCAAAGCAGTCTCGCAATAATTATGCTTTCTAAACCCAGACTGATAACCAACAGTTTGTTTTTCTGAAAATAATCCATTAACTGACAATATACAAAATGTTCCAATAGCTTCTCAATACTCGGCAGAGTATTCACAGGGCGAACATCTTTTTCTCCCTTTGGAATTGCCACAATCTCGGTTGATGTTAATTATACAGTATGTGCTGAAAAGGTGAAAGGGTAACCCTGGGAATCGAACCCGGTACCCCTTGGTTCAGAGGTACACATCCTTACCACTGAACCACCAAGGTTTTAAGAGGCGGGTATAGAAGACATTTTGCTAAGTGTTGCTTGATCTTATTAACACATTAAGTAAATCACGTCACCGTAACTTATTCTCTTATTTTATTAAGTTGTACCATGGAACCTTTCGGCTCTATAGCTCAGTGTGTCTTATATCAGCTTGTCACTGGTGGTGGCAATAATAATTGTCAAAATGCATAGCCTTACAGAAATTGTTCCTTGTATTAGGGAAGAAAAATTTTTATATGTTTATATATATATATATATATATATATATATATATATATATATATATATATATATATATATATATATATATATATATATATATATATATATATATATATATATATATATATATATATATATATATATATATATCCGATAACTCAAAAAAGAATGGGCCGATTTCGATAAAACTCGGCAAGTACCGTTCTTTTTTTTTAATGGCTTGGATGAGTTTGTTGGCCAGAAAAATCGGACAGGGTTTTCCGGTCAAATTTTGAGTTTTCTTTCTAAAAAACTGTTTTTTCTCCGAAAATTACAAAGCTGTTTTAATGAAATTTACTGCACATGTTGCCTTGGGAGAGACCTTACTACGTACCAAAATTCAACTTTCTAAGTTTATATACATTTGAGTTATTTAAATTTGAAATTTTCTTTTGTAAAAAATTTGTTTCCGAATATTACAAAGCTATTTTAATGAAATTTGGTGGATATATTACCTTAGGGAAGACCTTGCTACATACCAAAATTAAACTTTCTAAGTTTATAGAAAATTGAGTTATTCAAGTTTGAAGCATTTAATAAAAATTCACTACCATAACGCACTTGCTGCGTCCCGAATTTTTTATTTATTACTTTGTGTAATAAACTCCTCTATGGTGAAAGATCGCCGAACAGTCTTGTTATATTACAGTAACATTACGTAACTTTTTATCAGACTTGAGTTTTAATCATATTGAACCATTATGTTTCTTTTGAGACTGTAAGCATTTTGAATTTGTTATTATTAATTTGATCTGTTAAGCTACCTAATGAATTATTTTTCCATATAGTTAATTTAATATATTAAAAGTACTATTGTAAATATTAATATTGTTGAATTAGAAATGTCATTTATAAATGAATATATTTACCTGATGTGTTTTATTTGTCCGTTTTTCAGTAATAATTACTCATGATTCAGGTGTCCCAAGACGAACACTCGCGATCGATTTCTCGGAAACTAGACTTTGGAAAGTTTTAAAAGTTTGACAGCTTACTGAAGTCGATAGGGACAACTGAGCTAAAATATTTTCAAGATGGTGGCACTTCCGGGTATACAGGGTGATGATGTTAACTTTCTTATTTTAAATAGGACAGCCTATATATTATTACATTTTTAGATAACACACGAAACTTTAGACACATTTTATGCATAGGGGGTGTACAGGGGGCGCCAACATCAAAATTCAAGATATCCTTCTCGAATATATGTGGCCTAAATTCTAACCTAAACTCCGTCCACCATTTCCTCCAGGCTAATAGGCCCCAACTCCTCTTCCTCACCGAAACCCAAATCAGTGCCAAAACAGCCACTAATCACCTTAATCTCCCGGAGTATGAGCTCCTTACCTCCTTTAGATTGCATGGAGGCGTGTGTGCATACGTGCGTAACAATCTACCCTGCACCAGACTCCCCAATTTAGAAGCTGGAAGAAAAGACATACTATGTATAAAACTCTCTCTCAGCGCTGCCACTAAATTCATCTGTTGCATTTACCGGTCACCTTCTGACAACAACTTTGTCCAGCTCTTTGACTACCTTTCTGAAAAAACCGACCATCTGGTTTCTGAATATCCTTCCTCCGAGGTCACTATTCTTGGTGACTTCAACGTCCATAATAAGGAATAGCATCTTCAAAAACCGATCCACAAGGGAGAGCAGGGGAGGCCTTTGCAGTCAGCAACTCTTTAGCCAATATGGTTCAGCAACCTACTTACTTTCCTCGCAACCCAACACACAGCTCAAATCCCTTGGATCTCCTTACTACAAATCCTGAATGCTATAAAATATCAGTCACCGTCCCCCTCAGTTGCTCAGACCATGGCATGGTCACCGCTTTCTGCGCAATGCAACCCGAAGTCACACAGACATCACACCCACGTATCGTTTGGCACTACAACTCCGCGAACTGGGACGAAATGCGGGATGACTTTTCCTCATTTCCATGGGCGTCTGTCTGCTTCTCTCATCCTGACCCCTGATATCTCACAAAACGTCACCGAAATTATCCAAACTGGTATGGAATTATTTATTCCACGTACGCAGAAAACCTCTCCAGCCACTCAAAAGCCCTGGTTCTCTAAATCCTGTGACAAGGCCAGACTTGAAAAGGTCAAAGCTCACATAACGCTTCTACACAATCCCAGTCAAGAAAATCGTCAAGCATTTAACAACGCAAGAAACCGCTATGTCCGCATTCTTTCTGAGGCAAAAAACTCGTTTAATAACCACATCAAAAACAAAGTCCTCTTAAGCTCCAACGGCGGCAAACCCTTCTGGACTCTTGCTAAGTCTATTGGGAATAATTTCTGCAAAAGCACGTTCCCACCTCTTGTCTCAGGGGATAAAATTGTTTCTGCCGCACTGGGCAAGGCTGAACTTTTTGCTTCGTTGTTCGCCGGCAATTCTACTCTCAACCCACCTCAAAATGTTCAACCACCAACAGTCCCCAATGTCGCGCATAAAATGACAGACATCATTTTCAAAACTAAAAAGGTACGAAAGATGCTCTTTTCTCTTAATACCAGGAAAGCATCTGGCCTTGACGAGATCCCAGCAATTGTTCTTAAAAAATGCGTACCAGAACTTGCTTCAGTCCTGACTCGTCTGTTTCAGACATCTTACAATAGAGGCATATTCCCTAGTAACTGGAAAACTGCTTGAGTACAACTTGTCCCCAAGAAATGATCCAAAGCGCTTCCTAGCAACTACATGCCTATTTCTCTCCTTTCAGTCGTCTCTAAAGTGATGGAAAAGTATATGAACACTGAATTACTAAAATTTCTTAGAAAACAGTCTAATCCACGACAGGCAGTATGGATTCTGTCAGCGCAGATTAACTGCCGACCTCCTTTCCTTTGTCACCCATTCCTGGAACAAGTCTATGGAACTACACGGTAAATGATTGTCGCTCTAGATATATCCAAAGCCTTCGACCAGGTCTGGAATGCACCGTTGCTTAATTAACTACCGGCCTATGGCCTACCACCAAAACTCTGTACCTGGGCAGCAAACTTCCTCTCAAACCGGAGCATATATGTTGTTGTGGATGGCCATTCCTCTAAACTGTATCCAATTAATGCAGGAGTTCCTCAAGGTTCAGCTTTAGCCCCTACTTTGTTTATTCTCCACATCAATGACCTCCTCTCTAGCACATCCAACCCTGTTCACAGTTAGCAGACGACAGCACCCTCCACTCAAATATACCATATTCTAAGCCTGTCTCTTTGGCCCAACTAGATGAGCTAATCTCTATACCTTATATACTTCACAAATAAGGCCAAACCTCGAATACTGCTCCCACATCTGGGGTGCCGCTGCCGCTTCTACACTCGCTATCCCGGACTCCATTCAGAAGAGAGCTATACATCTTATTGGTGACCCTACCCTCACCCAAAGGCTGCCATCCCTTGCCCACCGACGTGCCGTTGGTGACCTCTCTCTCTTTGCTGCTGCCCCCAACAGATCTACCAGGGGAACAGAGCGAATGCACCCTTTTACTGGTCAGGTCATCAGACCTGTCAAAAATGATGTTTGCAGGCAGACAACATAACTGTCAATTTCTCCTATATGAAAGCCTTTATCATTTAATTAGATTTGATTTCCTTGTAGAAGGGGAACTATTTTAGTGGCCTGTGATGTTATTTTGATAATACATAAACACAGGTGATCAAAAACATTGAAAATTGATTTTAAAAACTTGTTAAAAGTTTTTTTTTTCCGAATGGAAACCCCCCCATTTTTATAATTGTATGTTATTCATCATTAAAAAAGAGGGTAACTTTGTATAAGGTTGTATATGCCAAAAATTTATAATTTTCGAAATATTGGCAATTTAACATTTTTATATTGTAAAAATGTTATATGGCTTTAAGTTTTATCGTTAGCCATGACGGCGACGTGTGTTAAAGGAGAACTATCGTGCACTATAGAAACATCACTGTTTGTTGTCATTTGACAAAATACTTATTACTAATAATCATGTTGGTGCGATTAAATTATACACAGGATTATATGGATACAGCTTATCTAAAAGGAACCAAGCACCATTTACACATTTTACAGAAACTTTAGTTTAAATATTGGGAGTTGTTCAGCAAATCAGAATGGTCATTTTCTACTGAATTTTTTTACATAAAAAAATATATTGTTTTGCTTATATAATCCAATCAAAAACATATTGAATAAACTTTGTATATAAGGGCTGTAGCAACCCTTTTTGTCACTTGGTTCCTTATTGAAAGACTGAAAAATGAGCAAGTCAAGTTATTTGGTGGTTGGTTTCATATTACTAATTTAAAAAGTATGTGTAAATAAGTAAAACAAAAGTTTTTGGAAGTGTTTATTGTGAGTAATATTATGATAATCAACTATTTGAAAGAACAAATACAAAGAACACACAAATTTCACAAACCCTAATTTTCTTCATCATCTTCAATCTCAAAATATAATTGTGGACCAAATCCTTCCAAGTCCTCCTCAAAGTCAGCAGTCTGATTCGCAAAATAAAAACTTTTATATTCCTCCGAAACCAGAGACATTAGGCTTTGGATATCGGCGAGTTTTTTTCTGATATAGGTTTTCCCTCCGGATACAATACCTTTAATTTTGCCTGAAAATTTCCCCCCAATATCGTTAATTTGACACCTTTTGTCCTTTTATCAATTTTTAATTCTTTATAGTTATTTCCAATATTGTATATTATATGTGACTGTTCCAAAAAAATACTATAAGGTTTCTCTTTCTCTATCTTAATAACTCTAGTATTAAGTCAGTCAACTTTCTCACCTGTTTCATGTACTTTTCTATTAACAAAAACTTTTTCAATATCTTCTACACTGTAAAGTCTTCTTTGCCCATGTCAGTAACAACAAACTTATTATTTCTTCTGCAGGACGAAATAAGGGCTTTGAAATCCTCCATGGTGTAAACACGTAATGGATGCTTTAAAGTAATAAGTACACTTGGAAAATACCCAAATCACCACAACACATATTTCAGAGACCTTACGATCGTTTTGTTGACAATCTCAACATCTTCAGAGGAAGAAAATTTTTAAAATTAAACTACTAGCTACAGTGTATTTATATCGCGTCAAGGTAAACGAGCTAGTCCGAAGTAAAGTTGTCGTCCGAGAACGATCGTTTGTTTATTGTGCAGTGAAACTACGAGGTCGCAGACCTGCTTTAATCTTCTGGTTTATGACCCTTATCTAATATAGGTGTGTTTACATTATGAACCACGAATCACAAAGGCTTTGGAAAGTATTTTTAAGAAAGCTGATTTACATTTGAAGTTTTCGACGAAAAGCAATTTAAAAAATTTGTTGGGTAATACGAAAGACGTCACTGAAATGTCCGGCATTTATGAGATTAGTTGCAAAGATTGTGATCTTAAATACGTGGGCCAAACTAGGAGAAACATAGCCACCAGATTTCGTGTACATCTCGCACAGTTACGATATGGTACGGTGAACAAATCATGTGTGGCACAACATATATGAGATAATAATCACCACATTGACAAAGAAAATTTGAAACTTGTCAAAAATGTTTGACATCAAACCATGCTTGATTTATTAGAAAGTATTTTTATATTAAGGTCTATTAAGAACAAGACTTCATTAAATCGTGCGGCACCTTTAATTTCAAGCCCTTTATTTTCCCTTTGCATTTGACTGTTTAAACACTCCTAATTTGTCTGGTAGAATAATAAATTATTGTCAATAACTCAGCCGGTTTATACATATACTAATCTCTATGTTTGGCTTGACTTAAAGACCTGATCGGTTTGTTGTATCTATGTAGTCAATATAAATACTTTCACATAGACTTAAAATCAATATAAATACAGTTTTTATGTAGTATTTTAGTTGAATTATTTATCCTTTGTTAGAGTCAACATGGTGAGACAGACACCTGGGTTTTAGTTTTCTATTTTAAAAAGATGACTTGAGTTGATGTTGTTTATCTCACCAGATGTCTTTGTCGGCATGATCCAATAGCCACATACTAAATTTCTAGATCGAAAGGAAACGTGCTGATTCCTTAAATAACTCGGGTCTTTTACACCTATATTAGATAAGGGTCATAAATTTGTCGACCAGAAGATTAAAGCAGGTCTGCGACCTCGTAGTTTCACTGCACAATAAAGAAACGATCGTTCTTGGACGACAACTTTACTTCGGACTAGTTCGTTTACCTTGACGCGATATAAATACACTGTAGCTAGTAGTTTAATTTTAGAAATTTTCTTCCTCTGAAGATGTTGAGATTGTCAACAAAACGATCGTAAGGTCTCTGAAATATGTGTTGTGGTGATTTTGGTGTTTTCCAAGTGTACTTATTAGTGCTCATTACAAGTTCCAGTTTTCACATAGTGGATGCTTTAAAGCACGCTCAATTTCGTTAAAATCAGTGTCGTTCAGCAAGAAACTGTGCCCAGGCATGAGATATTTCAAGAACATTGTTGTAATGGTCTTATGTGCACTAAGTACTGCTTTTAAGAGCAAAACAATTTTTATGTTGCGGTTGTGACCCCCGCACGAGTCCGACCATAATGTCAGTTGTTGTACATTTGGGTCCAAATACTTTTCAATGTACAGCTTTATGCAAGACCCAACCTCTTGGGCTCCTCGACCTGCCTCTTCTTCCTTCCAAATGAAGCAAAATGGTATCTTTGTTGGAGCACTATGTATACCTTCATTATACAGAGACAGTTGTCCTTGTAGTATGTTATATTTGTTGGAAGCTAAGGTAAGCTTAATACTTTTTCCATATCATAGCTGATTACATCATGTATTTTATTTGCTGTTAAAAAGTCTTGCTTCATAGCTTCAGTGCTTCTTTTGCTTTTTTTTTTTTTGAATGGCCAGCATGCAAAACATATGGTTCTTTTTTCTGAGCCTCACTCAAGTTTTTATTTTGTACCTTTGCTTGCTATATGTCACATACATTACACGTATCCTTCACCTGCGGCATTGTTCTGCGATTGAAGTTTTCATAAAATATGACTGCATAACTGACTGCAGGCTTTATTTCCTGATATATACAAATTATACATTTTGGGAACTGATAAATCTGAGTTTAGATACTTTGCATCAGTTTTTTCCCTAGTATAGTAAAATACATAGGTTGGGAACGAAGCTATATGAGAAATCATCGCATTTTTTGTATCTTCTGATATTTTATTGAACCCACCTGCTTTTTCACCTCTTTCGTTCTTTAAGTTGCTACTGCCAATTTTCTTTAGTGCAGTATGAATTCTCTTTGTTAAAATTTGAGATGTTTTGATAAACATATGTCAGCATACTGTACACTCTTGAATAACCTCTTTTGATACTATTTATATTTCGTTTCCTTTTAAGGCCCTGCACATGCACTGTTGCAGCTATAAATTCTGTCTGAATGTTGTATGACCCGAGGTGCCAAAATTTATTAAATAGTTCCTCTCGTGTGGCACTTATTTTTTCCTGGCATTTCATTTTGCACTTAACTCAAAATTAATGAAACTTTTCGATTCAACTTGTTTTCCAGTAACTGAACAGTGAGCAAGATTACAGTCCTTTAATTGTTTATGCATTTTAAAAGTCTGTCCGGGATGCGTTCTATTGCGGCCTTTCTTTGGTCTTCCTTTCCATAATTCAATATTTCAGTTTATCTAAAGAGAACTCGTCACTTGGTTCTGTTTAGCTAAAGCGAGAATATGCTGCTACGAGATTGGTACTTGGTCCCTAGATGGCGCCACGTTCGTTAATTCGTTATAGAGATTTAACTGAATGTAGAGAACAGATTTGCCAGTCGCTTGGTTCTGTTAACTGATAATTGCCATTTTGGCACTTGGTTCCTTTTAGATAAGCGGTATCCATATATAAGTGTGTTCATTATCTATGGGGAATGTAACAATGTTTTATCAAGAACATGCCAGATATTTGGTGATAGATAGCCAGATAAACATAACCCGTCACGAAACAGTGTACGGCGAATAACAGAAAATTACAAATCTTTTGGCACCGTCAAGGCAAAAATTTATAGAAGACCAATTTATCCTACTACAAGAAAACCGTACCTAGGTTAGGTTTTTAAACCATAGCTACACATGGTAACAAGTTATTTTAATAAATGTTCAAAATTTCTAGGTTGAACTTCCAAACATTTTTGGCATCTCCGAGTTAGTTCTTCATGGGTGGCCGCTCTAATTGAATTTGGAGCTAAGCTTTTGAATGTGCCACATACTCTTACCATACAGTCCTCCTTTGTGTTGTCAATGGTTTGAAATAAACTATGTTTTTTATCGTTCCCCATATAAAGTAATTTAACACAGTCAAATCAGAACAAGGAGGCCATAGGAAAGGCCCATTGTTGGCGATCCACTTGGCATTAAATGCTGTTGGTAACTGGAATAGTTCTGCGGGGTGAGGCGTCATCATGTTCGTAAAAAATTTGCCTGTGTTCCCACAAAGGTAAATTGCTCAAATACTAATTATCCAAATCTTCTAGATTATTTAAATATCTTTCTCCTACAAAAGTTAATCTATTATTTAAAATTGGGCAATAATTTACATTGTATTGTTAATGACTTACCATTCAAGTTTTCTTCATAAACATTAAAATGGAATTTCACTATTCTATCATTTCTCACAGCACAAAAGACGTTAAATTGCCAGGTGTTTTGATTTTGAAAATTCCGCGTTCTTACTGCATGAGGATTTGAATTACTCCAAATATGGGAATTGTCATTGTCACTAAAAACTCTTTACTAGATGTCCATAGAACTATATTCCACTATTCGCCTTCTATGATCGCTTCGTATACACCATCACTTACTGCTGACTCGCTTAATACTCTATCTTCATTTATTCTACACCACACTAATTCAATACTGAACTAACTTACTCTGTATACCGCTCGCCTATTTATACCAAATACTTTATAATGACAATACGGGACAATAGCATTGGTGATATTTGTGACAAGTACACTAGCGTCACCTCGCGTGATGTACTGACAACTGAGTGGGTAATTTGAATTGTATATTTACCTGCATATTCTTAATTTAGACAATTGGTTTATTATAGATGAATTCTAACCGAACTAAACACTAAAACAATTAAGATAATAAATGAATTTTTTAAAGAAAACAACATTAAGATTTAATAAAAACTCTACAACTATTACAATCAGCCGCACCTACGCTAAATACGTATCATAATATCAAACATAATAGAGAAAATATACCGATGCCAATATAAAGTCCGACAATCGACAACCGTCACTAGATTAGACTACGTTTAATGGCTCAATGGACCAACGTCTTAGGCCAAACAAAATAGACATAGAATAGAATAGAATATAAAAACTTGTACGTGACAAAACAGTGAAAATTTTCTGATTATATAGTTGTAAATAGAATTTCTATCAACATTCAGCTTGAAACCTAAATAAATTCAGCATGAATAAGTCTGCAAATTTCTCTTACCCATAATCTTATTTCATCATAATTTAAAGTACTACCTTGAAACCGTCGTTAAAATATTATTTCAAGGGTGGGTATAGGAATATACTGAAAGCTGTTTCTGAGGATATTAAGTTACAATCTGTACTTACCTATAAATAATTGTTCTAAGTATAAATGGTAGCACAGTACTCAATTTGCTATATCTCTACATGAAAACTGTCTTATTAATCTAATATTTTAAAATATGTAACTGATATACATAGTACATAATTAAGAAATTGTGTAGATGAAAGGTGAGACTAACTCTTACTACCGTGAATAAATCTATTATAGGGCTGAATCTGCTATTTTTACTTGTCTCTTTAAAAACTTGTCTTGGGAAGATAATTAAAAGCCTTTACCAAGCAACATAATTTTAAATGTGAAAAAATTTGACAATTTATGCCATACTGAAATAAAAAAGGACACAGAAGAATATAGAAAAACAGTTTTCTTATATTATTTATTATTAATGCAAAACTTTTTTTGCCTTCATATTTCTTTTTTTTAATGCACTAGTCAAGTTATTATTGAACCCTTTCAACCATCCGTTTACGACGTTTATCTATAAATAGGTACATGATGGTAAATATTACACAATAAATTATCTTCTGCGAACTGTACATATTGGCATAAAAGTGATTCTGAATTTGTCTTCTGCTTCAAATCATATTCACGTTTCGCCATCCTTTGGAAACATATCAAATGTCTTTGATATATTTAGCACGTTATAATTCGAACAATTATAGATTGCACACATCCAACCACTAACATTCATTGTAAAAAAACACAGCTCAAACTTAATTAGACACAGCTAAACACCAGCAATTGCTAGTGTTACACGTTCTCGAATGACGTAACATCAGTACTATCCGCTAGAGGCGCTGATATTCTTGAAACACGAAATCAGCCGGAGTGTCCTGTATTGTCATTATATAGTATTTGTTTATACTTTCCATAGTGATTTTAGACTTTCTACACCTGTCACTTCTGGTCCCTTCTAGAAATATCATTCCAGAGTGTTCGCTGTCACCAACATACTACAACTGACCATAGAAGTAACAACGTCCATAAACTTAATTCTGATAGACAAATGTGACAATATATTTAGTTAATGTATTTAATTTGAAGCTGAAATTCCTTATAGCTTAGCTCAGCTACACACATTTCCAAAACCACAACGGTTAGCTTTTAATTTGGGGAGAAATTAATATTTTTGTCGGGTGAATAATGTACCATAATCATGGTCCTGTAGTTTGTAGACCTGGCTCGTTCTGCGTCTGTTCGTGCCATGGTGTAAACATAACAAACATTACACCATCGTCCATGTCCATGCTAATGCGGCTGGGACTGGGAACGAAACGGACCAACAGCGCTAATACTGATAACGCGAAGAGAACGGAGAACACAGCGCAGTGTAGCTGCATGTGAAATGGCATGAAACTATGGTACTTTTAGTGAATTTTCGTAGAAAAAATTCACTAATGAGGAGATCCCGACTTTTGAATTTTGAAAAATTTATTGCAAATGAGCGCGAACTAAGACCCCTAGAACCCATATCCGGGGCCAGTTTCAATTTTTATATGTTTATATATATATATATATATATATATATATATATATATATATATATATATATATATGTGTGTGTGTGTGTATCACACCGATAACTCAAAAAATAATGGGCCGATTTTAATAAAATTTGGCATGTACCTTTATTTTGTAAATGGCTTTGACAAGTCTGTTAGTCAGGAAAATCGGACTAGGTTTTCCGGAAAAATTTTTAGTTTTCATTCGAAAAAAATTTTTATCTTAAAGAATAATAGGCCGATTTTGATAAAATGCGGCATGTACCTTCCTTTTGTAAATGGCTTTGATAAGTTCGTTAAACATAAAAATTGGACGAACTTTTCCGGAAAAATTTTGAGTTTTCATTTGAAAAAAATTTTTATCTTAAAAAATAAAAAAGCTATGATAACCAAATTTGGTGGGTAGGTTTACGATATAAAAAGTAAACTATACACAAAAATTCAGATTTCTATGTTACAGGAAAAAAAGTTATAATAAAATATTTGGTGACAGATCATTTCTATGAAAATTCACTACCATAACGCACTTGCTGCGTCTTTGAGTTTTTATAACATCGAGAAGTAGAAGTGATCGGTCCTGAAAGTAATTCCTAAATAACCCGTCACTTGCTTAGCGTGGAGCGTTATCATAAAATACCGTTCCAAAATCGCGTAATGAACTACCGACCCATATCTACTAAACTCAGCTGATCGCACCTGCTGAACGCACTAGTTATTTAATTTATTCTGTGATGTGACTCTCCACATCAGTCATTTAATTCGTTTTCGTTCTTCATTTGTATTTACATTTCCATTACGTCATTACGTCTATTTTATTATACTTGTCATTTTGTCATTCGGTGATAGACAAGGATAAGTAGTGTGTGGTGTGGTTCTTATTTCTTAACTTTCTTTTTTACGATTCACCCAAAGTTGAACTAGATTTGCAAGTTTACATATTATTGCTAATATATATACTGTTGCATTTCTTTGATAAAGAAATATCAGCTTATATGAGTATCAGGAGGTCAACCAAGCTTCTGTTTTGTGCAAAACGTTCGAAATTTCATAGGTAAGATGAATAATTTTATTCTAAATTGCATTGTTCCTTGGACCTGTCAATAATAGTGAACGTCTTGTACTCGATTAATAACGTTATAGCCACGAAATCACCTGATATCTTACTGTAAGTTGTGAAAATTCGTCTTATAACGAATTTATTCTAGAAGCAAGCATAACCTATGTGGATTTCAACGTGATTAGTTGTAATTTGTTGCTCTTATCGGCCATCTGTTTCCCTTCACGTTTTCCATTAGCAGATGTTCTTTGTTTTTGTTATCGACATTTTATTTGATGGTTTTTTAAGCTCGGTGGTAATTTTTTATGCTTCTTAATATGTAGTTGGTCGTATTACTTTATTATCTTGTGTTAATCTTATTTTAACTTACATTTCCCTTTAAATTATAGCATGGCCTTTGTTTACAAAATTTTCTAAAATTGAAAGTTACTTTTTTTGATAAGCTTCAGTATTCAATTATATTTTAATCTAGTTAGTTGGTTAAATTCACAATGTCATTTTGAAAATGCTTATGTATTTATTCTTTTACAGATAACCTTTTAACACAGTATATTGTTAGCATATTCCTTTTTGAATAAATGTAAGGAAATACTTTCACATATTTGAAGATGAAAGACGAGGTTTTAGCAGCAGTTACGTTTTTTGTTCAATTTATTGAAAAAAGTGACACCTTCCCAAGAGACCAGCTGGAGAATTTTAAGATGTATTTAACCGATCTTCTTATTGAGAGGTATGTGCTAATTTTAGAATTTTTTGCCATAGATTTTTGTCTAGATTTAGGTAACATTAGACTGCTGAAATTTGTTTCTCGGGTAAAGGTAGTTTTACACTTTTTGAGGACTCATGTTAGTAATTCGTTTTCATGTTTACCTGTTTGATATAAGTGAATCATTTTTATCTATATAATAAAACAGCAATGTTAGTTAGTACTTATCTGTATAAAAATTGAAAATTTCATTCTGGTTTTTCAGATAATAGCACATTTATTTAAAAGCAGCGAGTCCAAAAAATATTTTAAGTTGCATTTATAATTTTTGCACTTAATTAATTACTAATTTGAGCAGATACCACGAGCTTTAAAAGTTTAGTATAATATATTTTACTATATAGTTATAAAGTTTCATTTACTATACAATTTTAAGATCATGTACTAAACCAAAGAACCCATTTGAAAAGTTGCTGAAGAGGCTGTTGCTAGGGAAATGGGATTTTTAACATTTTTGTGTTGTGGCCTGGTTGTTAGGAGTATCTGTTGGGTATATTGAGTTAAGAATTCTGAATGCTATCAGTTTACTCATAGTGACTCAAGGGGTGGAATTTTTCATAAAATCAAGGATACCATATGGTGACTGGAAGAAACTCTAACTTCTAATCTTACTTTACTTATCTCTGTGCATTAATGTTTATCATAGGCATTTTATTGCCATTAATGTGTGGACAATTCTCATATGAATTTTGAACCATTCTTGTGTACTGATTTAAATATCAAAACCACATGCTTCAAAAGAGCTTGCAAAGAGGCAATTGCACAAATGTTTCAAGATATAGGTTAGGTTACATATTTCATTTTAGAATAACATCACATTGAAACAACCATCCAATAAAAGTAGATCTTTCAATTTGATATTGTATAAAATGATGTTAACTGGGGATTTTTTTTTTGTTCCCTCAGGGCTCGTCCGCGGCCTTGCCGCCCCGATAGCACCGCAATAACTGGGGATTAGTCATAAACCAAAAGAACGTCTTGTGTGGTGTGCTTCAGGGTTCTATCTTGGGGCTTTGTATAATCTCTTATTTATTGGTGGTGTATTTTTAGTACATTTTCTTTAAAAAAAAAATCTAATGAGATCCCGACTTTTGAATTAAAAAAATATTCTTCAGATGAGTGCGAACTAGCCCCCCTAGAACCCATATCCAGAGTCAGTTTCAGTTTCTATTTGTTTATTTATATATATATATATATATATATATATATATATATATATATATATATATATATATATGGTAGGAAAAACGTAAGTTGTACTCACTTTTGCCACACGTTTTACACATTTTCGGGGGTCGTTTCTTTTATATATAGCTAAAGAAGGGTGTATTCCACTATTCTAATTCATTTTCACATAGTTAGTGCACCCCCTTACCTGTTTATGTGTCTCTGAAAACTACCCTTCTTTTCATCCTATAAATTGACATTTGACGTATAAAGCCAACTTGATGTCAATGTAAACTTATACGATGAAAAGAAGGGTAATTTTCAGAGACAAACAGTTAAGGAGGTGCACTAACTAGGTGAAAATGAATTAGAATAGTGGAATACACCCTTCTTCAGCTTGATATAAAACGAACGACCCCCGACAATGTGTAAAATATGACAAAAAAAAAGCCGCAAAAGTGAGTACAACTTACGTTTTTCCTACAAAAATGTCCAAATAATCCAAAAGTTGGCTTCTGTCCTCATTTTTATTGTGATTTTCGTCATCTACACCCTAAAACACGCCTATATACAGAATTTCATAAAAATCGAACACGCGCCCCGAAAGTTAACCTTTACAATATATATATATATATATATATATATATATATATATATATATATATATATATATATATATATATATATATATATATATATATATATATATATATATATATATATATATATATATATATATATATATATATATATATATATATATATATATATATATATATATATATATATATATATATATATATATATATATATATATATATATATATATATATATATATATATATATATATATATATATATATATATATATATATATATATATATATGGCGATCCTTAAGTAGATCCGTCAAACCACAGTGAACTCGCAGCGCTCGCTTAGTCTGTGCAGCATTGATAGCTTGTATTGCTCGCGAGAGGGGAAGGAAAATCCCCACAGCGAAAGCAGCACCACTTGTGACAAATTGTGGGAGGGGGCTGCTGCTTCTGCGGGGGGATTATCCTCCTGCAACGCCGCTCTCTCAATGCATGAAATGACTGGACCCGTCTACTTAAGGATCGTGTATATATATATATATATATATATATATATATATATATATATATATATATATATATATATATATATATATATATATATCACACCAAGAACTCAAAAATAAAAGCAGGGGCAACCAAATTTGGTACGCGTATTTGTATTATAAAGAGTGAACCATGTACTAAAATTTAGGCCCGTAAGTTTAAAGACCAAAAAGTTGTGGACATTTATAGAAAAAAAAAGGGGGGGGGGTCTTCAAAACTTTGCTATTTAAAACGTAAAAATTGGCAAAGAACCTGAAACAAATATGGATTATGTAAATAAAATGTGGCGAGAGGGGTATTGTGCAAACCCTTAAGTTTCAGCTTCAACCGTCATTGTCCTTCATTTTACTAAAATGTTTCCAGAAATTTAATTTCAAGTAGACCCTTTCTCTGGTGCTTTGGCAGTAGTTGTAGTTAAGTTTATGGTTTAACTGTCTATAATTTTTAGCTAATTTTCGTAGAAAAAATTAGTTGATGAGGAGACCGCAACTTGAATTTTAAAATTGCTCGGGACGCAGCAAGTGCGTTATAGTAGTGAATTTTTATTAAATGCTTCAAATTTAAATAACTTAATTTTCTATGAACTTAGAAAGTTTAGTTTTGGTATGTAGTAAGGTCTTTCTCAGGGCAAGATATCCACCAAATTTCATTAAAATAACTTTGTAATTTTCGGAGAAAAAAATTTTTTCGAAAGAAAATTTAAAATTTGAACTCAATTTTCTATAAACTTAAAAAGTTGAATTTTGGTACGTAGTAAGGTCTCTCCCGAGGCAACATATATTGTAAATTTCATTAAAGCAGCTTTGTTATTTTCGAAAAAATTTTTGTTTTGAAAAAGAAAACTCAAAATTTTCCCAGAAAACCTCGTCCGATTTTCCTGGCTAACGAACTCACCCAAGCCATTAATAAAACAAAGGCACTTGCCGAGTTTCATAGATATCGGTTAATTATTTTTTGAGTTATCAGACGGATACATACATACATATATATATATATATATATATATATATATATATATATATATATATATATATATATATATATATATATATATATATAAATAAAAATTCACTAAAAATATTTCTTCAAACGAGCGCAAACCAGCTTTGCTGGAATCCATATCCGAGTTTACTTTAAGTTTATATCTGTTTACATATATACAGGGTGAAACATTTCTACGGTAATGCTCAATATAATTATTATTATACAAGATACGAGAGAAACTTGTATACATTAATTATAGGGTGTCTTGAGCTGCATCTTATATAACAAGTTCTCTACATTATTATGTTGAAGAAACCATTGGCAAAATTGTAGGCGAGGTATAAAATCTCTTTCAGGCGATAGTGCCTACACACGTTGAATGTGATATGGACGCAATTGTTGCTCGTAAAGAACTCACCATATCGTTGCATTGGATGCTCTCAGATGATTGGCCATTTCCCTAGTACTTATTTTTGGATTTTGTTGAATTTCATCCAGAACAGCCTCTTCAAAATCAGGATTTCGTGGTCTGCCTCGATCAGCAGTAACTTTATTAAGGGTACCTGGTAAAAAAATATATATTCGAAGGAGACAGATCGATGTATTAGATAATGTAAGTATGTACCTGTTTTTCGCAGACGGATGTCAATCCGTTAAAACATCCTTCTGTTTGGAATTCTCCGATTTGGGAAGGCTTCTTCATACAGTCGTTTCGCCTCATAATAGTTACCAAAAGTCCGTGAATACATAACATGCATGTCTGTTAGTTTCATTGTTGGTAAAGACTTCCATCTTTAATTAGAAAAATTACAGACAATACAATTAATTACTTAAAAATGATGAGTAGTCTCAAACATAAAAGTCAAATGTAGTATATGTCACAAGGAAAACGCAAAAGTCAAGTCCCGTAACGATGGAAACCACTTTATTAAATGGTTTGTTCAAAGTTTGTTATCATGGCTTTTTATTTTATCTTCATTATTGTGTCTTATCAGTTCTTTTTTCTGGTAAGATTTTAATTTTTAACTAGAGAATAAGAAAATTAAGTTTATAGATACTGATAGCAATTAAAAGGTGAAAAATGTATTCCTATGATTTGTCCAAGAATTAATTTTTGAGCGACATTGACATACCAAAATTGAAATATCTCCAAAATGGTGTGTGATTTGTAAGAGATTTAAATCAAGTATACATTGGTTGCTTACAATTAATAAGGGCTGCAATGTAGCTATACGGTAGGTCGATATTACTGGGTGTCAAAAAATTATAGCCAATTGAATGCAAGCCATCTCTTACAGGTGGCGCCCTCTGCAAGCAGTGTTATTAGCAATAACATATTTAAATTTCTTGCCTTCAAAAACCTCCACATTCCAACTTTTACGTCAAAATTTTAATTTGACTCAGACTTATTCGTGAAAAACTGACAAAAACAAATAATTTCCAAGGTAAAAAAGAACAGAACAAGGCTATGCTCCAGACTGAATTTTTATTAAGTAAAAGCCCTACACGTTTCGGCCCATAAACGCGTAGGGCTTTTACTTAATAAAAATTCAGTCTGGAGTATAGCCTTGCTCTGTTCTTTTTTACCTTGGAAATATGTCTAACCCAGACGTTGTGACGTTCAGAAATTAAAAACAAATAACATTAACAAGCTGTATTTAAAAAAAAACTAAGCATTTGCGGACCAATGTTTATATAAAAAAATAGTCTTATTTTTTTGTGCTGAATGTGCATCTGTAACATAGACCATCATTTTTGAAACACCCTGTATATTCTGTAGTTGTTTTTGAGATAAAAGGAATTTGTAATTATAAGCAGTAATTTCACTTGTGAGTAAATACTATTATAACTGTAAGTAATATTTTTTAACAGGTTTGATAAACATTGGTTCCCCGAACTGCCCAGTAAGGGACAAGGTTATCGTTGTATTCGAATAAATGGTTCCAGTCCAGTTGACATTACACTGGAGTTAGCAGCCAGTAAATGTGGATTTAGATATAAAGATCTCAGACTTCCTACGGAACTAACTGTGTGGGTAGATCCTAGTGAAGTATGTTACAGGTAAGCTTGTGGAAAAGATAACGCTTGTCATGAACATTTTACTAATTCAAGTGTACTTTAACAGACTTGGTGAATCAGAAGGTTCTTACTGCACACTAGCCTCTTTTCCTAGTGAGAGCTCAACTTCTTCAGAGACGTCCAGTTCCTCTTCGTCGACGGCCAACTCACCGACGACTATGCCCAGTCAGAACAACAAGGCGAAGAAGATGCAAAGACAAACATATCAGAGGCACCACCTAGAGGCACACCATAAAATTAGGCAACCTCCAGTAGCGTTTTCCTCGTTGCGTATGAAACCGTCATCCAGGGAGGTAAGTTAAGGTTGATATAATTTATGTTTTACAGAGTATGAATGTTAGATATGTATTCTCTAGTTTTACCTGCATAAAAATAATTTCAGCAGTTATTGATATGATAAGTTAATAAGCGGATTCTTTTCAACCAAATAATATATTTCAACAACACACCACAATGACTTACAGCCTAAATACTATCGTACCGTGGGTGTCGACAAGGAGGAAAGGGGCAACTTGTTAATTCTGGAGTTGTAGGTTTGGATGTTCGGAGGAGAACGAAAACATGTGCCGGCAAGGAATTCCACAAATTGGAAGTCCTCGGGACAAAAGAGCGGGCATAACAAGATGTTCTATTTTTGGTGACCTGGACAGTAAAAGGGTGCATTCGCCTGTTCCCCTGTTAGATCTATTCTGGGCAACAGGTGGAAGAACTGGAAGAAAGCTCCTCTAAGCAGTGCCCGTGCAGATAACTATAAAAGAAAGAGGTCACGTCTGTGGGCAAGGGATGGCAGGGTAGGGTCACCGATGAGACATAGCTCTCTTCTGAATTGAGTCCAGGATAGCGAGTGTAGAAGCGGCAGCTGCACGCCAGATGTGGGAGCAATATTCGAGGTTTTGTCTTATTTGTGAAGTATATAAGGTATAGAGATTAGCTGGTGAAAAGTATTTACGAGCCCGGAAGAGGAAACCTAATTTCTTAGCAGCCGCTTCTGCAATTGATGTGACATGTTGGTGCCAATTGAGATTTCGATCCACAGAAATGCCAACAAGTGAAAAGGACTCATTACTTTGAATAACTTGGTTGTTCATTGTGATGGGTCTAGGGCTGGTGTATCTCTTATGAGATAGAAAGCAAGACTGAGATTTGGTGGAGTTTAATTGTACAAGATTTCTACTTCCTCAATCTAATATTTTTTGGAGATCCACGGAGACAGAACCCTCCATGAGTCTGCGATCCTCATCTAAATGGGCCAAAGAGACAGGCTTAGAATATTGTATATTTGAATGAAGGGTGCTGTCGTCCGTCTAACTGTGAACTGGGTTGGATGTGCTAGAGAGGAGGTCATTAATGTGGAGAAGAAACAAAGTAGGGGCTAATGCCGAATCTTGAGGAACTCCTGCATTAATTGGATACAGTTTAGAGAAATGGCCATCCACGACAACAGAAATGCTCCGGTTGGAGAGGAAATTTGCTGTCCAGGTACAGAGTTTTGCTAGTAGGCCATAAGCCGGAAGTTTATTAAGCAGCGCTGCATGCCAGACCTGGTCGAATGCTTTGGATATGTCTAGAGCGACAATCTGGGATTCACCGTGTAGTTTCATAGACTTGCTCCAAGAATGGGTGACAAAGGAAAGGAGGTCGGCAGTTGATCTGCGCTGACGAAATTCATACTGCCTGCGGTGTAGACTGTGTTTTTCAAGAAATTTGAGTGATTCAGTGTTTATATACTTTTCCATCACTTTAGAGAATACTGAAATGAGAGAAATATGCCTGTAGTTGCTAGGAAGCGCTCTGAATCCTTTCTTGGGGACGGGTTGTACTCAAGCAGTTTTCTATTTACTAGGGAATATGCCTCTATTGTAAGATGTCTGAAACAGACGAGTCAGGACAGGAGCAAGTTCTGGTGAGCATTTTTTAGAACAATGGCTGGGATCTCGTCAAGGCCAGAGGCTTTCCTGGTATTAAGAGAAGAGAGCATCTTTCGTACCTTTTTAGTTTTGAAAATGATATCCGTCATTTTATGCGCGACATTGGGGACTTTTTTTTTTTTTTTTTTTTCAGGGCTTTGCCGCCCCGATAGCACTGTAACCTTTGGCTTATTGTGTATTTGGGGACTGTTGGTAGTTGAACATTTGGAGGTGGGTTGAGAGTAGAATTGCCGGCGAACGAGGCAAAAACTTCAGCCTTGCCCAGGGCGGTAGAAACAATTTCATCCCCTGAAACAAGAGGTGGGAACGTGCTCTTGCAGAAATTATTCCCAATAGATTTAGCAAGAGTCCAGAAGGGTTTGCTGCCATTGGAGCTTGAGAGGACTTTATTTTTGATGTGGTTATTAAACGAATTTTTGTGCCTCAGAAAGAATGCGGACATAGCAGTTTATTGCGTCGTTAAATGCTTGACGGTTTTCTTGACTGGGATTGTGTAGAAGCGTTTTGTGAGCTTTGACCTTTTCAAGTCTGGCCTTGTCACTGGATTTAGAGAACCAGGGCTTTTGAGTGGCTGCAGAGGTTTTCTGTGTATGTGGAATAAATAATTCCATGGTAGCTTGGATAATTTCGGTGACGTTTTTTGAGATATCAGAGGGGTCAGGATGAGAGAAGCAGACAGACGCCCATGGAAATGAGGAAAAGTAATCCCGAATTTCGTCCCAGTTTGCGAAGTTGTAGTGCCAATAGTCAGTTTTATGTGATTAAAATCGTAAAGTGAAATTTTACCTTACATTTAACTGTGATAGTGTCTATTAAAAACTTATTTTTTTATTTTTATGCATGGTGCTTTCTAAGATTTGAAAAAACTGAAGAAATTGTTGCATTTCCATAGTTGTTTTTTTTTTTTTTATTGAATTGCTGATTTTTATGAAAATGTCATGAAATGTAAAGTTCTACACACATTCTTTATATTTTTTTTTATTTTTATTTATTTATTCAACGGATTAACCATTTACAATAATAATAAGAACATCTAAAACTACATTAGTCTTAAATAATCACAATATGAGAACATAAAAAAAAAAAGAAAGCAAAACATAACCTGTATACCATATGTATGACAATTCAATCAATAACACCTCTCAAAATTCCTCTAATTACACGGTCAGAATCATTAAACATGTCCAAGAGCTCCGAATACTCATTTGCAGTTCTCGCCACTCTCGACATCGGACTGAAAAAGCCATAATTGGTTCGATGGAAGGGAACCACAAAAACCTCCCTCGCTCTCGTGCAGTTCGGAATCCTTAGAGAGACTAACTCAAGCAAAGAAGGACTATCAATTTTATTCACTAATAATTTGTGCAAAAAACAAACATCACTGACAATCCTTCTACCTCTCAGTGACTGCAAGTGCAGCCGATTCCGCAAATAAGAAAGGTTAAGATCATTTCTCTGAAAGCCCATTCTGTAAGCACAAATTCTTAAGAATCTATTTTGTACGGCCTCAATCTGATTGATATAAATATTGTAATTCGGGCTCCAGACTACAGAAGAGCATTCCAACAAAGAGCGAACCAGAGCACAATACAGCCTTCTAAAGCTATTGCATGAAAAATCCAGAGTTGATCTATGAATAAATCCTAACATTTTATATGCCTTAGACACTATGTACTCCATGTGATCCCCAAAAGATAATTCCGTATCCAATACAATGCCCAAGTCTTTAATCATTTCCTTCCTCTGTAAAGCACCAGCGCCCATGGAGTACACAAAGTCAATGGGAAACTGAGCTCTAGTGAATGTAATGCAGAAACACTTATCAACATTCAGAGTCAGAAGATTGTCACCACACCACCGAGCAAAACGATTTAAGTCTTCCTGTAAAAGTAAAGCGTCCTGTCTGGAACGAACAATCTTGAAAATTTTGATATCATCAGCAAACATCAAAATCTGACTATGCTTAAGTGAATGTATGACATCATTGATAAAAAGATTAAAGAGGACTGGTCCACAATGTGAACCCTGAGGAACTCCTGAAGAAACAGTAATACTACCAGAAATGAAGTTCCTGATCTTTACACTCTGGGACCTACCCATAAGGAAGCTGCGCACCCAAGACAACAAATTGGCATTAAAACCCAACAATGCAAGTTTTGACAATAATAAGGCGTGATTTACCTTATCAAACGCTTTGGAGAAATCTGTATACACCGAATCAATCTGTAACCTATCCTCCAAAGCTGAGACCAATACATTCTGGTAAAGAAGAAGGTTGGTCGTTGTAGATCTTCCCTTAAGAAAACCATGCTGCTGTTCGGCGAAAACATGTCTGCATTCCCAAGTTATATGCCTAGAGACAAAAAAGTCCAGAAGTTTGGGTATCTCTGACTGAATACAAACAGCTCTGTAATTAGTAACCAAGTGCTTTGGTCCCTGCTTATGAACGGGCATCAAATAAGAATGTTTCCAAACATGTGGAAACTCACCAGACAATAAGGACATGTTAAAGAGAATCCTCAGTGGAATTGCCAAGGTGAAGGCACAAGATTTTAACAGATGGGAGGGGATTCCATCTGGGCCGTAACTAAGTTTATCTTTCAAACTACAGATACGATCAATAATATCAGCAGAAGTAACACTAGGCACAGTCATATTTACCGACTCACGCAAAAAAGGATCGGGACCGACACCGCCAGCCTGTACCTCATACACAGATGAGAAAAAACTAGCAAAAAGATCAACCGAATCCTGCAAAGAATCACTCCTAACATCATCATAATACATAGCCTCAGGAAGATCATAAATCCTCCTCAACTTGTTAATATAAGACCAGAAAGAACCCGGATTGTTTTCAAAACTATTCTCAGTATAAGCAATAAAATTTCTGTAACAAGTATCACGAAGATTCCTACATTCCTCTCGGAGACCAGAAAACCTAATATAATCATCTATTCTACCATATTTTTTATACTGACTGTGTACCCTCTTATTCTCAGTTATCATGCCTCTAAGCTCGACACTAAACCAAGGAGGGAAACATGATTTTTTACATCTCTTAACTGGAACAAACCGATCCACAGCATTAAACAGAATGTCATAAAAGCACTTCACAGCATCATTTATCTCCAATGACTCAAGATATTCCCAGTCAAATTCGGAAAGAAAATAATTCATGGCACAATAATCAGCATTACGAAAGTCATAAAAATACTCTTCATAGGGTACAGTTGGGGGAGTCTCAAGTGAAAAAGAAATGTCTAGGGGCACATGATGTGCAGTAGCAGGAAAAATCGGATCCAAAGATGCATCAACACATATGTTATCTATATTACTAAAAACTAAATCTAAAGTTCTATTCAATCTATTAAGTACAAAATTTTTTTGGAACAAGCCCCAAAAACCAAAACTGTTAGAAACAAGTGAGGCTGATGGACTGTTACCACTAATAACTGGAGCACTCTCAGCACTGCTTGTCCAGGTAACGTTTGGGAGGTTGTAGTCACCACAGACAACGACCTCAGAATTGGGATGATCAGACAACACACTGTCGACTGAATCACAATGGTGTTCATATATAGCAACTTCTGAATTGGATGGAATGTAACAAACACCAAAAATGAGGCTCCGCCTTCCTATCCTCACCTTCACATAAACTTCATTAAGTGAAATATCACCAGCAATCCTAGTAGAATCAAGGTCTTTATGCACAGCTATCAGCACACCACCCCCCCGATCCCTGATATTGCCCGGAATACTGTCACGATCACTATGGTAAATATTATAATTCATAAAAGAGAGTTCAGCATCAGAGTGGGAAGCAGTAAGCCACGTCTCCGTCAACATAACAACATGAAAACAGCAAGAAGACAGACCCTGTCGAAGCCTGGGTAATTTTGTTCGTAGTCCACTAACATTATGATAATGAACAAACAAGGAATTCTCATCACCAGGAGTGCTTAACAATAAATGGTCATCCGACACCCCTAGTTTTTTTTGAGGGGAACAATAGTCGGAACACCGTTAACATACTTAATCTTGAGGTTTACTTCACCATCATCCACCCTCCGCCTCAATTCACTGACCACAGACTTGGAGTATGCACTTTGCCTAGGGGTTCTGTCCTGCCTAACTCTGACATTACGATACAAATGATCATCCTTGAGTCTTCCAGTCCTGCGCAGAATACTAAGTACCTGATGTTCATCAGAGAGAGTAACCTTTAGAGGTCTAGGAACGGATGCACTGCTGGAATGCCTACCCAGGCGAAATAGCCTAATCTGGGAGTAATCACCCTCAGGACACAACTTGTGGAGGATATTCTTCACTTCCAGTCTGTCAACATCACTCTCACCACGGCTAGCAGTAGACCCAGACTCAGATTCGGGGAGTCCAAAAATAATAATATTTGACTTCCTCTTGTCTCGCTCACGAATCTCCTGTATTATATCCTCTATATAGGAGTCACTACCAGCTGGAACCTGTACAGTATTGGGCAACTCTGCTGTTACCTTCAATTTCTCAAGCTGCTTCTCGACATCACTAATTCTAGCAATCAGGTTTGGCAACTGTTTGAGACCATCCTCACAATCAGAACAGAAACAACAGCTTCCTCTTCTTCATCTCCATGCATCTAATCTCAGAGGCACTAAGGTCTGAACACTGCTCACAGAACAAGAGCTTACAGGTGTCACAACTAAAGGTCTTACCAGTAACACCACATTTTGAGCAGTCACTCATGATTTATGGACAGCTGTAGATAAACAGTATAAAATGAATTATAAATAAACTGATAAAGTTAAAAGCTTTTTCCATCAACACAATACCAGGAGATAAGATAACCACGGTGCAAAAAAAAAAATAACTGTTCAATTGCAGAATACACTCCAACAAAGAAAATTCAAATGTAACTTCCACTACAATGTTCAAAATCCGTAACCAACACTACCACCAGTGCACACAAACAAATGCTGCAGCTTGTCATAAACCTTAACAAATTTGGATATAAAAAACTTGTGATAAGAACCATAAAAGTACAAGCAGATATTTCAGATGTTCACACTTTGCAGGTATTTAGCGTATTCCCAGGTAGCACTGGATTGAGAGTATATATTATATATATATATATATATACATATATATATATATATATATATATATATATATATATATATATATATATATATATATATATATATATATATAATATTCTTAATTTAAGATAGAACCCTGTTTGATAAGTTTATCCATCTGATTTAAAAGGCGTAGGTTAGGCTATTATTATTTTGCTGGTTCATTGCCAATTCTGGAAAGTAAATAGGTATCTCCCCTGTGGCGCCAATCACTCTTGGTATAACAGTAATTTGCCTCTCCCCACATGTCCATTACCTCTTCAGCCAGAGGTAAATATTTTGAGATTTTTTCCCTGTATTTCTTTATTATTATTATTATTATTATTATTATTATTATTATTGTGCAGGTTCATTGTCAATTCTGGCACGTAAATAGATATCTCTTCTATGGTGCCAATCACTATTTGTATGACGGTAGCTTGCCTCTTGTCACCACATGCCCTTTACCTCTTCAGCGAGGGGTGAATATTTTGTGATTTTATACGTATGTATCCAACTCAAAAAGTTATTAACCGATTTTGATGAAACTAGGCAATAATCTTTCTTTTATAAATAGCTTGGATGAGTTCGTTAGCCAGCCCTATCGGACCAGTTTTTCTAACTAAAAAGTGATTATTCTTTAAAAAAATGTATCTTTAAAAATAACAAAGCTATTTTGATGAAATGTGGTTGATTTGTTGCCCACATAAATACTTTTTTTTTTCAGGGCTCGTCCGCGGCCTTGCCGCCCCGATAGCACCAACCTTTGGTTGATTGTGCATACCCTTAGTCTTACTCCACCCATTCCAAAATCACTGTGCCTTGAACTAGTCTGCACAGCGATTGGTAGGGTGAAGTTTTATATTGCTCTGTCTCCGGTCTAGACTGACCGTAGATCAATTGTCTTTTGTGGTCCGGAGCTTTACATTCGCACAAGATGTGCTGGGTTGATTCCTCCCCCTCGCCGCAGAGTCTGCATGCGAGGTCCCCCCTCGAACCACCCCATTTTATGCAGGTGTTTCTTGACGGCCATTTGTCCCGTAAAGAGTTCTGTTATGTTTTTGAGCTGTCCTCTGCTAAGATTTAGCAGCTCCACAGCTCTCTTTGAACTGGGTTAGTCAATTATTGACTTCCCATGTCTGAGCCCTGGACAGTCTGCCCAGTACACCTTGTGTTGGTTTCTGATCCAGGACTTAATGGCTCCCCTGGCAGTGCTCTTTGTCACGCCCAGAGCCGGTTCTGGTCCCATAAATGGTTCTGCTGACCCTCTCTTTGCGAGACTCAGCTTCTTCATTGCCTTTGACCCCCTAGTGACCCGGCACCCAGATGAGGGTGACCTCATTCTGCCCAGCCAGGTCGCTCGTCTCGTCTCGGCACTCACTCACCAGCCAGGAATTTACCCTTGGGCTACTTAGGGCCTTAAGGGATGTCTGTGGCTGTGAGGATCCGCTTGTTGGTGTAGCCCCTCTTCTTGTTCTCCTTTACACAGTGGAGGATGGTGTACATTTCGGCCTGAAAGTCCATTGCATGGGCTCCGAGGGAAATACTATGACTTACCCTCGGTGCTTCCGAATAAACACCTGCCCCCGTCCCACGCTCCCCGCCGGATCCGTCTGTGAACCAGATGAGCGTGTCCCCTGGTGTGCCCGGTGTCTCCTCCCGCCATGCCTTGCAGTCAGTGATTTCCACTGTAAAGTTATTTTCCCTGCAGATTCGCGGGCTCGCGAAGTCTGACCTCATTTCAAGCATGGGCTCCTTCACGATCTTCTGAATTTTGCAGTGGTCCCTGAAGCCTGGGTTGACGTAAATACCTTGCTGTATACCGAAATACAACTTTCTAGGTTTATTGAAAATTGAGCTATACAAATTTGAACCATTCAATAAAAATTCGCTATCATAATGCACTTGTCGCATCCTGAAATTGATTATTATTTTGCGGGTTTATTGCCAATTCTGGTAAATAGGCATCTCTCCTGTAGCGCCAATCACTATTGGTATCCCAGTAATTTGCCTTTCGCCTGCCGCCAGTGGTAAATATTTTTTTCCCTGTATTTCTTCTGTTATTATTATTATTATTTTGCGACTTCATGCGTTAGTTTATATCAGTGGCGGCTCGTGACTTTGGGAGTGGGTGAAGCAGAATTGGCGCGGCCCCAGAGGGGGGGATTCAGGGAGACAAAGAGCCCCCCTCCCCTGTGCCGCAGACGTTTTTTATTATTATTTTTTTCGTTTTTGTTCAAGGTCACACGTTCTCCTGTTAATACAGGAGTCCCTCAAGATTCGGCATTAGCCCCTACTTTGTTTCTCCTTCACATCAATGACCTCCTCTCTAGCACATCCAACCCAGCTCACAGTTACACGGACGACAGCACCCTTCATTCAAATATACAATATTCTAAGCCTGTCTCTTTAGCCCAATTAGATGAGAATCTCAGACTCATGGAGGATTCTATCTCCATGGATCTCCAAAAAATATTAGACTGGGAAGTAGAAATCTTGTACAATTCAACCCCACCAAATTTCAGTTTTGCTTTCTATCTCACAAGAGATACACCAGCCCTAGACCCATCACAATGAACAACCAAGTTATTCAAAGTAATGAGTCCTTTTCACTTGTTGGCATTTCTGTGGATCGAAATCTCAATTGGCACCAAAATGTCACATCAATTGCAGAAGCGACTGTTAAGAAATTAGAGTACCTCTTCCGGGCTCGCAAATACTCTCCACCAGCTAATCTCTATACCTTATATACTTCACAAATAAGGCCAGACCTCGAATACTGCTCCCACATCTGGGGTGCCGCTGCTGCTTCTACACTTGCTATCCTGGACTCCATTCAGAAGAGAGCTATACGTCTCAACATCTTGTTATGCCCGCTCTTTTGTACCGAGGACTTCCAAGTTGTGGAATTCCTAGCCGGCACATGTTGTTCCTTCTCCTCCAAACCTTCAAGTTCAGAATTAACAAGTTGTCTCTTTCCTCCTTGTCGACACCCATGGTACGATGGTATTTAGGCTGTGAGCCCTCGTGGTGTGTTAAAATAAAAAATAAAAAACCTACCAGTGTGCATGCCGTTGATGTAAGCGTCCCAAAACAGAGGCAGCATTTGTATACGAACAAATCTGGCTCAGTCAGTCCGCAGCTGCTTGATGCTCTACAATATCGCAATATGTAAGCGCTGTGTGTTACGGCATGTATACATTCTATTCAGTGATCAGGGACGGGCTTGCAAATTATATTGTACCATAAATTACTATAAAAATACATTATAAACTGAGGCGCGACGTAACAAGACATTTTTATGTGGTTGTACCAAATGAATTTGAGAGAATGAAAAAAATTAAAATTATGGTGGACTTTGAATAAAAAAGTTTAGTTTAACTGAAAAATATAGGTGAAGGAGCTCTTCACCTGCGTCATCTGAAGAGCCGCCACTGGTTTATACACATACACAAGATCGGACCTCCTGCATCTGGCAGAAAGGGAAGGCAGCTCTGGGTGGGAAAGTCTTTGCTGGTTGAGATCGTTCTAAGATATCCCTGTCCCTAACCAGAGCTGGAGACCAAGAAGGTATCACGTATTGCAAATGCGGGACGTAAAGCTGCCTAGCGAACTCAGGAGATGGACGAGGAAATGGCTTCTTGAACATGCACAGGATACTGCTAGCCATATTTGCCGCTGCAGTTGCCTGGGTGGTCCATGCCAACTCCCACGTCACAGCAACACCCAGGTCTGTGGAGAACGACATCACAACGATTAAAACTATACTTATTCTGATTCTGTATTAATGGCTGCCGACTCTCTGCGATCCTCGATATACTAATTTTGTTTGTTGAATGTAGGAGGTAAAAAAGCAAATAAAAATTTATTAAAATATAGCATAGCAAAAATATTATTTTTTCCACGGCTGGGGGCAGTGCGCGCGCACACGGGCGCAGTGCGCGCGCACGGGCGCACTTATTGAGGAGCCGCCCCTGGCTTTGCTTGTGGAAGAGTATGATATCCACTGAGAATCAATATTCCCAGAAATGTTTCTTCTGATCTAATGCAAAATATGGCCGGTTTTGATCTCTGGCATATAGAGTTCAAAATAATTGTCTGAAAAATGTTTTCATCAAACATTGT
Source organism: Tillus elongatus (assembly GCA_964006375.1). Taxonomy (NCBI): domain Eukaryota; kingdom Metazoa; phylum Arthropoda; class Insecta; order Coleoptera; family Cleridae; genus Tillus; species Tillus elongatus. The sequence goes on along the minus strand of OZ023263.1, from coordinate 241,618,883 downwards.
AACCGTTCACAAAGATTTTAAAAGGTAAAAGACCGAGCTTATTTATTTGGTTGTTATTCACGAGTGATATCACGCGACTGACTTCAAGTGGATCTAAACCCGGACGATAGTGAGGTCACTATCACCTACCAAACCCCAACCTAATTGCACTTTACCTCTCAGATTTATAATTTTACAAGATATAGAACACTTTTGTCCAGTTTCACAATGCCCAATTAAATATTTAACGGACGGTTAGTTAATCAATTATTAAGACGACCAATCACAGGTTGTGATTCGGGTTTTTGCCATGACAACTAAATATTATGAAGCTGTGATTGGTTGTATTAACTAACCGGTCGTTAAATATTTAACCGGGCTTTGTGAAACTGGGCATTAGTATGGTTTGAACATGAAATACTTATTCGGCTTTAGTCCTGTTCTGCCCAAAGTCCTAGATTCATGAGATCTCCGAGCCAGAACACTGTTACTACATTACTTAGTTAATTTGTAGGTATCTAGGTAATAGATATTAAGAATTTCCAGCTACGCTAGCACCAGGATTGAAAAGGGTTATTGAGGAATTTGTTATTCAATCAAACGGATATTAAAAAAATTAATACTTGAATTTATTGACACAAGTAGTAGTGGGAGTAATTTAAGTTAGTACTCCTGGTAAATTAAATAAACATTGCATTTTACAGGAAAGAAAACAAATATTAAATGTTACAAGAAAAAAATTAGTTATTGCATATAACAAGCAAAAAAGTAAATATTGAATGTGAAAGTAATTGCTTTTCTATCAGATCTACTAATGTTCTCAAATTTAAACAGATTAGGTAAAATTCATAGATATTTGCCTGGCCAGGTGATGTTTTATTTTCTTAAAGAGAAAAGAATTTTGTTAGAGAAGCTCAGACAATACAAAGTTAAATTACTGTTTACTATTTATAAATGAAAATTTTAAACATTTGAAGGTTAGGAAATTTCATGAGTAAAATATTGACTAATTTAAATAATACAGTAATCCTTCTGACTTACATAATTGACAAAATATTAAAAGAAAATACAAGACACAGTTATTGTTGACAAGCTCACTGATTATGGTTCTGATTCAATTTTACTGGATTAAAGTTTGCACTGCAAGTTGACAAAAACTTCTAAGTGATGTATGAATGTTATACCCGTTTAATTTCAAAAAGTCACAGACACAAAACTCAAAAATGACTTACATGTGGGCAGTCGAACTTCAGGACCTAAACCTAAGATCTCAAAGGTCCCAATTCACCTGTTGATTGGTTGCGAAGACTACACAGGGTGATATCGGCATTCAGTGCTCACCATAGGAGATTAGTTTCTTCCCAAGAGAGAGAGATCAGGAACTGTTGGAAAATGTTTTCATGGTTGGTATTTGTAATTATGCGAACCAGAAAGTTAAGTAAACCATAATAACATAACTATAATAATAATATAATAATAATAATACACATTTATTGAGAAGGTTTCCCTCCATAGAGAAAATACACGTAAACATACAATAATGAAAAACTCACACACACAAAAAATATCTCCCCCAATAAATGTACAGAAAAAAAACTGCCTAAGTCAAAGACTTGTTGGCAGTATAGTTGGATACAATAATGCACACTTTACACAAACAAACAAAAAATCTCCCCCAACAAATGGGGAGAAAAAAATTGCCTAAGTCAAAGACTTGTTGGCAGTATAGCAAAAACAAAACTACACAAAAAACACATTTTTTTATCATTTCTACCATATGCTTCCCTCCAAAGAAGTCATTAATTAAAAACATCGTAACGCATCTGCTACACAAAAACAAAAAAAGCATATATGCACTTTAAAATACCAACATCTAAAAAAAAACTAAGTTTCCAGTCTCCAATCACAGTATACATGCCTCAATACCGATATCCACTCCGACCTGCCCGTCCCCAGTTTAAACACACTGTTCTCTCTCCACTCAAAAAAAAACAAACAAAGAAGCAGAGAAACACCGACACTCACGCGACCAACCACACACACCTCCAGGCGCACACACGCCCGCACACACACAAAACCACCGACTCATGCTGGAACCAGCGCGTCAATTTCTTCTAAACAAAGAGTGAATGACACTTCTAGGGGTATGAAAAATCCAGCTCTTTAATCGTTTCTTAAATAAATTCAAAGAAGTGTGTTCTCTTATTTCAGGAGGCACCGAATTATAAACCCTTACACATAGGTAAGCAAACGATCTCTGCGCAACTGCCTTCCTCACCTTTTGCGTTTTAAAAAAGCGTGTGCTATGTCTAGTAAAATGTGAGTGCTCTATTATTGTAAGACTCTCTCGCTGAGCATGCTGAGTGTTTGCAACCGTAAAGTAAAATAGCTCCCTAATATCCATCAAGCAAGTGTCCTTGTATAGACGATCACTAGGGTAAGCATAATCTTTACCATGTATCACCTTAACAATACGGTTTTGAGTACTTTGGAGGAATCTGAGATGGGACTCACACGCACCGCCCCAGGCTAGTATGCCGTAACGTAGAACACTCTCAACCAATGCATGATATACAATACGCAGATGTTTATTATCGAACATTTCCTTAATAAATCTTAATTTGTACAGCAATACCCTAAGTTTTTTAATCAATCTTTGAATATGGAAATCCCATCTCATATGGCAATCTATATCTAGTCCCAGATATGATACTTTGTTCACCTTTCGTATTGCCAAATCACTACCAACACTGATCGCATCATAAGAGGGCAAACAGCGGACGTAAGATGAGAAGGGGACAAACACGGTTTTTGAAATGTTCACGGTCAACCATCTATCAGAAAACCATGCCATAATCACCTCAAGATCCCTCTCAACTAGTTTTTTTAGAGAACACCAACTGTCTGCCGCATAGAAAATAGCAGATCATCCGCGTACCCCACTACTTTGCCCACACAGCGCAATTTAAAGAGGTCATTAATATATATATTAAAAAGCAAGGGACCCAAAATTGTTCCCTGAGGAACACCGAACTCCACTCTTTGAGGGCTACTCACTGTCTCTTTTATCTTGACTACTTGAAATCTGTCAGTCATATAGCTCTTAAACAATTTATGTTGTTTACCTCTTACGCCAATACTTTCCAGAACCTCCAGCAGTTTCACATGGCTGACAGTGTCAAAAGCTTTTTTAAAATCTATAAAAACGCATAATGACGGATGATTGCCTTTGTCAAGACTATCATATATGCTGGAGGTTAGATCGTTTACAGCATCCTGAGTTGATTTTTTTTCACAAAAACCATATTGCTTATCAGACAAGAGATTATATTTCCGCAGGTAACTGTTTAGTCGCTCTTTCAGTATCATCTCCAAAACCTTTGCAACATTGGAAATCAAAGAAATCGGCCTATAATTCGTCACATCTAGGCAATCTTCGCCTTTATAAAAAGGTTTCACAACGCCGAATTTGAAAACCCTGGGAAACGTTGCCTCCTCAATACATCTATTATATATAAAGACAAGTGGGGTCAGGATTAGATCCACAACCTCTTTAAGGACCTCTGAACGTATACCATCATGCCCAGGAGCTCTCTTGTTCTTTAGGAGCAGTATCATCCTTTTCACCTCATATTCATCTGTGGGAAACAGAGCCATAGAACGTGAAAACCGTGTGTCTTTAAAATGTCTAGAGCTCTTTATACTTTCAGCAAGGTTTTTACCAATTGAGGAAAAGTAATCATTAAAATAGTCCGCCATACTAAGATGATCTTGCAGGAGCCTGCCTTCCTTGGTTTTTATGCTCTCTATGTTCTTGTTTCTGTGTCCATTATTCATCCTGTTAATTGTTGCCCATAGACATTTGGAGTTGTCTCCTGCCTTGCTTATCAAATCTCCATAGAATTTTCTCTTGGTTGTCCTAATTAAATCGTTGAGTTTATTTCGGTATCTTTTATACTCATCAAACAACTCAGCATTGTCAGGATCCTTTTGCACTTCCCTATACAATCTATGCTTTGTTTGTACCGATCGTATTATACCACTGGTAATCCACTCTGTTTTCCCCTTTTTTTTGGGTATATACCGTCTTGTGGACTCAGCGATGATCTTTTGAAAACTTTCCATGAAAATCTCAGCTGCTTCCTCGATATCCCCACAGTTATAAACATGTGTCCAGCTTTGATACCGCAGCCTTCTCTTCAATCTCTCAACATCCAAATGATACTTATAATTCATTTCATCATCCTCCGACTCATACACAGGAAATTGTATTTGCAATATTGTTGAGAAATGATCCGTTATACCTGACTTTAATACAACCGGCACATATTCCATCTGACGAATATTTGATTTTATAAACATGTGATCGATGCAGGTATTCGAGTCTCTGCAGCTCCTTGTCGTCTCATCAATCAATGATAGGTAGCCCCCCGAGGAAAAAATATCCAGGTAGTGATGGACATTCCCATCATTTGACAATATATCCAAATTAAGGTCACCCAAAAATAAATGTATCTGCCACCTCCTTTTAACTGTTTGCAAATACTTTTGTAGTTCTTCATTAAATATAGCCGCACCAGTAGCAGGAGAACGGTAAGCAGCCGTCAATAAATTTTTCGTCCTGTTGTATTCAAGCATGACTTCAATGGCAGTTGACTGCTCCAATTTCACTAAATTGTGTGAGCAGGCTAAGTCGCATTTAACATAAACAACAACCCCGTCATTCTGGTTGAAATGTCCTCCACTATAAAACAACTTATACCCATCTAAAGAAAACAAACTTATATCCGCGACCTGCCATGTTTCACTTAATACCACCACATGAAAATCGCATCCCAAATCAGCAAGCAAAACTCTTAGCTCGTCGAAATTTTTTGCCAGACTTCTAATATTCATGTGAAAAATCCTAAAGCCAATACCGTGACCAGAGACTAGGAAATCTTTACACTGAGTGCTATCCTCAGCAACCCTCGTTTTGGAAGGAGCATCATCAGAAATCTCCATGAAATTCATGTTTCTAAAAGTGTATACAATAAATGGCAGTTATCAATCTATAAAATCCATGAATAATACAAACCTATGTTAAAATATAAACACCATTTAAAATCAAACTTATCTGCTGGATAAACTGCGTGTACCATGGATTATTAGAAAGAATGGGTAAAGATGTAGTTGAAACCTACTGCTCTTGAAATGAGACAGCAGACAGGTATTTTAACTGAAACTTCTGTGACCAGAATATACCTGAGGGTATGCCGAGTCAATGGAAATGAAAGCTAATTTGCTTCGGAAATTGGAAACTAAAGTTATTCACTTGAGATTACCTCAAAAACTTTCACCTGTATCGGGAAACAAAGGGTTCACTGTTCAACTTACTTTTCTCTTAAAACAGGTTATTAATTTTTACTTAAACCAAGATGGAAACACCTGTAACACTTACAGACAACTATATTAGCGATATCAACTGCGAAAGATAATATTTTTCCTCTTTTTGCCCTGTCTTTGCTCTATAGGAAACTCCATAACTTAACCGAGCTGTTGCTTCTCTCACGGCAGACGACTGACTCCCTACAAGCGTGTACCGTGCCCAAACCTTCGCTCACTTTCGCGTCTTACAGTGGCCGATGCAACTCCTTCATCGTTCTCTTCTCTTCTAGCTTCATGTGTCGGAAGGAGGTAGAGCGAAAGATCTACTTCTGAATGCGAACACTCGGCGACCTACGCCAGTGAATGTGGTTCTTAACCGTCTTTTGTTACATCATGATGACGTCAGCCTGTATTTTACCGAGAACTCTGTAGAATAATAATGATCTCTTTCCTTAAGCAAATATTCCATCTCTTGATATTTTAATTTCAACGTACATAAAAGGAATGCAGTACGGGCACTATGATTTTTTGTCAGTAAGGGAGTATCGGTGGTGAATAAAAACACAACCGTTACATTTCTTTGAATAAATTAAGGGGAGACTTTCCAGCACTTTCTTTGTTAGACATTGCATTGTTATCGTATTCAACACCAAGTAATATCTTCCATTCTAATTATTTTTCTTGTTGGTGATGGAATCGCTTCGTCAAAAATTATCCTTCCGTCTCAATTTCGCTCTCCAAATGTAATATTTCGATGGTTCCTGCTAGATCTGAAGGCATATTTGCTGTTCCACCTATAGCATCATAATCAATGTCTTCTTCGTCGGTTACATTATCATCAGGTGTTATATAACAAACATCAGTTTCATCATTCACATCAAGTTTTTCAATTATTGCCTCAAGTTCCCTCAGTGTCAATGGCCTCCTAGGATCATCACAATATTTCACAGTATTCTGAAACATATATTGTCTTCATGCACAAAATCACCATGTTTCAAATTTTGAGTCATTTACCATTTTTTTAAATTACAAATTCCTGCAGTCTCAGAATGGACCAAGTTATTTTCTTAACTAACCTAACGCTAACCTAGGACCTCGGTGGTTCAGAGGTAAGAACATGTGCCTTTGAACCGAAGGGTACTGGGTTCGATCCCGGTGTACTCCTTTCACTTTTTCAGTACAAACTGTAAAATTAACATCAACCGAGGTTCTGACATTGTATTTGACCAAGTTGAATGTCTGCACGTTCCGCCCTTCGGAGGGGGCGTAAAGCCGTCGGTCCCGTGTCCATGCGATGTTAGGCACGTTAAGATCCCTACCCCCCCTTACAGAAAGACAGGGATTCGACAAAATTTCCAGGATAGTGAGGTGAAACTGCTCCCTGGCGTCGGTGATTGGCCATAGTCGCGGAAATAGGCCGACGTTAAAGAAGAAAAAAAGAAAAAAAACGCTAACCTCACTCTGTCACAGTGTAAACGATTCTGATACTGATGACAAACTACGACGCGTAAAAACTAGTTCAGAGAGCATATTTATGAAGTTTCACTGTTTATCCCAATGTTGCATTTTCGCAACGTTGCGTTACAATGTGATTTTACAGATATTCTTTGAAAGGAATTATTCAATTTATTCAGGGATATCAATCCATGAAACGTGTCGTACAAAACTCATTTCAAATTAAGAAAATATACTATCATCCCAACTAACAAAAATGTTCTATAATTTTTAAATAATAGCGCAAATTTGTTGTGCTACTGTTATATTACTGCTCTTCGAAAGCAGTTTTGTTCTATTAAGACTGCCAAGGTGAGTATTTAGCTTCTCGCAGCAAAATGCTTCTTTAAATTTATTGTTAAAGTGTTCTTAGAGCAGAATTATAAAACATTTTAGAGATTTCGTTTTTCGTTGTATTGTAAACGTCTATATAACAATCGTTATATAATATATTAGCTTACAGAACAAAATTGTTCTGTAATGGCTTTATAACAACGATCTTCCAAACATATCTGTCAGCTTGCAAACATTTATAAAGCTTTTCTTCAAGTGATTATGTGAGCAATTATAAAACAGTTTTGTTAACATTTTCTATGATACAATATATCTGCAAATATCATAGTCTACTTGAACGCAGGTGTTAAAAAACTATTTTATTGTTGGATGGAACGCGACTGTAATAGAACACTTAGAAAACAATTATAGTACAAAATTATTCCTTTGCATAAAAGTGCGTTCACTGGGATCTTTATAAAACATATTATAGCTTTTGTAAGAAGCACCGTTATATACTTTTTATTTATTGGCAAGTTGTGTATTCTGTAGCATGTAATTTCTAAACATGTCCAATTTGCAATCAATAAATAAATGGAAACAGGTAAAAAGAAGCGATGCTTTTCGAAGGAAAGTCAATAAATATAAAAATATTTTAGAAAGTAGCAAATTTGTTAATAAACATGTTAGTAGTGTTTTACATAGTAAGCAGCACAACAAACAACACATTGGGTTTGAGGTTAAGTCACATTGCTACTACATTTACATTGCATAAATATCGCGGCTAATGCGAGTTTAGCACTATACTGATGTGTAAGTGTTGCCGAAAATGCTTTTATAGATCAATTAAATACACCATATGTGTTATAGAGCTACGCACAGGTCTTTCTCAGTGCAGCAATGGGAAACATATTATTTTAAAGCTCTGTAAGCGCTGTTTGTGTAGCAATCTCCTTACTGCACCATCTGAAGCCACACTCTCAATATGATCATCAGCCCAAATATTAGGGCACAGGACCGTACTTAGCCATAAATAGTTGTTAATGGTTAGTTACCCATGATCATGATACAAGTAGACATATTACATACACATCACATTACATATTACATACACATCCTCACACACGCACGTGCACGCATTAAGATCGGAAATTATTTTCTGACTTAAAATTAATTAAAGCGAAGAAATTGGCTTTGTTATTTTTAACTGCAGGGGATTATAGTAAAATGAAAATATCAAAATCCTAAAATTTTTTGATCCCTTGTAGGAATGGGGAGAAAAAATGTAGTAATAATGTAAAGCATACATAGAGACTTGGCAAATATCGATGGCGCTTGTCTACTTTTACTGTGAAAGCCAAACTTTAAAATTGACAATAAAAGTCAATGCCAAGCCTACTTTATTTTTGTTTAAATACATCTCTGTTCATATTACAGGTTTTAATATATCGTCTGTTTTGTAGCAGTGTCTTAAGAGATAAAATAGTTCTGTAATGGTTGCAGTCGTGATAAAAGTTATTTATAAAGCAGACGTCATGTTTTTAGGCAATTCCTGTATTTGTTTGGTAGCCATCTTGAACGGGAAAAAAATCAATTAATAAATATAGAAACATTTGTGAACTGGCAATTTTCATAATATATTATGAATATAAAACATGCGAAATGTGTAACAGAATGGGTTTAGGTCAATAAAATGGAAAAAACGAAAAATTTATTTTTGAGTTGATTTTTACAAATTAAAGAAATATTCATTATTTCGAGGGCCCTTCAAAATGTATCGTATATGTAGCATATTTTACACAGAAAATTTTTCTTTCGCAGGTGAAATCCATCTTGCTGGTAGCCAAAAGGAGACTTTTTGAGTTTAATTTTCACACCGTACTACCATTATTTCTTACGCCATCATATTTTAGTACTTATCTTACTTTCATAATATTAGAGAACAATTTTAGGATAAAGTAGTTGTAACAAAAACATTTAAAACACATATCACTCATAGATATTGCAGTATGCAACAAAAAGTTGCAAAGTAAACTATAAAGAAATTCTAATAAAACATGTTTTATAGTAACTTTATTAAGGCTCTATAACTGGCACCATGGTAAATGATTTTTAGTTTATTATTATTCCTTATAAAACTGTTTTATAAGTATTGTATATCATATTCTTTTACAGCTCGGTAAACATTTCTTAAACTATTCTATAACACCTTACACATCCCTTATAAAATAAACTAAAGTGTTGTATAAACCTGCGCCCATTTTGCGTTTATAAGCGTTGTATAAACGTTACCAAAACGTTGATAGGAACAGTCATGTTTTATAAAAACTGTTTTATAAACGTTCTTATAACTACAATAAAACATCAAATTGCTAGTTGGGATGGTATTGGATGGGTATTTCGAAGTTCAGGTTTTCTACTTTTAACATTGACAGTTCAATTTTGTTTGCATTTGAAATTCAGAATATGCTCGTGGCTTAGGGCAATTTTTAAATACATGTTCACATATTGTATAATGCAATACTATTGACAAGGCATCGGAAATAACGATCGTTCAATGAGCAAAAAACATTTTTGTTGACGTTGTGTTAACACAGCCATGGGTATAAATGGGTTAATATGTTTGTATGAGATTCTGTGGGCTAGTTTGTATAAATTTAAGTTAATGATTGTAATTTTTTCTGATAAATATTGTTTTATAATAAGTTTTATTAGGTAGGTACTGATAATAATGTTATTTTACAGATGAACTTCAATTACCAGAGTCGCCCAAACTACAGATGTGATGGACCCCCCTATGTGTACGCTCCAGCCTTTTATAAAAATACAAATTACAATAGGTCAATAAATCGCAGTACAAGAATATTTTAAGAGTGTAAGATTCTACCTCGGACTAGAATTATTGTGGTTAATGGTTTTTATAAACAGCTATTATCTCGTATTACCTTAAGTTTGATTTATGAATTTAAAAAAAATATATTGTGATTATTCAGTTTTATAGAGTATGGTTTTTATTCTAATTGGTGCTTTTATTATGTGTTAGTGATAATAATTGGGTTTATGTAAAATTAGAGTGCCTTGATGTAAAAATGAAATATATCAGCAGATTTTAAAATGTTTCCTTTAAATATTATAAATAAGCATTTATGTTGATAGTAATTGTATATTTTGTAAATTATCTACGTTACCTGTGATAATTTTGTTACGTCTTCAATTAATTGAAGTTGAAATTTTCCAGCGGAACATTAAATAATTGTGTTTATTTGATTTGAAAAGAAAAGTACGTTTGGTTAATTTGAACTTATTTGTTACTGAAGCAGAATATATACGTAACTTTGAATGTGGTGGTACCTTGGATATATACATATAAAACTATATAATATACGTTTGTTGTTACTAGTCTCTGAGCTTATCATTCCATTGATGTTTAACTGTTTACTTACTGTCAAATGTATTAGATATGACGAGTTGTCCTTTGTCGTAAGCATTTAATATCATTGTTATTCTAGTGATACTGTGTCAAGGGTAATTAGAATATATCTACTTGTTTCAATGTTCAAATTTGATAAAATTCTGCTAAGATGTGACATTTACTATGAAAATTGTATATTTTTGAATACAAATTGAATAATTTTATAACTGCCTTTTTTCTTTTTTCCCTACCTGTAGGTACAACCTAACTACCTAAACTTAGTGCTAATATTGAGATATAATTTAAATAGCTGCAAGAAGATGAATATTATCGATTAAGAAAACATAAATTGCAACGCTCCATTTTAGTGTATATTTATTACAAAAAAAAAATTAACTAATAGAGAGGTATTGATGGTGAGACTTTGCAAAAAATGTTCAAATGAGCGCATACTAGGACCCCTAGAACCCATATCCGGGGTCAGTTTCAATTTTTATATGGAGATGGGTTCTATGGGTCCTAGTAATATATGTATATATATATATATATATATATATATATATATATATATATATATATATATATATATATATATACAGGGTGGCGCATTGAAAACGAAACAGACCGATTTGCGTCCAGAGATTTTTTTTTAAGAAACGCTGAAACGTCAATTTTAATATTGAGGGGGACATGTTTTGACATAAAACTCAACTTTGTCACATCAACCCCTTAAGGGTGGTGATACCAACCCTTATATTTTAAATAGGGAACATGGGTAGAGTTTTGCATAATTTAAAAGCTCTTCCTTTTCTGAATTCAGCAGACAAATTTTTTTGGAAGTTTTATCAACTAGTTTAAAAAGTCTGTGGTCAGTGAATTGAGGCGGAGGGTGGATGATGGTGAAGTAAACCTCAAGATTAAGTATGTTAACGGTGTTCCGACTATTGTTCCCCTCAAAAAAAACTAGGGGTGTCGGATGACCATTTATTGTTAAGCACTCCTGGTGATGAGAATTCCTTGTTTGTTCATTATCATAATGTTAGTGGACTACGAACAAAATTACCCAGGCTTCGACAGGGTCTGTCTTCTTGCTGTTTTCATGTTGTTATGTTGACGGAGACGTGGCTTACTGCTTCCCACTCTGATGCTGAACTCTCTTTTATGAATTATAATATTTACCGTAGTGATCGTGACAGTATTCCGGGCAATATCAGGGATCGGGGGGGTGGTGTGCTGATAGCTGTGCATACAGACCTTGATTCTACTAGGATTGCTGGTGATATTTCACTTAATGAAGTTTATGTGAAGGTGAGGATAGGAAGGCGGAGCCTCATTTTTGGTGTTTGTTACATTCCATCCAATTCAGAAGTTGCTATATATGAACACCATTGTGATTCAGTCGACAGTGTATTGTCTGATCATCCCAATTCTGAGGTCGTTGTCTGTGGTGACTACAACCTCCCAAACGTTACCTGGACAAGCAGTGCTGAGAGTGCTCCAGTTATTAGTGGTAACAGCCCATCAGCCTCACTTGTTTCTAACAGTTTTGGTTTTTGGGGCTTGTTCCAAAAAAATTTTGTACTTAATAGATTGAATAGAACTTTAGATTTAGTTTTTAGTAATATAGATAACATATGTGTTGATGCATCTTTGGATCCGATTTTTCCTGCTACTGCACATCATGTGCCCCTAGACATTTCTTTTTCACTTGAGACTCCCCCAACTGAACCCTATGAAGAGTATTTTTATGACTTTCGTAATGCTGATTATGGTGCCATGAATTATTTTCTTTCCGAATTTGACTGGGAATATCTTGAGTCATTGGAGATAAATGATGCTGTGAAGTGCTTTTATGACATTCTGTTTAATGCTGTGGATCGGTTTGTTCCAGTTAAGAGATGTAAAAAATCATGTTTCCCTCCTTGGTTTAGTGTCGAGCTTAGAGGCATGATAACTGAGAATAAGAGGGTACACAGTCAGTATAAAAAATATGGTAGAATAGATGATTATATTAGGTTTTCTGGTCTCCGAGAGGAATGTAGGAATCTTCGTGATACTTGTTACAGAAATTTTATTGCTTATACTGAGAATAATTTTGAAAACAATCCGGGTTCTTTCTGGTCTTATATTAACAAGTTGAGGAGGATTTATGATCTTCCTGAGGCTATGTATTATGATGATGTTAGGAGTGATTCTTTGCATGATTCGGTTGATCTTTTTGCTAGTTTTTTCTCATCTGTGTATGAGGTACAGGCTGGCGGTGTCGGTCCCGATCCTTTTTTGCGTGAGTCGGTAAATATGACTGTGCCTAGTGTTACTTCTGCTGATATTATTGATCGTATCTGTAGTTTGAAAGATAAACTTAGTTACGGCCCAGATGGAATCCCCTCCCATCTGTTAAAATCTTGTGCCTTCACCTTGGCAATTCCACTGAGGATTCTCTTTAACATGTCCTTATTGTCTGGTGAGTTTCCACATGTTTGGAAACATTCTTATTTGATGCCCGTTCATAAGCAGGGACCAAAGCACTTGGTTACTAATTACAGAGCTGTTTGTATTCAGTCAGAGATACCCAAACTTCTGGACTTTTTTGTCTCTAGGCATATAACTTGGGAATGCAGACATGTTTTCGCCGAACAGCAGCATGGTTTTCTTAAGGGAAGATCTACAACGACCAACCTTCTTCTTTACCAGAATGTATTGGTATCAGCTTTGGAGGATAGGTTACAGATTGATTCGGTGTATACAGATTTCTCCAAAGCGTTTGATAAGGTAAATCACGCCTTATTATTGTCAAAACTTGCATTGTTGGGTTTTAATGCCAATTTGTTGTCTTGGGTGCGCAGCTTCCTTATGGGTAGGTCCCAGAGTGTAAAGATCAGGAACTTCATTTCTGGTAGTATTACTGTTTCTTCAGGAGTTCCTCAGGGTTCACATTGTGGACCAGTCCTCTTTAATCTTTTTATCAATGATGTCATACATTCACTTAAGCATAGTCAGATTTTGATGTTTGCTGATGATATCAAAATTTTCAAGATTGTTCGTTCCAGACAGGACGCTTTACTTTTACAGGAAGACTTAGATCGTTTTGCTCGGTGGTGTGGTGACAATCTTCTGACTCTGAATGTTGATAAGTGTTTCTGCATTACATTCACTAGAGCTCAGTTTCCCATTGACTTTGTGTACTCCATGGGCTCTGGTGCTTTACAGAGGAAGGAAATGATTAAAGACTTGGGCATTGTATTGGATAGGGAATTATCTTTTGGGGATCACATGGAGTACATAGTGTCTAAGGCATATAAAATGTTAGGATTTATTCATAGATCAACTCTGGATTTTTCATGCAATAGCTTTAGAAGGCTGTATTGTGCTCTGGTTCGCTCTTTGTTGGAATGCTCTTCTGTAGTCTGGAGCCCGAATTACAATATTTATATCAATCAGATTGAGGCTGTACAAAATAGATTCTTAAGAATTTGTGCTTACAGAATGGGCTTGCAGAGAAATGATCTTAACCTTTCTTATTTGCGGAATCGGCTGCACTTGCAGTCACTGAGAGGTAGAAGGATTGTCAGTGATGTTTGTTTTTTGCACAAATTATTAGTGAATAAAATTGATAGTCCTTCTTTGCTTGAGTTAGTCTCTCTAAGGATTCCGAACTGCACGAGAGCGAGGGAGGTTTTTGTGGTTCCCTTCCATCGAACCAATTATGGCTTTTTCAGTCCGATGTCGAGAGTGGCGAGAACTGCAAATGAGTATTCGGAGCTCTTGGACATGTTTAATGATTCTGACCGTGTAATTAGAGGAATTTTGAGAGGTGTTATTGATTGAATTTTCATACATATGGTATACAGGTTATGTTTTGCTTTTTTTTGTGTTCTCATATTGTGATTATTTAAGACTAATGTAGTTTTAGATGTTCTTATTATTATTGTAAATGGTTAATCCGTTGAATAAATAAATAAATTATTCACAGTTAAAGATGCAAAAACGCATTTCACTCATTCCAATAAGAAATGTGCTGATAGTCATTTTTTTGTTGGTTTGTAAAGAAAAAATGGAGTATCACAACATTTCTTATCGGAATGAGAGAAATGCGGTTTATTATTTCAGTTTCAGCAGTCAGTTTGATACTTGATAGTACTACCGAAAATTTATTTCACAATGGTGTATTCTGTAGAAGAAAGAGAATAATTATTCTTTTTTTTCAAAAATGATGACTGCCAACCGTACTGCAAATTTGTTTAATGAACGACATCCGAACAGACATGTTAACAGAAAACATTTTGGAGTTAGTTGCAAAGTTTCGACAAAGTGGTTCAGTAGCCAACAAAAAACGGGATCCTGAGCGTAAATTTCTGGTTAGAAATGAGACTACTGAGATTGAAGTTTTAGGACAAATTGCTGCAGACCCAACTTTGAGCACGAGAAAATTGGCCACTGTTTCAAACATCAAAAGAAGAACTATTCAGCGAATATTGAAGCATAAATTTCACCCGTATAAAATTCATCTTGTACAATAACTGAATGAAGATGATTTTGATCGGCGGCTGGAGTTTTGTTGAACCGCATCCAGAATTTATGAAAACTCGACGTTTCGGTTTCTGTTTTGGAGCCATTTTCAAGAGGTAAAGGAAATATGTAAGGACACTCAAAGGTGTCCATCTGCCTACTCCCCAAATCTCACCGGAGATCGTCTGAGAGGTCTCAATGTATTCAACCCTAGGCCTCGGAGAGATCTGGAAGTTCGTTGCAAGTATCGTTCTGTCTACCTGCTTCGTTATCAGTGAAAGTAGTCGGGTCACGGTCAGTTAAGTCAGGGGCTTTGGTCATGGTACTTAGAGGATGAGGAGGATTAAGAGGGTCACCGGCATTTGTTGAGACAGATAATGGGGAAATAAAATTGTCTGGAATTTATTTTCTTTTTGTGTGTGTTGTAATGGAGATATAATAGGTTTCCAAGTAATCAGAAGGCGAAGTCCATCATCTTATATCTTCATTACAAACACACAAAAAGAAAAATTCCACAGACAATTTTATTTCCCCATTATCTGTCTGGTTCATGGACGGATCCGGCGGGGAGCCGGTGTTTATTCGGAAGGACCGAGGGTAAGTCATAGTATTTCTCTCTGAGCCCATGCAACAGTCTTTCAGGCTGAAATGTACGCCATCCTGCACTGTGTGCGGGAGAACAAGAGGATGGGCGGGCTACACCAACAAGCGGATTCTCATAGCCACAGACAGCCCTAAGTAGCCCACGTGGCATATTGTTCAGCCGACAGATCGTAAAGTCGACACTACAATAGAGCGGCGATTCGATCGAGAATACCGCTTTTTGCAGTATTTGTCTGGCCGACGCCTAATATCGATCTCTGCTTCATATTTAGTTGCAAAACATGACATATAAGCGAAATTAAAATAAAAATGCCAATGGGTGGAGTAAAAAGACTAAGGGCATGCACAATAAGTCAAAGGTTGCAGTGCTATCGGGGCGGCAAAGCCGCGGACGAGTGCGTATCGTTCGACCGACAGCGCCTACATGTATGCAACCCCTGCATACACCAATCCATTGAGGCGGACGTACACTAATTTATTGCTCTACTGTATTCATCACGGAAGTGCTGAAAGTTTATGTGATAGGTAATTTGCTTAACACCTTTGCGTGTTGATATAGTATACCTATGATTAAGTTAAAAGAACCCTGGTTTTGAATTTATAAGACCATTTTAAGCAAACCTAAATAGCCAAACTAACAGATCTTTTATATTTGAAAAAAAAAACTAATAAAAGGCACCTAATAAGAGATCCATTTGCAATAACAAAATAGTGTTGACGCAGCACGTGCATTTTGGTAGCGAATTGGTTGTGGTAGTGAGTTTTAATTTAAAAAAATTGGTAATCAAATAGGTAGTAAATAAAAGTATTAAAACAAGTTTTCCATTCATTTCAAATCTTAAATCCTTCCCATTCAGCTAGAATCTTCAAAAATCTTGATGCATATCTAGTGAAGCCTTCAGAAAAGCACACATTTATTCTGATACTTGAGAAAAATTGATAAGACTTGTTGATTCGCAATAAGAAAAAAGTGTGGACGCAGCAAATGCGTAATGGTAACAAATTTGCAAAAAAAATTCCTGTTGTTAAACAGTAAATATTTGTTAAAAAACTTGTATGCAGCAAGTTACTTATGGTAACGAGTTTTATTTTTTAAAATAGTAAATAAAAGTATAAAAAAAATCTACATACAACAACTGCTTTGTTGCAAAAAGTTATAAAAATATTTCAAATGTTAATAAGCAAGAATATTGAATAATCTTGATGCATATAGGGTCACAAAAGCACACATTTATTCTGATATATTTGAAAAAATTAATAAAAGTCGCCTTAATAAGGTTTGTCTATAATAACAAAAAATGTGGCCGCAGCAAGTGCGTTATGGCAGCGAATTTTTATAAAACATACTTAAACTAAAATAGTAAATATATGTTCAATTGTAATGAAAATTTTTAAAAGTTTTTGAGACCATTTCAGTTCCAACCTTATCTATCTGTCAGTTTATTATTAATAACTGGTCAATTTAATTTGTTATCAATGAATATTATAAAACTGTGCAAATTGAGAAATGTTGTATGTCGGGAGAACTGCCCACTGAGTTCATAAAGAATTAAAGCATTACTAGGTATTCCAAAAACAGTGAATGGGCGAAAATGCAACCAGCATAAGAAAATAAGTGTACAGTCATGTGGCAACCATTCTGCTACTCATAATAAAAAGTCTGGACGCGACAAAGTGCGCTATGGAAGTGAGTGTTCATATAAATGATCTAACATTTTTGTTTATATATATATATATATATATATATATATATATATATATATATATATATATATATATATATATATATATATATATATATATATATAATTTTATGGCAGCGAAATATTTTTAAAACCTTTCCCCATCGATAATAAATTTTGAAAAATAGATTTGCAGCAAATAAGCATTAAAAAATAATATAAGACAGATTTTTCCTTGTTTATTTTGTTCATTATTTAAAAAAAAAGGCATAGTAAACTTTGAAAAATAAATTTGCCGCCAATAAAGGCATCAAAAAAGAATGTAAGACAGCTTTTTTGAAAATATTTGGCAATAAATGAAGAAAATAGAAAGTTTATGAAAATCTGGTTTTTCTCTAAATCAACTTGTTTTAATGAAAAAATTTAATAGAACAAATCATTCGATTTTTTTACGACAATAACAGAACTGCCTGTCATTCTCCATAGTTTCTTTGAGTGTGAACATTGTAATTCAGGCTTACAACTATTTATATCTTCTTCAAAAACGATTTATCCATAAGTATATTGATTTATATCAAACTCAAAAAAATTTTTTTTACACAAATAACTTTAAAGGCATGACCACAGATTCGATCTCCAATGATTTTTTTCTTCATTGCCTATATACATTTATAAAAAAAGAAGTGCTTAACCTTCTGCCCTCGCAATCATACATTTTTAAACAATTGTGCAGCTATGCATTATAAAATGTGAAAAAGTAGATGCCATTAAAGATAACTTTCTTGAAAATAAATGCTTAATAATATGTGACTTCACTTTAAATCACATTTTTGTAATTAAAATATGGAATAAAATCTTATATCAATCGATTTTTTAAAATTAGAAAATGACCTTTTCATTAAGGTGAGTCAGGATTGAGTTTCATATATATTTACATATATAACAATCAATTACCCATAAGTATTTTTATTTGTATATAATAACTCAACATATTTCTTAACACAAACAACTTTATTATGTAAGCCATCTTAAACATATAAAGAGTGTGTATTGCCCCGCGCGCATATAAATTTTCATTTTTATTTCAATTTCGCTTATATGTCATATTTTGCAGCTAAAGAGATCAATATCAGAACCAGTCGGCCAGACAAATACTGAAAAAAGCGGTATTCTCGGTCGAAGCGCCGCTCTATTGTAGTTTCGACTTTACGATCTGTCGGCCCAACGATACGCCACGGCCGCGAACGAGCCTTGAGAAAAAAAAAAGAGCGCATGCTTGTTTATTTCCTTGAATCATTTACTACCTTTTGACGAATGGTAGCACGTAGATTGCACAACATCATCTTTTCAGAAAGCATCCCTTCTTCCTGTTGTTCTAAATAACCGAGTAACTGTTCATTGAGGTTTAAGGCGTCACAATCTCTGGTTAAACCGTAAAACCATGGCCTTTTCTAATTTGTCATACGTCGCAGTTTTCCGTTTATACATACCACACACTATCGGAGGTAGCCGAAAACTCCAGGATTTTGTTTTTTACTGTCACACACAGTTTGAAAGCCAACTCCATACTCAATCATTAAACTTCTACCAAGACCCCATTTTCAATTTTTTTTTATAATGTCCAGCTTTTACTCGATAGCTAGGACAACACGCTTTCTCTTAAGACACATTTTGATTGCAGTCAATGTTACACTTACGCACCGAAATGACTACTGAACGCAAAGAATACTGAAGCTGAAACTTTAAAAGCACCAGTTTCTACCAAAACTAAAATTGTATGCATTGAATGCGACGACGGTTCCTGGTCGGAACATAAACTCGAGTCTCATTTATTACTTTCTGGAATTAGCTCGTTATGATTATAGCTTCTACTAGGATATCTAAAGCTTTGACGAGCCGACAAAATTCTCTGAAAAGATAATTTAAACTACCTGCTTACAGCTGTTGGCAACTAAGGTACATACTTGAATTGTTAGGATCTTCGTTGTGTTATTCTTGTGGTAAAATATTTAATCTAAGTATGTAAATGAGGATCCCGGTTGATCCGCTTCCCGGTTAATAAGTATTTTGTTTTTGGACAAATAAATAATATTATAGATTATAAATATTACCTTTCATATCTCGAATGTTCGAATCCTAGGATTCAGATTTTACAAACACTACTGTACATGTAATTAGGTACACTGTAACCTTCGTCAAACAAAAACTAGAACCGTGGTATATTGTGATTGACCTCACGCGGATTTGAATCTGCTTGATGGTGAGGTCAACATTTCCTAACAACCCTACCCTAAAAGCATCTATCTATCAGATTATTATTATTAAGACTAGAAATACTTTAGGAGGTTGACAGATCTTGATATGGTTTGATACTCACGCTGTTTTCTGTGTTGCTCTGCCTGAGGTCTAGTATTTATGAGCGCCCTCGAGTAGAGCCTGGTTATATTTAATTTTAGGTATCTAGATAAACGATAATTAAAAACTATTAATTGTATTGCAGCCAAACAGAGGAGATATTAGGGAGGAATTTCTCTTCAATTAAGCATAATAATAATAATAATATTTATTAATCCACTTATAACAAACGTTATTGGATACATCAACAAATATAACAGAAAAAAATATACAGTCAGAATAATATAAAACATGACCCTATAAAGGGCAAACAAGTGAAAACAACAAGTATTAATAGTCACTTAAAAGTAGACAATTTAACACAGTGAAAATATACATAAAATGCACCACCCTACACACACACACAAACAACATACAAACAACAGATAAACTATATATATATATATATATATATATATATATATATATATATATATATATATATATATATATATATATATATATATATATATATATATATATATATATATATACACATATATATATATACACACATCTACACATACATACACACACATATACACACATATATATATATATATATATATATACACACACATATATGTCAAGTCTATAAAATAAAAAAAACAAGATACAGGAGGCAAAGCTCACAGGCAATGTACAAAATTATCAGCCAAAAGTCAAAACACAACCTGTACTTCACAATTATATTCCCTAAAAATCAATTCCGTAATATTCGTCTATGCTATACAATTCTTTTTCAATTAAAATTGATTTCATTTTTAATTTGAATTTATTTTCACTCAGATCTTTTAGACTATGAGGTAAATGATTGTAAAACACCATCAATTGATTTTTTACACTTTTCTGTACTTTAGCTAGCCGTGTTTGTGGCTGACAAAGGTAAGGTTTTACAGTGCCCCTTGTGTTGTGTTAATGAATTAATTCACTACCTACAAAAAACTCATAATATTTTTTCACAAAACACAAACATTCAAGCACATACAGAGAAGCAAAGGTAAGTATACAATTACTTTTAAACACCCCCTTGTAACTTTCTCTACCCCTCAAATTAGAAAAAACCTCGTATACACGCCTTCTGAAGCACAAAAATTCTATTTGCCTCTACTGAATTGCCCCAGAAGATTACTCCATATCTAATTCTGGACTCCACCAAAGCATGGTAAGCTGACAGACTGGTGGACACATCCACCGAAGATGAGATTGTTCCTAGCGCATACACGTAACCTGCCACCTTCGCAGCCACCATTTCCACATGAGCTCTCCAACTCAGGTCACTGTCCAGCTTCACTCCCAAGAACACTATGCTCTCACTAAAATTCATTTGCAGATCACTAACAGAGAGTTGTGTGTCATGTACTCTATTGAAATCAACGAGGCCTGTTTTATTTACGTTTAAAAGCAAACCGTTTTCACCAAACCATCTATTAAAATCATCTAAAGCACTAACTGTCTTTTCTCTTACACTTTTTAGGTCTCTTACTACAAATGAGGTGTCATCAGCGAACAAGATCGTTCTATGTGGTGTTAGACTCGGTACCTCATTCACATAGATGAGAAACAAGAAAGGCCCCAAAACGGATCCCTGTGGCACTCCTCTGTCAATGCTCTCCCATGCGGAATACATTCTTTTGCCTGTTGTTCTGTCAACAGCCGACAAACATTGCCTTCTTTCACTTAAGTAGGATCTTAGCAAATCTTATGTTAGCCCACGAAAACCTAAGGCTTCCAACTTCCCCAACAGTATTTCATGCTCCACGCTGTCAAACGCTCTGGACAAAAACCTCCAAAACCTTCTCCCCCATATTAATTCCATCCATAACTTCCTCAATCAGTTGGTAAATCGACCTCACTGTCGATCTCTCCCTTAAGTAAGCATTTTGATACTGATTTATAATGTAATTTTTCTCAAAAAAATCAAGCATCCTTGCAGCAATTATTTTTTCTATAACCGTAGAGATGTTTGGATTTATAGAGATAGGTCGATAATTAAGCAGTTCCGTCATCGCACCACTCTTGTGTAACAAAATCACAACTGCCTTCTTCAAATTGGTTGGATAAATACCCTGTTCAAACATTTTATTAATTAGCTCTGATAATGGGTCAGCTAGGGTCGGTGCACAATACTTTAACAATGATACCGGCATCTCATCAAAACCAACCGCCAAAGTGTTCTTCAGCAGCATAATTGTATTTTCTGCCTCTTCTCTATCGGTGGGTTTTAAAAACATGGTGTTGCCCAGTGCACTAGGACTCCTAGAGTCCAAGCGCCTTTCCGGAGCAGTATATTTTGGACACATATTCACCAATTTATTATTCAACGATGTCAATGTGTTCACATAATCTTTCCCGTCTGCAAAATTCCGCACATCAAACTGTTTATCTCCTTTATGCTGCCTCCCAGTCAACTTGTTGACCAGTTTCCAGGTTGTTTTTGCTTTGTTCTTTGAGTCCAAAATATAGTTGGTATTGTTTCTCTTTTTTGCCTCCTCTATTTCACGAGTCAACTTATTTTTAAAGTTACAATAAGTCTCCTTACTAACACTTTCTCTCTTAAGCCCATCAAAAACTGCCTCTTTACCCTGCATTTATGCCTTATCTGCTCAGTAATCCACACCGAATCATCCCCACAGTTTCTCAACTTTCTCATTTGCTTAGGGCATACTTCATCCATTATTAACTTTAAATTTTGATATATCACGTTGTAGCAGTCTTCAGCACTACCATTCTCCATTATTTCATCCCATGCCAACGATTTTAACCTACAGTTTACAATCTCTAGATTATATTCCGAAAAGCTTCTACACTCTGCTTTTCCTGCTTTTTCAAGAACTTTTAAATTAATACACATGCCTATTTTTTGTGCCAGATGGTCTGATTGCAAAAATACCATGTTCTTAGCATTAAAATTGCCTACATTTGTGAATATGTTATCTATAAGCGTTCCTGATGTCCCATTAATTCTTGTAGGTTCAGTGATAGTAGCTCTCAATCCTGCTGCACCCAAAATGTTACGAAAATATTTCACAGGTGCTGATTTAGTGTCTTTCAGGTTCAGACTGAAATTACCACATAACAAAATCAAAGACCTTTTCCTAATCAAAACACTTTCAAGTATTTTTTGAAATATAATATGTTAATATCAACATAGTATTAAATTTATTCATTTAAATAAATTTCGGATAGTAAACAAAATTAACTTGACATGGTTTGTCAAAATAAACATTGAATTATGCACAAATAAAAATCAAATAGACAGCAAGAGTTTTAAGAAAAAGAGATTATCATTTCAGATAGCATATGACAAAATAATAAACTAAAATGGTTGCATATTACAAAAATACCAACATTACCTACTTGAGGTATGTCAAAAATCAAATACTGTATTTTACAGCTCAAAAACAAATGCAAATTATTACTTAGATTACTTGACGTTTGTCAATCAGTTCGTCTGATTTTTCAATGACTTAACTGGCCAGTCCTTTGAGTGAGGCTCCATTTAAGAAAATATTCTTGTATGAAAATTTCTACTTAAATGATTTAAAATGAAACATATTAAGAAATGTGCAGGTTAAATATCTTACACACAAAAAAAATCTGCTGATCACAATTTCAAGTATTACATATTTAAATTCACAATATTGTAAAAATTCTAAAGAATAAACAGAAAATTTACAGTTACGCTTTTTTAGCCACCTCACTGACACTATTGAAGTTCAAATTTGATGATGTTACTTTGAAAATTGAAATTGTGAAGGTTCAAATATTAATTTGCTGCATGAAAAATTCTGCTGGTTCACAGAAATAAGGTTTATATCGACTCACCAAGCCCTGATACATGGAGTTACCTGATGACCCTTTGAAGATGCTTTCCAAGGTAGCCAGCCATCGAGGCCTGACACAGCTCACAAACTTCAATAATAGAGGGAAGGCTGGAGAAAATGAGTGGTACTTCCCATTAACGGTTATATCTCAGGTGGATTTTGTTGTTCTAAAATTGGGTGAGACAATTTGTCCCCTACGTCGATACGCTGAATTAATTTCATGAAAACTTTTCAAACAACAATTAAAACGTGAATTGGCTCAAGTGAAATTTATTGCCAATCGACTCAAACTTCGGTAATAATCAGAACTTCTTTCCATTCAACGTGAGAAATACACCAGCGGATGTGAACAAAGGGTCACTGCTCAATTCGCGTATATCTACTAAACACGTTGTTAATTTAATTTCAAAAACCTATCAAATGATATTAAACAATCACTGACACTGTTATTAGATAGTATCGATAACGAGAAGGATTTTTATCCCCTATTTTAAGATAATTTTTAGCCACTGTAATTACAACGATGTTAACTTCTTAAGCGCCTAGCTCACTCTCCTCGAAGTAACGCTCTTTCCGTTGAGGTCTGACTTCATCCCCCTTTTCACACATGCGTCCCTTGCCCATAGTTCAGGGCCTTTTAGTGACAGAATTACAGATACAGTCTCGATTTCCCTTAACATTGAAAATGGACTCTTCAATAATTACTATTCTCAGAACAAATTCGCTGACTAGCCTAACGTTTTCTTTAGATGACTTCATTGCTCTGGAAAATTCCATCACGAATTGGATTTCTTGTTTAAACAAAAAAAAAACATTGTATCTCTTGCTACAGTTTAATATTTCACTGATGACATCAGCGCTGTATTTCACAACTTAAGATAACAAATGTAATATTTTCTACCAGTGGAATATCTCGTCTTGCAATATTTGAGATCGAATTGCGTTATAGCCACACAGTCCTGGCTTTAGGGCTGCGAAAGATATTTAGCGAATTTTCATCAAACAATTTCTGAAATCCAAACTTGAAATATTTAGTATAGATAGGGTTATTAACCATTATTTAATATATCTGGGGGTTTTCTAAGTGTTTTTAAACCAGTAACGAGGCCAGATAAAAATGAATCGTTACAACACATAAACGAAACATAACTTTAAAAAGAGGTATCACAATATTTTTGGAAAAAAAAATCGTTTTATTTTTGTGTTCAATTCTAGAAACCATTATAAAATTATACAAGTTATTATCATTATTCATTTAAAATCATGGACAACCTCTGTTGTGTTGAGATAGCGACATCGACCATTGCTTCTGGAATTAATAACTCGACTACAGAATATTTCAGTGATTCTTCAAAGGCATAAATGATGCTTGTATCATACAATAAAATTTTACTCTGTGCAAGTGCTAAAATACAATTACGTAGACGTACTATTGTTTCTCGGTCTGTCCTTGGAATAACCTATAATACATATAAATTAGCAAGGTGATTACTCTGTTAAATAGTACGTACTTCCTCTAAGTTCTGTGCAAATCCACCAACACTGCCTTCGGAACCAGTGTTTGTTGGATATATCCATATGAAACCATTGTTACCCAAAATTATACTGGCACCAACTGGAAGGTTGTGGAAATGTGTCTTGCTTCTTTTGACAAGTGATGGAAAGACCTTGATTAGCAAGCCTTGGGACAGCTATACACAAAAATTAGAAATTACAACAGTTTTGTTAAGAGACTGGACTACTCATACTGGCCGCTATTAACTTACTTTTCCATACTTGAGACTTCTTGTATGCAATGAGAGTGAACCATCAGAAAAAACACTTTGGACTTCAGCACTGATTAAGTCTCCTTCTTGAAGATACCGACGCATCATATGCTCATCTTCTGCAGACCTTCTTCTCTATAAAATAAAATTTAGAAGAGACTATAAAACAAGAGGATATTGTTTAATTTCTTTTCATGGGTATAAGGAGCAAACTAAGAGTTAAGAATGTTAACAGAATTGCATTTCAATTGACATGATTATTAATAAATCAGAGTTGAAAAATTGCCTACCAATTCACCACCAGGTAGATTCACAGATGACAGCAACAAAACTGAATCCAACCGTGAATTTGTATCAACCTTCCATCTTTTCTGTTGAACCTCTGTCACCCTAGCAACAACTACATCACCAACTTCACCATTATATCTGCTTTTAAGTGGTCGGATTGATATCAGGTTGTTTACTTGTTCCTTAACACCAGCTACTGAAGACTTCAAATATCCCTTCTCTTCATATGTTCCATGTCCTCTGTAATAATAAGTAAATCTTCACCTAAAATTTTCTTGAAATTATATATAAGTAAGGAGAATTATGAGTAATTGTTTACTTTCCACACATGTGTTCCATTCTTCTGAAATTTTGTATAGACGTGTTTTAGGGTGTACATTTGTTGAAAATTTCATAAGAATCGAACACACGTACGGAAGGTAAACATTTACCGAATTGTTCTTAACATATTTAAAAAACAATGCTCTCTATCAGGCCTAAATAAACATACCTCATAAATTCATTTTGCACTGTAATTTCTTCACCTGGGGTGAAAATTTTCGGTATTCTTTGATTGAATGCAACACTTGTATTCACACGATCACTTGATAACCGAATATGTATTTTACTCGGCATTTTTTATTTTTGTTAGAACGAAATATTCAAATTTCAAATCAATATTATGTGTATTTTCAGGTTAACCGGTTAACGTTAACCATGACATAACAGGCTTTGACATGATAATGACTTAGAAGAGGTATGATATTGCGCATATGCCCCGCCCCCTCTTATGACGTCACGTGGTGAGTAACGTTATAGAAGTCCAACTACACACTTAAAACAAAGTCAATCGGAATCAAAAAGTTTCTATACGTCAGTTTAATGCGGTTGAAGTTACGCCTATATTATCTTTTTCCGATAATATAGATCGAAGCACTAAATTTAATCTTTTTCATTTTTATTACTTCCAACTGTATGCACTTAAATATTAGTAAAATACGTAATTTGTTAAGAAGTTTTGATGAAACGTCAAACCCCACTGCACGACAGCATATTATTGTTGCATTGGACTCACCACTTGACACCATGCGCGGGACAGGTTTAAAAATAGGTAGGCTGAATATCATATCACTCGTTATTTGTATCATGAGGCTTTGGCACTGAAAGTCTGCCACCGCCACAGAATACCATGAGCATTTGTTATAAGTCTATGGCATTTGTCCACATTTTTCAACAGTGGCTGGCAGCCCTCAGGATATAATGACTTACAAGAGATATGATATTGCGCATATGCCCCGCCCCATCCTATGACGTCACGTGGTGAGTAGCGTTATAGAAGTCCAACTACACACTTAAAACAAAGTCATTCGAAATCAAAAGTTTCTATAAGTCAGAAGTCAGTTTAATGCGACTGAAGTTACATTCCACTTCATCGCCTATATTGTCTCTTTCAGATAATATAGCACACAGCACTAAATTTAAGTTTTTCATTTTTATATTGCATATATATATATATATATATATATATATATATATATATATATATATATATATATATATATATATATATATATATGTATATATATATATATATATATATATATATATATATATATATATATATATATATATATATATATATATATATATATATATATATATAAGCACAAGACAAGTATAATAATTAAGGGGAGCCCTGAATTAACATTGGAGATACACAAACTTAAAAATTAGAGAAAACGTTCGCAGACATTTAGAGGGCGTTAACATTCATAAACTTGATTTGATCATCATGCCACATAATCACAGTATAGTATTCTGATCTTAAAAAAATACTTTCAACCTAAATATTAGTAAAATACATAATTTGTTAAGAGGTTAAGTACACTTGGAGAACCCAAATCACAACAACACAGCCCATCAGAGGATGATTTTTTTCCTCTGATGACGCTGACGTTGTCAGCGAAACGATCGTAAGGTCTTTGAAATATGTGTTGTGGTGATTTGGGTTCTCCAAATGCATTTATCAGTGTTCATCACAGGTTCAAGTTTTCATATAGTTGTCAAGAGGTTCTGATGAAACGTCAAACCCTACTGTACGACAGTATATTATTGTTGCATGACCACCACATGACACCATGCGCGTGACAGTTCTAAAATAGGTAGCCTCATTATCATATATCTCGTTATTTGTATCATGGGCAGCACTTGTGTCTAGTGAAGTGGCCCATTCGACGAGTTCATCAGGTGCCAGTAGCTGCCTGCGCTGCATTGTTATGTCAAAAAATGTTGACGTCTGTCATGGAGCTGCTGGCAATATTGGAGGCTGGTTTACTCGCCCATTGATATCCAGTGAATCGTTAGCTAATTCCATAATGGGGTTTTTAAGTTGATGATTATTTCCATTATCCATTTTCGATTTGAAAACTGTCTTAATATTTTGCTTTGATTTGGGACTATGAGACTAAAGCACGCAATTCTAAAATGACAAACAGAGAAAATGTCAAAATACTACATGAAGTCATCAATCCGTGCATCAAATTGCAACCGCTGAATTGCATGTGTAGGCAACAAAAGAGTACTTAAAGTCAGCTGTTGGCGTCTGGTCAACACAACTAACTTGTGAATAAACATTCTAGAAAAATAATATTCTCTTCTCTATAAGTACACTTGGAGAACCCAAATCACCACAACACATCTTTTTAAAAACCTGACGATCGTTTCACTAACGAACTTAGCGTTATCAGAGGATGAAATATATCCGAT
Organism: Tillus elongatus; assembly: GCA_964006375.1. Taxonomy (NCBI): domain Eukaryota; kingdom Metazoa; phylum Arthropoda; class Insecta; order Coleoptera; family Cleridae; genus Tillus; species Tillus elongatus. The sequence continues at coordinate 241,590,544 of OZ023263.1, read as the reverse complement.
GAATTTTCTTCAGAATTTTTTTATCCTCTGATGACGCTAACCTTGTAAGTGAAACGATCGTCAGGCCTTTAAAAAGACGTGTTGTGATGATTTGGCTTCTCCAAGTATACTTATCAGTGCTCATCATAAATTCCAATCATCACTTAGTAAATTCTTTCTCTATTTTATAAGTAGATTTCTAAACATCTATGTAAAAGTGTTTGTCTATTATCATGTTATTTGACCTACCGAACATACACGATTGGTGCACCGATTTGATAATGTCAAGTTTTGTTTACTAATCAAACGAATTGAAAATTCGCAACATAGAACGTAGTTTTTAATTTTGTGATCTTAAAATGTTATATAAATTATTATTATGGGTTCCTCATGTTCTTACTGTAGAAAGCGAGAAAAAAGGTGAATATGTTTGAATCAAACTAAATATATTTCTTGAAGAATTTCTTTGACAAAAATACTGGTGTCTTCAATACAAACAAACATTACATTTGTATTTTTTCAGGAAAATCGTGCTTTTATTAGTAGGATTGGATAATGCAGGCAAAACTAGAGCTGCAAAAGGCTTAGCTGGCGAGCCTGTTGACTACGTTGTACCCACTGTTGGTTTTTCAATTATAAAATTAAAATATGGCCAGTACACAGTAAAAATATATGATCTGGGTGGCGCACCTTCTATAAGAGGAATTTGGCATAAATATTTCGTTGACGTAAGTTTTAAGTTAGCTAAAGAATATTTTTAATTTTTTATGATAAATTAGTTTTGTAATCTACAAGTGTCCTAGGATAAGATAAAAATTTTGAAAGTGGATATGTTTCTCCTGAAAAGTAAAAAGTTCTGTCTGTGGCTTGTGAAACATTCTCTTTTTTTAAGGCGGCGGTTTTAAAAATATTTTCTTCCAATGATGACACCTGGTCGCGTATAGTTAAGTAAAATTTTTAAAAAAAGTCCAAACTAGGAAATTTGATTTCACCTTACAGAAACATCTTTTTATTTGATTAGGTTTTTCCAGTCAGTCAATTTTGAAAAAGGTGTTTATAGTTAATTTTTTTAAATTAAATTTTAGGTAGGTACACTAAGTTTTGTTTTTCCTATTATTGAAAGAGCACAATTACAAAGGGCGATTCGTTCAAGCTCTCATCTAAAAATGTTTGTTACTAGTGTAACGAAAAGCATTACCTTGGTAGGGGCATTTTGAGGTGGGAGTTTGAATGAGTTTCTTTTGGAAACAAGCCGTTTGTACATCAGTTCCTTTAACTACACTTTTTGATCTATGCAGAAGATAAATAATTTTTAGTGCCCACAATTAATGGTTCTTTCATTATCAATTTCTGTTTGAGGAGCGGAGGATAACTTGGGGTTTTTTGGGATAACTGTTATAAATTGGACTAGACACCATAGTAACGATGTTTCAAGTTTTAATAAGAAATGAAAAAAAGTCTCCTAATATTTACAAACACTTCTATTTATAGAATTACTTGAACTACATTCTTAACACTACGTAAACATACTCAATCAGCATTCCTCAATGTGGCAAATTAAATCATATAGTATTGCAATCTGCAAATATTAACAAACCTGCGTATTGTTTATATAAACACGTAATGTGATTATGCTAATTCAATGTCAATGATTACAATACTGAATTGATCTACTAAACCACTTAAAATTAATTTACTTTAACTGTTTCCCTGATTTTATCTTGAATAATATTATTATATATATATATATATATATATATATATATATATATATATATATATATATATATTATAACGGCCACTTGGGGTGGCTGGGGGGTTAGTGTTAGTTTTCCCTAATATGGGGGATTTTCTGGGATGACTTCCGGGACACGGCTTTCCTACGAGATCCTGCTCGAGCGCCAACGCCTATAAAGTTTTCTTCAGAGAGTAGGCCTGCTGCCTCGGGATACTCACCTCCTTCCCAAGTCACTGTCGGCATATACACAAGCCCAGGGTAGATTCTAGTGAAGACAGGATCCTCCTAAGTTAAGACGAAGTCCCCGGGACTTCTGGTTATGGTCTTTATTAGAGATCTAGGGGTAAGGTTTATTTGGGCGGATATTCTGGAGTGTTTAAATGAAATGCTGAGTAAATTAAAATAAAATATATTCACTAACTATTTACAAAAGAAAACAATGGGGTCCTGCTACCAGGGAATTCAGTAATTATGAGGAGGCAGAGGTGGTTATTTGACTATCAAAGCTACGCGCGGGTTACACGGGGGGTCAAAGCGGCAAGGTAGTGAATAATAGCGAGTGTTCCCAAGCGGGCATGCAACATACAGGGTGTGTCGGACATTACATTAAGCTAAGCTAGCCGCGTACTAAAATATATTGCACTGAAAGGTATTATCTACGGCCCATCATTCATACGTTTTCACTCATCCGCTCGGGGAACCTTGTTCGGTGCGGAAGATGCCCACCCCTGTTCCCGGATTTACACCCCCTCCGAAAAGGGTCGCGGACAGATCGGGACGCCAGGCGCCACCTGGCTGCTTCGATCCGGACCAGCGCAGTCGCTGCAATACGAATCTACCACATCCCAGGAATATCCTGGTTACAACCCTCCCTCAGGAACACGGCGGCGACCTTCCCGAAGGGCTATTCTTTTGACTGTCCCTGATGGTGCAATCACTACAACATGGACGAGTCCCAACACCTTCGTGCGGTCGAATGCCTCCGCGATCCCGGGAGGGCCGAAATTTCGGAATGCAGCCCCTAATCCCCCAAGCAGCCCACCAACGGAGACAGGGCAGAAACGGTCCCCTCGAAGGTTCCCAGTGTCCTTGCGGAGCGTTCAATGATCCTACTACGGGCTCGATATATAGTATCAGGCTTTCACCTACCTGGGGTACACTCCGGTGATGATACTCACTAAACAAACGTTGCGGCGGTGGCCTCGTGAATCGGCAGCCTCGCTAATGTTTCTCCTTACCGGTATACTGTTCTCTCCCTGATGCGGGCCCCTTCTCTCAAACCTCACGTACTTTACAATTCCACTTACTGGCGGGCGACGTACTCGCTTGTTCGCGGTCACTGTAAAACTGAAAACTCTCCGTCGGCGTTCCGTCCGGCCATAATTATTTTTCCAAAATCGCTCCCGCCTAATTGCCCCCCTACTAATTATTCTCTTCGACGTGCCGGATTTCGTATATTACTCCACGGAAAATATTGGAAAATATTCCAACCTTCGCAAATGATAATTGCAGTTTATGGTGTATCATAATGCAGTGGCAATGACGGTAAATTAGGCCGGATAATCTCTCCAGGATTAACGACTTCGTGACTATATATATATATATATATATATATATATATATATATATATATATATATATATATATATATATATATATATATATATATATATATATATATATATATATATAGTCACGAAGTCGTTAATCCTGGAGAGATTATTATATATATATATATATATATATATATATATATATATATATATATATATATATATATATATATATCGCTAGGGATGCCTTTTTGGTAAGCTATTGTTCCCTGAACAATTTGATTCCCAGTCAATTCTGCTGTCGAAACAAAAATTTTAAAACAATTAGGATTTGGATCACTTTTGATGGCGCGCTGTATATTTATCGTTCATACTGTGCCAATTTTGTTCACGGAACGTTCTTGCCTGAAGCTTTGTTTTTAGTATGAGCTCTCCGTTGCGAAAATCGGTTGATGAGTAAAAAAGTTATACCCAAAAACAGAAAAGACTCTTTTTTGTAACAATCCTGTAAATAAAAAGGATAAACGGAAAATTCAAACACCATTTTGTAGCTTGGGTCCTATTTCAACATGTTTTTAGTTGAAATTTAAGAAATAAAATTTGTTTTTCAAACAGGAGAGAAATAAAATTTGTTTCTCAAACAGGAGCATTTTAACAGTGTAGAAACTTTTTAATGTTTTATTCAACGCCCTGTATAAAATTTATGTTAATTACCTGATATTTTACAAAGCGACAGGCAAATATTGAAAGGACCGTGCTTACAAACGCTTTCAACAGAGTTCAATTTGATCGCGACAATCGAATGTTACATCAAATTAAAAAAGGGTAACATTTTTGCGAGCTACACTTTGAGTGTTAAGTAGTGTAGTGTAAAGGTGTACTTCCGAAGGGTGGAGCGTGGGTCAGTGTTTTGATCGGAAAAAGGGATTTGTCTCGAGCGCCACCACTTTACTCGAGGTTTTTAAAAGGTTGTTGTGGGAAAGTGGAAGCCCCAAAGTTATTGATGTCCAAGTAACAGACCACCCTAAAGTTGCAGTGCTATCGGGGCGGCAAGGCCGCGGACGAGCCCTGGGGAAAAAAAACAGACCACCCTAACAGATGGTGATGATGCTCGGGAAGATTCCAGTGGAGATGTTTGGTTTTCAGGGGTCAAGTTTATAGATTTTAATAGCGAACAAGAATTGTTTAAAATATATAATGGTTTTATTAAAGGTCGAAATATATACAATTAAATACAAAAAGGAAGAGAAATATTTACAATGTGTAATCACTTAGAATATGGTTATTACCAGGGCTAGTTGGTGAAATGTGAATATACAAAAAAAACGGAATGTTGAACTTTATTTTAGTTTTGCCTAGAAAGGCGATCCCCCGGAAAATAAATCGCGGAATTTCTCTTGTTCGTAGCTTGCTTTGGTTTCAACAAAATTTAGGGGAGGTTTTTATTCCTACGACGGCAATAAGGGGAAGATATTTTACACGGTTTTAACGCTCGTGTCCCAGTTGGAAACAACCTTGAGCGTTAACGCAGAAGAAATATATATATATATATATATATATATATATATACATATATATATATATATATATATATATATATATATATATATATATATATATATATATATATATATATATATATATATATATATATAGTCCTCCGAACTCTCAAGTTAATTTAATGGAAGCTGGGAGTCACGTCGGTACACAGTTGTTCTAAATTATTAAGGTTTTATTACCAAAACAGCTAGAAGCGTCACTATAATTCTCGGTTATTTGGTGCATACCTAGACAAAGTAAAATAAATTAAAAAAAAAACATAGGACCGGCAACATTGTCAATTCTGTTTGGGTGAAACTGGATATTAGGGACACCTATATGTATGAAATACGGAAAAGGAAAATAAAATTAGTTTTGGCATGGTCGCTGATTCCTGCGCAATGCAACCCGAGGTCAAACAGTCATCACACCCACGTATCGTTTGGCACTACAACTCCGCGAACTGGGACGAAATGCAGGATTACTTTTCCTCATTTCCATGGGCGTCTGTCTGCTTATCTCATCCTGACCCCTCTGATATCTCACAAAACGCCACCGAAATTATCCAAGCTGGCATGGAATTATTTATTCCATGTACACAGAAAACCTCTTCAGCCACTCAAAAGCCCTGGTTCTTTAAATCCTGTAAGGCCAGACTTGAAAAGGTCAAAGCTCACAAAATACTTCTACACAATCCCAGTCAAGAAAACCATCAAGCATTTAACGTCACAAGAATCAACAGTCCCCAATGTCGTGCATAAAATGACAGATATCATTTTTAAAACTAAAGGTACGAAAGATGCTCTCTTCTCTTAATACCAGGAAAGCCTCTGGCCTTGACGAGATCCCAGCAATTGTTCTCAAAAAATGCGCACCAGAACTTGCTCCTGTCCTGACTCGTCTGTTTTAGACATCTTACAATAGAGGCATATTCCCTAGTAACTGGAAAACTGCTCGAGTACAACTCGTCCCTAAGAAAGGGTCCAAAGCGCTTCCTAGCAACTACAGGCCTATTTCTCTCCTTTCAGTCGTCTCTAAAGTGATGGAAAAATATATAAACACCGAATTACTAAAATTTCTTGAAAAACACAGTCTAATCCACGACAGGCAGTATGGATTCGGTCAGTGCAGATCAAATGCCTACCTCTTTTCCTTTGTCACCCATTCTTCGACCAAGTCTATGGAACTACACAGTGAATCCCAGATTGTCGCTCTAGACATATCCAAAGCATTCGACCAGGTCTGGCACGCAACGCTGCTTAATAAACTTCCGGCCTATGGCCTACCACCAGAACTCTGTACCTGGACAGCAAATTTCCTCTCCAACCGGAGCATTTCTGTTGTCGTGGATGGCCATTCCTCTAAACTGTATCCCATTAATGCAGGAGTCCCTCAAGGTTCAGCTTTAGCCCCTACTTTGTTTCTTCTCCACATCAATGACCTCCTCTCTAGCGCATCCAACCCAGTTCATAGTTACATGGACGACAGCACCCTCCACTCAAATATACAATATTCTAAGCCTGTCTCTTTAGTCCAATTAGATGAGGATCGCAGACTCATGGAGGGTTATGTCTCAGTGGATCTCAAAAAAATATCAGACTGGGGAAGTAGAAAACTTGTACAATTCAACTCCACCAAATCTCAGTCTTGCTTTTTATCTCATAAGAGATACACCAGCCCTAGACCCATCACAATGAATAACCAAGTTATTCAACGTAATGAGTCCTTTTCACTTGTTGGCATTTCTGTGGATCGAAATCACAATTGGCACCAACATGTCACATCAATTGCAGAAGCGGCTGCTAAGAAATTAGGTTTCCTCTTCCGGGCCCACAAATACTTTTCATCAGGCTAATCTATATACCTTATATACTTCACAAATAAGGTCAAACCTCGAATACTGCTCCCACATCTGGGGTGCCGCTGCCGCTTCTACACTCGCTATCCTGGACTCCATTTAGAAGAGAGCTGTACGTCTCATCGGTGACCCTACCCTCACCCAAAGGCTGCCATCACTTGCCCACCGACGTGCTGTTGGTGACCTCACTCTCTTTTTTATAGATATCTGCACGGGCACTGCTCAGAGGAGCTTTCTTCCATAGTTCCTCCACCTGCTGCCCCCAACAGATCTACCAGGGGAACAGAGCGATTGCACCCTTTTACTGTCCCGCTCTTTTGTCCAGAGGACTTCCAAGCTGTGGAACTCCTTGCCGGCACATGTTTTTCCTTTTCCTCCGAACCTCCAAACCTTGAAGTCCAGAATTAACAAGTTGCCTCTTTTCTCCTTGTCGACACCCACGGTACGATAGTATTTAGGCTGTGAGCCCAGTGGTGTGTTGTTGAAATAAAAATATAAATAAAAAACGGATTTTAGCTATAGTTGCTTGACAATGTCACAAAACTATGGCAGATAAGCAAACAAGCGCTTATGAAGCCAAAGTAGCTACATTTATATTTAGTATAGAACAGTTTCACCAAATAAGGGCAACAACAATCAGTGAAATAATTCTCTTTTATTTATAGGTGCATGGTGTAATATTTGTAATAGATTCCAGTGACATAAAACGCCTAGACGAAGCAAAATCTGTTCTCCATGACCTCTTATCCAATGAAAAGGTAATGGGCAAACCTGTTTTACTTTTAGCGAACAAGCAAGACAACGAAGATGCCTTGGATGAAATAGAGGTTGTGGAAAAATTAGAATTGGAAGCGTTAGTGAATTCCAATCGTTGTCCCACCCTTGTTGAATGTTGTGCCGCTTCTGAATGTTCAAGTAAATCACGAATTGATCCCGGAATAAAAAAGGGTTATCAGTGGCTTCTAAATTATATTGTTAGTCATTATAAAGATATAAATACCAGAGTTGAAAGAGATGTACAGGAACAACAGACGGTGGAGAAGCAATTGTTAATGCAGAAAATCGAGAGGATAAGAGTTCAGAAAGAGAAAGAAATGGCATCTGATGATGATGCTATTGAATCGTATTCAGAGTACCAGAGAAAAAATAACCCCATTTCCCTAGACTGTGAGAATGATGTTAAAAGCTTGAGGACTGATGCAGTAAATGGTATAAACACCGCAAATGAAAACGTTCGTAGTAACAGACCAAAGTCAGCAGTGCAATTAGTGAGACAACAATTGATATTAAATAATGATATAAAATCTAGAATCAGATCGGCAGGGAGAAACAAAACACATCCGTTGAATCTTTATAATGTTAAAATGCCACACTCTGCAGAACTCCAAAGAAAAATTTATGCAGAGCAACGAAGAACTCTTAGATCAGCCGGTGATTCACTGTTTGTTAGAAATGATACTGTTAAAGTGGCAAGTAGATCTGGTCCTAGCGGAGACAACTTTGAAATAATCTGTTTGGAAAAAACAAGTGAAAACCTGCTCTTTAGTAAAGTGAATAATGGCCTAAAAACTACAGATGTTTCTTTTAGTGATAAAAATGTGCATGTTGAGGAACAAATGACAAAGATAAATGTGGATTAACCAAATTGACTCGCCTTTTCATACGTAATTTATATAATTTTCTATGAAATAATTGTTAAAATATAAAGATTTTTTAATAAATACATATAAAAATAGATTACTTCAAGTTAATAAATTTTCACATTTCCAATTTGTTTCTTATTATCAGGAATCTGTTTACTCATGTGTTTCAGTACGCCGAATTAATTTTCATATTATTATAATTACCATAAGCCCTTATGGTTCATCTTTAATTTATCTCTGGAAATGGGTGTTTTCCCTACATGCTGGAAACTTAGTTTCATTCTTCCAATTTTTAAATCTGGTGACAAAGGTCTTGTTGAGAACTACCGACCGATAAGTATTCTTAGCGTTATTCCTAAAATTTTTGAGGATCTTCTGTGTGAGACTCTTACTTCTCTCCTTAGAGGTTCAGTCATTGACCAGCAATATGGATTTATATCAGGTCGTTTTACTGACCTAAACCTGTTGGTGTACAGTGCCTACTTGTCGAAGTCCTTGGTGGCGGGTATTCAGGTTGACTCTGTTTATACCGACTTTTCCAAGGCCTTTGACAGAGTGAACCATAACCTCTTAATCCATAAGCTACATATGTTGGGTGTTGGCCATCCACTTCTCAGCTGGATAGGTATTTACCTTTCTGACTGATATCAGGTGGTGCGGATAGGGAATTTTATGTCCAATGGGATAAGAGTTTTGTCTGGCGTGCCACAGGGTTATCACTTGGGGCCTTTGCTATTTAATATCTTCATTAATGATATTCATGAGTGTTTCTCTCATTGTAGATTTTTATTGTTTGCTGATGATCTAAAATCATTTTCCGGTATCACAGGTCCTTCGGACTTTTAGTGAATTTTCTTAAAAAAAATTCACTAATGAGGAGATCCCGACTTTCGAATTTTGAAAAAATTTCTTCAAATGAGCGCTATTTAGGACCCCCGGAACCCAAATCCGAGGTCAGTTTCAGACTTTATATGTTATATATATATATATATATATATATATATATATATATATATATATATATATATATATATATATATATATATATATATATATATATATATATATATTGATAATATGTATGGAAGTTTTAGTGAGTGAATAATCGGATAACAATTGTGTGAGTGTTTTGAAGAATTGTGGGCAACCCAGCAGGAATAAATACGGGAACGTAGTACTAGCGCCTTCTTTATGTAGTGGTCTAGTTGTGGGACGTAACAATTTCTGCGTAGGTTGAGTCGCCGAATTAAAAAAGGTAAAAATACCGTAAAAGTTTGTGAAATTCGGTCGACATTTTAGCAGACAAAACTTATCAGATAACAGGTCAAGACAGATATAGAGCTAAGGCTGGACATATACGAGCCGCTTTTCATTTGTGGTTTGTTTGTTTTGCGGCCTGGCTGTGTGTATGTCGCTGCTTTCCGAAGAAAATGACAAGCGGAGCTGAGATAGACTTTGGAGTACATTTTAATGAGCTGAAGAATCTAATAGAGGCAAGCAAAAGAGAAGTAAAGTGTAAGATAGAGGCGGTTAAAATTGATTTTGTAGCTGAATTGAAGAATATTACAAAGACTTTTGAGTATCTAAAAACGCAGAATAGTATCTTGACTGAAAGAGTCGAGCAACTAGAAAGGAAAGTATTAAAGAACAATATTGTTGTTTTTGGTCTTGAAAGAAACGAAAAAAAGGGTATAGATTTGGCTGAGTGGGTTGCAGCTAAGCTCACTGAATTGTTGGACATAGATATATGCACGGGTGACCTGAATGACGTATATTTTATTGGCAAGACTGGTAATTTAAAAAGTCCTTTACTAGTTGAGTGTTCCTCATATTTAAGAAAAACAGAATTTTTGAAATGTGCTTATCGGTTGAAGGGAAGAGGTGTATCCATAGGCAATGATCTGACCAAGAAAGACCAAGAAATAAGAAAAGTTTTAGTGGAAAATTTAAAAGAGGCTAAGAAGAAGGGACTCACAGCACGTATTAGGGGAAACAGATTGCAGGTAGGAGATGAATATTTCACTTGTCAGCAACTGACTAACCGAGAGAGTGGGAACTTGGAAGCTGAAACTGAAAATCCAGAGGCAGTCTTCTCCCCACCTGCTCCTAGAAAGTCTGCAAGTGCACCCGGAACTCCATTGACACAGATAGAAAAGAAAGCGCCTGAGGAAATTTCCGTGATAGATGCTGGGAAGGGGGAAAATGTTGATCAAGCCATACACAGGAAAATAGAACCGCATAGTGTTTCAAAAAGAATTACTCATAACATAGAGGGAGGTAAGAAATCACGAATGAACAGCGGTGGGAGTGGATCAAAGGAACAAACGCCCAAGGATCAAAGGTACCCTACACGCACAATATCTGGTAATAAGAGACAGTGAATTTAGTAAGATATATTGGAATCATTTTCCTGAGTGGTGAGACGGTGGCTGGTTGACTGTTTGAGTCCGTGTGTTTTGTTGGATGCGGGTGCGTGGGTCTGTATGTGTTGTGTCTGCTGAGTGAGTCCGTGTTTGTGTCTAGTGTGGAATTTTTGTATGGTTGTAATATGTGTGTATTTCCGTATTTTGGCTTTTATCGGTCTCAGAGATTTTTTGTCGTTTTATATACTACTTAGGAAAGATTATATTTTGTTTGTATATAGGGTTTTAATATTGTGACTAACTTATTGTGTGCTTTAATGGCGGACTCAGTGGAGTTTCCTTTCTTGCAAAAGATTTTTGGATTTACGTGTTTGTGTTGGTTTATTGTATTGGAAATGTTCTACTTGTACATATGTTTTTAAGTTTTAACTTGTAACAAAGTGTAGTATATTTATCGTTTTATTGTAATGACATTTTAACTTTGCTTACATTTTATTTTATCTGTGCAGTTGTAGTCTTGGTTTTTCTTTTGATAATGAATCAATATGTTCGTGATTTTCTGTTACCAGTTTGTGATACTCAAGTTCTGTACGATCATGTTCAATGCGGTAAATTTTTCAGGGCGGACGGCCTGAAGGTATTCCATAATAATATAAGAAGTATTTGTAAGAACTTTGAAGAATTACAGATAGTCTTGTCCCAAGTATCGTGTGATTTCGATGTTATAGTTCTGACTGAGACTTGGCAAATTCATTGCAAGAATATATTTAAAATCGAAGGATATGATATTTTATACAGTGAGGGAGTGTTCAATAGGTGTGATGGTGTCCTGATATATATTAAAAATACAATTGAATACTCAGAAAATGTTATCTCTATAGCAGAATGCCGAGCTATTGAGTTATCTCTTCGAATAAATAGAAAGAATGTTACCATTACTGCGATATATAGATCACCAGCTATATGCCCGTTCTCATTTAATCGTAGCTTGGAAATTTATCTGGCTGAGAATCGAAGAGTTAAGAGAGACTATCACGTCATAATTGGGGATTTAAATATTGATGTTCTTTCTGAGGAAGATGCCTGTACTCAAGAGTATCTAAACATAATGGCAGGTGAGGGTTTTATTAATCTCATTAATCGACACACGCGTGTACAGGGCAATTCTGCGTCTTGTATTGACCACCTTTTTGTTCGCTCTAGGTCTCAGTGTGATATATTAAGTGCGGTTTGGCACACTTCTATTACAGACCACTTTTCGGTATTATTGGATCTCCCCTTGAGTATCGGAGAACAGATAAAAAGCCAGAGTTCTAAATATAAATCGTATATAAATTATAGCGAAGTACGTACGAAATTGAAGGGTACGGAATGGGGGGAATTGTGTGGAATGGATAATTTAAACATAGCCGTAGATAATTTTTTGAAGTTTCTAAAATCAACATTAAGTAGCTGTATGGTTAGAGTCAAAGTTAAGGGCAGCCACGTGCCCAGAAAGTCTTGGATAACACAGGGAATAATTAAATCAATAGAAACAAAAAACTGCCTTTACCGAGCTATGAGGCAAAACCCAAATGATGCGGGAAGGAAAGTACAGTTCACAAGTTACAGAAACAAATTGAACGAATTAGTTAGATTTACAAAGGCAAGCTATATTGAAAAGGAAATTCGTCTTTGTAAAAACTCTTCGAAAAAACTTTGGGAAACAGTGAACAGGTTTACTAAGCAAGACAGAAGAGATCCTGTGAAGAGCATACGATACGGCGACACCACATTGACAGACTCTAAGGAAATGGCGGACGCTTTTAATGAGTATTATTCGACCGTAGGAAAAATATTGGCACAAAAGATACCTCCAACTGATCATAGGAATAAAAGAGACACGAAACTGCATTCACTTTTTTTGGTGCCCACAGATGAAAGAGAGGTAATCGGTTATATAATGGGTATGAAGGTGAAAAAGGCTCCTGGGATAGATTCGATTACTGTAGAAAATTTAAAGCAGGTTGCACATGTCATTGCAAGCCCTCTCACAAATTTAATAAATAGATCCCTAGAAACTGGTGTGTTTCCAGATGTACTAAAAGAATCAGTTATTAAACCATTATTCAAGGGTGGAGAAAAAAAATGAAATATCTAATTATAGGCCTATATCTTTGATATCAAACATTGCTAAAATATTTGAAAAAATTATTTATAAAAGAATGGCCGATTATATTGACAGATATAACCTTATTGCCGAGTCTCAGTTTGGATTTAGAGAGGGATTGTCTACGCAGAATGCTCTAAACGCCCTGACTGCACAAATATATTCAGCTCTGGATAAACGGGAACAAAGCATCTGCATATTTCTGGACGTTGAAAAGGCGTTTGATACAGTGGACCATGAAAAACTTCTCAATAAGTTGGAGGAAATTGGTTTTCGAGGTGTTTCTTTGCTCTTGATTCGAGATTACCTACATTTTAGGAAGCAGTGCACACAGATTGGCGACAAATGTAGTGACTTTAAGCTAGTTGAGTTTGGAATTCCTCAGGGTACAGTCCTGGGGCCGCTGCTGTTCAACCTTTACGTAAATGATTTATTTAAAGTACACACTGTGGGAAATGTCATAGGCTTTGCAGATGACACTGCCATTTTTTATAAGGATTGTTCTTGGCGGCGGCTGAAGGGAAAAATTGAGGCGGATTTTGTCAACATAAAACAATGGTTTGATCGTAATGGCTTGACAGTTAATATGAAAAAAACAAAATATGTGTCATTCGCGTCTTACAAGTCACACTTACCTAATTTTGAAAAATTGGAAATAAAACACAACCAACAGAATTTGCAAATTGAGGCAGCACAGACGATTAAATATTTGGGCATCTTGATTGACCAACACATGAGATGGAGTGAACATATAGGTATGGTTGTTAAGAGGTTGAGAGTTGTTTTGTTTAGGTTTAGATACATGAAAACAATATTAAATGTGACAAACTTGAGAATGCTATACTCTGCGCTAGTTGAGCCGCTTCTGACTTACGGAATTGTAGCCTGGGGAGCTGCTGCAGATTGCCATCTGAAAACCTTGGATATAATCCAACGAAGGTTCCTAAAATTGATACACAATAGACATTATACTTACCCGTCGGCAACATTGTACAACGAGGCCAAAGTAAACGATACGAGGCAACTTTATTCGTTAGCTGTGTTAAATTTTGCAAAAAAATTCGATAGTGCTCCTGGTATAGAGCATCCATATCAGACAAGACTGAATACAGCCGCGGCCGTTAAGACATGCACGGCGAATAAGACGGTGGGCCAGCGTAATTATTCATACATCGCTCCGAGATTATACAATCTTCTTCCAGTTAGTGTTAGGACTGCTCCGACTTCGCGTTCTTACACAAAGATGCTAAAGATATGGATTTCAAATTCTAGGGATATCATTCACGGCTTGCTGCGGAGATGAGCATTGAGCTGATCGTATACATATATAGTAGGATATTTTTCGTTTTTGTTGTTGTTGATACTACATGAGAAAATATATATAACTGGGATATCTTTTAGTTTAGTTTTTTTAGTTATGTAGGTTGTTAGCACACTATTTTTATGAGTTAGGAGATATGCTTCTGTATGGACCCACACACAAGTACTTTACTTTCGTGGGTTATATATTATGTTTATTTTAATGTACTTATAGCTCTAAATGTTCAAACTGTTGTATTGAGGAAAATAAACTTTATTATTATTATTATTATTATTATTATTATTATATATATATATATATATATATATATATATATATATATATATATATATATATATATATATATATATATATATATATTTATGTGTCACACCTATAACTTAAAAAATAATGGACCGATTTTGATAAAATTTGGCACATACCTTCCTTTCGCAAGTGGCTTGGATAAGTTCGTTAGCCAGGAAAATCCGCCGAGGTTTTCCCGGAAAATTTTGTGTTTTCTTTTGAAAAAAATCGAAAAAAATTTATATCTCCAAAATTAACAAAGTAAGGGCAACCAAATTTCATACGCGGGTTTATATAAATAGAGGCAAGTTACCCACCAAAATTTAGCTCCGTAGGTTAAAGGACAAAAAAGTTACAGACATTCAAAGAAAAATAAATTTGGGTTCTCCTCAAAACGTCAAAATCGCGATTTTAAACGTCAAAATTGGTGAGTACCTTCCTTTTGCAAGTGGCTTGGATAAGTTCGTTAGCCAGGAAAATCCGACGAGGTTTTCCCGGAAAATTTTGTGTTTTCTTTCGAAAAAAATTTATATCTCCAAAATTAACAAAGTAAGGGCAACCAAATTTTATAGGCGGGTTTATATCATTATAGGCAAGTTACGTACCAAAATTTAGCTCTATAGGTCAAAGAACAAAAAAGTTATAGGCATTTAAACAAAAATAAATTGAGGTTTTTCACAAAACGTCAAAGTTGCGATTTAAACGTCAAAATTGGCAACATTTAGGAAAAGAACTTGAATCTAATACGGGCTATGGAAATAAAATGTCTCAAGAAGAATGTTTTACAAACCCTGAAGTCTTAGTGTCAACCGTCATTGTCCTTCATTTTAATAAAATGTTTCCAGAAAATTCATTTCAAATAGACCCTTTCTCTGATGCTTAGCAGTAGCCTTAGCTATATAGTTTATCGTTAATAGTATATAATTTTTGTAGAATTTTCGTAAAAAAAATCAATACAGCTCAATATATCTGTTATTATGTTATTGCATTTTTGCATTTTCCATCGAAATATAATGCATGTTTGTAAGAACAAAAATTCTGGACGCAGTAAGTGCGTTATGGTAGCGAATTTTGATCAAATGCTTAATATTTGAATAGCTCAATTTGCTATTAACCTATAAGGTTGACCAAAAAACGAGTTTTTTTATATAAATAAATGATTAAACATTAATTATGACTAAAATAATTACAACGCCCGCTGGAATACGACATTAAAACAAAGCTCCAACAACTGACTCGTTGGTCCAGAGGTATGATATCCGCTTAGAGTGCGGGAGCTCCCAGGTTCAAATCCCGGACAAGCCCAAATACCTTTTATTTGCTTTTTTTTAACCGACTTCAAACAAGGACGAGGTTCTCAATTCACCTGTATGTTTTTAGTTAATTTTCTTAAAAAAAATTCACTAATGAGGAGATCTCGACTTTTGAATTTTGAAAAAATTTTCAAATGAGCGCTATTTAGGACCCCTGGAACCCAAATCAGAGGTCGGTTTCAGACTTTATATGTTTATATATATATATATATATATATATATATATATATATATATATATATATATATATATATATATATATATATATATATATATATATATATAGGGGATGAGGATATTGATATATTGTGTGTCACCGAAACGTGGTTGTACTCTGAGACACCGACCGCTGTTCTGAATGTGCATGGATTTCGTTTGGTGAGGGGGGATTACGATAGGAGAGGCTCCGGTGTTGCTATTTATGTAAGGGATCACATAAAATACAATTTGATCTCTACAACGAGCAGTATAGAGCAGGTATGTGTATGCCTGAATATAAACGATAAAAGAATTTTTCTTGCGGCCTTGTATCGTAAACATCAATTGAATTACAAAATCTTCATTGATGAACTTGAAAATTTAATTGGAAATGCGCTGCTGCTTACTGATGACATCATCATTTGCGGCGATACGAACATTGATTTACTAAAAGATGATTCCATGAGCCGGGCGTATAATGTTTCGCTGAAGGAAATTGGTTTCAGACAAATGATAGAGGATCCAACGCGAAAGGGGGCATTACTGGATCACATTTTGGTATCAGACAGTGGTATTGTAGTGGCATCAGGTGTTGCGCTGACTGAGATATCGGATCATGATATGGTATATTGTATATTAGACGTGAGAAAGGCTGCTAGGAAGCCAGTTATCGTGACAAGCCGTGATTACAGGCATTTTAATAATGACTTATTTATGATGGATCCAATTTTCACTGATCTCGATGGCATTTACCACACGAGTGATATTGATCAAAAAATTGCAATATTTACCAGCACTATTACTGGACTATTTGACAAGCATGCCCCTTATAAAGTTAAGAAAATCACGAGGACACCGCAGCCTTGGATAACGGATAATGTAAAAATGCTTATGTCGCTGAGGGATAATGCTAAAGTAAAATATCGTGGGTCCCTGGCTGTGGGGGACTGGAATTACTACAAGGCTCTGAGAAATTTTACCAGCGCTACTATACTTAGAGAAAAAAAGGCATACTTTGAATATTCACTGAAAGGTAAAAATATGCGTGATTTATATAGGGAATTAAATAG
The DNA here is from genome assembly GCA_964006375.1 of Tillus elongatus. Classification (NCBI taxonomy): domain Eukaryota; kingdom Metazoa; phylum Arthropoda; class Insecta; order Coleoptera; family Cleridae; genus Tillus; species Tillus elongatus. The sequence goes on along the minus strand of OZ023263.1, from coordinate 241,573,535 downwards.
ACTGAATATTAAAGGTACAGGGACTAGGGTGGGCATTCCTGATAGCTTGAGTGACGTAGATAAGTTAAATGATTATTTTGTGAATAGTGTTCCTGTGGGTTCTATAAATGATAATTATAAGAGATATTATGCACATATGAAAAGTCCAGCTGATTTTCAATTTGTTCTGGCAGACACAGAAACCATATCTAAATGTTTAGATAAAATCAAAAGTAATGCAAGTGGTATTGATAATATAAGTCTTCAAATGTTAAAAACATGTGCACCACGTATTACTCTATACATAACTAATATAATTAATTCCTGTATTTTAGCTGGGTATTTTCCAGACATGTGGAAGTGTGCTAGAGTGGCGCCTCTGTCGAAGGTTAATGAGCCCACAGAGTTCAAGGATTTGAGGTCAATTAGTCTGCTGCCAATATTATCAAAGATTTTTGAAAAGGTCCTTTGCCTGCAGCTGAGACAATACCTTGATGAAAATAAGATTTTGCCGGATGTGCAGTCTGGTTTCAGGCCAAATTTTAGCTGTACAACAGCCCTCTGCAAGGTCAATGATGACATTCTTCAAGCCTGCAATGATGGCAAGTTTACTGTATTGATTCTTTTGGATTATACAAGGGCATTTGACACCATAAGGCACGATGTTCTGGTAGACATATTGCGTTATATTGGTATTGGCAGCGAATCCGTTGGGCTTCTGTCTAGTTACCTCACTGGTAGGTCACAGCATGTAGAGTTGCGTGGCAATGTTTCCGCTGCAATTGGGGTGAGTAGAGGTGTACCCCAGGGTTCAATCCTTGGCCCGCTTTTGTTTACCCTTTATACGCATATTTTTCCAACATTTATAAAAAGCTGTACAATACATATGTATGCGGACGACACGCAGCTCTATTATTCATTTCCAAGGTCACGACTCGGTGAGGCACTCAGCAAGATAAATGATGATTTGAGGATTGTGAGTGAACTATCGTTGGATCACTCACTGCATTTGAATGCAAAAAAGTCTGCAGCAATTGTTTTTGGTCATAAATCAGGTATTGATATTATAAAGCCGCATATAATGCTGAGTGTCAATGGGGAGCCGATACCTCTGCTTGAAGAAGTTACGAATCTTGGCCTCACCATGGACGCTACTTTCAGATATCGGAGACACGTTTCCAAATGTTTACAGCGAGGATATGGTGGTTTAAAGCTACTGTACCCACATAGATCGTATCTTTCGCGTGGACTGAAAACTGTGCTATGTGATTCACTGGTCCTATCGCAGCTGGAGTATTGCTCGCAGGTGTACTATCCGTGTCTTGATGCCGAGTATATGAGTAGAATACAAAAGTTGCAAAACTCGTGCTTGCGGTTCATTTATGGGGTGCGTAAGTATGATCACATATCGCGTGAGCTTAGGGACAGTGGCTGGTTGAACATGAATAACAGAATGACACTACGTAGAGCCTGCTTTTACCATTCTATAATTCAGTCAGGGTTGCCTCGGTACTTGTGCAGAAGAATAAGATACCGCACGGATGTGCATAATGTGAACATACGAAAGAAGGATTTATTGTCCGTGCCTAAGCATAAATTGAATATTTACAGGCGATCCTTTTCATACGATGTTTGTAGCGTGTACAATAATATACCAGAAGACATGAAAAAGTTATCGGTGCGATCCTTCAGGAAGGCAATGACTGGTTATTTGCATGGTAGGCAGTGATGAATGAGCGTGTATGTTTTTTTTGTGTGTGTAAAACGTAAAACAGGTGCCCTGCCTTTTTCTTTTTCTCTTTCTTTTTCTCTTTCTTTTTGCTATCATTCTCATGTTCTTTCCCTTTTCCAGGATACTTTTCCGTCCCACAGCCGTGTTTATTATTTGCTCACTAGATGAGGTGCTGATGAGTGTTCATTGTTTTTGGCCTTGACTGATGTCTCCCATTGCGGTGTGCCAGTATATGTATATAGTATATAGTGGATAGTGTGTATGCTGGGGTTAAGTGGTAGAGCAGAGCACACGCTTATGTGTTGCACTGAACTTCGCCCCTGTACTACATTGTGGGTTATATTCTTGTTGTGAATTTTGTATAGTTTAGTTTGGTTGTAGTACAAATAAAGACATTATTATTATTATTATTATTATTATTATATATATATATGTATGTATGTATGTATGTTTATATATTTATGTGTCACACCTATAACTAAAAAAATAATGGACCGATTTTGATAAAATTTGGTGAGTACCTTCCTTTCGCGAGTTGCTTGGATAAGTTCGTTATCCAGGAAAATCCGCCGAGGTTTTCCCGGAAAATTTTGTGTTTTTTTTTCGTAAAAAATCGAAAAAAATTTATATCTCCGGAATTAACAAAGTAAGGGCAACGAAATTTGGTACACGGGTTTATATCGTTATATGTAAGCTACCTACCAAAATTGAGCGCTGTCGGTTTAAGGACAAAAAAGTTACAGTCATTTAAAGAAAAATAATTTTGGGTTTTCCTCAAAACGTCAAAGTCGCGATTTTAAACGTCAAAATTGTTAATATTTAGGCAATGAACCTGAAATTAATATGATCTATGGAAGGAAAATGTCTCAAGAATAATGTTTTACGAAGCCTGAGCTCTTAGTTTCAATCGTCATTGTCCTTCATTTTACTAAAATATTCCCAGAAAATTAATTTCAAATAGACCCTTTCTCTGATACTTTAGCAGTAGTGTTGGCTATAGAGTTTATCGTTTAATGGTATATCATTTTTGTCGAATTATCTTAAAAAATCATTAAAGCGCAATATTTCCGTTATTATTCAAGTCACGAAAAAAAGTTGTATACATTAATTATAGGGTGTCTTAAGCTACATCTTAAAAAATATTTCCACAATTACAGGGTGGCCCATAAGTCGTTGGTGATTCAAATTTTCTTTTTTTTTTAGTGATGATGTTGGACGCAAACGAAAAGATTTTGAAACTTTTTAATAACATAATTAACTTCGAGGTATCTTGTCCAAACTTACTTTCTATGATCAACTTCTTTGTTCCACCAAGAGTAACTCGTTCAAAGAGTTCATTTCTTGTCGCTTTTCATCCTACCAACTACAGTCACAACTCTTATTTAATTAGATGTTCAGTGTTGGCCAACAGATTGTCTGATGAACTTGACTTTTTCATGAGAAAATCAGTTTTCTTAAAACAGCTGTCACTTTGTAAGTTAATCGGTACTTAATATTTATTGCCTATATTTTGCCTGTATTGCCTATTTTTTTCATTTTGTCTAACTTGTAGCCATTTTCTATGCTTTTATTAACTGCTTTATTGTATGTATGTATATTTTTTTGTATTATCTCAAATGAGCTCCTGGCCCGTAAATAAATAATTAATTTTAATACTTTGTCAGTTCATGTTCGATGTTAAATATTAACAAAAACAAACCGAAATACGACCAAACCGAAATACGACACTCGCCAATAAACTTTCATTCGTGTTTTAATCGGCGTTCTTTCAACAGCATTCGAGGGCTGCTATAGACATTTGAGGCTTGTGGGGTTTAGGGGAACAATTTTACATAAAACTTCATAATTCTCGTTTTTTTTTTTTTTGTAACATGTTGCACGTGTTACAACCTTTTCCAAACTATAAGGTTTATGAATACATCTCACAATATTTATTCAGTAAGAAACAGTTGCCAACATTATGACGTCATAGCCATTGACTCGGCCCACCAGGCTCGTAGTATTCTGACACAATGGGAACTGCTCTGCAGACGTGACAGTTCGTTGATCGAATGTATTTCAAGATAAGAAGCCTTTAAAAACCACGAGGGACGTTCTCTTCTCACTTAAAATTCAATAAACCTGGTACTAACCAGATAAATAATAAAAAAAGGCAGCGCGGCTGATGAGGTAAGGGAAAAGATATAATGCTCGCTTATTTTATAATTGCTTTTGTCAATTTCTTTAATTATGATTTATATATGATTGCTTGCTTGTTTTAGAGTGGCGAATTTACTTTTAACAATTGCTTTGTCCAATATATGATGCCTATATTGTTTTCATGGTGGCTTGTGGTAACGTTCTTAATATTCAATATTAACAGTCAATTAATTTTTATTATTTATTAACATGCAAATGAGCTTTGTACTTAAACTGAACATACTGCAGGCTGCCCTGCTCTGTCTCCGGTCTAGGCTGTCCGTAGATCAGTTGTTTTTGCGGTCCAGAGCTTTACACTTGCACAATATGTGCTGGGCTGATTGCTCCCACTTGCCGCAGAGTGTGCATGCTAGGTCTCCCTCGAACCGCCAACGTTGGACCTTATTTATTCAAGATTATTTTTATATTCAAGAATTAAATCCGTGAATTTTAATAAAGGTAGATATGTGTTTAATTTAAAAAATATATTATACAACAAGAAATCAGTAGATAACTTAACATAAATATCTTTTTAGATGCCTGGTGAAGTTGCTTGTAAATGTATTAATGCAAAAATAATTCTAAAAAGACAATGGAAAGTTGTTTTCCTAAAGAATAGAAAATGTCTTCGCAAACATGTAAGTAGGTATACCTACGCCATGTTGCAAATAAGAGGAGTTGCAGTAAACATGAGGATTTTGAAGGTAAGTTGCAGGGTAGATAAAATAATACACAACCGACGTATCTAAAAAGTTCAGGGAGAGAATTTTTGTTGGTTGATTTTTATTATTTGTTTATTTTGTGTACCTACTTTATCGAATACAACCTAGTATTTGAGGTGTGCCTGGGACCTATGAGGGTACCTAATTATACCTACTACACCTGCATAAAATGGGGCGGTTCGAGGGGGACCACGCATGCAGACTCTGCGGGATTGGGGACGAATCAGCCCAGCACATCTTGTGCGAGTGTAAAGCTCTGGACCGTAAAAGACAACTGATCTACGGTGAGTCTAGATCGGAGACAGAGCATTATAAAACTTCACCCTACCAATTGCTGTGCAGACTGGTTCAAGGCACAGTGATTTTGGAATGGGTGGAGTGAAGAGACTAAGAGCATGCACAATAGGCCAAGGGCTGCAGTGCTATCGGGGCGGCAAAGCCGCGGAAGAGCCCTGAGTGAGAAAGAAAAATACGGCTATGGTAGCCAGCCTTCCAACAACAAGGTGGCGGCACGTGCTTCGTGTCTTACCACTCAGTGTTGGAAGGCTGGCTACCATAGCCGTATTACTTTATAGGTGTATTTTCGTTGCAATTAGTATGGCGGACTGACGAGCTCTAATTAGAGGGAAACCGGTCTACGGTTCTAATTGTTGTGAGAATGCATCTAGCCTTACATACTTTGCCCCTATTGTTACGTTCTACGGGGTTCTGGATTCGTTGACTAACCAAACACAACTTTTCAAACTACTAATTTATCATAAGCAACTATTTTCCACCACCAGTATCAACTAAAAATATTTCTCTCTATTATTAAATGTCCATAGAACTATATTCCACTATTCGCCTTCTATGATCACTATTCTACACCACACCGACTTAATAGGCGTTTACGAAAAGTAACCGGGTAGATATCGGTTACACGGCAAGCGTTCGAAAATGTAACTGGTTACTCTGTCCATCGTTCGAATATTATACGGTATCTACCCGGTGCAGGATTTGTGTACCGAACCAAACAGTCGGTAAATTGAGTTATATAGAGAACAAACTTAATTATCTATACAAATTGTCTAACCTATAAACGGGATGTAAAATGTAAATAAATAATTTTCATTCGTTCATTTCTCAATCGTTACTTGAAGGAAGGGAAGGGGTTGTATTGGCATTTAGTGGATGTTAATTGTAGTTAGTGTAAAGTGTGCAACATCAGATACATCATTTTCAATGGCGCGAGGCTTCTTTTTGGAATTTTTTAATGTATAATAAGTCGTAACTCCTGTTAATACTCTTCCCCAGGCAACACAACTACATAACAATCATGTATTTTGCATGTAACAGTGCGACATTGTACATCACAGAGATATACTTTGTAAGGTCTATGCAAGTTACCAGAGCTAGGAAATGTCAGCAACTGCCAACATTGACAATACATCGCAGGGACATGACTGCTTAACATGCTGGAGACATCGCCTGTGCTGTTAAGGAGATGTACTTACTAATATTTCAATAATGTATCTAGACTCATCTCTAGCATGTAACTAAATAATGTACTTGAGATGTCCTATGATATATTCTCAGTATATAATTCATACTTCATGGCTGTCATGTAAATTATATATATATATATATATATATATATATATATATATATATATATATATATATATATATATATATATATATATATATATATATATATATATATATATAATAAAAAATGAATGGGACAATAAAAAGAACAGATGAACTTCTAGAAAATGGAAATATATATTTTATACAACATACAAAACTATAACATTTTCAGTAAATGAAGAAAAAAAACCAATTCCATATAGTATAAAAAAATGAATTCTAAATATATACATAAATAGAAGCTTCTAAAAAATTTAACATATATTTAATGCAGCACAAAACAATATATTTTCCAACTAACCTTAAATATATAGAAAAACAAAGTCTTGTATAAATATAAAACTAAAAATGAATTACAAAGGTGTAGGTAAATGCAAACTTCTAAAAAATGTGAACTTGTATTTTATGGACCACAAAACAATATTTTTTTTCAGTAAACACTAAATAAAAAACAAAATTCTCATAATACAAATCTAAAAATAAAAATGAATTTAAAACATATGCATAAAGTTGCTGGAATTTGTAAACATAGAAACAACAATGATCCCATATTGTCTATATAAATTGAAAGTTAAGCTGTAAATTTCCATTTTTTTAGTGAAATATGCTTTTCGTCATTCCTCTGTTTCCGCTGTCTTGCTTGATGGAACCACTCCGAACCATAAATTTCACACCCTTTTTCTTTTAGTTGGTTGTTCTGCAGAATTACATCTGAAATTTCAAAAACGAGCTGTTAGAAAAATTGGTATTATTTTTATTGTTGTTCTATTAAAACACTGTGTCAACCTTTGAGTCCACTGGAGGTATGGATGATAATATTAAATACATAAATGATGACATTACTAATGCATCATCAACAATATTTTTAGGTAGTGGGAATTGATTAATAGCGGAAGTCGAATTCGGCTCGACATATGGAAAAGTTGCAACTTCCCTATATTATTTTTATTGCAATCTAAAATTATTTCCCTGTATGGCAATGAAGCATGACTGTTAATTTGTTTATCTTTTAGGTTTCGGGTATCTTTTGTCTATATGAAATCAGTGAAATTACCTTTTGACATTTTACATTAAGAAATGGACGACAATAAAATTATCTAACTCAAATAGTTGACATAAACACCTCAGCATAACAATTATTTCTTACGTTGTGCAAACACAAAAGTAATTCTGATCATGAAATGCGGATTAATAAAAATTGGCGCTAACTCTTGACAAAACCAGTGACACAGTAACAGATAGGTGCAGCAAACATTTTGTCTAGATTCGCGATTTAAGCACATAATTTTCTGTGAAAATGTACTCACTGGGTAATAGATATATTCTATATAGGTAGGTACTTACCTCGTAATTGTAATTCCAGGATAATGCTTAATGTACAAACACAAAAAACTTCTGCCTAAAACCTAAATTGCAAGAAATAATCCAGATCCACAATAAATAATAAAACACGAAACTCTTGTATGTCATTGTCGTGCGTCACATGTCACACACAATAAAAGTTAAAAAATAAAAATTACCAAGCGTCAATGCGATTCGAGCGATGACAAACGGTGTGGCGTGAATATGAACTGTGAATCTATAAATTCATTCGGTGATTGACCGTTGCAGAGTGAAGACGTGTGTTCGTGTGCTCCGCTGGTTAAAACCTATTAAAGGTGGTAAGCTAAGTTATTATATTACCAAATTATAGTGGCTTGTATCAGTTACATTGGTAAGTAATAAATTTAATTTAACCTTGGTTAATTAACATAATTATGCTAGGAATTCCTAGCATATAGGTAATATGTCGAGTGGATCATATGGGGAAGGGGGAGGGAGACCCCCAGACCCCGAAAAACATAAAGTAAGTACAAATATTACGACAAATATTACAGATAATGACGAACATATAATAGTAAACAGTGATTCTAATAGAGTAAATAAAGACGAAAATATTTTATTAAACCCATTAAACAGTAATAATAAATATGAAAGAAAGATAAATTTTGATAACAGATTTAACATTCATGATAAGGGACCATTTTACATATTTGTGGAACACGAATCTGAACATTTACATGTAGGTAAAATACATCCAATGAGAGTGGGGCGAATGTTAAACGATACGGGTGAACTCCAGTCGGAAATAATTGAAGTAGCGCCGGTAGGCATAAACAGAATTAAAATAATAACGAAGACAGCTGCTAGTGCAAATTTGCTGGTCCGTCACAACGTTTTTAAACAAAATCAGCTTAATGCGTATATTCCAATGCATTTAACGTATAAAAAAGCAATAGTTAGAAACGTTGATACTGCAATTTCTGAAGAAACGTTATTAAAAACAATTAAGTCTGCTATACCTGTAGCAAGCGTTAAACGGATGAAAAGGAGTATAACGAATGAATCCGGTGAAAAACAACAAATACCACGACAAATGGTTCAAATTTCATTTCGAGGTTCTGTAATCCCTGATTATGTTTTTATTGATAGAGTTAGGTGTCCAGTCGAGGTATACATTCCACCCGTTATGCAGTGTTACAAATGCTTGCGGTACGGCCATTCGTCCATATTATGCAAAAGTAAAACTTCTAGATGTAAAAATTGTGCAGAAACGCATTTAGGTTCATGTAACGCTGAAAAATTTTGCATTTACTGCAAAAATTCAGATCATCAAACTACATATAGAGGGTGTCCCATATTTGCAAAACAAAAAAGAATTAAAGAGATTATGACGCGCCACAATGTTTCATTTAAAGAAGCTGAAAAAGCTGTTGATAACCCGACATTATTTTCAAACAAAGTCAAAACAAACACAAATTTGTTTACACCTTTAATTAGTTGTTCTGAAGAATTCCCCATTTTATCTCAAAAAAAGCAACAGCCTATAAATCGTGAACCTCAAAGTCATCATTTTAAGAGTAAACAAATTATAGTGGAACAAAATAAGAAGCGGAGAAAAGTAGACAATAGTCCATCGCCTACTAGTTTCCCAACTGAAACAACTTGGCGATTTTCTGGAAACCCAATATTAAATAACCCTCATAATTCCCAACAAAAAACTTTAGAGGAAATTAAATTAATACTGAAAAATAATATACAAACCTTAGTAAACTATTTGAATAATATATGTAGTGGTGACGGCGGTAATATGGGAGATATAGACATCACAGAATATATAAATAAGATCATTGACGATACGCTATTAGATCATTCAGTCACACAACCTGATGGTAAATTTACGGATAGTACAATGGAATTCTAGGTCAGCGATTAGTAATGCTTTGTTCCTTAAGAAACTAATTAAAGAAACCAAATGTGATGTTGCTCTTATTAGCGAAACGTGGTATAAAGCGCATCATCTGGTACGCATTCCAGGTTATAATATAGTTAGAAGAGACCGCACACACGGAGCGGGTGGTGTAGCAATAATAATATCAGATAAAATTTCATTTAGCAATATAAATCTTAATTTTAATTTTAATCAAAATTTAGAATGCTGTGCTATCTCTATCAGTAAAGATGGTAAAAATATATCATTGGCTTCGGTGTACAGACCACCTAATATTTCTCTTTGTAGTAGTGATTATGTGAATCAAATGAAACAACTTGGACCAGTTGCCATTATAGGCGGCGACCTTAATGCCCATCATACTAGTTTGGGATCTGGTAAGGTGGAAAGACAGGGTGAAATTTTATTGGAAGCACTTGAAGAAGTACCTAATTTTATTATACGTAACGATGGGTCTATTACACGTATCACTAGACCTCATGAAATTAAATCTGCAGTAGACATTTCAATAATGACAACAAACCTAATTAAAGATTCTAGCTGGGAAACTATTCAGGACACCTATGGGTCTGATCATTTGCCAATACTACTAACGTTAGGCGTAGATTCATCTCAGATGTGCCCCTCGCCCGTTCCGGTCCCATGCGTTGCTTGGCAGACAAACAAAGCTAACTGGGATTTATATCAGCTTGCTATAAATAAAATATTTTTAACAAAACCCCGTTTAGAAACAACTAACGATAAACTTGCTTTCATTATATCGGCAATTTACAAAGCTGCTGATTCCAGTATTCCTAAAAGCACTCATAGCACGAATAAAAAATATAAACAAGCACCTTGGTGGGACCAGGAATGCAGCGAACTTAACAATCGTAGAAAAATAATTTTTAAAAAATTTCGGCAAAATCAGATCATGAATAATTTTCTTGAATACCAACAAATTAATGCCCGATGTAAACAAGTTTTTAAGTTAAAAGCCAAGCAATCTTGGGAAAAGTACTGCAATTCGTTAAATTCGCATTCAAATCCTTCAGAAATATGGAGAAGGGCCAATGGTATTAAAAGTAAGCGAACTTCAAAAGACATAAATATTTCGGCGGATGTCCTGGATAGTGTCTCAGAAAAAATTGCGCCTCCGAGTGTAAGTATGAATTTTGATGTTTACCATGACCAGACAAATAGTTATTTAAATAAACATATCACAATAGAGGAAATTGACATCAATTGTAAAAACACTGTAAACTCGGCACCTGGAAAAGATGGTATAAACTATACCATGATATATCATTTACCCCTTATTGCAAAAATACTTCTTTGTGATATATATAGCAGTATTTTAAGAGATGGCTGTGACTGCACTGCTATCAAGGAGGCTGTGGTGGTTCTCTTGCCTAAACCCGGCGGGGATCTTAGCGACTCTTACAGGCCTATTACATTACTACCATGTATGCTAAAAACATTTGAAAAAATTATAAAACAACGACTTCAATGGTACCTTGAGCAAAATTGCTTATTACCAGCTCAACAGTTTGGCTTTAGAAAAAATAAAAGTACCACTCAATGTATTGCCACCTTAGTAAATGATATTCACATAAGCCTTTCTGAAAATAAATATATGGCAGCTATGTTTTTGGATCTGCCGGCGGCCTACGATAACGTAGATTTACACGTGCTTATAAAAAAATGAGCCAGGTTGGCATACCTGAAAACATGGCAGCTAATATCGTTAAGATCTTTGCTGGCAGAATAGTGTATATAAAAGCGAATGGGGCATATACTGAACCACGAACGTGTTATTTGGGTCTACCGCAAGGATCTGTTTTAAGCCCCTTGTTATTTAATATATATACACATGACTTCCACAGCCTTTTTGATGGCGCTGCAGAGATAATCCAATACGCAGATGACTTCTGCATATATACTAAACAAAACTCTTATAGTCTATGTATTAAACAGTTAAATTACATCATGTATAAAATCAAGGCATACTTGTTCCAAAACAACTTTACTATGTCTGTCAATAAATCTTCAGTCGTTTTTTATACAAGACATAGAATACCGTATACCCCTCAACTTACGATTGCCGAAGAAAATATGCCATGTCACAAAAGCTACAAATACTTAGGTGTAATAATCGATCAAAAACTTTTGTGGAAGGAACATGTTGATTATTGTATAAGCAAGGGTGAAAAAAGTCTGGATATTTTGAAATATACATGTAAAAAGAAATATGGTGCAGATCCCAGAACAGCGATGAAATTTTATAGGTCATACACTAGGTCGATCATAGACTACGGCTCAATTTTCTATGGGTCTGCTGCGGAAACACACTTAAGAAAAATTGACAGAATACAATATAAAGCTTTAAGATTAGTCCACGGGCTAATAAAATCAACCCCCACAGAATCAATCTTGGCCTTGGCCAATGAGCCAACTCTCAAATTAAGACGGGAATATCTTTCTAGCAAATTCCTGATAAAGCAACCATTGCAAGGAAAAATCAGCATCCAAACTAACACCATCTTGTCGCATAACCAAAATAACACATACTGGCGGCATAAAAACTCACCACCATTGACAAAAGCTTTATCTTACACATCCACAATAGTAACACCAACCATATTGTACGAGTCAGAAGTGTTTACGTTGTCATATGATATTTTACTATGGAATCCAATTGTTGTTTTACCAGATTGCCATAGTGAAGACATAGATGTTCAAAGCTATTACCGTGAAAATATCCAGAAGTTTCCAGGATCTGCCCTAATATTTACCGATGGATCCAAAACATCAGATTCCGTAGGGTGTAGTATATACTGCGAATCGACAACATCCAGTTTCGTTTTTAAGCTACACAAAGAAACCAGCATATATACGGCAGAAACAGTAGCAGTTATCAAAGCTCTTGAAATGGCCATGGGAATAGAATCCCATTCCAAATTTATAATAATAACCGACAGCAAGTCGTTACTATTGGCTCTGAAGAAGCCCTCTAAGGTATTCAAGGACCCACTTATAGGCATTATTAGATCCAATTACCTGAACTTAGTGAGGGCTGGAAAAACAGCTATATTTATGTGGATAAAAGCACATGCACATATCAAGGGCAATGAAGAAGCAGATAAACTGGCAAAAAATGCAACAATAATAGGAGAGAGTTGCAATATACTCTTAACGAGAGATCTTCTCCCTACCTGTAAACGACACATGAGGAAAGAATGGTCAGACCAATGGAGCAAGCAACAAGCCATAGTAAAAAGTAAATTTCACCAAATATTTCCCACCTTGCCTTCTAAATCGATCTCAGAAATAGCCCCTACTAACAGAGTAATATACATAACACTTGCTAGAATCATCGTAGGGCATGGTGCCACCAAAAAGCAACTATTTAAAATGGGGTTGGCAGACAATCCACTGTGTAGTTGTGATGGAACAAGTGTGTGTGATATTAATCATATCTTTTTTAATTGTAAGAAACACATCCATGCATGTAACAATCTAATTAAAAAATGTCTTGATCAAGGAATTCCACTACCATTAAATATATCATATTTGTTGCATGTAGCGTTCTATGTTGAAAGAGAGATGATGCATATACTTTTGAACTTCATTAAATATAATAAATTACATGAGGTAATTTAGCTCAACGTAAAAAGATATAAAATTTTGTTCTGTTTTTTATAGTAATTTTGTGGAAGAAATTGACATTATAGTTAATAGGCATATAATTATAGATTCCTTTTGTCTGTCCCTGTGTCTAACCCATCTTGGTCCAGTCTAGTTTGTCTCAAATAAAGTCGCCTTGGTGGACCCCTAGGTGTGAAGTTTGTGATCCCATGTCTTTTTTCCTTATTTTTAATCCTAGTTTATAAGACTTAAATACATACACCTTACCCACAAAAACAAAATGTAAAGTATGATGGGCATAGTCTCTCTTCGTAAATTATTATTGGTTTACATGAAGTAAGGGAAATTTAGGTGTTTGTTTGCTGAGCTTGGTAGACGATAGCATAGAGAATCCTTTTTGTTATTTATTATAATGTAAAACATCATATTATAATAGGGCGCTGTAGCACTAGTTGTTGACCTGGAGTGACCGTGGCTAAAAGAGCTTTGCTCGAGGCCAAAACAAGTTAAAAAAAAAAAAAATCTATAAATTCGGTCATCATGTGTTAATTACATGCTTAGCATGTTATTTGTCTGAAGTAACAGCGATATAGTTTATAATATCGCTAGCATATCATTAAAATTAACTTCTGAAATATAAATTATTACTATGTCGCTGTTACATACTTGGCATGTAAAGGTTAGCCATGTATCTCAAAAGTAACAGCTAACATCGCTAGCATGTACCAGTGTAAGCGCAAAATCATAGGTAACAGAAAACCATCCCAGAGACATGACATGCATGTATCAGGATATGTCGCATTGGTTACTGAAAAATAACATCTCAGCGATGTGAATATCACAATTGTGTTGCCTGGGTCGTCGCTATCGCTGTCTAAAATTTCAGATACAACATTAACTAAAGCAATTTTTTCAATATCCATACTGATATATTAATATTACTACTTCAAAGTTGAAAGCCAAAATTCAAAATATCATCAAACAACAAAGACGAACCTTTTGACAGTTTGGCGTTTGTCATTTAGTTACCGCGCATTTAAAAGCGTTCGAAAATTACTGCACCGGATCCATTTACCATGAAGCCAGCTTTTACCATTCGGTAAGCGGTAGATATCTACCCGGTTACTTTTCGTAAACGTCTTATACCGAACTAACTCGCTCTATGTACCGTTCGTCTATTTATACTCTCCATGGAGATTCTAGATCTTCTACACTTTTCTATACCTGTCACTTCTGGTCCCTTCTAGAAATATAATTCTAGAGTGTTCGCTCTTACCAACACACTTTATAACCGACATCTGACCATAGAATAAACAATGTCCATAAACTTAATTCTCAGACAAATGTGACACTATATTAGGGAAGGAATGAGCCAGTGCTGACAATTTACTAAATTGTTGGTTGTATACAGTCTCTATTTTTTTAACACTTTGTGTTATTTGGAGCTGGCGTGAAAACATACTACTTGGTTCCGGAACTAGGTGGCGGCACGTGCTTTGTCTTACCACTCAGTATTCCACTAATTTAAATTAGGAATACGTGTGACGTATTGCCGCGGCACTCTCTCATTGGTCGAGAGTTACAGACAACCTATCTAATCTATAAACCTTGGCCAGTGTCAACGTTTTTGACATAACAATTCAACTGCTGGTACCTGTTTACCAAGATCTATGAAACTATAGACCTTGCCCATGATACAAATAACGAGAGATATGATAATGAGACTACCTATTTTTAGAACTGTCAGGCGTCATGTGGTGAGTCCAATGCAAAATGCAACAATAATGTGCTGTCGTATAGTGGAGTTTGCCGTTTTTCAATACAACCTGTTAACAAATTACGTATTTTACTAATATTTAACTGCATACAGTTGAAAATATTTTTTAAGATCAGAATACTATACTGTGATTATGTGACATAATGACCAAATCAAGTTTATGAATGTTAACGCCCTCTAAATGTCTGCGAACGTCTTTTCTACTTTTTAAGTTTGTGTATCCCCAAAGCTAATTCAGGGCTACCCTTATATATTGTAATTGTCTTGTGCGTATATATATATATATATATATATATATATATATATATATATATATATATATATATATATATATATATATATATATATATATATATATACATATATATATATATATATATATATATATATATATATATATATATATATATATATATATATATATATATATATATATATATATATATATATATATAATATAAAAATGAAAAAGATTAAATTTAGTGCTACGTTCTATATTATCTGAAAAAGACAATATAGGCGACGAAGTGGAATGTAACTTCAACAGCATTAAACTGACGTACAGAAACTTTTTTTAATGCGAATGACTTTGTTTTAAGTGTGTAGTTGGATTTATATAATGTTACTCACCACGTGACGTCATAGGAGAGAGCGGGGCATATGCGCAATATCATATCTCTTGTAAGTCATTATATCTAGGATCTTGCCTGCTTACGCCTGGTAAACTCGCACCTCAGTGTTGCCAGATATACCATTTTTATGGCATTTACACCATATTTTCACCTGCCATACCGGAAAGGATTTTAAGGATACCATTTTACATATTTCTAGCATTTATTGACTGCAGATAACATTTTTCTAACTTGCATGAGAATATTCTTTTCATACGAAACAAACAATTCTACTAACAAGTACCAGCCGCGCCGACCGCATGTCCATTCTGCTGATTTACGTAATAAGGTAAAATGTGATACAGTTGATGCACTATTGCTTTCCAGTGGCCAGTGATCCGATTAATAACTCATGTATAACTTTTGAACCTACAACACAAATGATTTCCCGTGTGACTAGTACAACATATTATACAAAAACTAAAGTTTTGGATACTCCATCTGTCGAATGTTCTGACGATACAATTTAAAAATAATAATTACGTACCTCTCATCTTTTTGTTAATATATACCTACCTTTTTTTATATATGGGCATGTTGCAAATATTTATATAATATTTATGTTTCGTTTTAAAGAGATTTGATCTTTGTTCTGTTTGTGCAAAATATGTTATGTAATATACCTACGTTTAATGCGTTGTTGTTGTGTTTAGTATAGTTTAAAATACAACTTTTATATTAGTTTTATTCTTTTGCTTCTTGTTTATGAGTATAAAACATCGCTGTTTTAAGTCTTATCAACATATAATTTTTCCATACTTTTGAAGCGTCTGATACCATATTTTTTCTCCCATCTGGCAACGCTGTCTCACGTGTCTATGAATGGTACATAATGACAATGTGTCAAATCAAAATTGAAAATGTCAACCTAAAATGTTTCGTACGTTGTAAATTCGTTTGGTGTTATTATTTAGCAAATTAAAATAAATAAATCATTGTATAAAGAATGGCATCTTCCGGCGACAAAAACAAGGTAGGTTTATTTCACGTTCTTTGTGATTTTGTAGATTTAATATTTTAATTTTACAGAATCAAGGCGGTGGCGATCAGAAAGAAAAGAAGCGCAAAGAATCAATTTTAGACCTTTCCAAGTATTTAGAGAAAACAATACGTGTAAAGTTTGCCGGAGGTAGAGAAGCTAGTGGTGTACTAAAAGGTTATGACCCGCTACTTAATTTAGTACTTGACAATACAATAGAATATTTACGTGATCCAGATGACCCTTACAAACTCATTGACGATACGAGGGCCTTGGGTTTAGTAGTGTGTAGAGGTACCAGTGTAGTATTGATTTGTCCCATGGATGGTATGGAATCAATACAGAACCCTTTCATTTCTCAGGAATGAATGGTTTTAGGTTAAGAATAGTGTTTTATACTTACATAGAAATAAGTCAATAAAGATTTTCTTTTCTACTTATTCTCATCTTTGTGGGCTCTTTGAAACTAAAAAGATCAGGGTGGTTAACCAAATATACCAAGAGACTTTTATTACCAGTGTCTTGTGTTTCTTCCTACGAAGCCTATATAGTTGCTGGATTACAGGAACATTACAAGTGTTTCAAATGGTAAATATGAATAAATATTAAGGTACTTGCAATTTTATCATAATATTAGGTTAATGAACAAGTTTTATAAGTGGGGAAATTTTGTGTTGTTTCAAACTGCACTAATATGTGATTTAAAGCTGGAGGGTGTTGAATAGGAGAATTAGGGATCCTGTTTTAATGAGACATTAAAGTATAACAGAAGCTTACGACATTATTGCTCGTTTGTTTTGCTATCTTGATGAAAAAATTACTGAATTAAATGTCTCGGAGAACATATTAAATTCAATATTTCTACATTTAATAGATCCAAATAAAAATCGTCCTTCTTCTTTCGGTGCCATATCAGGTCCCCCTAACGTTGCCAATTACATTGGCGAGTTGTTCGCAGTTTTCGGCTAATCTGAATAGTTGTTCGGCACTGCGTATTCCAGTCCAATCGCGAATGTTTGTTAGCCATGACATCTGTTTCCTTCCAATTCCTCGGCTGCCTTCGATTCTACCTTTCATTATAAGCTGGAGCACCTTGTATCGGTCTCCTCTAAGAACATGTCCCAGGTATGATATCTTTCGCACCTTAATAGTGACAAATAATTCACGGACGGCATTCATTCTATTTAATACTGCTTCGTTGGTCTGCATAGCTGTCCATGGTATTCGAAGCATTATTCTGTGCAACCACATCTCAAACACTTCCAGTCGACCGATCGTAGCAGCCTTCAGGGTCCAGGTCTCAGCTCCATACAACAACACGGACCAAATATAACATTTGATCATTCTCTGACGCAATCTTAGGTTTAAGTTGTCGTTAGAGAAAAATGATTTCATTCTCATGAAAGTTAGGCGCGCTGTTCCAATTCTGCACTTTATCTCTTTATCAGGGTCTAGATGTTCTGTGATATAACAACCAAGGTATTTGATTTGGGTAACTTTCTCAATGTTTCGTTGGTCTATCTGTAGGGAAGCATCGGCGTGCGGTCGGCGACTGAATATCATAAATTTTGTCTCATTGACATTTATTTTCAAACCCATTTCCCTTCCTGTCGTGTTTACGCTATACAAAAATTCTTGAAGGCCCCGGACACTATCGCACAAGATGACAATATCGTCGGCATATCGAATGTTATTTATCAATTCACCGTTAATATTCACTCCAAGGTCTTTATCTTGCAAAGCCTTCTTAAATATTGTATCCGAGTAGATGTTGAACAATAGCGGGGAGAGAATACATCCCTGTCTGACGCCCCGTTGAATGCAACATTCATCGGTTAGTCTTCCATTGATTCGGACCACTGCTTTCTGCATCCAATATAAGTTCTATAATTTTCAGATCTCTCTCATCGATTCCCAAAGTTCTTAGTATGTTTAAAAATCGTCCATAATATTAAAAATAGTAAAATTGATAATCTTAAAAGCAATTAAATAATACAAATTATTTAGGTTCCTCTTTAATAGAATCTGGACACCAATCAACACTTTTTGTTGCAAGCCTCTAAGTTGAAAATTACTGCCCTATAATGGAGATAACCAACTGGAAAATATTTTTAATACCACTAAAAAAACTCAAAACAAAACTAATGGTAGTTTAAAATACAAGTAGTGGGGTCTATTCAAGTAAGGAAATAAGTGTAAGGGAACTTGATCATTCAGCTAAAGACGATAAAGTGATGAGGTACTTTATTAATCTGAGTTCAGCTGTTTCAAATTCCTTAATAGTTGAAGCAATTATTTTGCTGTAGTGTCGCAATGAGATAAATGAGTTTGTACTTCCGAATTTTTTTATAACACCAACCTCATCTTGCATAATGGTTAGTCGAAACAGTTTATTCTTGGTTAATTTCAGGATTTCACACACACACACACACACACACAAATATATATATATATATATATATATATATATATATATATATATATATATATATATATATATATATATATATATATATCTCCTCCTAAGACCTGAACTCAAAAAATTAATAAAATGAAAATAATAACAAACATATTCAGTCAAAATAAAAAATTATTTTTATTTTTGAAGTTTTTTGAAAAGTCCATTTTATTGGACACTGATTATAAGCATTCATTTTGACTTTTTATGAAGTTTAAGAAAACAGTTATACAATAAAAATTATTACATTTTTCGCACCAAAACTCTGTTTTCTTGTTACATTTCGGATATTTGCATCTTACTGAGTTTTTCAGATAACCTTTCAGAATTGGAAGGTGTTGTCTACTTCTGACACTGGCATTTTTGTTGTTTGGTAAAGGTGATGAGGTTTCTGTTGGAGTATTATATCTTATATCCCATAGGATTTCTTCTGCTATGAAATGAGCTTCGTTCTGATACGTCATTATCAGACCCCTCCTCAGTTTCTGAGCTAAGAAGCCATTCAGAAGTTTGAAATCAAAGAACTATATGTACTTTTTGTTTAACTTTTTAAAAGCATTTCGGTACAAAATCCAGGAGTTGGCAATTCCAACTTTTAACAGTCCATGTTCGTGCAGTTATCCAATAATACACAATCATTCTGTCAATAAGGTTGATGCCTCCCATGCATTCATTGTATTTGGACACCATGTTAAGTCTTCTCAATCGAATAAATTTTTTGTCAGATTTCGACCATCTCCTGCATTAATTTGGAGGTTCGTCTTGTAAAGTAGTTGATGCAAGAAGGACATGTTTCATATCATACCATTGGATGACATTAATTTTTCCATCAGATCTTTCAATTTGTTTAGATGAACCCCTTCCAATTTTTTTAAAATATTTACTTTTGTCAGGTGAACAGCTTGTGGAATTCTTGATTTCATGATTGTACTAGTTCCATGGATTTTTTTCTAATAGTGTTTCTAGTAGAGGAATTGTGGTAGTGTCTGTCCATGTAGACATGCGAACCCTCCGGTAGTGTCTCAACAAGTCTGATGACGGCTGAACCACCTACACCTAAATGATTTACAGAATTATCCAGGAAAGTATCTTACCTTGGTATACCTCAAAATCTAAAATCAACCCAGATGGTGTGGCACACACAAACATTTTTATGCCTTCAGGATTGGGCTTACTAAGCACAAATTGTTTGACACCACACACTCCGGTGAATGGTATCATTTGTTCATCTATTGCAACTTCAGCTTCTCTTGGCAGGGTTAAACATGTGTCTCTAACTTTCTTCATGATAGGTCTAACATTCCAAAGCTTATCTCTTTTGCGATATTCTTCTGAAATATCACTATCAATAACTACCTTTAAGTGGTTTCTAATAACAAAAAATCTATCACTAGTCATTCTTGAGGTTGTAGCGTACACTTTTGTGGTTTTTGCCCACTACACACACATACGATATTTTACAATTGATTGTTATCCCAAAAAAATGTTTTGTTTCCTTAAGTGTTAAGTTTAGTGGCTTGTTGTGTACTAGCATGTATTTTACATTTATTGTAGATTGGCAGATTTGTTGAAAAATATTGTCATCGAAATACATTGCACAATAATCAGACACTGAAAAATTTTGTCGTTCATCACAGTTATCAACATTCTTTGGAATATTAAAATGTGTTCCAAAAAAAGCGTCACAGTTTTTCCAGGTGGATTTTGTTTTTTCGATTTTTTGTTTTTGGATTTGTTCTTGCCTTTTTTTCCTGTTTTGTACACGCTTAAAGATAAATCATCATCCGAGTCCCAATCGAATTCTTCATTTTGTACACCACCTTTAGATTTTTCTTGAATTTCTTCTTCTAACACATCAATATCTTCTTCTTGATCTTCGTCTAAAGCATCCATATCTTCATCTAAATCCGATACATTAATAATATCTTTCTCTGCTTTAATCTCTTCAAAATCATCATTTTCTTCATTGTCTTCAAAGCCTTCTACGTCAGACGAATCGGCTTCTAATATTTGAAGTAACAGATCGTCATCAATATCTGGCTGTAGGTATTATTTATCACCAAATATTGCTAGAATAAAAACAAACGTCTTGACAGAGACCTTACGTCCGCTTGATTGGACATAACTAAATTTAAAATTGTCGTAAAATAGTCCTCACGTCCAACCTGATGGACGCAAAGAATTTAGGGTGGTTGGTAGAACTAAAGCTTAGCTACAAATGTTTACAGTAAAAGATGTACTTAATAAACTATAATACGTATGATTATAACAATAAATTGCAATAAAACATTGATAAACAATAAAAAAACACTACTTACCATCATACGTTGCTTTTATAAATGCCGCCATTGTTGAAATAACAATTAACACGTGTGTGTATCAGTTTGTTCGAGCGCGCCGTACGAGATGGCGTTGCAAATATGTCCAATAGGATGGATAACAGGTCTCGAGCGGATCATTTTGATAGGAACGAAATTAAAAACTCCATGTCCAATAAAATGGACGTTAGGTCTTAGGAGTATATGTATATATATATATATATATATATATATATATATATATATATATATATATATATATATATATATATATATATATATATATATATATATATATGTATATGTATATAAACATATAGTCTGAAACCGACCTCGGATTTGGGTTCCACAGGTGCTAAATCGCGCTCACTTGAAGACATTTTTTTCAAAATTCAAAAGTCGCGATCTCATTAGTGATTTTTTTAAAATGAAAATTCGCTAAAACTATTGTGTTTTACTCTTGGCTGTTATTGCAATAAATCCCCACCCAATTTTTCATAAGTCCACCAACAATGTAAATCAGAAATAGTTATAGTGAATACCTAGATATCCGTGGAAAATATATTAAAGGCGAAGAGCGTGCACCAGGTATGATCAACTTGGAGAGTCGGCGCGCACAGCATCAAGGACGGCAAGTACTGCGGCGTCACTAGAACCTTAGCAGTCGAGTCAGTAATGAGTATGCAGACAGGTGCAGAGTAGCTAAAGAACATTCAATACTGATGTCACGTGACCGTGATTCCTTTATATTTTATTTATTTATTTACTTAATAAATACTCAACAACAACGACAAATTAAGAGTATGAATACAATATAAAATACATAGCATACACTGCAGCGATGCAACGTGTCTCAGCTCAGACTCACCACAACACAATATGGTGACTGATGCACGCTGTTATAAATAGAGCACGATCTGTAAATCGGTGAGTTAAGCCTAACATTGGTCCTAGGTGGCGGTAGATAAAAGAAGTCGTGTCTTCTAGAGTTGACTCTAGGGGTGTGAAAAAGCAGAGTGTGCAACAGTTCAGGACAGGCGATCCTACTGTGTAGTAAATTATATATCAGGGAGAGAGCAGAGTAAATACGCCTAGCCTGCAGAGATTCCAATGAGAACCTCGACAGTAAATCAGCCTGTGGTGTACCAATAGCGGGATACACCCGATCCGCTCTGTATGCAAGGAACTTTACAAAACTCCGTTGGACACCCTCAAGAGCCCCTATATGGACGTCATACAGAGACCACACCACACAGGCATATTCCAGATGCGGCTGCACATAAGCACCGAACAGGTGCCTCAAAATGTCCACATTATGAAAGGAACCGGAATTGCGAATAAGAATTCCAAGTGTCTTCGATGCCCCAGCACTAGCATGTTCGTAGTTCTCCACGAATGAGAGTTTTGAGACACCCAAGTCTTTAAAGGTTGCAGGTCTTAGAAGAGGCTGTCCATCTATGGAGTATGGGAACTCGAATACACGGCGGTTGAGTGTAAAAGACTTAACAACACATTTTTTAATATTCAGTCGAAGGTTCTTAATGGAGCACCAGTGTTGAACTCTACGCAAACATCCCTCAAGCACCGAACAGTCGCAGAAACCAGCAGCGGATGAGAAGATTTTTACATAATCCGCATACAGAAGATGGGGTAAATCGATAACATCGGAAATATCATTGATAAACAGATTGAACAGCAAGGGTCCCAGAACAGATCCCTGAGGAACACCTGATTCAGCCACAACCCCCACAAACTGACACCCATGATAGTGGACAACACTAACTCTATCACGAAGATGTGATTCCATAAACTTCAGCAAGTTCGGTGAGAAATCCATGTTATCCAGTTTCCTCAAAAGAATATGGTGATTTAATCTATCAAAGGCCCTGGTGAAGTCCGGGTAGATAACATCCATCTGAGACCCGTTGTCCATGGCAGCAGATATATATTCAGTTATGCTGATTAAGTTAGTGGTCGTGGAGCGGCCCCTCACGAAGCCATGCTGAGCGCTGCTAATCTCATGCAGGACAATCTCGAACAATTTCGCAAAGTTATCCATTATAGCAATTTGTCTATGGTTCTCAATCAACGTAGAATCACCTCCCTTTGGAACAGGTATTGACTTCGCCTTCTTCCAGGTGCTAGGAAATACAGAAGACCCCAGCGAAATATTGAACAGTATAGTCAAGGGCTGAACAAGTATGTGAGCACAATCCCTGACCAGAAAAGCTGGAATTTGGTCAGGACCTGATGTGTGCTTCGGTTTGATCTTAAGCAACACACTTAAGACCTGTTCTTCCGAAACCCGTTTGATATCCAAGGCAGTCCCACCACTGTAACAGGGAGCGCAGCCCACTAGACGCATCCGAGCATGAGCCCTGAAAAAACTCAGCAAATGCATTCACTGCATCTGCATCGCTCGCAACAACCTCCCCCCTATATGAGAGCGTAGACTGACCAGATTGACCTTTTTTGAGGTTGGCATACCTCCAGAAGCTAGCCGGATCAACGCGGATATTTGTCTCCACCATCTCCTCATAAAGCGACTGTTTGGTTGCAGACAAGACCCTGACACGCCCTCTAAGTCCCCTGAATATCTCATAGTCCGCAGGATGATTTGAAGGCTTAAAGCATTTCCAGGCCTGAAATTTTCTTCTTGTATAACTGATGAGTTCAGAGTCAAACCAGGGTGGATAGCGGCGGCACACTTCTGAAAATGTCATGGGTACGTAGAGGTCAATGATTGAGTATAACAAAGCATAGAACATGTGGCAGGCTTCGTCCACATTTGAGAACTGGGCAAGTGAAGTCCAGTCAACTGAAGAGAGATGGTTATATAAACCAGGAAAATTGGCTTTGCGAAAGGAGTATCAGAAGCATGTAGGTATATTCACAGCGTGTTTGTTCATCGGACGTTCAATTGTAAGTGTTATCTCAAGCGCGGGATGATGACCATCCTCGTCCACCAATATGTCAGAAGCACCATGCACCATATCATTCGTATTAACCCTTCATATTAAAGAATGCAATATTTACTTCTACTGTATATTTTAATTGATAATAAAGTCTTAAGTTTAGCTCACATCTTTTTAACGCCCCATTAACGAAATATAATAATCTTTACATGGTGCCAAGATTATTTACAATGTCGAACTAGTCCAGTTATCTACCTAAAGTGTGAGAATTTTGTACTAAAGGTCTGACAAATGTGAGCTTTTGGTCAAAATCAACCCATAAAAAATAAGTATTTGTATTGATTCAACTTTTAATATTTCCAGTTGGTCAACATCACTGTTTTAACTGATTAAATAACAAAAAATAACACCGAGAAAAACCTCTACGAAATCTTTTTTTAAATTTATACAATTTTAACGTGAACATTTAAATTATCAGCTAAATCATTGACAGGTTTTTCTTAAAGTAAATAAAATGGATACTACTTTAAAAGGGGGATCAGGGCAAAAGTCAATGAAAAACAATCTTGCTTTTAGAGTAATTTAATGCATATTAAATAAACAAACAAAATAAAGAGAAATCTCAGGGGGCCCTATATGGCATGATACATCATCACCTGAGATTCCCTAGGCAACAATAAATATCTGGAATAAAAGTCGCTTAAATATAATAATTTATAAACTATTATCATTTTTACTAATTAATAATAAAACAAAACTTTATATAATAATTATACAAGTTATTTAAATACAGCTGGTAAAACTCCAATAACAGAATGTGTCACATAAGATAATTATAAAACTCATCAAATTTTTGTATGTACAGTATTATGCAACTTTATTATGTCACTGTGGTTAATTTTTTTTCATATAAAAACAATATCTGACTTTACAAGGCACCAACATCTAAGTTTAAGTGCTCATCTGCTGTCTACTGATATATTTTAGTGGTTGAAAACTGATGAACACACTGTTGACTTCAAGCACTATTTTACAATATTTGTCTGTCATTATGCTTTAACAAATTGGCAACAGTCCAGTCCTAGGAGAACTGGTGAATGCATACGTTCACACAACTATTCAACTGTTGACACCTGGTGAACTCAGCCACTGACATCTTTTGACAACTGTCAAAGCATTCAAAATATGAGAAGACTTTAAATTTGGTGAAGGAGCT
Organism: Tillus elongatus; assembly: GCA_964006375.1. Lineage (NCBI taxonomy): Eukaryota > Metazoa > Arthropoda > Insecta > Coleoptera > Cleridae > Tillus > Tillus elongatus. The sequence goes on along the minus strand of OZ023263.1, from coordinate 241,548,063 downwards.
ATTTGATCACATAAGAAACAACTCTAAACTGATAACCTAATGAAGTAGAGGCTTCGCTGTACCAGAAAATCGGCTAGTCAGACCAAGAAAGACTGGAAGAAAGTCTACTTATAGACTTGGGAACATTCAAATGGCCAGGGAGGATGGACTCTAAGATAAGCTGGAATGGTCACATTGGAAGAATACTGCATAAGGCAGTCATGACCTTAGCTGTCACTGGATGGCTATATGGAAAAACGTGGGGACTAAGACCTAGTAGGGCCCACTGGCTGTACACAAGGGTGGTCAGACCTACGTTAATATATGTGGCACTGGTCTGGTGGCCTAAGGTGACACAATCCAGTGCCAAACAAAAACTAGGCAGGATTCAAAGGATGGCTTGCCTAGGCATCACAGGGGCCATGTCTTGAACCCCAACAGCCGCCATGGAGGTGTTGCTGGATGACCCCTGCAGTGCTATCGGGGCGGCAAAGCCGCGTACGAGCACTGAGGGATAAAAAAAAGTGAAGATTGGAACCTGTGATGAGCACTGTTACGCACACTTTGAGAACTCAAATCATCAAAACACATCTTTTAAAAACCTGACGATATTTTCACTAACAAAGAATTTTTCATCCTCTGATGACGCTCTTAACTTTGTTTTAATTATATTTTATATCGCTGATTTAAATCAACATCAAGTAAAAAAAGGTAAAACAAGTAAAAATTCTAACAGAACTCACAAAAAAAAAACATTATGAATTTTTTGCCGTTTTAACGAAATAAAAGACCTCACTGAGGTGCTGTTTACACGCAATCCTGCCAACTGACCTTCCTGACCTCACTTGACATCAGTTTGCCTAATTAAAAGCTAAAACAAGGAAAAGTATACATTTTACTCACATGACCTTGATATACAGTAGCATTGGTTTTTCCTTCCCCTCTTTTAACTTTTATTATGCAGAATGATGTCAGGACAGGTCAGTTGGCATGATTGTGTGAAAACAACACCTCAGGGAGATCTTTTATTTTGTTAAAACGGCAACTTCATGTTGGTTAAATTTGACATTTGCCTACCAAATGCACTTTCCTGTGGTTTCTTTGCATTTTTAAGGAAAATATGTGCGAAAACTGTAAACTATCAAAGAGGTATGTTACAATTGGATCATATACTGTGTTTAGAGTGACAATGAGCGATGAATATATGATGTCAAAATTCGACAAAGAGAATCATGAAAATGATGCCACTGAAAATAGGGGGGTTTATATGCCAAAAATATTAACCCCCCCACAATCCCCCCACCGCCCCGCCCTATTGTTTCACCAAAAAAGATTTTAACCGTTTTTGACATATCCCCGTTACACTTTGAAAACTCGTCCTGTATATATTTCAACAAGAGATATGTTTTTTTGCCGACAAAGCGGAGGTTTCGAGGTAAAACGCAGGAGACCAGGCCACGGGAAATGGGTCGAAATTAAATCTCTAGGAAATTCTACATCCATTAGGCTATTTTTAATTTGGATATTTTCAGCAGAATTTTTAAAATGATTTTAGTATGAAAGTTACTTTGTATTTTGTTGTAGTTAAGTTTTCTCTATACCTAACCTATGCACAGATAATTCATTTACCTCTGTAAGTTTCTGGTTTGATAAATAAATAAATATTACATAATACCCACAGAACCAAATATTAGTGAGGAGAAGACAGGAAATGCGACGACCATGTTGGTTTTGGAGCCGTCAGCATACCAGCAGAGATCAGCTCTCAATAGGGTCGTTTGATTTCGCTCCCAGTCCTCCCTTTCCGGGAGGACGGTCTTGAAAGACAGATCTCTACTGATCTTTGTAGGCATCAAGTCTGAGACCATTCCCAGAATCCTATGAGCCTCAATGTCATCAAGGAGTCTGGACCCTCCCAGACTGATTTCCTTCGGCATGCTGTCGGCCGTTTGTTTTAATCTGTACGTTGTCCACCTCGCCACCCTCTCCAGCCATATGTGAAGAGGTGGAATATTAAGGAGGACCTCCAGAGCGGCTGATGGTGCGGTGCTTATCGCTCCCGTTATTATCAGACAAGCTCGTCTCTGTAGATGAGCCAGTTTGGCCCTCGCGATACCACGAAGTGCCTTGGGCCACCAAACTATGGCTCCATATGTTATCATTGGTCTGATAACCACTACATAGAGCCAGTACATCTGTTGGTGGCTTGTTCCCCAGTTATTTCCACATATTCTTCGGCATGTCCACAGGGACAGTTTAGCCCTACGGATTACATTCTCTAACTGTACGTCCCAGTTGAGCTTCTTATCTAGGGTAACTCCCAGATATTTTGCTTGTTCCGTAAATGGAATCGTTTCCCCCATAAGAATAGGTGGTTTTAATTTATCCAGCCTTCTTCTTCTGGTAAATGGAACAATAATCGTTTTGCGGGGGTTCACAGACATCTGTTCCTCCGACACATGCTTCCGATCCAGTCACAAATGGTAGGTTCCACCCCTCTAGCGATAGTGGCTTCGTAGAGGAAGATAGGTAATGCATTATTAAATGCTCCTTCAATGTCGAGAAATGCAGCCACCGCCACCTCCCCGTTATCCAGAGAGTGTGTGATTTTCTCGTTGAGGTTATTGAGTAGTAACTCAGTAGATTTGCCCGTTTGGTAGGCATACTGGTGGGTATTTAGGGGGTTGTTGACTAAGATGCTCCCCCTAATGTGTCCGTTCCAGTATTTTTTCCAATCCCTTCAAGAGGAATGATGTAATACTAAGAGGTCTCAGTGATGTGGGTAGGATGTCATTACGACCCAACTTGGGAATATAAACCCCCCTAATCACCGTCCAGCTGGATGGAATATAGTTCCAAGCCAGACTGGCTCTATACAGCCTGATTAGGAAAGGTAGGAGAATCTTCAGTCCATTTTGTAGTAGGGCCAGTACCACCCCATCATCCCCTGGTGCCTTGAATGGCTGGAAATGTTTCACAGCACACTCCACCGCCGAGGCTGTAACTATTCTCCGAGCAACCCGCCAGTCCTCCCTTTGAGGGCGTTTAAATCGACCCTCAGCTGGCAGGACATCTTCGTTGCTCAGGATCAGACAATCTGGGAAGTGTGTGTGTGTGCTAAGAGGTCTAACGTTTCTTTCCGTGATTCAGTAAAGGAGCCATCTGGTCGTTTTATCGATCTCAGTTCCTGGACACGGTCGCGTGAGAGAATTCTGTGGATTCTGGCGCTGCTGGGCAAATTAGAGATGTCCCTGCAGAACCTCCTCCAGGATTCCCTCTTAGCATTCCTTATCTCTTTGTTGTAATGTGTTAGAGCGATGTTGATACTAACGCCGTCCATTGCTTCAAATGTTTACTACTGTCACAATAACAGATGCCTTCGTTACCGATCATGCAGCTGTCTAATTTTGTGTGACTTTTCATATGGAAGTTGCAACTTGTTATATGATCTTACCGCTTACCTACCCATCCCCCTTGAATTATTGTCATTAATTATGTAAGAATAAGTAGTGATTGTGTTATTTGTGTTAATTAAAAATGAGCCGTGGTTCATATTGCATAAGTAATTCATGTTACATGAATAAACACAACAACAGAGATTGTTACCTCCTTCAAAGAAAAAGCTTAAGCGCAAGAACCGTGGTATATTGTGATTGACCTCAGGTGGATATAGATCTGCTTAATGGTGAGGTCACAATTGCCTATAACACCCTACCCTAAAGTAGCTGTCTATCAGATTATCAAATTTATTAACATTAGCAGCACTTTTTAGGAGGTTGGCAGATCTGGATGTAGTTTGATACTCACGTTCTCTTCCTTTGTTTGCTTCACACTTCCCAGAGACCTATATTTGTGGGCACCTCCCTGACATTGTTTAGCTCAAACTTGATTACGTGATTTTGAAAGTTCAGGTTATTAAAACTTCAGATGTTAGATTTCGGCATGAAAATTCTGCTGATTCAGAGAAAAGATTTGTTTTAGACTCACCAGTCTTCCGGTACTGAGTTAGCTGATGACCCTGTGAAGATGCTTTCCAGGTGGGATCAGTCATGAGTGCCTGACACAGATTCCAGACTCCAATAAGAGCGGAAAAACTGGGGAAAACGACTGGGACTTCCCATCAGAGATTATTGGGCCGGTGGATGTTACTGCTCCAATATTACAAAACCATTTGACACCTATGTCAATGTTGTGAATTCGCTTGATGGAAACTTTGCGAATCGCAATTAAAACGTGAATTTGCTTAAGTAAAATTCACTACCAATTGACTTAAGGTTTTATAATAACCAGGAATTCTTTCTGATTACGGCAAGAAGTCAACAGCTCGGAACAAAGAAACACATCTTAACTCCCGTTTTTAGGCTGAATACTATGTTTATTTAAACTCGAAAATCACTTGAATTACTCCGAACAATCACTGACAATAATTACTAGGTGGCACAGATAACAGAAAGAACATTACAACCCCGTTTTAAGATAATTTAATAGCCACCGAAAACTGACGGTGTTCACCCTATGAAGGCTCAGCAGAGAGTACCCGCTAATGTGTAGGGTTCGGCAACTGCTAGGTCGCTGCACGCAAAAATTCTTACTGTGACCGTTACTGGCTGTGCGCGAGCTCTTTGTAGCCTCCATTCTCCGAATGAGATAAAACGAGACCTCCAATCGGTGGCTTTGCCGGCAATTCTCTGCAACGCTTCCAAACCATCATTGGGTGACATCACCGATCATGGAAAATTTCAAGATAAACAATATTTTGTTCTCGAACATTCCTAACGTACATTTTCAATGCTTATTTCATTCTCGGAAATATTTGTTCAGTAATAATGCGAGGTAGTTTTCCATGGCAATCATATATTGAATTTTAACGTACAAATTAGAAATGCAGTAAAGGGGTTTACAGTGCTTGAAGATCTAGCGACTTTTCATGAAAATAATGTTGAAATCAAAACATGAATTGCCTTACAGATATTGGATTGTCGGCTCTTAATTAAGTCTCTTACAGGTTTATTTTGAATAACCAAAGCAGTAACGAAACGTAATCGTTACAAGATGTAGCGTTCTTCAATTTGCCAAAAGATTTACTGCTGTGAGTAAACATTATTAATTTATTACAACTATTACCAAAGTATCTTAACAGGGCCTGCTGAACTGACTGTGTATCTTTTGTGTGGCAGTTCTGCTGTGATTCTTTGTAGATTTATGTGTGCATATTTGATTTGTTTTGTACCTTTACTTGTATTGTAGCACTTAGTGGGGTTTTCCCGTATAAATTAAATTAAATTAAAAATATTTGTACAGTCGGTACAGTGGAAACTTCTTTTAGAGTGTCAAACTTACCGCCACTCAGGTTTTCAAATTTACCACCTCTATTTATGTCATTTTTAAGCGACTAGTGCGCTATAGACATGTCAAATGTTAACTAGAGTCAACCCAAAAGCTGGTTGCTTTTACGTGCAGGTATCTTATCAGCGTTTCCTATCTTCTCTCACTAATCTTTGCACAAAACGTTTACAATAAACAAACAAACTCTTTGGAAGAAGTTATTTATTCAGATAAAAAGATTGAAATAAGATTTTCAGTTAAAGCAAACTAGTCACTAGTTTTTTTTTAAAGACAGTATTTCCGCAACTATGGCCAATCACCGACGCCAGGGAGCAGATTCGCTCCACCACCCTGGAATTTTTGCCGTACCCCTTCCTTCCTGTAAGGAGGGTGATATCTTTAACGTGTCCAATCTGGCATGGTACACGGGATCTACGGCTTTACGCCACCTCCGAAGAGCGGAATGTGTGAAATTCACCTTAATCCCAAAACCTGGATAGATACTAATTTTCCAGTATGTACCGAAAAAGTGAAATGACACTGATACTGGGAATCGAACATGCTCTTGCTACATAGCTTCCTAGTTAGGTTGAATTAAATATACACAGCGGTAGATCTTTTAATCTGCTTTGTAGATATGTGACCATTAATACTGTTACATACATTACCAGTCAACTTATAGAAGACTATTTTTCTGTTAAAGTAAATCATAATGAAAAATTCGGAACCGATGATGAACGCGGGTCAATAAGTCTGTGACTTTTTGAATTTCCCGCCTCTTCACAGGAAGGGAAACACTGCTCCTGTCAACAAGCATCTGTCAGTTGACTCCTGTCAAATTTTGAACAAGCTGTGTCATTTAGTTTGTGTTAGGTAGCCACTGAAAGCACACAACTTCTTGAGTTATAACGAAAACAGAAAAAAAGTGAATTTCGTGTAGTCATCAAACATTAGTTTTTGAGGAAAAACAACATCACTCAAACCAAGGCTAAGCTTGATAAATATTATGGGGACTCTGCACCATCAATTTCCATGGTAAAAAAGTGGTTTACTGAATTTCGTTGCGGCCGTACAAGCACAAATGACGCCGAACGTTCTGGACATCCAAACAATTGAAAAATTTCAAGATATGGTGTTGGCCAGTTGGAGATTGAAAGTGCTGGAGATTGTGGAAGCTATAGGCATATCACATGGCTCAGTGGTTTCGATTTTACGTGATCACTTGCGCATGAGAAAGCCATTCGCAAGATCGGTGCCGCGTTTGCTCACAATAGACCACAAATGCAATCGTGTGACAACTTCGAAGGAGTGTTTGGCGTTGTTCAACGGTAATAGGGGCGAGTTTTTGCACCGTTTCGTAACCGTGGACGAAACATGGATTCACTGCAACACACCAGATACCAAGCAGCACTCGAAACCCTGGGTTTCTCCGTGCGAATCGGTGCCGAAGAAGGCCAAGGTGGCTTTGTCAGCCAATAAAGTAATGGCGACCGTTTTTTGGGAAGCACGTGGTATAATCCACATTGATTACCTTCAAAAGGGAAGCACAATCAATGGCGAATATTAAAACAACTTATTGGACTGATTCAATGACGATTTGAAGAAAAAACGACCGCATTTGGCCAAGAAAAAAGTTCTTTTCCACCAAGACAATGCACAGGTACACACATGTGTAGTCTCCATGGCGAAATTGCATAAATTGGGCCACGAATTGCTCCTTCATCCGCCCTATTCTCCGGATATAGCCCCGAGTGACTATTTATTGTTTCCAAACTTAAAGAAATGGCTTGGCGGAAACATATTTAACTCCAATGATGGAATCATCTCACAAACAAATACCTATTTTGAGGACCTCTACAAATATTATTTTTTGGAAGGGATAAAAAAATTAGAGAAACGTTGGACGAAGTGTATAGAGCTCAAAGGAGACTATGTTGAGAAATAAAATGATTTTTTGTCAAAAAAACCTGTGTTTCATTCAAAAAGTCACGGACTTATTGACCTGCCCTCGTATATATATATATATATATATATATATATATATATATATATATATATATATATATATATATATATATATATATATATTAGTGTATAGAAGGCTTCCTAACAGTGTGACAAGTGTTAGTGTAAAGAGTTATATTGATAAACTGTTTGTTAGTGACGGTGGTGATGATGTTTTTCATGACTCACAAACTAACCATGGCGAGAGTGTTCGGAGTGACCATCGAGACGTATGGCCCGCTAATGGTGCAGATTCACAGGCAACATCTGAACAAGGTATGGAAATTTCATTATTAAGGCGATTAAATGAACACATGGAACTCAGAATTAACGATCAACAATTAATTATTGCTTTGTTGAAAAGTAAACAAGATGAAATAAATAAAGCCAAAATGCAAGAAGCGCCATCTGCTAGTAGCCAGAAGACTCGTGGCGGTAAGAAAACTGCGGGCTACAGTAATGCCGTGAAACTGAGTGAGAGCAGCGACTGTAAAATGGAAAAACCTGTGTCTAACTCTGCGTCTCCGTTACCGGCCCTGGCAGATTCCTGTAACCGGAATGTTCACAAAATCACAAGAAGTGAAGTAGCGTCAGCAATAAAACACGCCCATAACAAAAAAATTTATGACGATGTTGTTAATTTAAATTTAAATGAAAAAGACGATAGTTTATGGAAAGTGGTGCATAGACGAAAAACTAGAAATAAACCAATAGTGGGGACTAAAAGCATAGACAATGAGACTGCTTTTAAAGCATTACCTAAATATGTTTTTCTACATGTTTACAAACTACACCCTGATACAAGTGCGGATGATGTATTAAACTATTTGAAGCCTAATTTTCAAGAAGTGAAGTGTGAAATGCTCAAATCGTTATATCCCCAGTATTACTCATCATTTAAGGTCACTGTAATGGAGGAACAGATTGAAAAAATTATGGACCCCTCAATTTGGCCAGCTGGAACATGTGTAAATAGATTTTTTCACAAAAGGAGCCTTACGCAGCGAACCAGGTGAGCCATTGTATAGAAAATAAAAACAGCAACGCAAAACAAGGAGACAAACCAAACATTCAACCACGGCGGAAAAAGAAAATATCAGATGCCATGAAATTTTTGCAGTTTAATGTGCGAAGTGTCAAGCACAAGATTGGTGAACTGGAGGCATTTATTGATGAACTAGATGTAGACGTAGTTAGTTTATGTGAACATCGTTTAAATTCTGTAGAAATTAAGAACTTTGTACTAAAAAACTATATGTTGGTTAATTATTTTTGCAGGACTGAATCAGTCGGCGGAGGGGTTGCAATATTTGCAAAGAAAAATATTAATATTGATATTGAACCAGTTGACTTTAATTTTAAGGTTACAGGAACAGAAAAATCATTTGAGTATTCATGTGTGGAAGCTAATATTCAGGGGAAAAAAATAATAATAGTATCTTTATATAGATCTCCTGGCTCTAATGTAGGTTACTTTGTTGATAGGTTGTTCGAGCTTTGTGATGCACTGAAAAGTTTGTACGATGGTATTTGGTTAGGAGGTGACTTCAATGTGAATTTGCTGATGGGTGGTCATGATCAGAAGGCATTTAGAGACGTGTTGGATTCGTTTAACTTTAGGGGAGTTATATCATGTCCTACAAGAATAACACCTGACTCTGCTACCTTGCTGGATAATATATTTGTAAATTTTGATACTGATTATACAACATCACTGCATGCCTCTCATCTATCTGACCATCTTGCTGTTTGTTTTACAATGCCGATAGAGAGGGAAACTTATGCAAAGTATATGTTTAAACGTTTATTTAGTTCGGAAAATAAGAATACGTTTTACAATTTATTAAGCAAAGAAAAATGGGAAAATGTTTATATAGAAAATAATGTCAACGCACAGTATAATAGTTTTGTTGACACAATAATTTATAATTATGAAATAGGTTTTCCTTTGAAGAGAATAAAAATTGGGAAAGATAAAAAGAAAAGTTGGTTAACACCTGAAATTAGAGAAACTGCCAGCTTTCTGAGGGAAATGCATTTGCTGTATTCCTTAACGGGCGACTGTGTGTTGAAGGAGGCGTGTGATGATTTGAGAAGGAGACACCGCAAGAGTATAACACTGGCAAAAAAAATCAGAAATGACAAAAGACTAGCCAATTCTAAAAATATAGTTAAAGAAGCCTGGAACATTATTAGGGCTGGCACGAAGCAGAATGGTGCAAATGTCTGGAAGATTGAGATAAACGGAAATAAAGAGACAGATTTACTTCGGATTAGTAATTGTTTTAAAGACCATTTTGAAAAAATTGGTAATCAGCCAGGAATCTCGCATCATAATATAGGTGTGAGGTCCCACTATTGCACACAACATAGCTTCTTCCTTGCACCAGTGGACGAGACTGAAGTAAGTAGGTTTGTTAAATTGTGTACAAACAAGAGGTCTCAGGGTCCAGATGGCTTGCCATGTACAGTGGTTGGCCTGATTTCTGACTTAATCGTGGCGCCTCTCACCAGCATAATAAACAATTCTTTTTTGCAGGGAATATTTCCTGACCGATTAAAGATTGGAAAATGGGTACCTATACACAAGAGAGGGGAGAAGACATCTTTGGACAATTACAGACCTGTGTGTGTTCATTCAGTGTTTGCCAAAATTATAGAACGTGCAATGTTTAATAGGCTGGATAATTACGTCAATAGGTTTCAGTTACTTTCACCATCCCATCATGGGTTTTGTAAGAAAAAATCAACAATAACAGCCTTGTATGAGACTGTCAACAAAATCGTGGAAAACATCGACAAGGGGCTGAATGTTGCCGGGTTATACTTTGATTTATCAAAGGCTTTTGACCTAGTAGATCATGAGCAGCTTTTGCGGACACTGGGACAATACGGTATACGCGGTATTGGGTTGGACTGGTTTGCCAGCTACCTCTCAAATAGAAAGCAATATGTACAGCTGACTGGGGAGTGTGACGATACTGCGAATGTGCAGATAAAGTCGACATTTAGTAATAATTTGAGAGGAGTCCCACAGGGAGGTGTCCTGTCCCCAATTCTTTTTCTCTTATATACAAATAATCTGCAGCAATACTTTGTTGCGAATCAGAGTACTACTATATGCCAATTTGCCGATGACACTTCGTTCACTGTTGCGGCTAGTAATTCTCCAGAACTAGAGATCTCGTGTGCTAAGGTGGTGAGAGGAATGGCTGATTGGTGTAGGGAAAATAGACTAATTTTAAATATTGAAAAAACTGTTAACATAAAATTTGAGAATATCCACGCCAGACAAAGCAGTGATTCCAGTTTGTGTAACAATAAGAATGCAGTAGATAATAATAATACCAAATTTTTAGGGGTTATAGTAGATAAATTTATAACCTGGGGACCTCATACCGATTATGTGGCGGCCAGACTGAATAGTGCCTACTTTGCTTTGTCTAATTTAAAATATACAGTGGGAGATGGTACACTTCGTTTATTTTATCACGCACACGTAGGTAGCAGACTCAGGTATGGACTTATAGTCTGGGGAGCATCAACACATACACACAGACTATTCATTATTCAAAAACGTATTGTAAGATTATTAGGTTGCGCGAAATATGATGAACATTGTGCTCCTCTATTTGTTCGCCTTCGGATAATGACGTTTTACTCACTCTATCTTTTTAGTTTGTCACTATTTGTGAGAGAAAATCCAAGGTATTTTAATATGTTAGGAAACAATTATCCAACTAGAAATACAGGTATTGTTGCCGTACCTCAACACTCTACCACACTTTTCCAGAAGGGAACCAAATATATGGCAATAAGAGCATATAACCATTTACCTGTGTGCATAAGGAACATCACTGGGCTTGTACAATTTAAGGGAGAGCTAAAAAAATATTTTTTAGACCACCCATTTTATTCAATAAATGAATATTTTAATATTGGGTGATGCTATTAGTATGTCTTGTCCCATTTTAATACATTGTATAGACTTTAATATAAACATATGATGGTGTATTTGTTGAAGTGTGCATGCGTAAAAGCGTATGTTGTGTTGTGTGGGTTAATTGTTGTTTTGTTTGCGCAGTGTTCTGCATTTTATGCCCTTTCATGGGTTTGTTTTAATATGTTTTTTTTGTATGTTAGATAATGACTCCTTAACTGTAGGTTTGGGGCCTTTTTTATTGAGTCCCTATTATGGATTTGCAATGTTTATATATAATGCTCTGTGTAACGAGTTGCTACATATTATGTTTTGACGTGTTCCTTGCCCGTTTGGGATTTTATGAATAAAGTTGTATTATTATTATTATTATTATATAGACTAGTCTGTTTTATGAGGATGATGCGCAATTTTCTTAGCATGAGGTGAAACAACATGGTTGTGAAGTGGTACATGATAAAAAAAATTGGAGGAAAATAAAAAGATGAAAATAAAGTCGTTTTTAATAGGTTGTTGAAGTTTGTTATTTGCGGAAGTACTGTATCACACTAAATAAAAACTATTATAATGGAACTAGATGTATAAATAATTGGTATGTGTCTAATTGGATTTTTCAAAAGGTACAGTGGAATTAAAGCATTTCTAAATATGTTATACAATTTATGCTAAAGGAAAAATATTCTCCGCAGGATGAGAAGTGCTATGATTATCGCTATGCCCCAAACAACTGCAGACCAAGCTATGTCACTGAAATAAAAATTATAGTATGTTAATATATCAGGTCATCACTTCGTTACAATAATTTCAATATATTCTTTATTTACGAACTCAAAACAGTACATTTGCACTGGTAACAAGTTCGACAATTCATAATATAAAATTACATATGATTTTGAGGTTAACTTAAATTATATCAATGTCAAGCTGAACCTTGAGGGACTCTTGCATTAATTGGATACAGTTTAGAGCAATGGCCATCCACGACAATAGAAATTCTCCGGTTGGAGACGAAATTTGCTGTCCAGGTACAGTTTTGCTGGTAGGCCATAGGGCGTAAGTTTATTAAGCAGCGCTGCGTGCCAGACCTGGTTGAATGCGTTGGATATGTCTAGAGCGACAATCTGGGATTCACCGTGTAGTTCCATAGACTTGTTCCAAGAATAGGTGACAAAGGAAAGGAGGTTGGCAGTTGATCTGCACTGACGGAATCCATACTGCCTGTCGTCGATTAGACTGTGTTTTTCAAGAAAGTTTAGTAATTCGGGGTTTATATACTTTTCCATCACTTTAGAGACGACTGAAAGGAGAGAAAGAGGCCTGTAGTTGCTAGAAAGCGCTTTGGATCCTTTCTTGGGGATGGGTTGTACTCGAGCGGTTTCCCTGTTACTAGGGAATATGCCTCTATTGTAAGATGTCTGAAACAGACAAGTCAGGACAGGTGCAAGTTCTGGTGTGCATTTTTTGAGAACAATTGCTGGGATCTCGTCAAGGCCAGAGGCTTTTCTGATATTAAGAGAAGAGAGCATGTGTCGTACATTTATTGTTTTGAAAATGATATCCGTCATTTTATGCGCGACATTGGGGACTGTTGGTGGTTGAACATTTGGAGGTGAGTTGAGAGTAGAATTGCCAGCGAACAACGAGGCAAAAAGTTCAGCCTTGCCCAGGGCGGTAGAAACAATTTCATCCCCTGCAAAAAGAGGTGGGAACATGCTCTTGCAGAAATTATTCCGAACAGATTAAGCAAGTACAGAAGGGTTTGCTGCCGTTGAAGCTTAAGAGGACTTTATTTTTGATGTGGCTATTAAACGACTTTTTTCCTCAGAAAGAATGTGGACATAGCGGTTTCTTGCGTCATTAAATGCTTGACTGGGATTGTGTAGAAGCGGTTTGTGAGCTTTGATCTTTTCAAGTCTGGCCTTGTCACAGGATTTAGAGAACCAGGGCTTTTGAGTGGATGAAGAGGTTTTCTGTGTACGTGGAATAAATAATTCCATGCCAGCTTGGATAATTTCGGTGACGTTTTGTGAGATATCAGAGGGGTCAGGATGAGAGAAGCAGACAGACGCCCATGGAAATGATGAAAAATAATCCTGCATTTCTTCCCAGTTCGCAGAGTTTTAGTGCCAAACGATATGTGGGTGTGATAACTGTGTAACCTCGGGGTGCATTACGCAGGAAGCAGTGACGATACCGTGGTCTGAGCGACCAAGGGGGGCGGTGAGTGATGTCTTATAGTATTCAGGTTTTGTAGTAAGAAGGAGATCCAAGGGATTTGAGCTGTGTGTTGGGATGCGAGGAAAGTAAGTAGGTTGCTGAATCATATTGGCTAAAGAATTGCTGACTGCAAAGGCCTCCGTGGCTCTCCCTTGTGGATCAGTTTTTGAAGATCCTAGTCTTTCCTTATTATGGACATTGAAGTCACCAAGAATAGTGACCTCGGAGGAAGGATATTCAGAAATCAAATGGTTGTTTTTTTCATAAAGGTAGTCGAAGAGCTGTACAAAGTTGTTGTCAGAAGGTGACCGGTAAATGCAACAGATGAATTTAGTTGCAGCCCTGAGAGAGAGTTTCATCCAAAGTATGCCTTTTCTTCCAGCTTCTAAATTGGGGAGTCTGATGCAGGGTAGATTGCTACGGACGTATGCACTCACAGGTAAAAAGCAAATCAGCATTGTCTTGACGCTTTATTTCACTTGACGAGCTTTTTCGGGGCAAGGCGAAGTTGGAGTCTTCCACTGGTTTGATTGCTGCTTCGTTTCAGGGTCGTAATCGTAACACCATGATTCTTCACCTGTGATGATCTTGGAAAAAAATTTCGGAACTCTTCTTTCTAAACTTAACTGTGGCATTAGGGGTGTCTTCATGACATAATAAACTCATATTTGAGCGAGCATAATGGTGAGGAAATAAAACATATTCAGTAAAACAAATTCACTGTAGCATACCACAAGGATCAATTCTGGGTCCCCTCCTTTTTGTTATTTACATTAATCACTTGGTGGTTAATTTGTAATTTGAAACACAAAAGCAAGATTGTTTGCTTTATCTTTGTTGCCTCTGGCTCAGCTTTTATAAGTTTTTTTTTTATAGGATTGGTATTCTATAACTCTGCTTTTTTTTGTTGCTTTTCACATTGTTTGTATAGGACTCAAGTTTCAAGGTTTTTTTTTCTTTAGCGCCGGTCTATTTCCGCGACTATGGCCAATCATCGACGCGAGGGAGCAGTTTCACCTCCACATCCTGGAAATTAGCCGAACCCCTGCCTCTCTGTAAGAAGGCTAGGTATCTTTAACGTGCCCAACATCGCATGGACACGGCACCGACGTATTTACGCCCCCTCCGAAGGGCGGAACGTGCAGGGAATTCCTTAAGCCTAATTTTTTCTCATCCTGTGATCTTATAAGTGAATATTAAAAAAACTTTTACCAAATCTTACCTTTTAGTTGCTTCCACTGAATGTTGGAGATCAGCAGACTGACTAGTTATTGTTTCCTCGACTTCGTTGGGAACTAACCTTTGCCTTAATTCTGTATTTGCACCATCAACAGGCACATTGGGGTCCGGGTTTGCCTTTTGACTGTCTTCTTCAGCCTAATTATAAAAATAAATAATCAAACGAAATGATAATATATAACGGTGAAAGGTGACATTAACAGCAGTGTCTTGCACAAATATATGGCAAAGTGTTGTCTTCATATTTAACGGTTAGGAATTTTTAAATGATATTTCAAAAAAAAGAGAGGCACTATTTTAAAAATGTTATTTCAGTGAGATACTTTAAATTAAAATTGAGTGAATATCGTGATGATTTCTTCAATCGCTGGCTCTTGATGAGGATAGAATCTACCATTTGATTGGGTTTCCACACAGCAGAATTTTTTTAATGAGATTTGAGCAGTATTATAACCTGAAAGTTGACACGGATTTTGCTGCTGCTGGCTTTACCTTCATGGTGAGGCTAATCAGCAACCAGATTGACTATTTGTTTATTTTAGACAGGCTAAATTTTGCTGTACCAAGGGTACACAGTAGGCCAGCAATAACATTTTACTGTGTTACACCTAGAACAAATTTGTTGAAGTATTCAGCTTCATTTCTTATGTGTCATGTCTGCAGTGAAATTAGTAATAATTTGGCAGTGGAACGAATCCCGGCAGCCGAGATGTGCCAATTCGACTTCAAATACCGGCAGCCAGGACCATTCAAATGCAATTTAAAATCCTGGCAACTTGTGTCATTATTTGAGGTTAGAGTGGGCAAGCATCTAATTATAAATACATTTTGCAAAGTGCTATTTGTTTCTGCCAAGACTAAGAAATAAAGAATTATGAAGATTGGTGAGAAATTCATGACACATAAGAGTACATCGATCATTTGGAAAGTTATTAGCAATGAACTTTAACTGAGTATTGTGTGCAAGACAACAACACCTTTAGGTTGGCCAAGAAGTGGGTCCGGGACTAACTAAATGAATAGGCCCAAGGTAACTCCTGCCTGTCGTAAGAGGCAACTAATCGGAGTCAAACACTGGCGGGGGTCTTGTCCATGTGGGTCTAGAGGGAGGCGGATATCTCTGGGGAGTGATGTACACTCGGATTTTGAGGTCTCCACTCTGGGCTTAGAAATGGACAATTGACCTCGTATGGTTGTTACTCGGGAGCGGGGTTCCAGATGATACTGCCTTGGGTTGAGTGCTGGCGGGTGTCGTGTGTCCAGACGACCTGGATGGGGTTGAGATCTCTGATGAGTGGTATACACCCGGAGTTTGAGGCCCCCACAGTGTGCTTCGAAACAGATGGACAGCCTTGCTTGGGTGATGCTCGGGAGCGGGACTCGATGGGATGTCGCCTTGAGTCTAGCACTGATGGGTGTCGAGTCAAGACGAACCTAGAGGAGAGCTGAAATCTTTAGGGGGGTGGGCAAACGACCTCTCTTAGATGCTGCTTGGATGTGGGACTTCATGATATTGCCTCGAGTAAAACACTGACGGATGTCTGGTGCAGATGAACTCGGAGAGAGGTTATCTCTCTTTGAGCTTTGAAATGGGCAAGCGACTTTGCTTAGATGGCAGTACATCTGTCAAACAAAGTTTCACCTCAAAAATATCATCTTCTGTAGGAAGCTCCAATTGTTGGGTGAAATTTAAGCAAACGCTGGCGGGTATCAGGTGTTGACGAACCCAGAGGGGGGCTGAGATCTCTAGGGTGGATTACACCTGGAGACTTAGGCTTACTCTGTGAGCTTTGAAACAGGCTAACGACGCCGCTTGGATGCTGCTCGGAAGCGGGACTTCATGATACCACCTCGAGTCAATGAAACACTGGTGGGGGTCTGGTACAGGTGAGTCTGGAGGGAGGCGGATATCTCTGGGGGGTGATATGCACCCGGATTTTGACGCCTCCACTGTGGGCTTAGAAATGGACAATTGGTTGTTACTCGGAAGCGGGGTTCCAGATGATATCGCCCTGGGTTAAGCGCTGGCGGGTGCCGTGTGTCCCAAAGACCCGGAAGGGGCTGTGATCCCTGATAAGTGGTATACACCCGCAGTTTGGGGCCCCCACAGTGTGCTACGAAACGAACGGACGGTCTCGCTTGGGTGCTGCGCGGGAGCGGGACTCAATGTGATGTTGCCTTGAGTCTAGCACTGGTGGGTGTCGCGTCTAGGCGAACCCGGAGGAGAGCTGAGATCTTTAGGGGTCGATTACAAGTGGATATTGGATACTGCTCGAGTGCGGGACTTCATGATATCGCCTCGAGGCAAACACTGACGGATGTCGGGTCCAGACGACCTCGTAGAGGTTATCACTCTTTGAGCTTCGAAACGGGAAAACCACGTCACTCAGATGGCAGTACACCTGCCAAACAAACTTTCACCCTCAAGAAAAGATCGACTCCCTCAGGGAACTGGAATTGATAGGTGAAATCAAAATAATTAAACGTGAGCCACAATAGACCTAAGGTCGCGATGGAGGAACTGGAATAGCCCACTCACAATAAATCTAATCTAATCTAATTTAATCCTGATTTGAAATATTATTATATAAAATATTGTGGCATACATGGTGGGCAAAATCAGATAAGTCGTGATTATACTTTATTATGGGCCAACTATTAAATTTTGTACTAAGGCAATAACAGAATCGAGAGAAAACTGAAGCTAAATTAAAGGTTTGTGTATCTCAAGCAACCGATTTTAATGTTTAGAAGAATCTAGTTCCCAATAAACCCTCCACGGATATCTTTTTATTCTATTTTGTTCTAATATAATTTAGTAATAGTGCTATGGTATCCAAAATCAACCAAACCAACGGATTTGACAGCGTTTTGAAAAGAAAAAGTCAAAACCTGTTAAACCGTGCATTTAGCATCGAAGCAATTTTTTATAGTGAAAAATTTGTGATTTTGAGCAAAAGGAAAAATGTGTTAAGTAAAACTAAACAAAATTTTAATCAAGCACTCAGGGCTCGTCCTCGGCCTTGACGCCCCGATAGCAGTGCTATCGTGGCTGCAAGGCCGCGGACGAGACCTGAGGGGAAAAAAAGCATGTGGCTGCCAACCAACAGCCCACAGAAAAGACGAAACACCACAGAAATCATTAAAAATGTCTCCTAATGTATGATTGTAGTTTCAACACATGAAATAAATAGGATATTTAGGAAAAACATTTTTCTGGGTAGGAAGCAAAAAGGTACAAGTGGAGTGTGTTTGACAAAAAAATAAAGGTGCACAAGAAGGTAATAACTGACAGGGAAGCTTTATATAAGAATGAGACTCCTGTATTAACCATTCTATCATTCAAAGATGAAAAACCAGAATGGCACCTCCTGCGAAACACCATGATCACCATATTGTTTATTTTCAAAATAAACACGCTACTTAACAAATCTGCGTTGCACACATCCTAGTAAAATTAAATGACAGGAATAAAATGGATATGAGAACAGATTTGCACATTCAAACATATTCAAATATTAAAAACTATGGGAGCGAGAACTGAACCTTGTGGAACCCGAGATGTAACAAAAAACGCATATAAAGAACAGTAAGTATACCACACATAATGACATTTCATGGAAGGGTAAGACAAAGAATAAAACAAGGCTATCTGATAAACCAATTAGATAAAGCTTATAAATAAGTAGGCTATGGTGAACAAAATCAAATGTTTTGTTAAAATCAAAATAGATGGTCTCAACTTGACCTACTTTTGTCAAGAATATTAGAGGTATACTGAGTAAAAATACATAGGTTGCTGGTTGTTGAGCAATTTTTACAGTCTGTTTTTTAATATACATACTAATTTTAGGCTTCAATCTCTAAATAATATTGAACTCAATTAATGTACACTACAAATTATTAATGTGTTTTTAAGTCACAATAATTGAAAACATTACCTTTAGTGCAATCTGCTGAATTAAAGAAGACTCTTCCTGTGTTAACCTAGGGCTAGTTTTTGTTTCTAATGACAGCTTGTCAGCTATCTTACCACATATATTGCATTGCCAAATCTTTGATTTTTTAGCCAGTACCTGTCTCTCCTCTTTGGTATAATCTAAACTACCAATTGTGCCTGCAGCAGGTGTTGGCATAAAAGCAATCAAAGCCAACAAGGCAGTTCTGATGGACCATGAAGGTTGCCAGCTTTCTGGATGGTGGCCGGAAATTGAAAGGCATATCTTTTTATTCACTTCAAAACGTCCATTTGGCTAGAAAAAAAGTATTTCAATTTAATTACAGGTGTTTATAATCACATTATTCTTAAAAATGTATAGTAGTCAACTAAACCAATACATCCCTTATAAATAATAGCAAAAATAAGCAAGGTTCAAGAACAGAATCCTGTTGAACACTTACTGTAATCTTGAACCTCTAAAGGAAATTGAAAAACTGACAATCTAATGCAAATATCTGCAATAAGCTATAACTAAATCAGAGAAGTAACTTGTGGCTAGGGCTGTGTAAAAATTCAACACATCTGTATATGTTTTGTGAAACATTTGAGCTCCTCAAAGGCTTAAAACAAACTCACTTTTAATCTACTCTTAGACTTGAATTAAAACAACTTCTTCAGAACTTTAATGCAATATAATAAGCTAAATTAAATAATGTAATAATGATTCTACCGTGAGCAAAATAATATTTGGTGGTTGCATCGGATACTGCGAGGGAAGCAAGATCCGTCCATGGTAGTATCCACCTTCAAACTCTGTGTTTTGTGGTCCCTTTACAGTAAAGTGCCATTCAAACAAATTATCTTCAAGGGGACACGCATGATACTCATCTGTTGGTTCGGCAAGTTCGCATGCTTCTCGCATTAAACGCTTCACACCTATAATTTGAGCAGTACATATTACTCAAACAAACAGCAAATGTATGAAAAAAACTGTATACCTGGGCTTTTCAGGTTATATTTGTTTTCTAACTGCATTACAGCAGGTAAAACTGTGTATTTGGAATGAATATAACGAAATTATTAAGAGATGACGTGACGACTTGTGATAAAGAGAATTTTGACAAACATCAAAACCTAATTATTTAATGACAAAAATATTTATCAACAAATTTAACTGCTTTTGACATTACATTATTACATTTCCAAGAAGTGTCATTTGATTTGTAGTATTCTAGTAGTTTATTTTGCATGGAGAATGGTTTTCTAGTTTACTATAACCATAAACATATAAATAGAATGTCGTTGGCTATAACCATTGGTCATTGCAAACTATAGAGAAAGGTACACTACCTTTATGGTCACGTATGCTTGCCGTCAAGGTATACACAATTTTAGCAGGCGACCGTATGCGACTTGACAGCTGGTTCGCATTATACTGTGCTGCTAAATTATAGCAACAGGAAGCCTAACAAACGATTTATTTTTGCGTTGCGTAGGATATTAACATTATGTATAATAATAAACGGATGTTTACTGAAAATAATATATGGTAGATATGGATGTTAATTGCACTTGTTGATATTAAATCCATACGTAAACATTTAATATAACTTTATTACTTCACTAACTGAATAAACTATACGATACATTTAACTATAATACACTTTAATAACAATTACAACAGTACACGAGTACATAGCAGTTCACTGCAGCGGTTGGTAGCGAGGAGAGAGAGAGAGAGAGAGAGAGAGAGAGAGAGAGAGAGAGAGATCGCCTGGTGTATCTTATATGCGGTATTTCTTGACAGCTGGCTGTCGCATAACGTAACGCAACGTTTAGCTGTCAAATGCAAAAACATAGAGTAGTGTTGACGGAAACACTGTGGTCGGAACCACCGCCACAGTAGATGTTGCAGACAGTTAGAGTGCTTAGCATTGCTACTAATACATTTACAATTGGTTCAAAACAACTTCGTAAATATATTGTCATTATTTATATAATATTTATTACAGTACGCCGAATAAATATTTGTATTTACATGATAATAATCATAATTATTTTAAGATTTAGAATGCATATTCACAGATTTACAATTATTGGCAGGTCAAGTTAGATGTGCGAAATATCAATTAAGAACATTCCGTAAAATGTACATCTACATATAGCCAGACGCGAAATAACATGTGATATATCATATCCTCCCGGATGAGCAATTCGGTTTCAGACACCAGCACTACACCACAGACCAAGTCCTTCGTGTGATGGATAACATCACCGAAGGATTTAATAAAAACAAGCCAACTGATGCAATATTCCTTGACATTGCTCAAGCCTTCGATAGGGTTTGGCATGCGGGCCTCCTAAATAAACTTATATCATTTAATTATCCTCTCCCTCTGATCCTGCTAATCAGGTCATACCTGCAACAGAGGAAGTACCAGGTCAAACATCTGGGAGACAGATCTAGAACATTCTCAGCCACGGCTGGTCTCCCGCAGGGTTCCGCTATCTCCCCTCTGCTGTACAATATATTTGTCGCAGACATTCCGACAGCGCCCCTAAACGGGACATACGCACTGTACGCAGACGACACTACCATCCTCAGCAGCTCCACCCAGCCGAGGATAATAACCGAACGACTTCAGACCGCCGTAGCTGAGTTGGATGCATACGAAGGTATTTATTTTTCTATGGCAATCAGAAACCAAAATTCGTAAACCGAGCCCCGCCACTGGTTTGCACTCTTCCTTGGATGCGGATATACATTCTGAAACCTGTCAGGTAAAGTGATAAAGGAAGTTCAAAAACCTCATCTGGCGATTAAAATATGCAATACACTGAAAAATTTGCCTACGATTTAGTCTCCCTCTCGGTATCGTTCTTTACTTAAGATTCTGTATAAAAGGTGACGTTTTATTACTACTTAGAATTTTTCATCCTCTGTGACGGTAACTTTGTTAGTAAAACGATCGTCAGGTCTTTACAACGATGTGTTGTGGCGATTTGGGTTCTCCAAGTGTACTTCTCAGTGCTCATCACAGTTCCAATTTTCATTGAGTAAATTTTTTGACATAACAATGCACCGCTGGCAGCTACTGGCGCCTGGCAAACTCGCCCATTGATACCCGGCAGCGATCAGTTGTCGA
Organism: Tillus elongatus; assembly: GCA_964006375.1. Classification (NCBI taxonomy): domain Eukaryota; kingdom Metazoa; phylum Arthropoda; class Insecta; order Coleoptera; family Cleridae; genus Tillus; species Tillus elongatus. The sequence continues at coordinate 241,526,273 of OZ023263.1, read as the reverse complement.
AATTAATAGAATGTTAATATATCTATGTATATGTCAAATTAATATAATTTTTTATGCTTATCTACATCACTCATCGCATTATATCTCTCAATTCTGTCAAATGAGCCTTATCTCTATGTGTGCGACAAAGATAATCATTCCTTTTATTGTCCATCTCACTTATGCTTCAGAAAATGAATTTGAAAGCATTGCAGTCTTTTCCAGTTCTGGTGCAATGAGTTTGTTTGCCGCATACACCTTTTCACTTCTCATTTCTCAATGTTTTTCGGCAATTTATGACGGATGGGCAGGGCTTAGGTCATATTGTCGCCACTGCAAACCGCAAGACAGTGGCGACAATAGGACCTAAGCCTTGCCCAATCGCTATTAGATGTCGAAAAATATGAAAAAAGGAGATATTAAAATGTATCTACAAACCTTTGAACATATGTTTTGTGAACCAAAACCTTAAACTTACTCGTAAATACAGGCCTTTGAACATAAAACATATTTTATGTTCAAAGTGGGAGGTAAAACTTCAAATTTGTTGTAGACAGTAGTGACTTGTGAAAGCATCTGGATAATAAAGTATAAAATCAGATGTATTTGACATATCACAACATTCTAATTGGCGAGTTCACTAGGCGTGGTTATTTCAAAAAAATGTTGACGAATGTCAACATAACAATGTAGCCAGTGTGTTTTGTTTCTTTTTTTTTAACGTCAGTCTATTTCCGCTACTATGGCCAGTCACCAACGCCAGGAAGCAGTTTCACCTCACTACCCAGGAAATGTTGCCGAACCCCTGCCTTTGTAAAGAGGGTAGGGATCTTTAACGTGCCCAATATTACATGGACACGGGACCGACGGCTTTACGCCCACTCCGAAGGGCGGAACGTGCATAAATTCAACTTGCTCAAATATAATCCCCCAACCTCGGTTGATCTTAATTGTACAGTATGTACTGAAAAAGTGGAAGGAGAACCCTGAGATCAAACCCAGTACCCTTCGGTTCAGAGGCACACGTTCTTACTACTGAACCACAGAGACTCTATGACACGGGACAGGCGGCTTTACGCCCCCTTCGAAGGGCGCAACGTGGAGACATTCAACTTGCTCAAATACAATGCCCCAACCTCGGTTGATGTTAATTGTACAGTATGAACTGAAAAAGTGGAAGGAGAACCCTGGGATTGAACCCAGTATCCTTCTGTTCAGAGGTACACGTTCTTATTACTGAACCACCGAGGCTCTATGACACGGGACAGACGGCTTTACGCCCCCTTCGAATGGCGCAACGTGGACATTCAACTTGCTTAAATACAATGCCCCAACCTCGGTTGATGTTAATGTTACAGTATGAACTGAAAAAGTGGAAGGAGAACCCTGGGATTCAACCCAGTACCCTTCTGTTCAGAGGTACACGTTCTTATTACTGAACCACCGAGGCTCTTAGCCATCAAAAAGATTTTTAAAACGCACTCGACAGATTTAAATTATACCTGTAATATCACAAAAAGTCTGGACGCAGCAAGTGCGTTATGGTAGCAAATTTTCATAAAAATACTTAACAACAATTTTTTCTCAATAAATGCATATAACTTTTTTTAACTAAGACCTACATTTTGGTGTACAGCAAACGTTTCATAATACAAACGACGCGCCACATTTGGTTGCCATAACTTGGTTCTTTTCAGATACAAAAATTTTCATTAAAAAAAAAAAAAAAAAAAGTCGCACAACTTGTTCGTGCTCATTTGAAGGAATTTAAATAAAAATTAAGTCACAATCTCATTAGCTAATTTTTTCTACGAAAATTCACTAAAAACAATAATAATTTCAAGGAAAATTAAGGATAATAATGAAACATTTTTCAATATTTTCATATATTTACATAAACAACAACAACACAACAACAATAAATACAAACGCAAAAAAAGACATTGCATTTTTAATACTGACTTTAAAGTAACATTATATAAAAATAAATGTGATCAAATCATGTAGGTACTTTAACTGGAATTACAATTCTTTATATCTATCACTATAATGTATAAGTAAATACACAAGAGGTTTAAACGAACATCACTATAAATATTTATTATAGACAACCAAAATACAGTTTCCTTGTAAATAGATATTGGGCGTGTTCAGCAGGCGCCAGTGGCTCAATTAGGTTGACAAATGTCAACATTTTTTGACATTAATATTCAGCAGCTGGCGTCAGGTGAACTCACCCATTGAAATTACATTTTTTGATTTTGTGTTTAGTTACTTTTAAATTACCAGAAGGACTACATGAATCTAGATCAAAATTGTATTCATAGTGGTCAATGGCCGTGTTCACCAGGTTCCAGCAGCTACCAACGGTTGAATTGTGTCAACATTTGTTCACATAATTCAACTGCTGGCGCCTGGTGAACTTGGCCTATAATATATTTCACGTCTTTACTTTTCAACAATTCAGCCACTGTCTCATTTAGTTTGCACCGAAAGAGGGAGTGGCCGAGTTCACAAGGCGCGAACAGTTGAATACACAATTTGCATGTTTTTTTTTCCCTTATCACATCCGATAGACATCCCACAAAGATGACTATTAATATTTTTCTCATTTCACATGCTACAAAAATAACGACGCAAAAAATATTTGAAAATGCGAATTTCATAATTGATTTCAAACATCATTGTTTTGCCGGCATAATCTGTGACATCACTGGACGGTAATCTCACAATCAATGGGCTTGCTTCTCTGTTTACATCACCAGGATGTTCAGAAACAAGCGAACGTACTTATCATACCATAGGGCAAACGCATGATACAAATAACGAGATATGATATTCAGACTACCTATTTTTAGACCTGTCACGCGCGTGGCGTCAAGTGATAAGTCCAATGCAACAATAATATGCTGTCGTGCAGTGAGGTTTGACGTTTCATCACAACCTCTTAACAAATTACGTATTTTACTAATATTTAAGTGCATACAGTTGGAAGTAATAAAAATGAAAAAGATTAAATTTAGTGCTGCGATCTACATTATCTGAAAAAGACAATATAGTAGTAACTTCAACCGCATTAAGCTGACTTATAGAAAGTTTTTGAATGCGAATGACTTTGTTTTAAGTGTGTAGTTGGACTTCTGTAACGTTACTCACCACGTGACGTCATAGGAGGGGGCGGGGCATATGCGCAATATCATATCTCTTCCAAGTCATTATATCATGGGGCAAATGTAAACACCTCATTTATTCAGTGTCCAAGTACGTCACGACCAGTAACAGAACGTTCGCGGTCACATGATAATTCGAATTTTTTTTATTTTAAAATTCTTTTTCTGTCCTCTACATATGTTTTTCGGTTTTCGGTATTTTCATGCATGTAATAATGTTCTATGTATGAAAAACTATTGGTTAAATGTTAAATTCATGTAATGGAAAATCCATGCAAATTGTCTATTGTTATGACATTTGTCAACATTTTCGACATAACACCACAATTGTTATTGTTGCCAGCTGCTGGCGCCTGGTGAATTCGGCGAGTGATTCAGCCCATGAATACTTTCTAATAGGTTTTATAACATCATATAACATAAATATTAATAAATTTGAATAGATTTTCTATCCTTGGTCTATCAAACAAAATACAGTTCGACTAAATAAAATAAAAAGTTATTAGGATACAAAAGGAACTAGGTAGTTGATAACATATATGAATTCTAGAGAAATTTGTCTCAAATGTAAACTGACTTAATTACTTTTGAAGCTAATGGTCGGATACAAACACATGTGTGAAAATGAAAATTATTAGAATAACTGTTTTTTTTTTTTGTAATTCTGTCCATTTTCCTAAAAAAATGAAAAGTTTTAGCTCAGTTCGCTAGTTAAAGTTATATTACATCAAGCAAAATTATTATGTAACATATTTTCGAGATTTCAGATGAATCGTACATAACAATTTTTAGATAAATATGTTTTATTGGCAAAGCTGCAGAGGAATTAACAGTTTTTAGAATTGAGATTGTGATTTTTTTTGGCAAGGTAACTTCAATATATGTTGCAATTTGCAATAAGTGTTCCTGGAGACTTCCTACAATTCAAATGATTTAAGGACAGTTTTAGAGAGTTTGCTAGTTGAGTTGTCAATTAATTACAATTTATGATTATCCGGGTCACTCGGGGGTCAAAGGCAATGAAGAAGCTGACAGTCTCGCGAAGAGAAGGCCAGCAGAACCATTTATGGGACCAGAACCGGCTCTGGGCGTGACAAAGAGCACTGCCAGGGGAGCCATTAACTCCTGGGTCAGAAACCAACACAAGGTGTACTGGGCAGACTATCCATGGCTCAGACATGGGAAGTCAATATTTGACGAACACAGTTCAAAGAGAGCTGTGGAGCTGCTAAATCTTAGCCGAGAACAGCTTAGAAACGTAACAGGTCTCTTGACGGGACACATGACCGTCAAGAAACACCTGCATAAAATGGGGCGGTTTGAGGGGGACCTCGCATGCAGACTCTGCGGCGAGGGGAAGGAATCAGTCCAGCACATCTTGTGCGAGTGTAAAGCTCTGGACCGCAAAAGACAACTGATCTACGGTCAGTCTAGACCGGAGACAGAGCAATATAAAACTTCACCCTACCAATCGCTGTGCAGACTAGTTCAAGGCACAGTGATTTGGAGTGGGTGGAGTAAAATGACTAAGGGCATACACAATAAACCAAAGGTTGCAGTGCTATCGGGGTGGCGAGACTATGGGTAAGACAAGTGACCTTTCTCATAGATAAGTGGCTCAGATCAACATTCTTCTGCAAGAAAATGTTACACTCAAACAGCAATTGCACATGGAATAAATATGTTACAAGCATATCTATGGCTAGTATGAAGATATTAGATTGAGGGTTTGAGTATCCAACCTCTTAAGTGGGAACTTGCGGACGAGAGAATAAAGTCCTTCATTCACTAAAATATGTATTGAACCTCTTTTTAGGAATGATAGTTTCAACACAAGTGTCATTCAAAGTGGGCAAAATTGAAGATCAAGTATGCTGAAGACTATTATTATTTTCCAAGTACCTATGTTTTTCTGATGAATTATTTGCCATTTGGAAAGAAGACCTGTATGCGAGGAGGAGCTGCAATGAGGTGCTTTCTCCTCAGTGTATCGCACTGGAAGGAATAATGAAAATTTTGTTGAACAAATTAAGATCCAAAACTTTCTGATCACACTATTTGAAGCACACATACCTTGAATACCAGGAAGATGCAGAACAAGAGAAAATCTGCTCTAATTAATAAAGTATGGAAGCTACAATGAAATGAGAGCTGCTGGGGACAAATAGTCACGGCTGCAACTACAAGGCAACATTACCTTTAGACTGTGATGATAATTACGATATGTTTCTTTATCATAGCTGTTTTTCTGTTTCTCACAAATTTATTGGTAATAATGCAGATGAGTGGCATGCATGATTTTTGAAAACTGTTTTCAGAAACACACTTAAGAACACCCCTGTATGCAGAAGCAACAAGAGAAATGTTGTGGAAACAACCCCCTCAAAAGTTACGGGACCAGGAGTGAATAGGGATGCTGGGTGGGGTAGGAAATATACAAGCAAAATCGACAAAAACACCTTAGTTGGACTTCTGTAAGCAGTCTTTTTCACATTTTGCATCAACACTTCTCTTACTAATGTTTTTCCTGCTCCAGCTTGTTTGGGGGTTGAACGGATATCATTTTTCTTGTCGTTTATGTGCTAAACACTACCAAGCAGGCATGAACGACCTGACCCAACAACACCGAGAATATAAGGACTCTGTTCTCTGACGTAACGGCCACGTGAGGTAAGCACAGCGAGGTGTACTTGTTCGCTCCGGTTAGACAACAACGTGTTGTTTTGTTATATTTCGTGTGTTAGAACTCCCTTTTTGCTGGAAATAGTGAGAATTTGTGTGATATGGTTGTGTTGTGGTGTGATTTAGTAGTGTTGCCGGTATATTTACAATGCCCTATTCCTATTGTGTGACGCAATGTCGGGGAAATAACAAAAATGGACCGAAGGTACACTTGCATCGTTTTCCAACGGACGTCGCCATGTCTGGTAAATGGGTTTCAGCTATTCACCGGGAGAATTTTTCGCCAACGAAGTTCAGCAGAGTCTGTGAGTTGCATTTTGTTAAAGAAAATATGATAAATTGTTCTACTGCAACGGATTTACAAACAGGCGAGACCATAACCTCAAATTTAAAAATTCCTAGATTAAAGAGTTACATTGTTTAAATTAAAATATTCTCTTGGGCCTGTAATAACATATTCTGTAATAATAAATACTGACTTACAAGTTGAAACATTTTTGCGTGGCTGCGAAATACAAATTGCCCGAAATGACATTAAACCTGGTTTAACGACCATTCATTTAATCCTGAAATTGTGGTAGCTGAAACCGATGTAGACGATGTCAGTGATGATATTCCGATAATCACTTATTTAGCAGGTTACTGTTGTTATATTGCGCGAAAAATAATTCAGTGTGAAATATGTACGGAAAATATTTATAACGATGAAATCATTGTTGAAGATAATTTCACCCTGATTAAAAGTTTAAGCGGGGGAAAATTGCTTTATCCCCAAGACGTTATCGTACGAATGGTTTTATATGCGTATATAATATTTAACAAAATTTTGGATGAATTTGAGGAAACTTTCTTAACAGTTCATAATAAACGTGCATTTCTAAGCCACTATATTGTAAAATTTCTTTCAGATAACGGCCACCTGTCTGTCGATCATAAATGTAATATTCATCAGATTGTACATATAGCAAAAATTGTCATAACCTGCACAGTAAATACTCTTCTTAAAAATTCTAGTGAAAAATATAATGATCGGTTGACCAAGCCATCTAAAAGCCGTAAATTAATTACTCTTACCAAATAGACCGCATTCTTTTTATAATGATTTTTGCTTTGAAACTTCGTGCTTCTATAATAAAATCGAATGGGGTGCGATGAAGGGCTCAGTTGACGACTGGCACCCTCTTTCAACCAAAAGCCCTTCAAAAGTTTTCAGAATAAGTGTCTTTTAAGGCTAAAGCAACGTAAAACCAACAACACGTCAGCATGGGTTTGTTCGAAATCGTTCAACTACTACTAACCTTTGTTGTCTTACACAATATGTGTCAGATGTCCTGGATAAGAATGGACAGGTTGATACTATTTACTTAGACTTCAGGAAAGCATTTGACTGCGTTCATCATGGTCTGCTTCTTAAGAAACTCCATTTATTTGGTTTTTCTGATACTCTGGTTTCGTTCTTTGCATCATACTTGTCTGAGAGGTCTCATTTTGTTTGGTATTCTGGATGTTCTTCAGTGGAGTTCCCTGTTAGATCTGGTGTTCCTCAGGGTTCTGTTCTTGGGCCTCTCCTTTTCAACATTTTTATCAACGATATGGATGATGTCTTAACTATTCCTAGACTTTTCTACGCTGATGACCTTAAGATTTTTCTTTCTATATCATCCATTTCAGATTGTACCATGATTCAAAAGAATATTGATGCTATTCTTCATTGATGCAACTCTAATAAGTTATTCTTGAATACCTCAAAATGTAAGGTCATGTCTTTCACTAATAAAGTTAACCCTATTCTGTTTGGTTATGTCACTGGTAACCACCATCTTGAGCGTGTTTTAAATATTAGAGACCTTGGTGTAATTTATGACCCCCACCTTCGTTTTAATCTCCATGTTGCTTATGTTTTGTCAGTATCAATGAAAATCTTGGGCTTTATTATCAGAAACACCAAACAGTTCTCAACTAGTGACACACTAATTATACTGTACAATTCTTTATTACGTTCTAGACTTGAATTTGCAAGTTTATGCTGGTTTCCACTTTATGAGTGTCAACTGCATTTGTTAGAATCTATTCAGCGAAGATTTCTGAAATATCTGGTCTACTTCGAAGAAAGACAGTATCCTCCACATGGCATCTCCCAAGAAATTCTCCTTGGTAGATTCAACCTTATGTCTCTTGACAAAAGAAGAATTATCATGGGACTCTCATTCTTGTACAAACTGATTCATGGGTTTGTTGACTCTCCGGAGCTTCTTTCTTTGTTACCTTTCCGGGCACCCCAATTTCCTCACCATACCCGTTGTACGGACACCTTCTCCCTTCCTACGCCCAGAACTAATATTCTAGTAAAATCTCCAGTTTATTTTATGTGTTCTAACTACAATAAAATACCCCTTGACGTCTTTATGGATTTTGGTAGTACAAGAGCCTTCGAAAAGCAGCTTAAAGAGTTAACTCTCTCTTAAATTTTTCTAGATTTTGTATTATTTAGTGTTAGATGTAGATTTATCCATGTAATTGGGCCTTTGGCCTGTCTTGGATTTTTGAATAATAAAAAAAAAAAAAAACAAAAAAAAAAAACACCGAGAATATATCTCGGTGCTGTCGAGCTAGCGCGATACCTCTCTGTGTTGACGTCACGCGCGAGCACCGAGTCCTTATATTCTCGGTGTTGTTGCCTGACCTGACCTGACCAGATACAACCCGACCTGACCTGACCAAAAAACGTAGGAGAAAACCAAAGAAAGTCCAAAAAACATACATTTTATAATAAAAACAAAAAAACGTTAGTTTAAGCTTACCAATAATATCAATAACTTGACAAAGACAAATTCCCACAATGTACAAATAGTATAAAAGTGCATATAACGTGGCAAACTTCATCTTTCAGCAGTCGATTTATCCAAGACTAGTTGGCCTCTCATCTGCATTACTTATCACCCGTTAATCTTCATATAAATAATCAAAAACCTCATCATATTTATCGAGCTTAAATACACATAGCAAACTGATTTGCAAAGTGCATACAAATATTGCAGGAAAACAGTACAACACATTTATACTGACTAGAAAGCGAACATTTTAAACTAACTTAAAGCTACAATGAAAGTAACAAAGGCAAGATTGCTACAAGATTTATAAACATATAGAGGTTGCCTCCGTGAGCTGCTATATGATATGAGCCCGCAGCTGAGTAGGTTGTTGTGACGTCGACCTGAGACCCGGTCGGCGTGCATTATCGTTTTTGTTTGTCCGCATGATTTAAGCAAGACAATGATGCCTTGGGTAATTATACGATTATAGAAGAGGCAAGAAATTGCCTGTTGCCTGTGCAAGCTCAGTGCGGGCATGCACAATAAACCAAAGGTTGTAGTGCTATCGGGGCGGCGAGGCCGCGGACGAGCCCTGAGGGAGAAAAAAAAGCCCAGTGCGGGCGACATAGTGTCATTTGATGTAATTGCCTAGGTCCGGTCCACATGAAACAACCTTATATGTTAACAAATCTTGAGCTTCTTATACATGTTTTATATACATACTGGGTGACCTAAGATATACTGAGTGACTAAGGCTAGTGTGCCAAGTTCAGATAAATCATTTTCAGTTTATTTTCAGCAAAAAAAGTTAACATAAACATAATACCAATAACATTTATTTGCTTTGTTGGCATTATTACATGGTTAAGCTCGTTACATAAAACTCATAATATACATAATAGCAAATATGTATTTTTTGTAATGAAAGCAGGTGTCAAATTTGGTTACCCGTATAACCTATGTTATAGTAGAAACAATGTACAATATTTAATCAGAATAAGTTTGTTTGAAAACGTAAAAAAGTTTCTGAAAATAAACTTAGTGTCCCAAAAAAAAAACCTGGTTTCCGATCCCACGAACCTTAAGTTAATAGCAAATTGAGTTATTGAAATTTAAAGCATTCAATGAAAATTCACCACCAAAACGCACTTGCTGCGTCCCGAATTTCTTTTCTCAGTAACATGTATTACATTTCCATGAAAAATGTATAAGAAGTGTTTGATTTAAAAAAAGAAAACTTGTATGACCTTTACGGTAGGAACATTCCAATGGCCAGGGAGGTAAAATATCTTTGGGTCGTATTGGACTCTAAGCTAACCTGGAATGGTCACGTTGAAAAAATACTGTGTAAGGCAGTCATGACCTTACCTGTCACTAGGCGGCTATATGGAAAAATGTGGGGACTAAGACCTAGTATGGCCCACTGGCTGTACACAAGGGTGGTCAGACCATCGTTAACATACGCGGCACTGGTCTGGTGGCCTAAGGTGACACAATCCAGTGCCAAACAAAAACTAGGCAAGATCCAAAGGCATCACAGGGGCCATGTCTTCAATCCCAACAGCCGCCATGGAGGTGTTGCTGGATCTGCCCCCCCCCCCCCCCCCCTACACTTACTTATTATGGGGGAGGCCAGGCTAGGACTATACAGACTAGCCTGCAATGGTAGACTGAAGATCAACCTAGGCTTCAGAGGCCACTGCAAAATTCAGAAGATCGTGAAGGACCCCATGCTTAAAATGAGATCAGACTTCGCGAGCCCGCGAATCTGCAGGGAAAACAACTTTACAGTGGAAAACTCTGACCGCGAGGCAAGGCGGGAGGAGACGCCGGGCATACCAGGAGACGCGATCGTTTGGTTCACGGACGGATCCGGTGGAGAGCGTGGGACGGGGGCAGGTGTTTATTCGGAAGGACCGACGGTAAGTCATAGTATTTCCCTCGGAGTCCATGCAACGGTCTTTCAGGCCGAAATGTACGCCATCCTGCACTGTGTCCGGGAGAACAAGAGGAGGGGCTACACCAATAAGCGGATCCTCATAGCCACAGACATCCAGGCAGCCCTTAAGGCCCTAAGTAGCCCACGGGTAAATTCCTGGCTGGTGAGTGAGTGACGAGACGAGACGAGCGACCTGGCTGGGCAGAATGAAGTCACCCTCATCTGGGTGCCAGGTCATTCGGGGGTCAAAGGCAATGAAATAGCTGACAGTCTCGCTTAGAGAGGGTCAGCAGAACCATTTATGGGACCAGAACTGGTTCTGGGCGTGACAAAGAGAATGGCCAGGGGAGTCATTAAGTCGTGGGTCAGACACCAACACAAGGTGTACTGGGCAGACTGTCCAGGGCTCAGACATGGGAAGTCAGTAATTGACGAACCCAGATCAAAGAGAGCTGTGGAGCTGCTAAATCTTAGCAGAGGACAGCTTAGGAATATAACAGGTTTCTTGACGGGACACATGGCCGTCAAGAAACACCTGCATAAAATGGGGCGGTTCGAAGGGGACCTCGCATGCAGACTCTGCGGCGAGGGGGATGAATCAGCCCAGTACATCTTGTGCGAATGTAAAGCTCTGGAGAAATCGCTGTGCAGACTAGTTCAAGGCACAGTGATTTTGGAATGGGTGGAGTAAAAAGACTAAGGGCATGCAGTGCCTTTGGGATGGCGAAGGCGCGGACGAGCCCTGAGGGAAAAAAAATAACCAAAGACTTATGGACCACGCTCTGATTGTAACATTAATTTTCTAAAATGCAGCTCAAGACACCCTATCATTAACATATACAATTTTTTCTCATACCTTGTATATTAACGGATATATTGAGTTTTTTATACGAGAATTCCCTAAAAATGATGAACTATTAAACCATACACTCTAACTGGCAAGGCATCAGAGAAAGGGTCTATTTGAAATGAATTTTCGAGAAATGATTTAGTAAAATTCACTAAAGTCTGGACGCAGCAAGTGCGTTATGGTAGCGAATTTTCATAGAGCTGTTTTTAATGTTAATTCTGTTTGGGTTGGATTGTTGTAGCTTGATTACGGGGCCTCAATCTGCCTACTCCCCAAATCTCGCCGGAGATCGTCTGTGAGGCCTCAGTGTGTTCAACCCTAGGCCTCAGAGAGATCTAACTATCTTTCTGTCTAAACATATATATATATATATATATATATATATATATATATATATATATATATATATATATATATATATATATATATATATATATATATACACATATATAAAAAAATTAACGGACCTTGGTTTCGGGTTCAAGGGACCCCAATTCGCGCTCTTCTGAAGAAATTTTTTCAAAAGCTTTTCATCGTGACCTCTCTATTAGCGAATTTTTCTTTATGAAAATTCGCTAAAAGCCACTTACAAAAGGAAGGTAGCCCACCAAATTTTATCAAAATCGTTCCATTATTTTTTGAATTATCACTACGATTATATATATATATATATATATATATATATATATATATATATATATATATATATATATATATATATATATATATATATATATATATATATATATATATATATATATATAACATAAACACGGATTTTAAAGAAAATTCACTAAAAGATCGAAACTGGTTAAAGAGAAGAAAACACGCACTACACACACACAAATATATATATATATATATATATATATATATATATATATATAATTGCATTTTTGCATTTTCCATCGAAATATAATGCGTGTTTGTAAGATAAGAAATGCGGGACGCAGAAATTGCGTTATGGTAGCGAATTTTCATTAAATCCTTCAAATTTGTATAGCTCAATTTGCTATTAACCTATAAGGTTGACCAAGAAACCGGTTTTTTCGGGAACACTTTGTTTACTTTCGGAAATTTTTGTACATTTTCAAACAATAAAGTTATTTTGATGAACTATGGTACATTGTTTCTACTATATATGTTATACTGGTAACCAAAAAAAAAAAAACACATATTTGGTATTAAAAACAATTTTATGAAAATTCACTGTCATAACTCACTTGCTGCGTCCAGACTTTTTTTTATCACACATTAAACTGAAATGGCATTTCTCTAAACTATGGCATATTACCTTATAGTTCACCCAAATTAATATATGTCGCATAAAAATGGAACTCTTATATACTAAAGGATAAGGCTAATGTTTGGATTAAGAAAAGTTACCTGAATTGAAAAAATGTGCCCTAGCAAAAATGTAATAAAAATTTTAAAATGGAAAATACTGTGCTTATTAAGATTTTAAGACACACAGTTTTTACTACAAATATTTAAAAATTTTGTGTAATGACACTCTGACAAGTGTTACTTTCTAAAAAAGTCGACATACATTAAGAAAAATACTAGGCAGCCTATGCATCTAAATTATGTACATATCTAAACAAAATATCGAATACAGGCGACTAATATGTCAAGCAGTCTATTTTATCTGTATATAAATAACATCTACAACTAGACAAGACAAAGAAAATAAATTACAGTTGATGGTAATCAACTTGGCCCCACGTTTTACTAACTCACTTCAGTTTAACAACCATTTCCTTCGCATACTGGCAAGACCAAAAATCAATTTCAGTAGAAAACAAATGCGAATTTTGCAGAGATGCCCAGATTTTCATGGATTAAAAAAAAGTTAAAAGGTTAAAACTAAACCCATTTCTACATTTTCACAAAGTTATAAATTAACAGGAATGGTATGCAAAGCTTCAAAGATCATTGGCTGCGTTCACCGGACGCCAACGGTAAGATAGTTAAGTCAACACATGTGTTCACCAGTACCACTGACTTTCAGTCTAAACTCAACTGCTTGAAGTCAACATTGTGCTCATAAAATTTCCAACTACTGAATTGTCTCAAAATCAGCGCTTAAACTCAGCTGTTGGTGCCTCGTGAACGAAGCCACTGTTAAATATAATGCTACTACAACAAACGCTGCTACTCGTCGTGCCATTCAAGAAGTAAGGTACATCACATAGACTGCTACCTTGAAAATCTTCACTGCACTACTTGACATTTGAGGATTCTAGTAAGGATATCTAAAGATAAGTGAGTTATACTCCCGCATTGAGCAGACAAAAGAAACAGGAAGGGCTTTTAGAGCAACTGTATTATGCAATGTACGACAGTTTCAAATTATAAGGTGATGCAAACACAGCACAGATGCTACCACTGTTTCACCACCCCTTAATCTGATCTAACCACATTGATGCACAACAAGAAAAGCAGCAGTCCAAAGTTACACCCCTGTGGGATACCTGAAGTTGTAATGTAACCAACAGAATCAACACCATTGTAAGAAACATAGTTTTTTTAAACGTTTTTCTCCAAATTTGACCAAACTGAGACAGCCTATGGAAAATTTAAACTAGTTTTTTTTTGGAAAACCATATTCAGAACCACCTGCATGCAGAACCAGTGATCAAACAGTTTAACAAACTTACAGGACCCAGAGCAAATAGCGATGCTATGTGGGGTAAATAAAGTACAATGGTGCTATAAATACAAAGAATCAAAAAGGCATTTTGGTAAAATATAGTGGAAGGAGAACTCCCAGATTTTCTGTCACTTACTATCCTGAATCACCTTTGCTAAAGAGGGATTAAAACGAAAGGCAAAGGGCTAAACCCCCTCTCAAGGGATCGTGACCACAAAACAGTGTTCAATGTAATACAAGCACATGTGCTGTGCATGTTCTGGAATTTAAAAAGATCATGAGGAGAAGGTAACAACCCAACCCCGGGTCCCCAGTCTTTCCAGATGCATCCCCCAGAACCGCTCTGGCTGCCCTTTTTTACTGAAAGTCGCCCCAGACACACTCTCTTCCCCAAAGTTCACCCTCCGTCATCAAAAAAGAAACCTAATCAAATTAATTAAAACTACAGCAAGAAAATATGATCTGCAAGTTTCCTTGCTTGTTACTGTAAACAATTATGATTCAAAAAATTGCAGTAAGCATTGGACATCAATTGTTACTAATAACAATCTATTTTTTCCTCTCTCTTTAATTTGAGACCAGACACTAAAGCAACTAACCTGAGCTTTGCATTCCAAACATTATGTTTGTTTTTTTTGGCAAGGCTTTGTTTGAACCTGCCAAAATTCCTTTTGCAAGTTTATAATATACAGTGTGTCCAAGCTAAGGAGGGCCACTATGGGGATATCCAAAATGGTAGCAGATACAGAGTTGGTTAAATGGGAGAAAAGTTGCGCACTCAAAAGCCCAATAAAATTACAGTTAGACACCTTCGAATTTTTTTTTTGGTTTGAGATATTTTGGAAATTTAGATTTTTCGATTTTACATATTTTTTTCTGAGCTTAATGGTGGACCTACACCAATACCGATGACACTTCTCATTTTATTTAACGTAGCATTGCTAATCTTTGAACCCGATGTTTTGTCTGCGGGACCATCATCAACTTTTTTTTTAAATACGGCCCTCATTTTCTGATACCATATTCTGAAAGCCCATTTTATTCCAAATTCATCGATGTGTCACATTTTGTGGTTTAGTTTCATTTCAGTCGACCTTAATCAAGAAAATTCCTGTTATGGACCTGTACCTAGCTTTTAAACTTAAGTACTACACAACTAGCTATATCAATTAACACTTTATGTCATTGAGGAGTTTAATATGAATCCAATGGATGAATTGAGGCAATAATTTAGACTTCGGATGTTAAGGTATGGTGATAAAGAAACGGTCCTACAATAGTTGTACCGCAGATACCAGCCCACATATTGAAAGCAAAACGGTGTTGATGCCACGACGTTTTATTTGAGCGTTGATTGATTTCAGACCAATAATAAACATTTTTTCTATTGAAAATACCATTATTCGTAACCATGCTTTCATCAGACCGTATTATTTGACATGGAAAATTAAAGTTGTCCTGGTATTTTCTTGTGTTATACTCACAGAATGAGCGACGTGGTTCTAAATTACCTGGTCTGAGTCCTTGACAAATTCTGTACTTGTACGGATGTAATTTTGTTTTCGTAAAATAAAATATGCCGTTGATTTATCAGAGTTTCGTTCAATCTGCGTTTCGTTCAATCCGCCGGACTGATATACCGGGATTCTCAGTAACTGCTAACAAAACAGTATGTACTGCTTCCTCATTGCTGGACTTTTGCCAAGCAACCTCAGGTTTTTTTAAAAGAACCATATTATTATTTTATTATTTTTATTCAATCCAACGATACATGTGATCATACACAGAACTTAAGATTCTAAACACTTCCAAATACCAGAAATTTCTTAATGCAACTAAAATAAAATATATTTCCTTGGATACCTAAGTCAACATGACTTGTTTGTATCCTTTACAGCTAACTCCACATAACCGTCAGTACATTAATTAAACCGCTTAATATCTATATTTACTTTTTTTCCTTCCTTTTTGTGCCCCTATCTAACCAGATGTGCCCTGATCCTCAAAAGATGAGAGATGCGACTTTAAACCAAAAGAATGTCATAGTGTTAACCTCAGAAGGGGAATCAACAGCATATCCTACACTCAATATAGTCAATTTTGTCAACCCTTAGTCTCCCTTTATCATATCTTTCTTCTGCATATATGATGTCCATACAATTGACACCTCTAAACCACCCACAACCAAAATGTTCATACACATCATAGTACTCACCCACCCACTTCTCCACTCATGCATATTATATTTACACACACATATGCACACAGACACGCACTCACGACAACACACTCACACACAGCACACACTTACTTTACCTGCACCTTGTCCAGGCAACACATCCACTCCACTTTCGCTTCATGGAACAAGACTACATTCTCCATACCACTCAACTATCATACTGCTCTCTACTTTAACATTGCTTTCAGTTCGACCTGTTTCAAAATAACAAAGCTACAAATTTAGATTTAGATAAACTCCTCAAATTTGCTGGTAATTGATTATATAACTTTGGACCCCAAAATAAAACCGATCTTTTATAAACGCTCCTATTTACCAGTGGAATGGTCAAGTATTCATCTATTCTACAACTTGTGCCATATGTGTGGTCCACCACATTTATTGCCCGAAAACGATGATGCACATGTTTTAGTACATTTAATATAAACATTCCTCTTATATCGACTAGTTTAATATAGTCGTTACTATAAAAAAAGTTCGTACTAGACCTAAAATCCCTATGAAGAATGACTCTCAATATACTATTTTGAGTAACTTGAAGCGCAGCTAATGCATTTTCATAGCACGCACCTCAGAAAATAGTACCATACCCCACAAAAGACTCCGCGAGAGACTTATAAACCAGTATTAGGTTTTCTGTTGTTAAAATATTTCGCAGGGTATAGAATTTGTATACAATCTTTTTCACCTTAGCATTTATATATGCTGCATGTTCTTGCCATTTTAAATTATTGTCTACCAGCAGACCAAGATATTTGACACTGTGAGACTCAGTTAGTTTACAGCAATCATCATGTATACTAATTGATAGACTGGAGGATGGTCTTCTGGCTGCTGTCGGTGAGAAAGCCACATATGATGTTTTTGTTAGGTTCAACGCTAGTAGGTTACTGTCTAGTACCTCTTTCACATGATTGATTGTTGTCTCCGCTCTTTCAAACAGTTTTTCCCATTGATTTCCCACAAACACCAGAACGGTATCATCTGCATAAGCAATAGGTATACAGTCCAAAGTAAGGTCTTCAATTATATCATTTACGTAAATAGAAAACAACATTGGACCCAATATACTTCCCTGTGGTACACCACACGTAACCACTCGTCCTTCACTCACACAGTCACCCACTCTCACACTCTGGATTCTCTATACGTTAAGGTTTGTCACTAATTTGCTATAAATCCTTTCATTTGGCTGTCTTCCTTCCAGATATTTCTGCAAATACATGCGCTCCGCAACAGCACAATTTTGCTTGGATGAAATGAAACATGCCAACACATCAAACTTTTCTTCGTTAGAAAACATATTTACCAGAAACAGTTACTAATTATTACGCAATAAATTAAACAAGAAATTAATGTGTCAAAAATTAATGCTACTGTGAATCCAAATATAGCTATTGTCGCATCCATTTATTTTCCAAAGCATACTTTTGTCTTTTTAATTTAAATTGGTTAAGTTAGTCCATTAAATTATTGCCTCAATTCATCCATTGGATTATTATTAAACGTATAATGACATAAAGTGTTAATTCATATAGTTAGATGTTTAGTACTTAAGTTTAAAAGCTATGTACAGGCCCTTAACAGGAATTTTCTTAATTAAGGTAAAAAAAAAGAAGCCTAAATTGGTACTAAATCCATAAAATGTGACACACCGATGAATTTGGAAAAAAAAGGGCTTTCAGAATATGATATCGGAGAATGAGGGCCTTGTTTAAAAAAAAATGCTGATTTATTTTTTTATTAAAACTGCTCCATAGATCTCTACAAGATGTCGGAAATAGTCAAAACACAAAAAACAGCTTATCAACGCTGAAATTTAAAATTAAAATATTCATACACAGAATAAAAAGAATGCTCTCTAAAAAACGATTTTAAAGCAACCTTAAATTGCCTGAGGCTGCTCAAATTTTTGACACTGTCAGGTAAATGATTATATAAGGGCGATTCCGCTATAGATGATTTCCGACATGATTTCTTCAATCACGCTATTAGTTTTTTTTTTGTTATTAGTGCAAAGAAGAAAGACTAAATATAATAATCCATTTATTTTTATTTGATTTTATATCATACTTTCTTTTTTGGCGCGTTTGAAAATATTACCACCTGAAGAATTGGTATAAACTGTAAAATCATAACTAGCAACACCGGCGCGAAACAGTTGTTGTTGACAGTTTGAGGTTATGTTTTACCGGCTAAACGTGAAGTGACAATATTCATTTATCTTCGTGTTCCAAAAAATGTAAGTATATGTTGTTATTTATTAAGAATTATTGACTGCTAGAATACATTCTTAACTTGTTGCACCCGCGATGCAAAAGATATAAAAGTTTACTTTTTTAACAGAAATAAAGCGCTAACGTTCTGAAACTTTGCAAAAGTAAGAAGAAATCAAAACCAAACTTAAATTATTTGTTTTTAAGAGTGTAATGATTGTTAGGTTAAAATAAACGATAACTTAAATTGGTTGCACCCGCGATCTCGATGTCAGATCGCGGGTGCAACTTTTTTTCACGTAACCTTTTTGTGTGATTAATTATACATTTCGTTGTTTTGATATACCTTGACTAATAATATATGCTGAAGACGATTGATAATATATATTTAATATGTGTGTCTATATTATATTCTGTATTTTTTTACAGAAATATCGGTTAAAATGACAACAGAGCAACATAAGGAGACTGCTTCGCAGAAATATAGGCGGAAATTAAAAGAAAATCCTGAGCTTCATGCTGAACACCTCCAACGGGAAAGGGCTCGTGATTCTAAACGGAGAGAAGTAATGAAAATGAACATGGAGACAGATGTATATTTAAAAATATTGGCTAGAATCAGATCCAAAGAAAGAATGCAGGCAACTAGAAAGCGACGTAAGGAAGAACAATTTAAACAAACATCTACTAGATACAGCAGTCCTCGCACACTAGGGAAGGCTGTGGCAAAAATAAAACGTAATCTACCAGCCAGTCCCACCAAAGCAGTGGAAGTTGTAAAAAAAATAGCTTCTGAATTCAACATTGCTGCATTTGACAAAAATGACGCTCCTAAAGCAGCGCCTCGAAAGCTAACGGATGGAGGGAAAAAACTGATTTGTGATTTTTATAATAGGGATGACATTAGCAGACAAATGCCTGGCATAAAAGATGTGAAAACAGTCAGGTCCAATACAGGAACGAAAATGCGAATCCAGAAAAGAACAATGATTATGAGCATTCGAGAAGCCTTCGAAATTTTTAATGAAACTCATCCTGAAATATCTATAGGCAAGACTGTTTTTTATAATGAGAGACCAGCTCACATTCTGCCAATTAATGATACTCCTCATAATGTTTGCGTATGTACAACACACTCAAATTATATTAATCTTCTTCTGGCTATTTCGAAACATGCGACAGACTTTCCCAAAACTCACCAAGAGCTTCTGAAACAGGTATCATGTAGTGTCGACAATGAAGACTGCATGTCCAGTAGTTGCGATGCATGTAAAGAATCCAACATTTGGAATATTACTCTAGATTCCAATCCCTGTGTTAATTGGAAGGCCTGGATATTTCAGAACCAGAGACCAAAACAGATCGTAATTAGCAAACATTTCAATGAAGCACTAGACGAACTACATGGCAGCACTGGTAAATTCAAGCTACATTCTTTTGTTAAAAATGTACAATCCGATTACTTCCAAAACGCAAAAGAAGGCCTGACCAGTGAGAAAGCTGTCATACAAATAGATTTTGCCGAGAACTACGCGTTAATTAGTCAAGACGAAATACAATCAGCACATTGGTCTCATGCACAAGTCACGCTTTTCACGTGTTGTATTTGGACTACCGACAAACTTCATTCATTGGCCATAGTAAGTGATGAACTAAGTCACAATAAATATACTGTGCATCTCTTCCTGCAAAAAATATTTGAGTACATCAAGTCAGTCTCTGATAACATTACATATTTGTATATCTTCAGCGACAATTGCGCCGCTCAATTTAAGAATCGATATGTAATGGCAAGTATGAATTCACTCAAAGCAGAATATGGATTCGATCACCTCGAATGGAACTTTTTCGCTGCCTCACACGGAAAAGGTGCCGTTGATGGAATTGGTGGAAGTGTCAAAAGATCAGTGTGGATCGCGGTTAAGTCTAGGAAAGCCATTGTTAACAGTGCCCTCGAATTCTATAATTTAGCACGCAGTCTCTCTAAGAACATCATCTTTAAATTTGTAGCAAAGGAAGGAGCTAAAGAAAAGATAGCCATGCTGGATGATCAATGGGAAGGGCTGAAAAATATAGCAGGTATTCAATCCAAACATTTCTTCCAATCTGAAGAGGCTCATAACATTTCTGTGGCGCGCACCTCACTGTCTCATTTTAAATGCACATTGGTTTTGAAGCCGCCAAAACCCACCGTTAATACAGATAGTGATTGGGCCGATGACGATTTGGAACCTCTTACAAATCACAAATTACGAAAAATAATTCCGGGTCCAGATATATCTGTTCCTTCAGTTTCGGATCAGAGCAAATCTTTATTGCCACTTAAAAAGAAATTGCGCGCTTCTGATGTTTACAGTGATTTAGACACTGATTCAGACAATGAATTTATAAATGACGAAACTCCATCAACGTCTCTTCAAGCTTCAAAATTATCACCAGAAGCATGTCCTGAAACTGCTACTGTCCAAGCTACTGTTTTACCGAAAAATATTTGCGCTGGTGTGTATGTGCTCATACAATTGCTCTGCAAAACCGGCAAAAAAAATACTCAATATCGTTATGTGGGGTTGTGTCAGAGTGATATGGATGAAGATGGAGAAGTTAGAGTACAATTTATGACGATGGTTGATGGCAAACGATTTACAGAAATCGTTAATGACATAGCAGACGTGCAATTTGATGATATTATCGCGAAGTTGGAAGCGCCAAAGAAAAAGACTGATGGAAATAATATGTTCATAGAATTTTTGGCAATTATTGACGTATTTCAAAAGAAATAATTAATATAAGCGACAAAAAAAGTATTATTGTTAGTAATAAGTATGGTTTGATCTCTTATTTTGTTCCTATATAAGTAAAATTGATGTTTATGTTCACTTAAATTAGATTGGTTGCACCCGCGATAATTTGGTGTTGCACCCACGATTATTAAAAAAATTAATCATTTATTGCTTATTTTTGTTTTGTTTAGAGTTTTTATTTTATGTTCTTTGTTACTTTAATTCATTTCAAAATATTAAGGCATAACATATTAAATGTATTAGAATTAACAGATTTATGCGTTTTTTTTTTGTGATCTGGAAAGGTTGTGCTAAATTTGTTGCACCCGCGATGGCAATTTGAACCTTTCTCCTGGCTTTTAAAATATCATATTAAAATTTTTGTTAATTAATATAAAGTAAACATATTAAAATGTAGTCTTTTAAAGACTAATTTAATTTAAAATGTTTTTTATTTAATTAGGTTAAACTAAAACAGGCGTCTAAATGTTGCACCCGCGATAATGGAATGACCCATAAGCGTATTGCAGTGTTGCGAGGTGCCCGATTAATCTGTTCGATCCTATAAGGGGGAACATACAAATCTTTAGCCTGTCTTGTTTCATACGCTGTAATATTACCGCAGGTACTAAAAATTGCAATATTTTTTCTGACATAACAAAGTGCCTCGAGCATATATAGGAACGTCACTGTTAAAATGCCATACCATATAAATAATGGTCTACAAGATGCGAAAGATGGCAGGCCAAACATGGTACGGACAATTCTCTTCTGCATCAACAGAACCCTCCCCAGATGCACACAGCCGCCCCAACACAGCAAACCATATGCCAAGAGACAGTTGACACTACCATAGTAGCATGTCAACAACGCCTGAGTACTCAAGGAATCCCGCAGCTGCAGCAACACGTAATTCCTAGATGCAAGAGAGGCCACCACATGGTCAACATGGACATCCCATGATAAGTTAGAATCCAGATGAAGCCCCAAAAACTTTACAGACGTGCCCTGTCTTATTGAACCGTTGTCAGATCTCACATATAGGCTCAGATTCGGATGCACACCCACCGGAGAAAAAAGAAGCATTTCAGTCTTCCGCGTGTTAAGAACCAGACCATTTCTTGAACACCAAGCTGACACCCGAGACATACACACATTAGCTGCAGCACCAAGCTCTTCAAAACTTTTCGCTGAGACTGCAGCAGTGGTGTCATCTGCGTACAAAGTTAAGTGGTATTGTTGAAGATCATAAGCAATATCGTTAAGAAAAATTGTAAACAAAACAGGGCCCAATATGCTGCCCTGCGGCACGCCACTCGACACGGCTGAAAATCCAGACATGCCTGTCGTATCCTGACAGCCTGACTTCTCCCAGACAGGTAGCTTTTTAGCCATAAATATGTATTTCCTCTGATCCCATAATGCTCCAATTTTTTCAATAAAAGGGAATGGTTGACCACATCAAACGCTTTCGAAATGTCGAAGAACAGCCCGGCGGATTTGAACCCACTATTTATGTAATCCAAGACTGTCAGGCAGGTGCTAAGCACAGCATCCTGAGTTGACAGCTGCCTACGAAAGTCAAATTGGCACGGAGACAGTAAATTGTGTCTCTACAAAAAGGACCTGAGTCTCAGCAGAAATGCCTTCTCAAAGATCTTAGAAAAAAACCAAAAGCAGCGCAATCGCCCTGTAGTTGTCCATAAGACGTGGATCTCCCTTCTTAAAGCCTTCAGACGCTCAGAAAAACAACCGATTTCAAACGACACATTTATAAGGTAAGTTAGTGGAGCCACCACAAGATGAGAAACCCTGCCAAGAAGACTACATGGTATTTCATCCATTCCTGATGACTTTTTAACTGAAACTAATTTTATGATCTCTAATACATCGTCCTCTGAGACAGGATATAAAAACATAGATTAGGGATTAGAGCTATTTTTTGATGCACAATTTATGTCACAGTTTTTTGTCAGATACTTAAGAGAGTCGACAAAGTGCGCATTGAGACTGTCAGCAATCATATTAGGATCTGTCAGAACGACTCTGTCACCTGACAGAATACTCAAATTTGCCGCCTTGCTGTTCATCCTCCCTATGATGACATTTTCTTTAATTGCTTCCCACATAGCTTTATTTTGGTTTGAAGCCTTAGAGATTTTATTTTCATAGTATTTTTTCTTGGCGTCTTTTAACCTAACACCATGCTGTTTCTTTAGACTATTATTTATTTATTTTTTTATTTTTTATTTATTTATTCAACGGATTAACCATTTACAATAATAATAAGAACATCTAAAACTACATTAGTCTTAAATAATCACAATATGAGAACATAAAAAAAAAAAGCAAAACATAACCTGTATACCATATGTATGACAATTCAATCAATAACACCTCTCAAAATTCCTCTAATTACACGGTCAGAATCATTAAACATGTCCAAGAGCTCCGAATACTCATTTGCAGTTCTCGCCACTCTCGACATCGGACTGAAAAAGCCATAATTGGTTCGATGGAAGGGAACCACAAAAACCTCCCTCGCTCTCGTGCAGTTCGGAATCCTTAGAGAGACTAACTCAAGCAAAGAAGGACTATCAATTTTATTCACTAATAATTTGTGCAAAAAACAAACATCACTGACAATCCTTCTACCTCTCAGTGACTGCAAGTGCAGCCGATTCCGCAAATAAGAAAGGTTAAGATCATTTCTCTGCAAGCCCATTCTGTAAGCACAAATTCTTAAGAATCTATTTTGTACGGCCTCAATCTGATTGATATAAATATTGTAATTCGGGCTCCAGACTACAGAAGAGCATTCCAACAAAGAGCGAACCAGACCACAATACAGCCTTCTAAAGCTATTGCATGAAAAATCCAGAGTTGATCTATGAATAAATCCTAACATTTTATATGCCTTGGACACTATGTACTCCATGTGATCCCCAAAAGATAATTCCCTATCCAATACAATGCCCAAGTCTTTAATCATTTCCTTCCTCTGTAAAGCACCAGAGCCCATGGAGTACACAAAGTCAATGGGAAACTGAGCTCTAGTGAATGTAATGCAGAAACACTTATCAACATTCAGAGTCAGAAGATTGTCACCACACCACCGAGCAAAACGATTTAAGTCTTCCTGTAAAAGTAAAGCGTCCTGTCTGGAACGAACAATCTTGAAAATTTTGATATCATCAGCAAAGATCAAAATCTGACTATGCTTAAGTGAATGTATGACATCATTGATAAAAAGATTAAAGAGGACTGGTCCACAATGTGAACCCTGAGGAACTCCTGAAGAAACAGTAATACTACCAGAAATGAAGTTCCTGATCTTTACACTCTGGGACCTACCCATAAGGAAGCTGCGCACCCAAGACAACAAATTGGCATTAAAACCCAACAATGCAAGTTTTGACAATAATAAGGCGTGATTTACCTTATCAAACGCTTTGGAGAAATCTGTATACACCGAATCAATCTGTAACCTATCCTCCAAAGCTGAGACCAATACATTCTGGTAAAGAAGAAGGTTGGTCGTTGTAGATCTTCCCTTAAGAAAACCATGCTGCTGTTCGGCGAAAACATGTCTGCATTCCCAAGTTATATGCCTAGAGACAAAAAAGTCCAGAAGTTTGGGTATCTCTGACTGAATACAAACAGCTCTGTAATTAGTAACCAAGTGCTTTGGTCCCTGCTTATGAACGGGCATCAAATAAGAATGTTTCCAAACATGTGGAAACTCACCAGACAATAAGGACATGTTAAAGAGAATCCTCAGTGGAATTGCCAAGGTGAAGGCACAAGATTTTAACAGATGGGAGGGGATTCCATCTGGGCCGTAACTAAGTTTATCTTTCAAACTACAGATACGATCAATAATATCAGCAGAAGTAACACTAGGCACAGTCATATTTACCGACTCACGCAAAAAAGGAGGATCGGGACCGACACCGCCAGCCTGTACCTCATACACAGATGAGAAAAAACTAGCAAAAAGATCAACCGAATCATGCAAAGAATCACTCCTAACATCATCATAATACATAGCCTCAGGAAGATCATAAATCCTCCTCAACTTGTTAATATAAGACCAGAAAGAACCCGGATTGTTTTCAAAATTATTCTCAGTATAAGCAATAAAATTTCTGTAACAAGTATCACGAAGATTCCTACATTCCTCTCGGAGACCAGAAAACCTAATATAATCATCTATTCTACCATATTTTTTATACTGACTGTGTACCCTCTTCTTCTCAGTTATCATGCCTCTAAGCTCGACACTAAACCAAGGAGGGAAACATGATTTTTTACATCTCTTAACTGGAACAAACCGATCCACAGCATTAAACAGAATGTCATAAAAGCACTTCACAGCATCATTTATCTCCAATGACTCAAGATATTCCCAGTCAAATTCGGAAAGAAAATAATTCATGGCACAATAATCAGCATTACGAAAGTCATAAAAATACTCTTCATAGGGTTCAGTTGGGGGAGTCTCAAGTGAAAAAGAAATGTCTAGGGGCACATGATGTGCAGTAGCAGGAAAAATCGGATCCAAAGATGCATCAACACATATGTTATCTATATTACTAAAAACTAAATCTAAAGTTCTATTCAATCTATTAAGTACAAAATTTTTTTGGAACAAGCCCCAAAAACCAAAACTGTTAGAAACAAGTGAGGCTGATGGACTGTTACCACTAATAACTGGAGCACTCTCAGCACTGCTTGTCCAGGTAACGTTTGGGAGGTTGTAGTCACCACAGACAACGACCTCAGAATTGGGATGATCAGACAACACACTGTCGACTGAATCACAATGGTGTTCATATATAGCAACTTCTGAATTGGGTGGAATGTAACAAACTCCAAAAATGAGGCTCCGCCTTCCTATCCTCACCTTCACATAAACTTCATTAAGTGAAATATCACCAGCAATCCTAGTAGAATCAAGGTCTTTATGCACAGCTATCAGCACACCACCCCCACGATCCCTGATATTGCCCGGAATACTGTCACGATCACTACGGTAAATATTATAATTCATAAAAGAGAGTTCAGCATCAGAGTGGGAAGCAGTAAGCCACGTCTCCGTCAACATAACAACATGAAAACAGCAAGAAGACAGACCCTGTCGAAGCCTGGGTAATTTTGTTCGTAGTCCACTAACATTATGATAATGAACAAACAAGGAATTCTCATCACCAGGAGTGCTTAACAATAAATGGTCATCCGATACCCCTAGTTTTTTTTGAGGGGAACAATAGTCAGAACACCGTTAACATACTTAATCTTGAGGTTTACTTCACCATCATCCACCCTCCGCCTCAATTCACTGACCACAGACTTGGAGTATGCACTTTGCCTAGGGGTTCTGTCCTGCCTAACTCTGACATTACGATACAAATGATCATCCTTGAGTCTTCCAGTCCTGCGCAGAATACTAAGTACCTGATGTTCATCAGAGAGAGTAACCTTTAGAGGTCTAGGAACGGATGCACTGCTGGAATGCCTACCCAGGCGAAATAGCCTAATCTCTTACAAGTTCCGCTGATATCCATGGTTTAGGAGCAATCTTGCCAGGCATCGATCTTTTTCTGACAACCGGAAACGCAATCTGAAACAAGGCATCAAACTCAGAGAAAAAAACCTCAATTTTTTTTGCTGCCACTGGCTAGACCAATAGACCAGGTCCCCGGATGTACTATTCAAAAGATACACAAAACGGGATATATTCTCCTGACTGAATGACCTTTTATACACATATTCAACAGGAGTCTGATCAATATCCGGGATACTATACGATAATAACTGTGTGTTATGATCTCCCATTGTATTTGTCAATGTTTCAGTCTCAACGTTCAGACTGATGATGGTCCTGCAAAGACAAAACATCGGGATCAAAAATTAGTAATGCCACATTAAAGAAAATGAAAAGTTTCTGTGGAGATGTGTCATCGGTATTGGTGTTAGGTACACCATTAAGGTCAGAAAAAAATAATATGTAAAATCGAAAAATCCAAATTTTTCAAAATATCTCAAAAACCAATTTTTTTTTTGGAGATGTCTAACCGAAATTTTGTTGGACTTTTGAGTGCACAACTTTTCTCTTATTTAACCAAGTCTGTATCTGCTGCCGTTTTGGAGATACCCATAGTGGCCCTCCTTACCTTGGACACACTGTATTGGTACCTACACAAAATTTAAAATAATAATAGGAGCATCCCCGCTAACACATAATCATGACAATTAGAACTAACATAAAATCACATATCTAAGTATATCAGAATATAAGATTTTAATCCCTCAGAATAAGAAATTTAAAATAATAACATACCACTTATATGCAGAATTAAATGCTTTGGTAACTTCTATTGCAAGAAATCGCCCGTCTTATAACTCACTCATCAAGTAATGCCTTTTCCACTTGTTTTTCTAAATTTGTCACTGCTATAGTTGATACCAAGTCCCACTTCTTCTTTTGTGAATCATTATGATGACTTGATACAAAACTTACGGAATAAGTTACCAATTCTTGTACTCCATCACTAGCCAAATCAGCTAACAAAATAGAATCTCTCTGATACATTAAATTAGGCTGACATGTGTTCCCTCCTTTTAATGTAAAGCAAAGTTGTGTTATGTCTTGTACACTGACATTGAAAACATTGAAAGTATTTGTGGAATTGTTGTACGCAATCATTACAACTTGTTCGGTAATATTGTTGACTATATAGCTGTTATTTGTTGTTGGAAATTCTGCTGTAAATGCATTCTGAACGCTCACATTCGACCATTTCCACAGTTTGAAAACGAATCCACCCACATAATCATTTGGTAAGCTGGACTTTCTATTTGTTAATTGTAATGAAAAATTTTTAGCCTCCGATATATACGCATTATCAAGATTCCATGTCAAAATCTTCTCGCCTAAAACATCATCGAATAATGTTAACATTGTGCTACAATTTGGATAACTTCCTTGAACTTCAATTACAAGTCTTCTTCTTGATTCTTTCAATGTTTCAATATTTTCTGCATGCACAGCAGTACCATTAACTCTACTGAATTCAATGTGATATGATTCGTTGTTGAACTTTCTTTTCAAATCCTCTAGAGAAAACATAAAGTTTTCACTAGTGTTATAACATGTATATCTGATTCTATCCTCACCAAGCAAGTTTAAATCTCTGACATCCTTACATGGCAAAACAATATTTCGTAAAGCTTTACCACTTTGTCCACACACAACTAATAAACTTTCGTGTTTGTACACCATAAGTAATTCATTAACGTTATCCATATTTAAATCTGAGACTTTAACAGGAAATTCTAAATCACATATGGTTTTACCTTCTTCATGTGAATGTACATGCCAAATAATTTCACCTGATATTGTTCCAAGAACTTTCAAACCGCGCTCATCCAACAGTAAACAATCGCTGAATCCATCTCCATTTACATCTATCAAACTACAATCCAGCATTTTCGGAATGATTTCCTGCCGAAAATTCCATGCCACCCCACCGCTATTTCCCAGAAATGAAATTACTCCGTCATTCAATTCTTCGTGGGCTATCTTACTGCCTTCATACAAAAGAGCCAAATTCAGATTATCGTTGTAGACTCCATGTATTAAGTTCACAGACCCCTTCAGTTCGATGTTCATCAAGCGATTTTCCCAGTTCAATATGACACGCTTGCAGGAATTTAATTCAGAACAAGGCAAAACCCATAAAAACAGCACTATTGGTAGGAAACACATTAGAATTGAAAATGTGAAAACACATTTGCGGAGTGGTGTAAATTTTGGTGATACTTTTTGAACTTTTGGTATTTCGTCTCTCAATTTTTCAAAATGGGCACCGTGTGCTTTACGCAGTGTTGGTATTTTTCCATTGAAACTACCCTGGTTTCCATAAGATGAACAAACTGGATCCATATACATTTCTTTTTCGGAATCTGAATCGCTTATTGACTGTGGCAAAGGTGAATAAATACTTTGGGATACACGAGCCATTGTAACTTTTTCTAAATTCTTCTGTTCAGTAATTAAATAATTTTCTGGAATTTCAATTCTCGAAAAGTATCTGCTTTTCTTAACATTTCTGGTTCAAGAACAGGCGCCCAACAACATTCATGATCCTTATACACTACATCATCAAATCACATGAATTCAACTAAATTTTGGTTTTCTCAAACACTAATAACAATTATTAAAATAATAATAATAATAAATAAGCTGATTATGAACAAGCGTCTCGCTGCAGTAAAAACTCAGATCATGCGCATTTCTATTAATATTTTAAGAAATGAAATAAAAGACCTCCTTGACGTGCTGTTTACACTCACACACACAATCCTCCCGACTGACCTGACCTGACATCAGTTTGCCTAATTGAAAGCTAAAAGGGGAAGGAAAATCAGCCTTGCCATTGATATGAGCATAATGTACTTTTCCTTCTTTTAACTTTTGATGACGCAAACCAAATACTATATAATGATTATCATTATATTATACTATTTGAGCGTCTCTCGACAGTAAAAACTCGGCTGCACTGATCAGGTACACTTTGCAGAATATTTTAACTAATGAACAGGGTTGCAATTTCCGACACAATTGTGCGAAAACCAGCACAATTTCCTCTTTGCAGCACAATCAGCCCAATGCAATAAGAAATCAGCCCATTTTTATTAACTGTAATAACTCATATAAATTTAGCTTATAGAGAGTTGTTTACACCTTACACCATTAGTTGTATTTTAAAATTTGCTGGAGCCTTCAACGTACATCCCAAAAAACAGGGATGCAAATCAAATAATTTATATTTACTGCTCTTGGCCTTCTGGTTTCTGTCAAGCAGGCAACTGTCAAATCATTGCAAGTCATTACTAGTGATGGGAAAACCGCTATTTTCTGTTAAAGTTGAAGCCGCTAACGTTATTTAATAATAAACGTTGAAAATAGCGGCTTCAACTATTTTAAACTGGATAGTCGATCGATAGTATCCTACATTCCCAAAGCTGTGAGCGAGAGCGAGCACACTAGTATAAATGCATTGTATTTTTACCCCGTTATTTCACGTAGTGTATAAATATGAAATTTTGTCGATATGAAAAGGAAACGAAGGGTTAAGAAATTATAATAAGCGTGTCGTAAATCTTTTGCCACTCTGAAGTGAAACTTTTAGAAATCAGAAATGAGAAAGGAGTCTTATATTAGTATTTACTTAGATGTTTTAGGAATTATAAACTAGTCATTTCTAAGAAATTTATTTTATGAGGGGTCTTTACGTAAATGTCAATGCCACAGCAAGAATCAATAAATATCATTATTTATCACGTCTTGGGACGTTAGACGTTAGAACTTTTGTTGCTACACAGGGAGTGATTCTAGGAACTATAACATAAGGCAGTTCTTAAAATTTCGGTAAAGAAAGGTTTGTTATTACTTATTACATTATGCTTTTATCTTTCTTAGAAAGATCTCTATCTCTAGTTACATTTTCGGTTCACTGGTCATCTTTATCACTTTATCCACTTTTAAAAACTGTGCAAGTGCAAACAACAGCCAACAGTATAAAAAATTTGGTTTGAGTTTAAAAAAAATTGGAAGATATATAGGATTAATTGTTTATTTACTTATTTTAATATTCGTTGTTTTAAAATTAGTTATAGTGTTAGTTTACTTTAAACTTTTGACTGCCAACTTAAATTGTGTTGCGTGCAGAGTATATATATATATATATATATATATATATATATATATATATATATATATATATATATATATATACATATACATATATATACATATATATATATATATATATATATATATATATATATATATATATATATATATATATATATATATATATATATATATATATATTCATTTAATTTTTTACATTTAATGTATATAGATATTAAAAAATGTTGTATCATTATATTTTTTTTAATCAATTTGATAACTATTATCAGACAAACGAAAATGACGTGTTAACTGTTTTCTTAGGTAATGTATCTAAATTTAAATAAATAAGTACTTTAATTTCACGTGAAATAACCCTATTTTGCGTTGTCTATAGTGAAAGTAATAACACGTTTTTACTTTTTACAGAAATTCATCTTTTCACCCAACATTTTTGATTATTAAATATTTGGCTTTACATACTAGTGAGAAACTCAACTGTTTGAAAAAAACCGCGTCTCAGTTTAACAGAATAACTCTGTGTAGTAGTGTCCTTGTACCGAAGATCGAAGATCCTACGTCGCTAAAGCTGTGAGCGAGAGCGTCGTTAAATGGTTAAATAGCAGTTGCCGATGAAAACCGATGTTTATTCATCGAAGCTAGTAGCAGTAGCAGTGGAACTGAAACAGACACGACCTTGAATTCTAGTTAAGTGTAAAAACCGCTATTTTTTTAGCCGCTACTTTTATAAGTCGGTAACTGGTCGCTACTGCTACTGCTCGGTAGCCGCTAAAAAATAGCTGACAGCTAAATAACGACCCATCACTAGTCATTACATCATGTCACATGTCATACGTCATCGTTCGATTTGTAGTTTGTAATTCTAAATTTCTAGTTTTATAATTTACTTTTATTTTATTTATTATTGCGACGCAAGACGCAAGTTCAGTCAACAAGGCAAATAAAAGCATAATTCGTGCTAAAAAATTCAGTGTGGTTAACAATAATATAATAATGATTGTACTGCTGCTAAGTGCGATGAAATTGCTATAAAGCTAGGTTATATGAGTGTCATCTAAGTACAATTTTTAATAATCTAAATAAAAAATATATTTATTATAAGGTTTAGCCAAAATCTTCGTTTATTATTTTTTTCTTTCAGATTAATGCTAGCAATGACAATTTTGAAACGCTATATGTACTTACTTAATTAATGAATACAAGTGATTCGAAGTTGCCGCGTTTAATTGAATCAAATGCATCATACCATAGACAAGGAAAACATATATCTATGGATCATACACTTCGAAGATTGTGCCTGTCCTGATTTAGTAGTAATACTTTGGCGCCAAATTTAAAATTACAGTAGCCTGCACAAATCGATCCTCTATCGGCACAATTTTAAGTTAGATATCAGCACAACGAAAATTTCTAATATTGCAACCCTGCTAATGAAATAAAACATCTCCCTGACGTTCTGTTTACACACAATCCACCCAACTGACCTGCCCTGACATCACTTGCCTAATCAAAAGCTAAAAGAAGGAAAAATGGAAATGAAAAGTACATTATGCTCGCATGAATGGCAAGGTTGATTTTCCTTCCACTTTTAGCAAACTGATGTCAAGGTCAAGGCAGGCCAGGAAGATCAGTTCAGGGATTGTGTATAAACAGCACGTCAGGGATGTCTTTTGTTTCATAAATTATACTGTAAAAGTGCGCATAATCAATGCAACTGAGTTTGTACTGTCGCGAGACGCTGAATGTTTGTGGCCCATCATAAATAGATATGATAATGGGCATATGCCCTCCTATGACGTCACGTGGTGATTAACGTCATAGAAATCCAACTACACACTTAAAACAAAGTCATTCGCAATCAAAAAATTTCTATACGTCAATTTAATACGGTTGAAGTTACATTCTACATTCCACTTCGTCGCCTATTCAGATAATATAGAATACAGCACTAAGTGGAATCTTTTTCATTCTCATATTACATATATAAGCACAAGACAAGTATATAATTTATCGAAGCCCTGAATTAACATTGAGATACACAAACTTGAAAAGTAAAGAAGACATTAGCAGACATTTAGAGGGAGTTAACATTAATAAACTTGATTTGATCATCATTCCACATAATCACGGTGGTATTCTGATCATAAAAAATTACTTCCAACTGCATGCACCTATTAAATATTAGCCATGTACGTAATTTGTTAAGATGTTATAAGATGTGATGAAGCGTCAAACTCCACTGTACGACGGTATATTATTGTTCCATTGGATTCAGTAACATGCACATGACGCCATGCGCGTGACAGTTCTAAAAATAGGTAGCATCATTATCATATCATATCTCTAGTTATTTGTATCATTGATATAATGACTTACAAGATATGATAATGTATTCGCAAACAAAAAATTTCTATACGTCAATTTAATGCGGTTGAAGTTACGTTCTACATTCCACTTCGTCGCTTATATTGTCTCTTTCAGTTAATATAGAATACATCACTGAATTTAATCCTTTTCATTTATGAATTACACACACAGACACACCCACACACATGTATAAATATTATATATATATATATATATATATATATATATATATATATATATATATATATATATATATATATATATATATATATATATTATGGATGTTAATTGCACTTGTTGATATTAAATCCATACGTAAGCATTTAATATACTTTATTATTTCACTAACTGAATAAACTATATGATACATTTAACTATAAAACAATCACAACAGCACATAACAGATAACTGACCGAGCGTGGAGAGACGTATCTTCACTGTGTCGGTTGGTAGCGAGGAGAGAGCGAGAGAGATCCCTGGTGTCTCTTATATAGTAGTTCTTGACAGCTTGCTGTCGAATAACGTAACGCAACGTTTAGCTGTCAAAAGAAACATAGGGTAGTGTTGACTAAAACACTGCGGTCGGAACCACCGCCACATACTCCCCTCTCAGTGGCAACGCTATTAGTTCAAGTATCTTCGTGGAAATCGAACTCTATGTCCATGGCGTGTAGTTTGAACGGGAACGGGAACTTTACTGTCACTTTCAGTTTCACTAGGTGTTGGACTTTCACTGTCACTTTCAGTTTCACTAGGATGTCTCTGAGGCTGGAAAGTTGTCTGTTCGTTATCACAAAGAATGAATGCGGGTTTAAGACGGTCAACAGAAATTGTCTCTTCTCCGTGTGATAACGAACAGACAACTTTCCAGCCTCAGAGACATCCTAGTGAAACTGAAAGTGACAGTGAAAGTCCAACACCTAGTGAAACTGAAAGTGACAGTGAAGTTCCCGTTCCCGTTCAAACTACACGCCATGGACGTAGAGTTCGATTTCCACGAAGATACTTGAACTAATAGCGTTGCCACTGAGAGGGGAGTATGTGGCGGTGGTTCCGACCATGGACTTTTGGAGGGTCTACAAATTCCCAAGTCCATCATGTGCTGGAATTCTAGCTTTGCTTGAGCTAGCTTTTCTGGGGGCAATCTTCTAGCTTTTGCAGTGACAGGTGGTCCTTCCGTACTTATAGTATGGAAGAACTCAACCTCTGGAAGGTTGCTAGAAGAAGTTTCCTTAAAAAGGTCAGGAAATTGTTGTAGCAATTTGAAGTACTGGTGTGTCGGGTCTACAAGATGAATTTTAGAATTAATTCCTGGTGGTGGGTTAGCACCGGTCTTAGAGAGGTTTGTCTTTGTATCGATTAAACGTCTATGTTTCATATCCACAAGTAAAGCAAACTCTGCTAGAAAATCAGCGCCTATAATTGGTTGCTTGATATCGGCAAGTGTGAAGGGCCAGCAGAACCTACGGCGTAAACCTAGATCAAAATCTAATAGTTGTTCGCCATAGGCATGAATAGGGGTCCCGTTTGCAGCATACAAGGTACGTTTCGATTGAAATTTCTGTTGGTCGTGAGTGGGTGGAATAACTGAAATATCTGCTCCAGAGTCGATTAGAAATTTCATATTGGAGCGTCTATCAAAAATAAAAAGGCGGCGTGTTAGATGGCTCTCGTCTCCTGCCGCGTGGAGGAAGTGCCTTATTAGTTTTCCGACACATGTTTTGCTTTGAAATTGCAAGGTTGGATGCAACGTTTGGCCTTGTTGCCAAATCGTTCATGATACCAACACGTGGAGGTTGAGGAATTTGCGGTTATGGAATTTCGAGAAAGCTTGGGTCTTTCTCGGGAGGTAGATCGGGAACGCGTTCGCAATTCGTTGACTGATGCTGTTAGCTTCTCTAATTGCGCTTCTAATTTGGCCAGCTTGTCGGGCTCGCGTGACTGAATTTCAGCCACGTTGTATTTATCTCCGGAAAATTCCACGATTTTGTCTGCTGTAACCGACAAATTTTCTAGAGAATCGTTGCTCAAAGCCAAAATTGAACGAACGTTGACTGGTAAACGTTGTAGAAATAAAATTTTAAGGAAATTTTCTCCAATCTGACTACCGGCTAAAAACTTCATTTCGCGTAAAAGTTGCGATGGTTTTCTGTCGCCTAATTCTAATTCTGTTAAAAGTTTATTTAGTTTGCGACTATCGGACTCTTCAAATTCTAATAAAAGACGTTTCATTAGATCTGAATAGGGGGTTGATGATAATGGTTGGGTTAAAAAATCTGAAATTGACTCTGCGACATCAGGATCGAGTATAGCGAGTACATGACTGAATTTTGTCTTTTCAGAACTGATCTGCGATATATCAAACTGGGCGTCAACCTGCATTTGCCAGATTTTCACGTTACGTCTCCATATAGGAGGTAATTTTATTGCAACCCTTGCCATGATATTGCTGCTTGAAGAATCTTCGGCCATTGTGAAAAAAATCAGATAATTTTTAAATTAGAAAAGACTGACCTGTTTAGATATTCGTTTTCTGTAGGCATGAGCACGTGCGTGGAAGTCAGGCGACGTCGGCTGGAACATCAGGCTGGACATCTTCGGCTTGCGGCACGGGGTCACCAATATGGATGTTAATTGCACTTGTTGATATTAAATCCATACGTAAGCATTTAATATACTTTATTATTTCACTAACTGAATAAACTATATGATACATTTAACTATAAAACAATCACAACAGCACATAACAGATAACTGACCGAGCGTGGAGAGACGTATCTTCACTGTGTCGGTTGGTAGCGAGGAGAGAGCTAGAGAGATCCCTGGTGTCTCTTATATAGTAGTTCTTGACAGCTTGCTGTCGAATAACGTAACGCAACGTTTAGCTGTCAAGAGAAACATAGGGTAGTGTTGACTAAAACACTGCGGTCGGAACCACCGCCACATATATATATATATATATATATATATATATATATATATATATATATATATATATATATATATATATATATATATATATACAAGACAAGTATAATAATTAATAAGGGGAGCCCTGAATTAACATTGGGGATGCACAAACTCAAAAAGTATAGAAAACGTTTGCAGACATTTAGAGGGCGTTAACATTCATAAACTTGATTAGATCATGTCACATAATCACAGTATAGTATTTTGATCTTAAAAAATTATTCCCACTCTATGAACTTAAATATTAGTAAAATTCATAACTTGTTAAGAGGTTATAAAATGTGACGTCACGTTAAAATCCACTGTACGACAGCATATTATTGATCCATTGGACTCACCACATGCCACATGACGCCCTGCGCGTGACAGTTATAAAAAAGTTCGGGACGCAGCAAGTGCGTTATGGTAGTGAATTTTCATTAAAATGTTTTTATTGTAAATATGTGTTTTCTTTTTAAGAAAGCAGGCATCAATTTTGATTACCAGTATAACCTATAGAGTAAAAACAATGTGCCATGTTTCATAAAAATAACTTTATTGTGTGAAAATGTACAAAAATTTCCAAAAGTAAACTTAAAGTGTTCCCGGAGAAACTCGTTTCTTGGTCAACCTTATAGGTTAATAGCAAATTGGGCTATTCAAATATG
Organism: Tillus elongatus; assembly: GCA_964006375.1. Taxonomy (NCBI): domain Eukaryota; kingdom Metazoa; phylum Arthropoda; class Insecta; order Coleoptera; family Cleridae; genus Tillus; species Tillus elongatus. Next base: position 241,489,247 of record OZ023263.1, on the reverse strand, counting down.
AAGCATTTGATCAAAAATCGCTACCATAACGCATTTGCTGCATCCAGAATTTCTTTTCTTACAAACATGCATTATATTTCGATGGAAAATGCAAAAATGCATTAACATAAGGCGTGTTTGATTAAAAAAAAAGAAAATTTGTATCACCAACGACTTATGGGCCACTCTGTGATTGTAGAAATATTTTTTTAAGATGTAGCTCAAGACATCCTATAATTAATATATACAATTTTTTTTCATATCTTGTATAATAATGGATATATTGAGCTTTATTGATTTTTTACGAAAATTCGACAAAAATTATATACCATTAAACGATAAACTCTATAGCTAAGGCTACTGCCAAGCATCAGAGAAAGGGTCTATTTGAAATGAATTTTCTGGAAACATTTTAGTAAAATGAAGGACAATGACGGTTGAAACTATAAGACTTCATGGTTGGTAAAACATCCTTTTTGAGACATTTGATTTCCATAGCCCGTATTAGATTCAAGTTATTTGCCTAAATGTTGCCGATTTTGACGTTTTAAATCGCAACTTTGACGTTTTTAGGAAAACCCCAATTTATTTTTCTTCAAATGCCTATAACTTTTTTTTATTTTGACCTACATAGCTAAAACTTGGTAGGTGACTTACATATAAGGATATAAACCCGCGTACCAAATTTGGTTGCCCTTACTTTGTTAATTCCGGAGATATAAATTTTTATCGAAAGAAAACACAAAATTTTCCGGGAAAACCTGGACAGATTTTCCTGGCTAACGAACTTATCCAAGCCATTTGCAAAAGGAATTTATTCACCAAATTTAATCAAAATCGGCCCATTATTTTTTGGGTTATCGGTGTGATACATATATATATATATATATATATATATATATATATATATATATATATATATATATATATATATATATATATATATATATATATATCACAGGAGTTCCTCAAGGTTCAGCTTTAGCCCCTACTTTGTTTCTTCTCCACATCAATGGCCTCCTCTCGAGCACATCCAACCCAGTTCACAGTTACGCGGACGACAGCACCCTCCATTCAAATATACAATATTCTAAGCCTGTCTCTTTAGCCCAATTAGATGAGGATCGCAGACTCATGGAGAGTTCTGTCTCCGTGGATCTCCAAAAAATATTAGACTGGGGAAGTAGAAATCTTGTACAATTCAACCCCACCAAAACTAAGTCTTGCTTTCTTTCTCACAAGAGATACACCAGCCCTAGACCCATCACAATGAACAACCAAGTTATTCAAAGTAATGAGTCCTTTTCTCTTGTTGGCATTTCTGTGGATCGAAATCTTAATTGGCACCAACATGTCACATCAATTGCAGAAGCGGCTGCTAAGAAATTAGGTTTCCTCTTCCGGGTTCGCAAATACTTTTCACCAGCTAATCTATATACCTTATATACTTCACAAATAAGGCCAAACCTCGAATACTGCTCCCACATCTGGGGTGCCGCTGCCGCTTCTACACTCGCTATCCTGGACTCAATTCAAAAGAGAGCTATACGTCTCATCGGTGACCCTACCCACACCCAAAGGCTGCAATCCCTTGCCCACCGACGTGCCGTTGGTGACCTCTCTCTCTTTTATAAATATCTGCACGGGCACTGCTCAGAGGAGCTTTCCTCCATAGTTCCCCCACCTGCTGCCCCCAACAGATCTACCAGGGGAACAGAGCGAATGCACCCTTTTACTGTCCAGGTCACCAGACATAGAACATCTTGTTATGCCCGCTCTTTTGTCCCGAGGACTTCCAAGTTGTGGAATTCCTTGCCGGCATATGTTTTTCCTTCTCCTCCGAACCTCCAAACCTTCAAGTCCAGAATTAACAAGCTGCCTCTTTCCTCCTTGTCAACACCCACGGTACGATAGTATTTAGGCTCTAAGCCATCGTGGTCTGTTGTTGAAATAAAAACATAAAAAAAATATAAACATATAAAAATTGAAACTGACCCCGGATATGTGTTCTGGGGGGCCTAATTGGCGCTCATTTAAAGAAATTTTTTGAAAATTCAAAAGTCGGGATCTCCTCATTAGTGATTTTTTTTAAGAAAATTCACTAAAAGTTCGGGACGCAGCATGTGCGTAGCGAATTTTCCTTAAATGCTTCAAAACTTAATAACTCCATTTTCTATAAAGCTAGAAAATTGAATTTTTGTACCTGGTAAGGTCTTTCTCAAGGCAATATATCCACCAAATTTCATCAAAATAGCTTCGTAATTTTCGGAGATAATATATAAGAATATAAGCCATTTCTATATAGGTTATTTAAATCTCCACATTTTAAAGTTGTGAGTTGTAAACTATGTTGTGTAATTATATTGATTACAACCTCGTGTAATTAATAAAAATTAATACTTATGCATAATTTTGAATACTTATGCTTATTAGATAATTTAAAAAATTGATTGTAATCCCTGAGGTAGAAAAAAAAGTAGGTACCTATGCACTTCTCCATTTTTATTAAATAAAACCTATAATTTTCCTAGTATTTTTACAATTTTTAGCTGGTATTATACCTGTTTCATGAAATAATAAAAGGCTGGACGCAGCAAGTGCGTTATGGTAGTGAATTTCCATAAAAATATTTTTATTAGCAAATATGTGTGTTATTTAAGAAAGCGGGCATCAAATTTGGTTACCAGTATAACCTACATATAGTAGAAACCTTTGACTATCTATCTACGAATAGACCAGGCATCACCCAATGCGATACGTTGTAATGTTTGAAACCAACATTGGATAAAATGTTTGTTTACCTGGTCCTCGACACCATAGGCGTCTCGAGAATTAGGATTGATATTTTCATAAATACGATTAAAATAATAAAATAAAATTTAAAAGACGTGTAACTACCTATATATTCTTTAAGTATATTATTAACTAAAAAGTCTGGACGCAGCAAGTGCGTTATGGTAGTGAATTTTTATAGAAATGATTTCTCGAATAAAATGTTCGAAAGTCTCAATGTTGTAATGTTGTGATCTCGTCACAATCGAAATTTCCTATTCAAATTCAGTAAAAAGTATTTTCAATGAAAATTTAAGAAAAAAATTATAAGAATGCACTGCATTGTTTGCAAAAAACAAAAATATATATGAAAATTCGCTAAAAATAGTATTTTTGCAAAGTTTGGTTAAAAAAAATGTACGTAAAATTGTGATGAAAATGCTTTTAACAAAAATTATCAACAGTTTTTTTCCAAGAAAATTTTATAACATTATTTTTTACGCATTTCAGTGAAACAAATGTTCCATCAAAACTTGGATAAATATTCTCTCACAAAATTTAAATGTACATTTTCTTCTTACAAGAAACAATACGATAAACTGTACTGTGCTCATCGGCCAAAGATAAGAAACAGTGAAATTAAAATTTATACAATGTTTTTAACTTCAGATATACCTTTTGTTGAATAAAAGAGATGAAATTTGATAGATAGTGTTACACTTGTGGTACAAACCCTGAACAATATTTCATTAAAATAACTGTACTGTTAAAAAATATTCTTCCAAAAACACTGGTTTTCTTGACCAATAGAGAAATTCAAGTAATTTACATAAAAACTACACTTGCCAAGTTACAATTATTCACAAAATACGTTTAAAAAAAGAAAAAATATAGATAAAAACATACAAAAAATCCATTTCACAAAAATTACCGCCTTTTTAAATAAAATTGGCTTAAGTAATGTTACACGAACTGCATATATAAGTCGTTTTACAAAAATCAGCTATAAACGTTTTTACACGACAATTTGCTAAACCAATTGCTTTCGCGAAAATTCTATAATGAAATGAAAATTCTAGAATACAATTTTCCATATAAGTTCACAAGCATCCTATATCCATATATATATATATATATATATATATATATATATATATATATATATATATATATATATATATATATATATATATATATATATATACATATATATATATATATATATATATATATATATATATATATATATATATATATATATATATATATATATATGTAAACAATAATAAAGGTTTACAAAATAGGAAGAATTATTTACCTTCTTTCCGCATGAGCAAGAGCGTCCATGCCAGAAGTAGAAGGCACTGGAGACCTTAAAACTGATGGATACGCTGCTTTTTTTAATACCCTTCTTCCAGTTGGGTAAATAATAAAAGAGTCTTCATTAAAGTGCTGAGAACATAAATATGAATATTTCGGCAGCGTATCCGTTTTTATACTTAAGGCTGCGCACCATTTTTCTCTCATTTCTTTAATAGATGGAAACCTAAAAATAGTGCCAAACTGACGTGCCGCCGCTGAAAATAGCAAACAGCAAGGTACTTACGTATGCAGAGACACCGTTGCCACATCCCCAGGTAATCTTCTACAAACAATACACTTTTTCACCATTTTGCCAAAACAAAATCTTTATTGCCAATCAAGGTAACACATAAAAATAAACTCTCAGTATACTTGCATACTATTCGCAGACAAATACAAGCCACAACTGAGGATTAATAAAAATCTAGATACTTCACATGCAGCAGGAAAACGATTTAAAATAATGGCCTGAGTTTTCTGGTTATATTTACATAAAGGGAGAAACCAAGGAAAATAAATGTTAGTACATCTTTACATTCATAAATAAGCCCTCATGAAAGTGTAATGTCTTAAGTGACAGAAAAGTAATAAATTTGTCATCCTCAATGACTTCCTTGTCATCATATTCGGCGATTTAAGGATGAATTATTACATAGCGGCAACGCGTTAGCCACCACCCAATCAGAGCAGAGGACCGATGTAAACATAGAGTCCCTTGAATGTTGGCTTCAAACAATTCGGCTGTGTGCCCAGTCTATTCGTAGATAGATAGTCAATGGTAGAAACAATGTGCCATGTTTCATCAAAATAACTTTATTGTTTGAAAATGTACCAAAATTTCCGAAAGTAAACTTAAAGTGTTCCCGAAAAAACTGGTTTATTGGTTAACCTTATAGGTTAATAGCAAATTGGGCTACACAGAGATTGGTAGGGTGAAGTTTTATAATGCTCTGTCTCCGGTCTAGACTGACCGTAGATCAGTTGTCTTTTGCGGTTCAGAGCTTTACACTCGCACAAGATGTGCCGGGCTGATTCCTCCCCCTCGCCGCAGAGTCTGCATGCGAGGTCCTCCTCGAACCGCCCCATTTTATGCAGGTGTTTCTTGACGGCCATGTGTCCCGTCAAGAGACCTGTTACGTTTCTGACTGTCCTCTGCTAAGATTTAGCAGCGCCACAGCTGTCTTTGGACTGGGTTCGTCAATTATTGACTTCCCATGTCTGAGCCCTGGACAGTTTCCCCAGTACACCTTTTGTTGGTTTCTAACCCAGGACTTAATGGCTGCCCTGGTAGTGCCCTTTGTCACGCCCACAGCCGGTTTTGGTTCCATAAATGGTTCTACCGACCCTCTCTCGCGAGAATGTCAGCTTCTTCATTGCCTTTGACCCCCGAGTGACACGGCACCCAGATGAGGGTGACCTCATTCTGCCCAGCCAGGTCGCTGGTCTCGTCTTTGCGCTCACTCACCAGCCATGAATTTACCCGTGGGCTACTTATGGCCTTAAGGGCTGCCTGTCTGTCTGCGTGGCTATGAGGATTCGCTTGTTGGTGTAGTCCCTCCTCTTATTCTCCCGCACACAGTGCAGGATGGCGTACATTTCGGCCTGAAAGACCGTTGCATGGGCTCCGAGGGAAATACTATGACTTACCCTCGGTCCTTCCGAATAAACACCTGCCCCCGTCCCACGCTCCCCACCGGATTCGTCTGTGAACCAGACGAGCGCGTCCCGTGGTATGACCGTCGTCTCCTCCCACCATGCTTAGCGGTCGGGGATTTCCACTGTAAAGTTGTTTTCCCTGCAGATTTCCGGGCTCGCGAAGTCTGACCTCATTTCAAGCATGGGCTCCTTCACGATCTCTTGAATTTTGCAGTGGCCCCTGAAGCCTGGGTTGATCTTCAGTCTACCAGTGCAGGGTAGTCTGGATAGTCCTAGCCTGACCTCCCCCATAATAACTAAGTGTAGGGAGGGCAGATCCAGCAACACCTCCATGGCGGCTGTTGGGGTTGAAGACATGGCCCCTGTGATGCCTAGGCGAGCCATCCTTTGGATCTTGCCTAGTTTTTATTTGGCACTGGATTGTGTCACCTTAGGCCACCAGACCAGTGCCGCGTGTTAACGATGGTCTAACCACCCTTGTGTACAGCCAGTGGGCAATACTAGGTCTTAGTCCCCACGTTTTTCCATATAGCCGCCTAGTGGCGCCTAAGGTCATGACTGCTTTACGCAGTATTTTTCCAATGTGACCATTCCAGGTAAGCTTAGAGTCGAATACGACCCCAAGATATTTTACCTCCCTGGCCATTGGAACGCTCTTACCGTATAGAGTGAGAGTTCTGTGGCTGTCGCACTTCCTCCTCCTCGTAAGCGGCACGACGGTTGCTTTCTCGGGGCTCACCCTGAGCCCTTGGTCAACCGTCCACCCTTCCACCACTTTCAGTGCAGTCTGCATGCGCTCCCACACTGCCTGTGTGACTTTTCCTCGGACTATGATGACAATGTCGTCCGCATAGCCCTGTACCTAATACCCCCCTCCCGAAAGCCTTCCCAGCAGGCCGTCCACGACTAGGCACCAGAGCAAGGGTGACAGAACGCTCCCCTGCGGACACCCCGCCGCGACCCTCGCCAGCAAAGTCTCTCCCGCGAGTGAGGTGAACACCGCCATATCCCTGAGCATGGAACCGATCCACCTGCAGCAGGTCTCCACTATTCCACGCTCCCTGACAGCTGCCAGAACCGATGTGAATGAGGTGTTGCTGAAGGCCCCCTCTATGTCTACGAAGGCCTCCAGCGCCACCTCCCGGTTCTCCAGCGTATTCTCCTGTTTCAGCACCAGTTTTTGCAGTGCTGTTTCTGTTGTCTTGTCTTACCACAAATACATTTCGAAGAAATATTACATTTTCTTATTTCAGAGACTATTTAACTTCTAAATTTAGAACTTACATTATTTCTATTGTATGTAAAATCAACAAAAAGCAGGTACTTGCATATCTGTATGTATCTGATTAATATTTATTCTACATAATAAAAAATCTATTAAAATAATAAAGTGCCCAAGCTAAACAGTTATATGAATTACTTAAATTTCTGCCGTCTCAATCAACGGCAGGAATTCAGCAAAATTCTGAGTATGATAAAGTCGGTATAAATCTACGAGTATATAGGTATTTAGGTTCTACTCCACATAAAACACACACAATATGTTCTTTAACTTTTTGTTGAAATGCGGTTTTACTCTTAATTTTTAAGATTAGGACGAAACAAAGTGATAAGTAAGGTGACAAAACTGATCTCTTCCAAAGGTATTTTAAAAAGCCCGCGATGCACGGAGGGGAAAAAGCACCGAATGATTGGCTATTATTTATTCGCTGCTGGAAGTCATGGCATTTGATTTCTCACCAGAGCGTTTTGTTTTTATTGTTGTCTTGCGTCTGCGCTTTGCAGCTGTCTGAAGTATTAACTGCAACAATTGATTTTATACAGATACAGTACAGACAAAATATTTAAAACGCTCATCTACCCTTGATTTTGATTAGTTTCTTATAAGTTGTTTAGAAAGGTCGTGGTAAATTCATTTTAAAAACATTTTTAATAATAACTTGTGTTGAAATACTCTTCATTGTAAGGTGAGTGAGTGAAGGTGGCCAAGATTAAAACCGGCATTAGGTTCTGATGCTGATACTGTATGGTTAATGGTTCAATTATTCGGTTTAAACGTTAGTTTAAATGTGATGAATTCTTGACTCAAATTTAGAAATTAAAGTTTTTAAGCATATTCTAATTAAATTATGGGGAGATGACAACAATATAAACCAATAAGTTCATATACCTTACAAGTGGTTAGTATAGCAGGTCAAGATGGCGGTGGCTGCCATGTCTCCCGTGGCAGAACCTGCAGCCAGTGTAAATAAGACAAATTTAGAAAAAATAGAAAGGTAAGTATGATTAAGTGATGTTCTTTTCCTGTCTGTAGAACGTCTTTTTAATTGTTATGATTTAGCGTTTTGAATTATTACCCTTAACTTCACGTTTAATACACACAGATTACCACCCAAGATTCATTTCTACACATTTTATGCGTTAAATATAAAGAACCTATTCAATTTAGTCCTATCTAGAGATCCTATATGTTTTTATAAATTTTGTGAGGGGTCAATTGAAACCTCTACAGCAAATCACTGAAATAATACGAGGGGCCCATAAAACTATATTCACAAAAAATTGTACTATTTATTTTTTAAATGTTTCAATTTTTATTTTGCACATGGTTTATTTTCAAATATTCTTCCACTTTCAGCTTTTTTAATGATACTGCTTACAAGGAGATCATTGAAAGCTCGGCAAACTACAACACAAGACTATGCATCGAAAGGAGATTACGTCTGCCTTTCATCGACACACAAACAGGTGTTGCACAAAACCATTCTGCCTTATTTATGCATAGAAGACAAAGAATACCGGGGTTACTCCCTGGCCAAATATACACGTACCCACGTCAGAGATGGAGGAAAAAAAGAAGACAATATCTATCAATGAACCCCAGAGCATTTACTCGTACTTCTGACAGTATACTCGATAGCGAAGTGGACATGCATAACATATCACAGATAGAGAATCCTGCTCTACAAGATACAGACAGCAAAGATAGCCAGCTGTTACTAAAAGATGAGGTTTCTAAGGTAAGTGTTATTAAATAATGAAACCTTGATTCACAAATAGCATCATGGTATCAAACAAGCTAGAAAAAAAAAAGAAATACCAGAAATTTTTGTAATTTTTTTCAGGAGTGGTTTTATGATGAACAGGACATGTTAGAAATTGATACATACGATGAGCCTGATCCAGATTCTGATCTGGATTATGAAGAAACCTATAGCAAAAGGACTAAGAGAAGGAAGGGTGCTGGAAGAGTAAGTAAAAGTTTCACAGTATGTTATATTTTACTGCTTGCAGCTATAAAACCTTTCACTTTGGTTAAAGTGATGGTAAATTTGCAGTTTAACTCCCGAACGCTTTTCAATTTTTTTGTTGTGGAAACGTGCCTAGGACCACCCCCACCCCCCAAATGCACAACCCACAAGAAAAATTTCTTGTTCTCACCCCCCAAGGAAGTTACGGGACCAGGAGTGAACAGGGGTGCTGGGCAGGGTAGGCAGTGAAAAGGAAATATGAGCAGAAAATATGAAGAAAATGGCTTGAAAGCTGTCTTTTTTCACAGCCTGACCCCATATCCCCCCTAAACCCTGCCTACCCTGCACATTACCCCTATTCATGCCAGGTCCCATAACTTCCTTAGTGGGTATGAACAAGAAAATTTTCTTGTGGTTTATGCAACAAGGGTGGTTGTACGCACACGAGGGGGGTAAAAAAATCCCTACGGCGAAGCCCCCGTATCCCCCCCCCCCCCATGAGAAAAGAGCGATCCTTAAGTAGATATGTCCCGCCAGTTCATGCATTGCGACAGCGGCATTTCCGGACGGTGCTTATTGATCTAGGAGCCTGCCTGAACTGACCTTCCTGACCTACGGGGCAGGTCAGTTCAGGCAGGCCCCTAGAGAGCTGCATTGCCGGACGGTGCTTATTGCTCTAGGGGCCTGCCTGCACTGACCTTCCTGGCCTACAGGGCAGGTCAATTTAGGCAGGCCCCTAGAGAGCGGCATTTCCGGACGGTGCTTATTGCTCTAGGGGCCTGCCTGAACTGACCTTCCTGACCTACAGGGCAGGTCAGTTCAGGCAGGCCCCTAGAGAGCGGCATTGCTGGACGGTGCTTATTGCTCTAGGAGCCTGCCTGAACTGACCTACAGGGCAGGTCAGTTCAGGCAGGCCCCTAGAGAGCGGCATTGCCGGACGGTGCTTATTGCTCTAGGGGCCAGCCTGAACTGACCTTCCTGACCTACAGGGCAGGTCAGTTCAGGGAGCCCGCCAGAGAGCGGCATTGCCAGACGGTGCTTATTGTTCTAGGGGCCTGCCTGAACTGACCTTCCTGGCCTACAGGGCAGGTCAATTCAGGCAGGCCCCTAGAGAGCGGCATTGCCAGACGGTGCTTATTGCTCTAGGGGCCTGCCTGAACTGACCTTCCTGACCTACAGGGCAGGTCAGTTCCGGCAGGCCCCTAGAGAGCGGCATTGCCGGACGGTGCTTATTGCTCTAGGAGCCTGCCTGAACTGACCTTCCTGACCTACAGGGCAGGTCAGTTCAGGCAGGCCCCTAGAGAGCGGCATTGCCGGACGGTGCTTATTGCTCTAGGAGCCTGCCTGAACTGACCTTCCTGACCTACAGGGCAGGTCACTTCAGGCAGGCCCCTAGAGAGCGGCATTGCCGGACAGTGCTTATTGCTCTAGGAGCCTGCCTGAACTGACCTTCCTGACCTACAGGGCAGGTCAGTTCAGGCAGGCCCCTAGAGAGCGGCATTGCCAGACTGTGCTTATTGCTCTAGGATCCTGCCTGAACTGACCTACAGGGCAGGTCAGTTCAGGCAGGCCCCTAGGGAGCAGCATTGCCGGACGGTGCTTATTGCTCTAGGAGCCTGCCTGAACTGACCTTCCTGACCTACAGGGCAGGTCAGTTCAGGCAGCCCCCCAGAGAGCGGCATTGCCGGACAGTGCTTATTGCTCTAGGGGCCTGCCTGAACTGACCTTCCTGACCTACAGGACAGGTCAGTTCAGGCAGCCCCCCAGAGAGCGGCATTGCCGGACGGTGCTTATTGCTCTAGGGGCCTGCCTGAACTGACCTTCCTGACCTACAAGGCAGGACAGTTCAATGCCACTCTCGCGATGCATGGACGGGACCCGTCTACTTAAGCATCGCCGAACATCCCATAGCAAATACCGCGAACCGATCGAAATTTACAAAACACTTACCTTAACTATCTCAAGCAAATTATGTAAGCCCGGCCCTTGTGTAAGCAACCTGTGACCTTGTAATTTAACGGTCTCCGACATGGCAATATCCTCATCACAAAAACAACATAGAAAACAAATAACACGTCACCGGCTAAGAAAAGGGCCACACATGCACATTATAAGCCACTACAGCATCACTGGGCATTAACAGAACAAGGTAAACAACGCACAATTTCAGAAATCACGTCTGTAATACCCGAATATATAAGAAAGCGTCCAAATGTGTAGCGGTACTAGCGCCGTACTGAAAGCGAAGTGTAAACTGTCAGTTATAATGACAATATCCCATGATTCTAGGGATTCCCAAACACAATGTAAACTTTATGTGTAAACACACCACGAGAGCCTACAGCCTAAATACTATCGTACCGTGGGTGTCGACAAGGAGGAAAGAGGTAACTTGTTATTCTGGACTTGAAGGTTTGGCGATTTGGAGGAGGACAAACATGTGCCGGCTAGGAATTCCACAACTTGGAAGTCCTCGGGACAAAAGAGCGGGCATAACAAGATGTTCTATGTCTGGTGACCTGGACAGTAAACAGGTGCATTAGATCTGTTGGGGGCAGTAGGTGGAGGAACTATGGAAGAAAACTCCTCTGAGCAGTGCCCGTGCAGATATCAATAAAAGAGAGAGAGGTCACCAACAGCATGTCGGTGGGCAAGGGATGGCAGCCTTTGGGTGATGGTAGGGTCACCGATGAGACGTATAGCTCTCTTTTGAATGGAGTCCAGGATAGCGAGTGTAGAAGCGGCAGCGGCACCCCATATGTGGGAGCAGTATTCGAGGTTTGGCCTTATTTGTGAAGTATATACGGTATAGAGATTAGCTGGTGAAAAGTATTTGCGAGCCCGGAAGAGGAAACCTAATTTCTTAGCAGCCGCTTCTGCAATTGATGTGACATGTTGGTGCCAATTGAGATTTTGATCCACAGAGATGCCAACAAGTGAAAAGGACGCATTACTTTAAATAACCTGGTTGTTTATTGTAATGGGTCTAGGGCTGGTGTATCTCTTATGAGAAAGAAAGCAAGACTGTGATTTGGTGGGGTTGAATTGTACAAGATTTCTACTTCCCCAGTCTAATATTTTTTGGAGATCCACGGAGACAGAACCCTCCATGAGTCTGCGATCCTCATCTAATTGGGCTAAAGAGACAGGCTTAGAATATTGTATATCTGAGTGGAGGATAGAAATAAATTATGCCTAATTTTGTCTCCCAATCCTACAGACACAGCTGCTTCTCAAAATTTCCGAACATACAGAAACCAATTAAATAAGATTATTAACAAAACAAAGGATTCATATTATGGAAAACAAATAACTAATACTAGCAACACTAAAGAACTTTGGAATATAATTTAAAATTTCTTGGCTCAGCCAGTGCGTTATGGTAGTGAATTTTCATAAAAATGTTTTAAATAACAAATATATGTTTTTTTCTTCAGAAAGCAGGTATCAAATTTGATTACCAGTATAACCTATATAGTAAAAACAATGTGCCATGTTTCATCAAAATAACTTTATTGTTTGAAAACGTACAAAAATTTCCGAAAGTAAACTTAAAATGTAACCGAAAAAATCTGTTTCTTGGTCAACCTTATAGGTTAATAGCAAATAGAGCTTTTCAAATACAATGCCTCTAATCAAAATTCGCTACCATAATGCACTTGCTGCGTCCAGAATTTCTTTACTTACAAACATGCATTATATTTCGATGGAAAATGCAAAACATAAGGCGTTTTCGACTAAAATAAATTTATTTGTATCACCAACGACTTATGGGCCAGCCTGTGATTGTAGAAATATTTTTTTAAGGTGTAGCTCAAGACAGCCTATAATTAATGTATACAATTTTTTTTCATATCTTGTAGAATAACGGATATATTGAGCTTTATTGATTTTTTACGAAAATTCGACAAAAGTTATATACCCTTAAACGATAATCTCTATAGCTAAGACTACTGCCAAGCATCAGAGAAAGGGTCTATTTGAAATGAATTTTCTGAATATGACATGTGCTGTTACCATGGACTATCATTATGCACTATTGTATTACGCCTTATAAGAATCTTGTTGTTTTTTGGAGTACGAAAGCTTATTTTACTGTAAAAACATTTTCCGTCTCTTAACCTGAAATGGTTTTCGTTTCATTTGACGTTGTTTCATTATAGCATCACAGTAGGTTTTAGAATCTAGAAATTATTCTATTTTGTGTGAATTTTTTCGTTGCGTACCTAGAACAAATTGGTTTTTTTTAATTTTTTATTACAAATGATAATTTTAAGTTAATTCCTATATTTTCTGTGCCCAATTTGAATGGATGCGAAACGGAAGAAGGAAATTTCATTTAAAGTTAAAATGACGAAGATAACTTTATTCCAGGCACGAGCGTTGTTTCCATTTTTTTTTTTAATATTAATAACATTTATAAGTAAATTAGCAGATTAGTGTATTGGTCCTTTTTTGAAAAAAAAATTCAGAAACATGCTTAGAGGAATCCCTTTATGCATTCACCATCGGACAAATGCTGTAATCTCAACTCCACAATACAGTTAAGAGACCTAAAGTCAATTTGAGGTTCTGTGCAAGGTAAACATGCTACAACGGAGCTACAAATGGAAATTGTAAAAAACTCACCTTGCAGAAATCTGTAGAAAGGATAAACTACTTACCAACACCGTTTCTCCATAAAAAACTTCCACATTGCACAATTGAAAAAACGCTACATAATAAGTGTAATCTGATTCCTTAAAATTAAATAAATAACTAAAACTGCTACCAAAGCATCACATAAAGGGTCTATTTTAAATTAATTTTCTGCAAATAATTTAATAAAATAAAGAACAAAGAAGATGGTAGCTGAAACTTAAGACTTTTTAACTTCTTTTACGACATTTACGCTGCATAGCCATTCATGTAAGTTCTCTGCCTAGAACATGTCAATTTTGACGTTTAGAATATATATATATATATATATATATATATATATATATATATATATATATATATATATATATATATATATATATATATATATATATATATATATATATATATATATATATAAACATATAAACTCTAAAACCGACCTCAGATTTGGGTTCCAGGAGTCCCAAATAGCCCTCATTTGAAGAAATTTTTTTTCAAGAAAATTGACTAAAAGCTATGTTAGGACAGCCTCGATTATATCCTTCCCATTTGGTATTCAGTGACAGTCATATCTAGACCATCAAAGAACTATTTGCGTTTGCCTTTCTCAAATATACACACAAAACTGTAAAAGAGAATTTACTTCATTGTAAAAATACTAGAGCCGTTTTAAATAGCAATTTGTTCACACTCTATAAAAGAACTACCATTGGTTCCGCAAGTTCTAAAGCTGGTCAGCTCTTTAATAGTTGGCTGGTGTGGTATACTTGCAATATGGTAGGTGGTAGTGGAACTTACCTTTACGTGATAGTAAAGGATTTTTTTCACGCCCGAGGAGGTACCACCCCATACATCAAGAGGCCGGTTAAGTCCCAACGGACGTTTCCGGTTCTGGTGTATGAGTCGGTTTCCCTTTTAAGCAAAAATGATGATGGCTCCGCCTTGTACAAAATATTCCGGAGATAAAATACCCCTCCATTCGGATCTCCGGGAGAGGGGTGTACAGGGGGCGCCAACATCAAGATTTAACAGATCCTTTTCGAATATATGTGGCCTAAATTCTAACCTGAACTCTGTCCACCATTTCCTCCAGGCTAACAGGCCCCAAATCCTCTTCCTCACCGAAACCCAAATCAGTGCCAAAACAGCCACTAATCACCTTACCAGGGTATGAGCTCCTTACTTCCTTTAGATTACATGGAGGCGTGTGCGCATACGTCCGTAGCAATCTACCCTGCACCAGACTCCCCAATCTAGAAGCTGGAAGAAAAGACATACTATGGATAAAACTCTCTCAGGGCTGCAACTAAATTCATCTGTTGCATTTACCCATCACCTTCTGACAACAACTTTGTCCAGCTCTTTGATTACCTTTCTGAAAAAACAGACTATCTGATTTCTGAATATCCTTCCTCCGAGGTCACTAATCTTGGTGACTTCAATGTCCATAATAAGGAATGGCTAGGATCTTCAAAAACCGATCCACAAGAGAGAGCAGCGGAGGCCTTTGCAGTCAGCAATTCTTTAGCCAATATGGTTCGGCAACCTAATTACTTTCCTGGCATCACAACACACAGCTCAAATCCCTTGGATCTCCTTCTTACTACAAAACCTGAATGCTATAAGATATCAGTCACCGCCTCCCTTGGTCGCTCAGACCACAGCATGGTCACTGCTTCCTGCGTAATGCAACCTGAGGTCACACAGTCATCACATCCACATATCGTTTGGCACTACAACTCTGCGAACTGGGATGAAATGCGGGATTACGTTTCCTCATTTCCATGGGCGTCTGTCTGCTTCTCTCATCCTGACCCCTCTGATATCTCACAAAACGTCACCGAAATTATCCAAGCTGGCAAGGAATTATTTATTCCAGGTACACAGAAAACCTCTTCAGCCACTCAAAAGCCCTGGTTCTCTAAATCCTGTGACAAGGTCAGACTTGAAAAGGTCAAAGCTCACAAAACGCTTCTACACAATCCCAGTCAAGAAAACCGTCAAGCATTTAACAACGCAAGAAACTGCTATGTCCGCATTCTTTCTGAGGCAAAAAACTCGTTAAATAACCACATCAAAAACAAAGTCCTCTTAAGCTCCAACGGCGGCAAACCCTTCTGGACTCTTGTTAAATCTATTGGGAATAATTTCTGCAAGAGCACGTTCCCACCTCTTGTCTTAGGGGATGAAATTGTTTCTACCGCGCTGGGCAAGGCTGAACTTTTTGCTTCATTGTTTGCCGGCAATTCTACTCTCAACCCACTTCCAAATGTTCAACCACCAACAGTCCCCAATGTCGCGCATAAAATGACGGATATCATTTTCAAAACTAAAAAGGTATGAAAGATTCTCTCTTCTCTTAATACCAGGAAAGTCTCTGGCCTTGACGAGATCCCAGCAATTGTTCTCAAAAAATGCGCACCAGAACTTGCTCCTGTCCTGACTCGTCTGTTTCAGATATCTTACAATAAAGGCATATTCCCTAGTAACTGGAAAACTTATCGAGTACAACCCATCCCCAAGAAAGGATCCAAAGCGCTTACTAGCAACTATAGGCCTATTTCTCTCCTTTCAGTCGTCTCGAAAGTGATGGAAAAGTATATAAACACCGAATTACTAAAATTTCTTGAAAAACATAGTCTAATCCACGACAGGCAGTATGGATTCCGTCAGCACAGATCGACTGCCGACCTCCTTTCCTTTGTCACCCATTCTTGGAACAAGTCTATGTAACTATCCGGTCAACCCATATTGTCGCTCTAGACATATCCAAAGCATTCGACCAGGTCTGGCACGCAGCATTGCTTAATAAACTACTGGCCTATGGCCTACCACGAAAACTCTGTACCTGGACAGCAAATTTCCTCTCCAACCGGAGCATTTCTGTTGTCGTGGATGGCCATTCCTCTAAACTGTATCCGATTAATGCAGGAATTCCTCAAGGTTGAGCCTTAGCCCCTACCTTGTTTCTTCTCCACATCAATGACCTCCTCTCTAGCACATCCAACCTAGTTCACAGTTACACGGACAACAGCACCCTCCATTCAAATATACAATATTTTACGCTTGTTTCTCTAGCCCAATTAGATGAGGATCGCAGACTCATGGAGGGTTCTGTCTCCGTGGATCTCCAAAAAATATTAGACTGGGGAAGTAGAAATCTTGTACAATTCAACCCCACCAAATATCAATCTTGCTTTCTTTCTCATAAGAGATACACCAGCCCTAGACCCATCACAATAAACCACCAAGTTATTCAAAGTAATGAGTCCTTTTCTCTTGTTGGCATTTCTGTGGATCGAAATCTTAATTGGCACCAACATGTCCCATCAATTGCAGAAGCGGCTGCTAAGAAATTAGGTTTCCTCTTCCGGGCCCGCAAATACTTTTCACCAGCTAATCTCTATACCTTATATACTTCACAAATAAGGCCAAACATCGAATACTGCTCCCATATCTGGGGTGCAGCTGCCGCTTCTACACTCGCTATCTTGGACTCCATTCAAAACTTAATTTGTTGTTTTTTGTTGCTGAATCTTCTTGTTCGTAAATTGGATGGCTAAACTAGGGAACGGTTTGAGCTAACTATTTCGGATGGTGCATTGCCCTCAATTCAGGAGTTGATTGAGTTTGTCTATGCCCAGGCTCGGGCGCTTGAAAACTTTGATACTAATGGTAGGAGAGCTGGTCCCTCAACTAAATCTTCACGGCTTTCGTTGATTGTGAATTCATGTAAATGTAGTCTTTGTGAATCCAAACATGAGCTATATAAATGTGATGTATTTTTAAATAAGTAACCTCAGGATAGATTTACTGTCATAAAATCATTGAATCGTTGTATACTTTGCTTTGGTGAGTCGCATCGTGTTTCAGGTTGCAAATCAAAGAGAAAGTGTGGCCAATATAAGCAGAGACATAACACTTTGTTGCATTTTAAGGGACAGGTTCATAAGGATAGATCTAAATCAGACAATTCAGGCTTAACCAGTCAACACACTAATGTTTGCTTAAACTCTGAGACATCAACATCAGATGGTTCAAATGTAGATGAACTACAAAGCTCTTCAACTGGGGTGCAAGCTGATCAGATTTTGTGTCTGATGGGGCAAGGTGGTTCTTGTAATTTGTGTTTTGGCATCTGTTTCGACGGTGTTGTTGGGTACTGCTATTGTGGAGAGTGTTGATTGCTCGGGTAGTTCTCAACTCATCCGCGTGGTTTTGGATTCAGGCAGCCAGTTATCCTTCATTTCGGAAGCATGTGTTCAGAGACTTGGTCTTCAAAGGAAAAGCTCTTGCATCAAAGTTAGAGGTTTAAGCCAAACACCGTCTGCTGTTGGAAAAGGTATAGTAAATTGCTATATTCGACCTCGTGACATGTTGGCCCCGGCCTTTAACATAGAAGCTGTTGTTTCACCAAAAATTTGTTCGGATTTGCCTGATACAACCGTGGACCCTCAAAATTGGAAGCATCTTGATGGCCTCAAATTGGCCGATCCTAGGTTTCATTTACCTCAGCCCTTAGATATGTTGTTAGGTGCGGAATTTGTTCTGTATTTGTTGACAGGGGGTGTAGTTAAGGGTGAAGGGATTGGTGATCCCATTGCGATAAATACTATTTTTGGGTACATTCTAATGGGAAAGGTGACATGTGGAGTGCCGCAACAGTCTGAGCAGGTTTGTTTATTTTCACAGGTTTCAATTGATCATATAGCGTCTGTCTCCTTCTCTCTTTTGACTATCCATGTTTTTCTATCTCACTCTTCAATGTATAGTGTCATCTTTTTCATAATCTCTCTTTCTCGCAGATACAATTTCTTAAATTAATAAATTTCGTTAAAAAGGAAATATTAACATCTCTCTTATCACGTCTTATCAAATATTCTTCTTATCAAGTTTTTGTTCTTTGGAAAAGGATTGATATTCACATGAAATTATATTTTTACCAATATTCCTGTAACTGAACAATAAAGTTGACTGCAGCTAGAAGCTGGATTTTGTTACTTTACAATTAATTACTTTAATTATTAAGGTTCACTGGAAATTATTTATATTTTGTGAAGCGAGAAACCTCATCTATTTGGGTAAGCTTTTATAGTTTGTTAAATTTTCCCCACATTTATTCTGCCTAATAAAAACAAAAACAATTGAAATAAGTAGTACCTGCTGAGAAAACTATTTATTCATTGTAGGGTTTCTTGTCTGGGGCTGAAGTCTGGTGTTGTTTTCTGCTTTAACTGGGTCAGCGCTCACACCTCGGGGGCCAAAGAAGTTAAAGGACAAGGACTAAGTTCCAGATAAGTCCACGGAGTTTTTTTGTTTGTTTATTTTATGTAACTGTTGTTGAATTTTGAGTAGTACACCTACAATCAGATGATTATTAAGCTATACATACGTTTAAGTTGATGTTTTAACCTTGTCTTTGTGTGTAAACTCGAACAGTCGACTGTAAGAGGGATCTCTGCATCTTTGTTAAATTAAGTAAAATTAACAATTACATCTCTGACACAGTAACACATTTTTACCATCGCTGAGTGTCAGCCTAAAATACAACAATTAATTAATGTAACCATTCCTCACTTATAGTGTTGTGATTCCAGCTATTAAATTTCACTTATCGTTGATGTCGTTGTATTTATTTAACTATCAGATAATTGACTAAAATGCTTTGTGTCAAATAATTTATTAGTTTATGAACTTCTCACCCCCAAAACCATTTTTTCAACATCTGTTGCATCTGTCACTAGAAATAGGCAAATAGTCGTGGCCTACCTGCTGAGCTTGGTACCAATTGCCGACGCTGAAGGTCCCAATTTCCGGGTATAGCGTAACTATTCTCTATTCTTTCTCTTTTACTCTTCCCTGTGGTTTGTTTAATTTCCTTTTCCTTCTTTTTTTATTTTTCCGAAACCTCCCTTTTCCTAAATTGTAACGGGCCAGAAGCCAGGCAAGCTTTTAATTATTTTTATCTTTTATCAAGAAAACCCGTGACAAGCCTTAGTTTAAATGGAGGCTGAAGTAGAAGCTGATATATGGTGTACAAACAACTATTTGAAATTGAATTCTAACAAGCAGTAGCAATTGCTCTTTACTGGTTCTAATTTTTTTTAAATTCATATAGTCTGAAGGTATTGGGTTATACTTTAAATGGCTGAGTCAAGTAGGCAGATTCTGACTCGATAAGACGATAATAATAATATTTGATTTATTGACGCACCTGGAATTTTTTCTTTTACATAATGCTGTTTGTATAATGTTTTATAGGGCGTGATGAATGACGTTGGTCACTTTGTCATATTGTTACTTTCATTTTTATCATTGTTTATTATTATTGTTTTAAAAGAATTATTCTTTTAAGGGTCGTGGTGGAACTGATTCTCCAAGCACGCCAGGCAGAAGAAAAGGGGCTGGAAGAGGAAGAAAGAAATCGTCGCACAGTTTTGAACCAACACCTGGTGATCCAGATAAGCCATTTTCCTGTGAACGTAAGTGCTAGATCTAGTTACTTGTTGTTACATCGTTTGTATGATTCATTGGAATGCTTAATGACTCAAATAAAGAATGCTTCGCTGTTTTGCATGCTTTTTATAGCGAATCATCAGCTGTAAATGGTGTTTGTAAAGTGAAAAATCACTTTCAGAGGTTCATTGGAAAATAGTGGTACATTTCATTATCAGACTAAAAGCTTAAAAGCAACGACACATCACCATCTTTATTTTAATAATGATTAAAACTTAAATTATACAAATGTAGGAAATGGTCAATAGTTTGCTTTCATTTCTCACCATCAGCTTAAATATCTTAAGAAGTTAATTTATTAAGGTCAGATTTCATTGATTGGTTTTTAACGTTTAATATATATCTATAATAATTGTTATTTTAAAAGTAACATTTAAATAAGAAGTTCTTTGCAAACACCTCTCTTCATGTACCAGTGGAGTGTTTTTTGTAGTTATTGCAAAAATTTGTTTTATAAATCAATATTGAAACGTCATTGTGTACCAGTCTTTGAAATTTTGTATCATCTCATCTATAGGACTAATACTAAGTCATGTGAAATAATAAATGGAATTTTTTGCTTCATATTTTCTTGGGGATTGTGTAATATAATAGGTATCACCTGTTCTTTTTTTTTTATTTTAACAACATACCACGAGGGCTTACATCCTAAATGCTATCGTACAGTGGGTGTCGACAAGGAGGAAAGAGGCAACTTGTTAATTCTGGACTTGAAGGTTTGGAGGTTCGGGGGAGATGGAAAAACATGTGCCGTCAAGGAATTCCACAACTTGGAAGTCCTCGGGACAAAAGACCGGGCATAACAAGATGTCTGGTGACCTGGACAGTAAAAGGGTGCATTCGCTCTGTTCCCCTGGTAGATCTGTTGGGGGCAGTAGGTGGAGGAACTATGAAAGAAAGCTCCTCTGAGCAGTGCCCGTGCAGATATCTATAAAAGAAAGAGAGAGAGAGAGGTCACCAACGGCACGTCGGTGGGCAAGGGATGGCAGCCTTTGGGTGAGGGTAGGGTCACCGGAGACGTATAGCTCTCTTCTGAATGGAGTCCAGGATAGCAAGTGTAGAAGCGGCAGCAGCACCCCAGATACGGGAGCAGTATTCGAGGTTTGGTCTTATTTGTGAAGTATATAAAGTATAGAGATTAGCTGGTGAAAAGTATTTGCGAGCCCTTCAGTTGGAGAGGAAATTTGCTGTCCACGTACGGAGTCTTGGTGGTAGGCCATAGGCTGGTAGTTTATTAAGCAGCGCTACATGCCAGACCTGGTCGAATGCTTTGGATGTCTAGAGCGACAATCTGGGATTCACTGTGTAGTTCCATAGACTTGTTCCAAGAATGGGTGACAAAGGAAAGGAGGTCGGCAGTTGATCTGCGCTGACGGAATCCATACTGTCTGTCGTGGATTAGACTGTTTTTCAAGAAGTTTTAGTAATTCGGTGTTTATATACTTTTCCATCACTTTAGAGATGACTGAAAGGAGATAAATAGGCCTGTAGTTGTTAGGAAGCACTTTCGATCCTTTCTTGGGGACAGGTTGTACTCAAGCAGTTTTTCAGTTACTAGGGAATATGCCTCTATTATAAGATGTGTGAAACAGGCGAGTAAGGACAGGAGCAAGTTCTTGTGCGCATTTTTTGAGAACAATTGCTGGGATATCGTCAAGGCCAGAGGCTTTCCTGGTAGTAAGAGAAGAGAGCATCTTTCATACCTTTCTAGTTTTGAAAATGATATCCGTCATTTTATGCACTACATTGGGGACTGTTGGTGGTTGAACATTTGGAGGTGGGTTGAGAGTAGAATTGCTGGCGAACAACAAGGCAAAAAGTTCAGCCTTTCTCAGGGCGGTAGAAACAATTTCATCCCCTGAGACAAGAGGGGGGTACGTGCTCTTGCAGAAATTATTCCCAATTGATTTAGCAAGAGTCCAGGAGGGTTTGCTGCCACTGGGGCCTAAGAGGACTTTGTTTTTGATGTGGTTATTAAACGAGTTTTTTACCTCAGAAAGAATGCGGACATACCGGTTTCTTCCTCTGTAAAGCATTAGAGCCCATGAAGTACACAAAGTCAATGGGAAACTGAGCTCTAGTGAATGTAATGCAGAAACACTTATCAACATTCAGAGTCAGAAGATTATCACCACACCACCGAGCAAAATGATTGAAGTCTTCCTGTAAAAGTAAAGCGTCCTGTCTGGAACGAACAATCTTGAAAATTTTGATATCATCAGCAAACATCAAATTCTGACTATGCTTAAGTGAATGTATGACATCATTGATAAAAATATTAAAGAGGACTGGTCCACAATGTGAACCCTGAGGAACTCCTGAAGAAACAGTAATACTATCAGAAATGAGGTTTCTGATCTTTACACTCTGGGACCTACCCGTAAGGAAGCTGCGCACCCAAGACAACAAATTGGCATTATTAAAACCCAACAATGCAAGTTTTGACAATAATAAGGCGTGATTAACCTTATCAAACGCTTTGGAGAAATCTGTATACACCAAATCAACCTGTAACCTATCCTCCAAAGCTGAGGCCAATACATTCTGGTAAAGAAGGTTGGTTGTTGTAGATCTTCTTTTAAGAAAACCATGCTGCTGTTCGATGAAAACATGTCTGCATTCCCTAGTTATATGTTTAGAGACAAAAAAGTCAAGAAGTTTGGGTATCTCTGACTGAATACAAACAGCTCTATAATTAGTAACCAAATGCTTTGGTCCCTGCTTATGAATGGGCATCAAATAAGAATGTTTCCAAACATGTGGAAACTCGCGAGACAACAAACACCTGTTAAAGAGAATCCTCAGTGGAATTGCCAAGGTGAAGGTACAAGATTTTAACAGATGGGAGGGGATTCCATCTGGACCGTAAGTAAATTTATCTTTCAAACCACAGATACGATCAATGATGTCAGCAGAAGTAACACTAGGCACAGTCATATTTATCGATTCACGCAAAAGAGGATCGGGACCGACACTCCCAGCTTGACCCTCATACACAGATGAGAAAAAACTAGCAAAAAGGCCCACCGAATCATGCAAAGAATTACTCCTAACATCATCATAATACATAGCCTCAGGAAGATCATGAACTATCCTCAACTTGTTAATAAAAGACCAGAAAGAACCCGGATTATTTTCCAAATTATTCTTATTTTCGTTTTCAAAATTATTCTCGTTTTCGTGCCGAACTGGGAACGTCAAATTAATTTCAAGTTTCTGTGATAACGTGAAAATAATTTCATATTTCTGCTGGAAGGTGAAATTAATTTTACCCAAAAACTTATTCTTCATTTTTGAGAAATAAGTTACAATGTTGAGATAAAAGGATACAATTAAGACAAAAAAAGGCAAATTCTAGACGAAAAAATGTTTTAATTCTTGATTTTAGAAAGGCCACCTGATTTTTGATTCCTTTAGCATTTTATACAGTGAATTTTTTAATTGTGTCTTTAGCTGTTTGTGTTATTTATTAATTTTGTAATAGTTTATTCTAGAAAAGTAAGCTAAAATAAACAGACAAATTTTTCCGTTGCAATATATCTATTTTGATAGTCAAATGGATAAAATAACATGTAACAAATTGACAAGGACGGAAGTAAAGCATTTTTATTTGCTTTATTTATGTGAAGTTTGGAAATAGTAAATTTGAAGAGTGTTACATATTATGCAATCTCTGAAAAAAGTACAATGAAAGGAGTTACCGTTTTCATGGCTGTACTGTTAATTTTATTCATAGTAATAATAATAAATAATGTGTGCTTTTGCTTGTGCATGAAAATTCATTTATCTTGTGCGATGGTTTTTGAATTTTTTTAGCACCATTAGTCATATAGTGATTGTAAGCTTAATGCTTAGTACAGCTTTTTCTTGATGTTTAGGCAGGGACTCGAACCGAAAGCAACTGTTTTAATCAGTACAATGTGATTGTATTTGCTCTCCCAAAAAAAAATGTGAATAATGCTTACTAACACGTATCAAAATTTCGGTTCGGGTTCAGTTACCTGGCGCTTGGGTTCTTTTCACTTAATTTTACACTTCCAATTAACAAGTTGTTAGTTGTATATTATTCTGGTTTTTACTAACATTCAGAAATCAGGTCATTTTCATTTCATTTACCTTTTTTTATTTTTCTTTCTATGCCAAATTTTTATCGGTTCCAGTCCCTAATTGATGATTCGATTTTGAGATGACAATCTTCTGAATCCCAGTTTTGACCAGTCTCAGATTCTACAATCAAAAATGCGCGGGAACAAATAATATTTAGGTATAATAATAAACAAAAATTGTAATAATAAACCACATTAGTGTCGTGATGTTTTTGTGTTGGCGTGTTTATTTTATTTAAGAAAATAAATATGTGAAGTCTACTACTAATATGTTTCTTATGGAAGAACAAGAAGCAAGTATTTTTAGTGGTTTTTGAACTAGCCGGAAAATAGGATTTGCATTTTCCCCTCCCTTCTTTATAATTATGTGATGTGTTTTTAAAAAATTTGCTTGTAAAAGAAAAATTGACTAACACTCTCTTTGAGAGTGGTTGCATCAGACAGTATATCAAAATAATCAATTTAGCATGCTTCAATAAGTCCTTGTTTGTCTCTTTGAGATTGGTTGCATCAGACAGTATCAAAATGATCAATTTAGCATGATTCAAGAAGTCCCTCTTGTTTGTCTCTTTGGGAGTGGTTGCATCAGACAGTATCAAAATGATCAATTTAGCATGATTCAAGAAGTCCCTCTTGTTTGTCTCTTTGGGAGTGGTTGCATCAGACAGTATATCAAAATGATCAATTTAGCATGCTTCAAGAAGTCCCTCTTGTTTGTATCTTTGAGAGTGGTTGCATCAGACAGTATCAAAATGATCAATTTAGCATGCTTCAAGAAGCCCCTCTTGTTTGTCTCTTTGGGAGTGGTTGCATCAGACAGTATCAAAATAATCAATTTAGCATGCTTCAAGAAGTCCCTATTGTTTGTCTCTTTGAGAGTGGTTGCAGCAGACAGTATCAAAATGATCAATTTAGCATGATTCAATAAGTCCTTGTTTGTCTCTGAGATTGGTTGCATCAGACAGTATCAAAATGATCAATTTAGCATGATTCAAGAAGTCCCTCTTGTTTGTCTCTTTGGGAGTGGTTGCATCAGACAGTATCAAAATGATCAATTTAGCATGATTCAAGAAGTCCCTCTTGTTTGTCTCTTTGGGAGTGGTTGCATCAGACAGTATATCAAAATGATCAATTTAGCATGCTTCAAGAAGTCCCTCTTGTTTGTATCTTTGAGAGTGGTTGCATCAGACAGTATCAAAATGATCAATTTAGCATGCTTCAAGAAGCCCCTCTTGTTTGTCTCTTTGGGAGTCGTTGCATCAGACAGTATCAAAATAATCAATTTAGCATGCTTCAAGAAGTCCCTATTGTTTGTCTCTTTGAGAGTGGTTGCAGCAGACAGTATCAAAATGATCAATTTAGCATGATTCAAGAAGCCCCTCTTGTTTGTTTCTTTGGGAGTGGTTGCATCAGACAGTATATCAAAATGATCAATTTAGCATGCTGCAAGAAGTCCCTCTTGTTTGTGTCTTTGAGAGTGGTTGCATCAGGCAGTATCAAAATGATCAATTTAGCATGCTTCAAGAAGTCCCTCTTGTTTGTCTCTTTCAAAGTGGTTGCATCAGACAGTATCAAAATGATAATTTATCACGCTTCAAGAAGTTCTTCTTGTTTGTCTCTTTCAAAGTGGTTGCATCAGACAGTATCAAAATGATCAATTTAGCATGCTTCAGGAAGTCCCTCTTGTTTGTGGCTTTGAGAGTGGTTGCATCAGACAGTATCAAAATGATCAATTTAGCATGCTTCAGGAAGTCCCTCTTGTTTGTGTCTTTGAGAGTGGTTGCATCAGACAGTATCAAAATGATCAATTTAGCATGCTTCAAGAAGTCCCTCATGTTTGTGTCTTTGAGAGTGGTTGCATCAGACAGTATCAAAATGATCAATTTAGCATGATTGAAGAAGTCTCTCTTGTTTGTCTATTTGAGAGTGGTTGCATCAGACAGTATCAAAATGATAATTTATCACGCTTCAAGAAGTTCTTCTTGTTTGTCTCTTTCAAAGTGGTTGCATCAGACAGTATCAAAATGATCAATTTAGCATGCTTCAGGAAGTCCCTCTTGTTTGTGGCTTTGAGAGTGGTTGCATCAGACAGTATCAAAATGATAATTTATCACGCTTCAAGAAGTTCTTCTTGTTTGTCTCTTTGAGAGTGGTTGCAGCAGACAGTTACAAAATGATCAATTTAGCATGCTTCAGGAAGTCCCTCTTGTTTGTCTCTTTCAAAGTGGTTGCATCAGACAGTATCAAAATGATCAATTTAGCATGCTTCAGGAAGTCCCTCTTGTTTGTGTCTTTGAGAGTGGTTGCATCAGACAGTATCAAAATGATCAATTTAGCATGCTTCAAGAAGTCCCTCATGTTTGTGTCTTTGAGAGTGGTTGCATCAGACAGTATCAAAATGATCAATTTAGCATGCTTCAGGAAGTCCCTCTTGTTTGTCTATTTGAAAGTAGTTGCATCAGACCATATCAAAATGGTCAATTTAGCTTTCTTCAAGAAGTCCCTCTTGTTTGTCTCTTTGAGAGTTGCATCAGACAGTATCAAAATGATCAATTTATCACGCTTCAAGAAGTTCTTCTTGTTTGTTTCTTTGAGACAGTATCAAAATTATCAATTTAGCATGCTTCAGGAAGTCCCTCTTGTTTGTGTCTTTGAGAGTGGTTGCATCAGGCAGTATCAAAATGACCAATTAAGCATGCTTCAAGAAGTCCCTCATGTTTGTGTCTTTGAGAGTGGTTGCATCAGACAGTATCAAAATGATCAATTTAGCATGATTGAAGAAGTCTCTCTTGTTTGTCTATTTGAGAGTGGTTGCATCAGACAGTATCAAAATGATAATTTATCACGCTTCAAGAAGTTCTTCTTGTTTGTCTCTTTCAAAGTGGTTGCATCAGACAGTATCAAAATGATCAATTTAGCATGCTTCAGGAAGTCCCTCTTGTTTGTCTATTTGAGAGTGGTTGCATCAGACAGTATCAAAATGATAATTTATCACGCTTCAAGAAGTTCTTCTTGTTTGTCTCTTTGAGAGTGGTTGCATCAGACAGTATCAAAATGATCAATTTAGCATGCTTCAAGAAGTCCCTCTTGTTTGTCTCTTTCAAAGTGGTTGCATCATACAGTATCAAAATGATCAATTTAGCATGCTTCAAGAAGTCCCTCTTGTTTGTATCTTTGAGAGTGGTTGCATCAGACAGTATCAAAATGATCAATTTATCACGCTTCAAGAAGTTCTTCTTGTTTGTCTCTTTGAGAGTGGTTGCGTCAGACAGTATCAAAATGATAATTTATCACGCTTCAAGAAGTTCTTCTTGTTTGTCTCTTTGAGAGTGGTTGCAGCAGACAGTTACAAAATGATCAATTTAGCATGCTTCAAGAAGTCCCTCTTGTTTGTCTCTTTCAAAGTGGTTGCATCAGACAGTATCGAAATGATTAATTTATCATGCTACAAGAAGTCCCTCTTGTTTGTCTCTTTGAGAGTGGTTGCATCAGACAGTATCAAAATGATCAATTTGGCATGATTGAAGAAGTCCCTCTTGTTTGTCTATTTGAGAGTGGTTGCATCAGACAGTTATTAAAACGATCAATTTCATATGCTTCAAGAGTCACTCTTTATTTTAACTTTCAAAGTCTGAATTCTGGTTTATACTATCAAGCTTCACACGGATCAAATATAGCACATTCTGAGTCAGACTGATGCACTTTTTATTCACTTTATCGGGAAGAGTTTGAATATGGGCCAATTGTCTGACAAGGTGGTGTTGAAAAGTATTTAGCTTATATTGGAAAATGCAATATTTTTAAAATACAATATTATTTACGCAACAGTATTAAACATAATCTAAGACTTACAGATGTAGCAAAATGTTCGTAAACTACGTCTAAATTCTTTAAAAACAATTCTCTATCTTGATGTGTAAATGTCATACGTAGATTGTTTGTTTATCTCGGATTTTAGGGTTTTTATTCTCGATTTGTGTGAATATGTCATAAGCAGATGTGTTGATGTTCAGCTGTTTTCACTGAAAATATTCATTAAAGTTTCTGCCTTACACATTAATATATTATTTTTAAAAATTTTCTCCAGTTATTAACCATCATCACCTGTAGGATGCCTCTTTATTAAATCAACATCATCACATGACTGTCTCCACCAGTTTTTATTTATCATTTCATTTTAGCTTTGCCATTTGGTCATATGCAAAGTTTTCAGATCTTGGTCTGTGTCTTCCGTTTTTTCCAAGTGTGTGTCTTTCGGTTGTCAAAAAGTTAATATGTCTCAGAAAATGTCCGACAAATTGTGGTTTACCCCTTTTAAGCATCATTCTTCAATTACCTATCCTAACATCCTTTTATTCGTCTTTCTATGTCCACTTTCTAAAAGCTCCCATTCTCATGATATTCTTATTCTAAGTCCAGATTTTCACTTCTTTAGATAATATTAGATTAAGGGGAAATTGTCACCATGCCTTTTTATATCCTATTATAACACTCCCATCTAAATCCCTAGAACACTGTCTAGCTTTATGTGTTATTAGAGTCTATAGCCTGGGCATAGGCTTCTTCGTGTAGCTTTGAGCCTTTGAAGGAGGGATACTATTGTATACTCTAAAGTACCTCCACGGATTTGGTTGGCCATGGAGAAAGTCCATAGTTGTCCAGTCACATATCTTGTATGTAGACCTTTGTTGTTTACCCTTGTTCTGGACAGCACCATTGACCTCCAGGCTTTTTGTTCAGGCTTAAGACCACATCCTCTCCTATGTTCTGAGGCTTGCTTCATCACATGATCAGAGTAGAGAAATACTTCGGTACGTGCTGCATCAGCACACACATGATGTGGTGCACTTTCCGGAGAATTTCTTCTCTCAGCTACTTTTTTAATGGAACCCTGAAGAATCTTTAGTCGATCTGGTTCTACCATGGCTGTTGAGGAAACCATTGTCAATGATAGCTACCCTAAGTTTTGCACTTGGCGGGGTGGCTGTCTGCGTGGTCTTTTTTTGGGATTCATTTCCATCTTCTTGGTCTTGAGGTCTTTGTTCCTTCTGTTTAAATAAAATTTGATCAGATTATCTCGAATTACAGCCTTTTTGCCTTTTATATATTACTTATTTTCCTGGATCAGTTTCTGTAGCCTCTTTGACTTTACACCACCGGGTCAGTTGTTGTAGTCTCTTCTTTGACTTTACACCCCCCCCCTCTCTTAGTTTTTTTTTCTATTTCCTTTTACGGAATTGACTGATAATAAAAATTAAATCCTTTTGATGTGTCTGAGTGTTCGGCTTCTGCAACATCTTGTCCTTCAGTTAGTTTTGACTTGCTAGCTTGAATCGCACCTATATGGTCTACTGGAAGGCTAGCAGGTCCAGGTGGTTTCAGGTAGAAGCTGAAAACTAAAGAATTGGAAAACTCAAAGAGATTTAGCCTCTGCTGTGAGCTCCAAAAAGGGTAAGCGACTTCCTTCAGATGGCAGTAGACCTTAATAGCAGACAGGAAAGGCCCTGTAGGAACCAGACTGGGTATCGTCTATCTAGACCATCCCAACTCTGCACTGGATAATGAACAACTGGGACTGCTTGCATATGACCAATTTGTGCAGGTATTCATTCACCAGACAAAGAATGAAAGATGGCCTGAGAACTTGGATGTTATGTATTCTATAGCGAGAAGAATCGGGTCCAGTGAAATGACTAAAATAACCTACTTACTATATAAACTAACAGACATATCCAGCACATCCTTCGCAAGCCTCTTGTAGTTTCTCTTACCAGCGCTAGTATCAGCGGCATTATCTGTATGGAATGGAACAGTCCATTCATTTTGACTCTTACTGGGTTTTAACCTATCAGATGTACTAATAAATTGGATTAACTACAAATATGGAGATAATGGGCATCAGTGTCGTACAGTTTTCTTATTTATGCTCCAATTTCACATCTGTTGGTCCCTATGTTAATGATTTGATTTCTTTATAGATTTAGAATAATATGCATGTCTCTCGAACCCACTCCAGCTCTCTTCATTATATAAAACATAATTTCGCAATCCATATTACCATCTATTCTATCTTAAAACAAAAATCGTCTTCATTTGCGGGGTATTCACTTCCATAAGAACACTAACATATTTAAGACTTTAAAATCACATCAAAAACATGTCGTATCGTAACTAATGTGGTCTATATCATTTTCATAAAACGCAATCAGAAGATTTTCATTTTGACAGAATTTTCTTTAAAAAAATTATTGTATATCGATTTCTTTTAAAAATTAAAAAAAAATGAATTGAAATTGGATCCGGCATTATTTTTTGTTTTCTTGAAAAATTTCAGTGTGCGGAGCGCGTTACAAGACAAGGCCCGGGTTGACTTACCACTATGGCCACTCACACAAAGAAGGTGCTAGCGATGAGAATTCGCGCGACAGTAACGCCCCCAGCCTGCCCCCGGTGGGAGTTGCTTCTCCCGTCTTTCCCCCCGCGGGGGGACTGCCGGGGGTGCAGCTACCCATCGCGGCGGACCCGGGGGAAGCACCTGCTACGGTACCTCAGGGCTCCAACCAAGGACAAGTGTATCAAGATAGTTATGTTTCCTTTTTGAACCAGACACCCGGTATATTGCCTTTATAATCTATATTTACTTTTTTTTCTTAAATTTTTGTGTGTTGCATGCATGAGTAGAGACGGAATGATGCTCCTTCTATAATAATTATTACTTAGTATGGTTGCAGTTATTTTTTGTTGTAGTTTTTTTTTTTTTTAATTTCAATTAACAGCTATTTTCTATTGCTGTTTCGTATTGTTTTTTTCTTTTTTCTGCAGTTTATAGCATTTAAGTTTGAGATTTTAGTATTTCGCACGACTGCCTTATTATGTATGATCTGTGAAGTTTCTATGCCCGCAAATAAAACAAATATTTATTTTCAGATACGTTAACACGAAATATTTTTTTATATAACAAATTTATGTCTTAAGTAATTAGATATTAAACTGAGATTTACCATAAAAATAAATATCAGTTTCCTAGCATAATTGACTGATATAATAATAATGATTAAACTTTTTTCCATAACAGATATATCCGTCGAGTAATTAGATAAAATTTATTCAAATGTAGGCGAACCAGCTCCCCTAGAACCCATATCCAGGGTCAGTTTGAATTTTTATACTTTTATGCAGGGTGATTCATAAGTGGTGACCAAAAATGAAACCCCATCTTGTTTGAACAATTTTAGAGAGGGTATGTCCTATAAAAAAATTTCCTATAATGCTTCATTAAAAAGATACAGGGTGTTGAAGTTGAATTTCAAAAAATAAAATTCCCAATTTTTTAAAAAGTAGTACATATATTTTGTTGAAACTTCGCATGTGTAGGCTGTTATGTAAGGCACGTATTCTACCATAACAATTGAATCGGCTAATCCAGCAGTGGCGCGCGTACCCACATGTCATTGGTTATCCCTCAAGAAAAAAACGGGTACGCCAATGATATTTTTTTTTATTTTTTTATTTTTTGAATCTTACTTTCATTCGTGAACAAAATGACTCCCTTGATAATTTTCTGTACGACGCTTATTTTACGAGTAAAGCAATGAATCAGGTAAGTGTTTTAGAGGACAGTTCATGATTTTTAACCAGATGTTGTTTGGTAGAAAATCGCAATGATACACTTTTATCAGGCTTATAGTAATTTATTTATTACAATAAATGTTCAAAAATGCCTCCATTGGCCTGAATACACGCACGACATCTTTTTAATATGGAAAATGTAATGTCTTGAGGATTATTTGTTGCTTGAATATGACGAAAAGCATTATTTATCAGTTGTTGTAGCTGCTCTGGTGTATTTTTTTTTATTTTTTTTTTTATTATTTATTTATTTATTCAACGGATCAACCATTTACAGTAATAATAAGAACATCTAAAACTACATTAGTCTTAAATAATCACAATATGAGAACATAAAAAAAAGCAAAACATAACCTGTACACCATATGTATGACAATTCAATCAATAACACCTCTCAAAATTCCTCTAATTACACTTATTTCTTCACTGTAGACCAGTCGCTTAAAATCACCCCAAAGATAGAAGTCAAGTGGGTTTAAGTCCAGTGATCTTGCAGGCCAATGTATTGGTCCAGTTCTGCCAATCCATCTTTCATTATAATGTATATGTAGCTATGTAACAACGTTTCGACTATGATGCGCTGGTGCACCATCATGCTGGTACCACATTAGACCTCTTGTTGCTAGTGGAATGTCATCTAGAATGTTTTCTACACGGTTTTCTAGGAGTGCTAAGTACGAAGATCCATTTAAACGTTGTGGCAGGACTTCCATAAACAGTGAGCCGTTAAAAATACCACACCATAAATTAATGGAAAATCTATGTTGAAATGTGCGAGTCCTTGTTGTATGTGGATTTTCCAATGACCAGACATGCTCATTATGAGAATTATAAATACCATTTCTTGTAAATGTTGATTCGTCAGACCAGAAGATTAGATTAGGGAATAAGATATTTTGATTGTTCATTTCCAACATCCATTCACAAAAGACTCGTCGATGCACATTATCTCCAGGTAGAAGGCAATGAACATTCTGTCGATGATATGGATGTAAGGCTTCTCGATGTAAAGTTCTCCAAACAAAGCTTTGAGAATATTGTAACTGCGTGGCAATCCTCCGAGTACTTGTAGAAGGTTGATCCATCACTGCATCCACCACTCTCTCTTCGTCTTCAAGTTGATCTTGTCTTCTACCATTAGCTCTAGCGTCAGGACGTTGTCCAATACCACACTGCCGAAGTCTTGAAAACGATCGAGAAAAAACCCTTGGTGTAGGTTGACGGCGAGTGGAAAACCAACGTTGATATTCCCGACAAGCAGCTAGAGCATTTCCATCAGCATATCCGTAGATAAAAATTATATCTGCATACTCTTCTGAGGTGTACTCCATTATAAGAAGTAAAAGAGTAGAAAATTTTGCAATTTTATAAAGTTTACCACTTCACCTATTCAAAATAATAACTTGTTAACCTAAAGGTCAAGTGACACTTAATGACAACTTTGGCAAACCAGACTACTACTTACTAAAATACAACAAAGATAATCGTCGTACAAAAAATTATCAAGACATTTTCCATATCAAAAAGATGTCATGCGTGTATTCAGGCCAACAGAGGTATAAAAGTGTATCATTGCGATTTTCTACCAAACAACGACTGGTTACAGATCATGAACTGTGCTCTAAAACACTTACCTGATTCATTGCTTACTCGACAAATAAGAGTCGTACAGAAAATTATCGATAGTCATTTTGTTCACGAATGAAAGTAAGATTCAAAAAATAAAAAAACATAATTAGCTTACCCGTTTTTTTCTTGAGGGATAACGAATGACATGTGGGTACACACGCCACTGCTGGATTAGCCGATTCAATTGTTATGGTAGAATACGTGCCTTCCATAACAGCCTACTCATCCGAAGTTTCAGCAAAATATATGTACTACTTTTTAAAAAATTGGGAAATTTTATTTTTTGAAATTCAACTTCATCAACCTGTATCTTTTTTATGAAGCATTATACGAAAAATTTTGATAGCACATACCCTCTCTAAAATTGTTCAAAGAACATGGGGTTTCATTTTTGGTCACCACTTATGAATCACCCTGTATATACAGTCTGTCCCAAAAGTCGCAGATCAAACGTCACACGGAGATAGACTAGCTCAAGCCCTTTCCAAAAAAAAAAAAACCTATATGATCCTATCGAGAAGTTTACGTTTTCCACAATATTCACAATTATATGAAAAAAGTGAAAATTATCAAATTTTAAGGTATATTGCTTTCCCACATCCTGAAAAAACATTTCCTGAATGTGAATTTTGTGCATGTTAATCCTCAATAATGGCATTATCGAAATAATTGAAATATTTTGCGTTATTATTCAGAAGATATGAAAAAAAAAGGGACTTTTCTTCCTCATTTTTTTTAAAATTTCGAATAAAACTCTGTACTGAAAAAGAATTATAATAAAATGTACTGTCTCACAATTTCAAAAACTTCCTTGTTTTATGGAGGGTCTAAAATGGTATAGAATCTTATCAGTATCTCTGAAAATAATTCACTGTCGACGATTGAAAGTCAATTAGTGAAATCAGGCAGCTAATAAATAAAAACAAACAGATTGTGACATTTACAAAAATTATTTCTGTCAGTGTCAGTAAGATTACTAATTTGAACTTTTTTTCCCTTAGGGCTCGTCCGCATTTCTGCCGCCCCGGTAGCACCGCAGCCTTTGGCTTATTGTGCATGCCCTTAGTCTTTCTACTCCATACATTCCAAAATTACTGTGCCTTGAACTAGCCTGCACAGCAATTGGTAGAGTGAAATTTTATATTGCTCTGTCTCCGGTCTAGACTGTCCGTAGATCAGTTGTCTTTTGTGGTCCAGGGCTTTACAGTCGCACAAGGTGTGCTGCGCTGATTCCTTCCCATTGTAACGAGGCCTGACTTGCGGGGTGAATTATACGGTAAAACGGATCAATGGATTTACAGGAATGGTCCCGGGCGCCAGATTTTAGAGGGTTTACTCCCTACGAGGGTGTCTGCGACCTCGTCACAAGACTCCGACCACCGACGTGGCCGGAGTGCCTGGGTAGCTCCGTGGAGAGGGTCCGGTAGCCTGTGATGTAGCAGGCCGTATAGATACCTCCGGGGTTGCGGGCTTTAATCGCTCCCCCGGTATTTACCTGACCTTCCGAAAGTTTATAAGGGTGTAGCAGATTTATTTAAGATTATGAAACAGACTGAACGTAGTTTCCACTCTATTTATTACATTATAAGGTTTTACAACATACTGGTATGCTCACAATATGAAATGTACTTATCGCTCTAACTTACTCTAAGACAAGTCGTATTGCTGGTGACGGGCCAACGAAATCACTTATTCCCCACTGAAAGAAAAGGCGGGAGTCACGCGGACGGAAACCTCGGGTGCGGTGGTTTACAACCCGTGGATGCAGCCGTTAAATGGGTCAATTGGAGACGCGCTCCTCAAATAGCTAAAAAGGCACCTAGCCGACGGAGTCGAAAACAAGAGATCCAGCGCCTCGACGTCAGGGCGTCGATAAGGAGCGGGAGGGTTACAGGGGAACACCCTGTAAAAGGATATTGTCGTATCCCAACTCGACCTTGGACTGCTTGTGTACTACAGCGTCCAGACCAGAGTCGACTTGGAACAGTCGTAGCTAATACCCTTAGAAGGTCTGTGTTAGCTACAGCATCACCTTCCAGAAGTATTACGACACGCTAACAATGAGGGGATAGGATCGTGAAGGGGAACGGCACTAAATCTCGTGGTCTCGATGTCGACGGGTAGGCACGTGGGGACTGAGGGAAAATATCCGAAAATTCGCTACAATTATATCAAATAAGGCAAAACTAAAATATTCTTACCTCGACGGCTTTGGATAGGTTTATTACGCCACGGACTTGTCTCTCACAATCACGGACAAGAGGGTACGGTATACTGACGTTCCTCTACAACTTCTATAAACTGACTCTATTTTTTTGAATATAATTTCCAGCTAAATTTTTTTCAACATGCTACGGCAAACGGTGTACTATCTACCTCAGTAGTTAAATTCTCTCTGCAGTCCCCGGCTGAAACATCTTAATCGGTGGAAGATACCTTATCCTTATCTCTGCAGATATGTTTTTACACCGCCGCGATAATTCGAAAATGCGTACTTTTAAGAAATGGTAATGATGAAGATAATAATTTTTACTGCGTGGAATTTTTATTTGTATGATATATATTATATTTATTTTCGAACAGCCGTTTCCAGTACATACAGCTGTTCTGAAAATATAGACTTCGTCACACCCTCGCCACAGATTCTGCATGCCAGGCCCCCCTGGTCGAAGATTCAGCAACACCTCCATTGCGGCTGTTGGGGTTGAGGTCATGGCCCCTGTGATGCCGAGGCAAGCCATCTGTTGGATCTTGTCCAGTTTTTGTTTGGCACGTCACCTTACGCCACCAAACCAGTGCCACATATGTTAACGATGACCTGACTATTCTTCCAGGTTAGCTTAGAGTCCAATATGACCCCAAGATATTTTACCTCCCTGGCCATCGGGATGTTTCTACCATATAGAGTGAGAGTTCTGTGGCCACCCCACTTAAATGGTATGACGATGGCTTTCTCTGGGCTCACCCCTTATCTCTGATACGGCATTCTTTAACAATGAACAATACGAACGCTACCTTAATATTTCAGCACACAATAATATTCGGCTAAAAATAATTTACACAACTATTTAAAAACATTTAACATAAATACAATATTATAGTAGTATTAGCACAGCGTTAGCAAAGCATACAAAATAAACGGCAAGCGATAAACGTCAGACACATGCATCACAATAGTAGCTACATACACTAAGTGAGTAGCGAACGTGTCGCCACCTAGTTCGGAACCAAGTACTTGTTGTCACGCCCGCTCCAAATAATACAGAGTATTAAAAATAGAGACGGTATACAACTAACTAACAATTTAAAAAATTGTTAGCCCTGGCCCATTTCTACCCCAATATAGGGACAAAGTATGTAAGACTAGATGCATTCTCGCAACAATTAGAACCGTAGACCGGTTTCGCTCTCAGAGCTCTTCAGTACTGAAGAGCTCTAATGAGAGCGAAACCGGTCTACGGTTCTAATAGTTGCGAGAATGCATCTAGTCTTAGTAGCTACATAACAGTGGAAATCCACCACTCAGGGCTAGGGTCAGTATTTACCGTGGAACCTATTTATGACTTTTTGCCCTTCCCCAATCTCAACGGTTACGTACCATTCAGGGTAGCCACATCACCAGCAGTCCGACGTCCGTCCCTTCTACTAGTCATATTCAACCCTGTATAGCACATGTTGTTAGATTCGACGTTTGTAGCGACTGTCTATTAGCATTCCCCTTTTAGTGAATTTTCTTAAAAAAAATTCACTAATGAGGAGATCTCGACTTTCGAATTTTGAAAAAATTTCTTCAAATGAGCGCTAATTAGGCCCCTCAGAACACATATCCGGGGTCAGTTTCAATTTTTATATGTTTATATATATATATATATATATATATATATATATATATATATATATATATATATATATATATATATATATATATATATATATATATATATATATATATATATATATATATATATATATATATATATATATATATATATATATATCACACCGATAACTCAAAAAATAATGGGCTTATTTTGATTAAATTTGGTGAATACCTTCCTTTTGCAAATGGCTTGGATAAGTTCGTTAGTCAGGAAAATAGGCCCAGGTTTTCCCGGAAAATTTTGGGTTTTCCTTCAAAAAAAATTTATATCTCCGGAATTAACAAAGTAAGGGCAACCAAATTTAGTATGCTGGTTTATGTCATTATAGGTGGGGTGCCTGCCAAAATTTAGCTCTGTAGGTCAAAAGACAAAAAAGTTATGGGCATTTAAAGAAAAATAAATTGGGGTTTTCCTCAAAACGTCAAAGTGACAATTGAAAACGTCAAAATTCGCAACATTTAGGCAAAGAACTTGAATCTAATACGGGCTCTGGAAAGAAAATGTCTTAAGAAGAATGTTTTACAAACCCTGAAGTCTTAGTTTCAACCGTCATCGTCCTTCATTTTACTAAAATGTTTCCAGAAAATTCATTTCAAATAGACCCCTTCTTTGAAGCTTGGCAGTAGCCTTAGCTATAGAATTTATCGTTTAATGGTATATAATTTTTGTAGAATTTTCGTAAAAAATCAATAAAGTTCAATATATCTGTTATTATACAAGATATGAAAAAATATTGTATACATTAATTGTACGGTGTCTTGAGCTACACCTCAAAAAATTATTGCTACCATCACAGGATGGCCCATAAGTCGTTGGTGATACAAATAAAAAAAATTTAGTGGAAAACGCCTTATGTTTTTGCATTTTCCATCGAAATATAATGCATGTTTGTAAGTTAAGAAATTCTGGACGCAGCAAGTGCGTTATGGTAGCGAATTTTGATTAAATGCTTCATATTTGAAAAGCTCAATTTGCTATTAACCTATAAGGTTGACCAAGAAAGTGATTTTTTCAGTTACATTTTAAGTTTACTTTCGGAAATTTCTGTATGTTTTCAAACAATAAAGTTATTTTGATGAAACATGGCACATTGTTTTTACTATATAGGTTATACTGGTAACCAAATTTGATGCCTGCTTTCTGAAAAAAAAACATATTTGCTATTAAAAACATTTTTATGAAAATTCACTACCATAACGCACTTGCTGCGTCCAGAGTTTTATATTAATGATATCAAGCAAACAGAAACAGTTAATAAAGTCTTCCAAGAAACCCTTGACACGCGGTGTAAACTAAAATGTTATATGTTTCGTACAAATGGTTTAATATAAACAACGATAAAATTCACACAAAGATACAAACACGCCAGCAGATAAAATATGAAAACCCACAAACAATTCCCAGAGTAAACAAAGCAAAAAAAAAAAAAGAAACAAAAAACGGACAATCAACGTCAAATGATGAACCCCACAAATAATGAACCCCGAATCACTGACTAGCGAAATCCAGGAAATCTCTGTGGTTGTAAGATGCTTCCTCAACTAAAAATAGTTTAACTTCCCTCTTAAATGTATCAATAGTTCTTATTTTTCTATACTCAGCTGGTAAAGCATTGAAAGACACAATACAGTTGTAATAGGGGCCATGTTTATACTTTGTTGTTCTGTGAAGCGGTATTCTTAATGAAGCCTGGTGACGCGTCTCATAATCATGATAGGAGGAGTTACAGGTAAACAGTTCCAAATTATTCCTTGCAAAACAGACACATTTTAAGATGTTAATACATGGAACTGTAAGCAGGCTATGATCTCGAAATACATTTCTACATGTTTCTGTTGGCCTTAGATTAAACATTAACCTCAGTAATCGCTTTTGAGATACAAAAACTCTGCTCACAGTCACCGCCCTACCCCAGAATATAATACCATAACTTATGTGAGGGTATGACAAGGAGTAATACATGTTTACTTCATACAGACTTGGAGACTACTTCTCTGGCTTCACTGTTGGTTTTGGTTGGTGAAGGACGTAGGCAGCGTGTAAGCTAACTGGAGCAAGTGGCCCTTACGAATTCTGGATTTTCTAGGATGTTCTTCAACGTTTCTGTGACTATAGTTTCGCTGCTTGACAGCATTCTCAGACAGATTAAAATTGAATTAGTACGAAATCATGACAACTACAAATAAAGATCTGTTGCTATGTTATGATATGATGTTTTGATTTAAAAAAAATGTATCAAAATGAAAATAAAAATGAAATACAGATGATAGATGAGGCTTTCAAAATGTCTACGTGATGTACGTCAATATTTAACAAAAATATAACTAGCCTATAATAACTATGATAACAGTTACAACAAAAAAATAACTAAACAATAACAGTATAAAAGTAGTCTCTATACAATGAAAATATCAACATACATCAGCTCATTATCTTATTACAACTTTTTTGAAAGAATAGTTAAATTTATTTATTTTTGACTTATTTAATTAGAAAGAAGAATATCCAAGAAAGGGGAATTCATTAAATCAGTTTGCTCGTTTAAAACAAGGTAGCTATTGTCGTGTGTGTGCTTTTTGACTTCCAAAGCTTCAAAAAAGTCTAGCTTACGCTTGTCATTATACAAATGTTGTGGTTGTCTGCGGTTATTTACTGTAGGTCTATGTTCGGTATCAATAATATGTTTTGCAAATGTAGATTTGTCAACATGGTTATTTCTAAATGCAGAAATATGTTCTTTGTATCGGGTGTTAAAATTTCTAGAAGTTTGACCTATGTAGATTGCATTACAATGTGTACAAGCTAATTTATAAATTCCAGCTGTTGTCAGGAAACAAGATTTGTCTTTCACGTTAAATAGTAAATCACGTGTCGTGTTGTAAGATTTAAAAGCTACCTTTGTATTTGTACAGGTATTTAAAATGTTTTCTGAAATGGTTCCAAAATAAGTTATCGAAACGTATCTGTTGTCTTCTTTGTCTCTAATATTTGGATAAATTAAATTAATCGCTAATTTGTATTCTTTTCTCTTGATCATTTTATCTATTATTTTAACAGAGTAGCCATTATTAAATGCTGTTTGCTTAATTATTCAAATTTCTTTTTCAAAATTGTTTTGCGACATAGGTATTGAAAATGCACGCTGTATCATAGAATGGTAGGCTCACAGCTTTTATGAAAAAGGGTGACATGAATCGTATGGTATGGTTGTGTCAGTGTAAGTTAGTTTCCTATATATTGAAAAGTCAAATGAATTATTTTATAACTTTCTACGTCCTTCACCAACGAAAACCAACAGTGAAGCCCGAGAAGTAGTCTCCAAGTCTGTATGTAGTATGGACAAGTTTCACCAAGTAAGGGCAACAACAATCAATGAATTTAATACATGTTTATTATGCTCTTTAAGGTAACAGTGTTTTTCTTCTGTAGTATTGCAAAATATGGTTTATTCAGGTTCTTGCAAACTATATTAATCTGATTCTGCTATGATAGACTGGCATCTAAATGTACACCTAAATACTTTACAGTGCATACCAGAGTAATGCCGATATTATTCAAGGACTTCCTGTTTATGAACTCTACATATGCAGTTTTTCCAGTATTCACGGTAAGTCTGTTTCTATCACACCAAGCCCGAAACTGGTCTATCACAGCATCATGAAGAAGCCGCTCTCTAGTATCAGCGCAGACAGTAACACAAGTGTCATCAGCAAACACAGTCACCAGCCCCCCTCTAGCCCATGCAATGGCATATCATTGATAAATAGTATGAATAGCAGTGGGCCCAGCACTGAACCTTGTGGAACACCTAAGCCTATGTCATACTCATTAGAGATATTATTCTTAAAGTTTACTTTCAGTGACCTGCCACTCATAAATGACCTCTAATCCGCTCCAAGAATGTTTCATGAATTCCCAAAACAAACAATTTCTCAGGCAATATGTTGGCATCCACAGTATCAAAAGCCTTGGTGAGATCAAAGAACACAGTGACCACAAAGTTTCCCCGATCGAGGTTTTCATACACGCAATTCACCATTCTAAAACAAGCAGTTTCTGCAGATCTTTTCTCCTGAAAACCATGCTGACAAGTTGTCAAGAGGTTATTTTCCTTGGCAAAAATCATTGTTCTGCTGTGTGCCACCTTTTCAAAAAATTTCGAGAGGACACTCAGCAGGTGGATTTGACGATAATTATTTAGATCACTTTCATCTCCCTGCTTAAGTAGACCAATAACACTAGATACCTTTAGATGTCCTGGAAAGCAACCACTCTTAAATGACAAATTAACTATATGAAGCAAGGGTGACAGTAGATGCACAATCAACCAAAGGTTGCAGTGTTATCGGGGCGGCAGGGCCGCGGATGAGCCCTGAGGAAAAAAAAGGGTGACAGTAAACAACCAGTTAGTTGCTTCACCAGAGAGGACTGGATACCATCCATACCGGCTGTATAGTAGTTCTTACACTTTTTTGGTCTGAAAATATTATAACAGGATACGATTGCACCTGCGAAATTTAAGTATACTAATAATAAATTTATAAAAGGTTTGCATGTGTGTGGATGGATCGGTGTGTTTTTTGTCTGTATAGGTGTGTGTTTTATATTAAGAGTGAGTATTGGATGTGAGGAGTGTGTACGCTGACGATGTGCGAGTGAGATGTCTGTTGACCGACTTTTGTGTCTACGCCGTAAGTTGCTCGAAGGATTGATAGCTGATTTAAGTCTAAGTTTGTTTATACCACAATTTTCTTGAATTATTTTTAAAAAATTCATTTGTTGCATTTTTTGTTTATTACTTTTCGTTACTAGGTTGAGTGGAAGAGCGGCTTGTCCGAACTCTACCTATTGTTCTCATAAAACTTATTATTATTATAATTGTTTTTTTTAACAACACACCACGAGGGCTCACAGCCTAAATACTATCATACTGTGGGTGTCGACAAGGAGTAAAGAGGCAACTTGTTTATTCTGGACTTCAAGGTTTGGAAGTTCGCAGGAGAAGGAAAAACATGTGCCGGCAAGTAATTCCACAACTTGGAGGTCCTCAGGACAAAAGAGCCGGCATAACAAGATCTTCTGTCAGGTGACCTGGACAGTTAAAGAGTTCATTCACTCTGTTCCCCTAGGAGATCTCTTGGGGACAGCAGGTGGAGGAACTATGGAAGATACCGTCAGTGGGCAAGGGATGGCAGCCTTTGGGTGAGGGTAGGGTCACCGATGAGACGTATGGAGTCCAGGATAGCGAGTCTAGAAGTGACCGCGGCACCCCAGATGTGGGAGCAGTAGTCGAGGTTTGGCCTTATTTGTGAAGTATATAAGATATAGAGATTAGCTGGTGAAAAGTATTAGCGAGCCCGGAAGAGGAAACCTAATTTTTTAGCAGCCGCTTCTGCAAATGATGTGACATGTTGGTGCCAATTGAGACTTCGATCCACAGAAATGCCAACAATTGAAAAGGACTCATTACTTTGAATAACTTGGTTGTTCATTGTGATGGGTCTAGGGCTGGTGTATCTCTTATGAGATAGAAGGCAAGACTGAGATTTGGTGAAGTTGAATTGTACAAGATTTCTATTTCCCCATTCTAATATTTTTTCGAGATCCACAGAGACAGAACCCTCTATGAGTCTGTAACCCTCATCTAATTGGGCTAAAGAGACAGGCTTAGAATGTTGTATATTTGAGTGCAGGGTGCTGTCATCTGCATAACTGTGAGCTGGGTTGGATGTGCTAGAGAGGATGTCATTGATGTGAAGAAGAAACAAAGTAGGGACTAAAGCTGAACCTTGAGGGACTCCTGCATTAATTGGATACAGTTTAGAGGAATTGTCATCCACAACAACAGAAATGCTCCGGTTAGAGAGGAAATTTGCTGTCCAGGTACAGAGTTTTGGTGGTAGGCCATAGGCCGGAAGTTTATTAAGCAGCGCTGCGTGTCAGACCTGGTCGAATGCTCTGGATATGTCTAGAGCAACAAT
This sequence comes from Tillus elongatus, assembly GCA_964006375.1. Classification (NCBI taxonomy): domain Eukaryota; kingdom Metazoa; phylum Arthropoda; class Insecta; order Coleoptera; family Cleridae; genus Tillus; species Tillus elongatus. The sequence goes on along the minus strand of OZ023263.1, from coordinate 241,445,844 downwards.
CTGGGATTCATAGTTCCATAGACTTGTTCCAACAATGGGTGGCAAAGGAAAGGAGGTTGGCAGTTGATTTACGCTGACACAATCCATACTGTGTCTTGGACTAGACTGTGTTTTTCAAGAAATTTTAGTAATTTGGTGTTTATATACTTTTCTCTCTTATAAAATGTCTGAAACAGACGAGTCAGGACAGGAGCAAGTTCTGGTGTGTATCTTTTGAGAACAATTGCTGGGATCTCGTCAGGGCCAGAGGCTTTCCTGGTATTAAGAGAAGAGAGTATCTTTCTTACCTTTTTAGTTTTGAAAATGATATCAGTCATTTTATGCAGACATTGGGGACTGTTGGTGGTTAAACATTTGGAGGTGGGCTGAGAGTAGAATTGCCGGCGAACAACGAGGCAAAAAGTTCAGCCTTGTCCAGGGCGGTAGAAACGTGCTCTTGCAGAAATTATTCCCAATAGATTTAGTAAGAGTCTAGAAGGGTTTGCTACCATTGGAGCTTGAAAGGACTTTGTTTTAGATGTGGTTATTAAACGAGTTTTTTGCCTTGGAAAGAATGCGGACATAGCAGTGTCTTGCATCGTTAAATGCTTGACGGTTTTCTTGACTAGGATTGTGTAGAAGCGTTTTGTGAGCTTTGACCTTTTATATTGTTATCATAACTATATATATATATATATATATATATATATATATATATATATATATATATATATATATATATATATATATATCTATGTATGTATGTATGTATGTATGTATGTATGTATGAAAAGAATTGGGAAAATGAAGGCATAACAATAATAATAATGCTGGTATAGAGCCACATTCTAGATCATTGTAAACAACAGCTATAAAAGTCTTTACGGTACCAGGCATAAGGATATCAACTGAGATTCTATTGCACTCTCTCATTCTTGCATGCAAAGGTGATCTTTATTCTAAGAATAGTTAGGCGGAATGTATGATAGAATTGTAAAAGAGGAGCAGCGGGCGGAACATAAAAAGTTTACTGTTGTAACAGGTTAGGTGAATCAATGTAGCAGTGAATTAATTTCAAAAGAAATGTTATTTTTGAAAGAGATCTTCTGTCAGCTAGGAACTCATACTGAAATCTGTCAGTTAAGTGTCTCGAGGATATCCTTGTTCAGGGTAGTTTTCTTTCCCATGAGAGCTTGCATATTTAAGGAATCTACGTTGGACCCATTCCAGCATCAACTTGAAGCATATATTCTAATTTAGGTAGCGCAAATGCATTGTAGCGTGCACATATTGTATCAGTATGTCTAAAGCATCTGGAGCCCAGCATTCAAAAGCCAAGGCTTCTCATTGCTGAAGAAAAAACACTTGCAATGCGATGGTGGAAGCACAGATTACTATCAAAGGAAACCCTTAAGTCAATAATTTCAGAGTCATTTTCAAAAAGACTGATTACCAATATTTTAGCAATGAGAAATAGGAAATTTATTTAAAAAGGTCATTACCCTGAATTTCTTGGCGCTAACCTCGTGTCCATTGGTGAGGCAACACTCTGTGTGATATTATCTAGGCCTTTTTGTAACAAATCACAGTCAAGGTTTGATTGAAGTGACAAGAAGATTTTTATATCATCTTCATATAAAAGGTGTGGTATGCCGATAGCAGTGCTGAGATCATTGATGAATAGGTTGCAAAAAAGTGGCCCTAAAACTGAACCTTGAGGAACCCCAGATGAAAAAGGGTAATGGTATGAAGACTGTCGAGTATACCAGACACGATTAAACCGATTTGTTAGGTAAGATGAAAAAAATTAACAATTTTATAATAAGAACCAAAGCCTGAAAGTTTTACCATTAATAATCTATGTGATACACAAAGCATATTTCATGACACTACCTAATTTGCATCCATATAATTTAATAGAGTATGTGTAATAAGTTCTGTACAGATAGCTTTTAATTGTATTTGTTTTGATCTGCTGGCATAGAAACATTGAAGAGAATTTAAATTAAAGAGCAATGTTATCACAATCAATGCTCATAATACAGTTTTTAATTGATGTTCTACAGGTAGTCAGAATCGTCGTGGTCGTCAACCTGCCAATCCTTCCGCTACACAAGTTCCGCAACCACCTGTTTCTTCCCAGGTACCACCCACCCTTCCACCTAACCTCCCATCCCAGCAGATACCTCCATTGGAGGACCCACCGATGCCCGTTTTGGTGGCAGAGAAAGCTCTGGAGGCAGCTCCGCCTCTGCCAGCTGTAGACCCGACCGGAAAGGAGAAAGCAACACCCAATCCTTATTGTGATTTTTGTTTGGGAGACTCGCGAGAGAACAAGAAGACGGGCGGCTCTGAAGAACTGGTGTCGTGCTCTGACTGCGGAAGATCAGGTAAGAATGGTCAAATTAATGAACTTGAAATTAAAAAATCCAGGAAAAAGAAAGCTTAGACGAAGTGTTGTTTGTAGAATTGTGAGGGCAAATATTGGAATGTGCCGAGTTAGTCGCACCATTGCTTCAACAGTGTTTCTATCTCTCTCTCTATCTCTCATGTTTGTGGTAGTAGTAAGAAGGCTCCGGATTATGTTTTTGATTTAAATCGATTCCTTTGTGGAAGATATTGTTAAATGAACTGTATTTGGACGAGTTATCTCGTTGATTATGTAAGGCATATTTTTACAGGTACAGGTTATTTGTAGCAACTTTATACATTGCCGAATAAAAATGTAACAATTTACTTATAACGTATTATCTAAGGTGTCCATATATATGTGAAGAATCAGTTAATCATGTCTTTTTTTTTTCAATACAGCAGTAGAACATTTTTTGTTTTCTAATATTTTTCAAGCGTTACTTTTGGTATTAATTTCTTACCAAGATATATATTTTTTTAAATATGGGGTTTACGATTGATGAATGGAAGTAACAAATGGGTTAAGTTCCATAAAGTGAAAACTGAGGTATACGCAAAAAACTTTATTTAATCAAAAAAAAAAAAATCACTCATATGCAAAAAAAACGCAACATGTTAATATTTGGTAAGATTTGAGGTCTCATAACTTTTTTATTTTTAGTCAAATTTTCATAAATTTTTAGCAAACTAGCTGAAATGACTAACTTCAACTTGCGTATCCAGTCTTTTGTTAACTGCTGGCGCACTAGTCATTATTCAGGCTTAACTAAAAGTTCGTTGTATAACCCTAATTTTAAAACACCCTGTGGAATAATTTCCTAGCCAAATTTTTTCAAAATACCAATTTTTGTTAAGAACCTTATCTACATTTTGTTTTTTGGTTCATGTCTTTAGGTGTACTGGTTTATTTTTAAGAGCGAAATGAACTTGTCACCAACAATTTACTTTGAGAAATGTTATTTTTTGGCGAGGCGGCTATGCTCGTTGTTGCTCTAATGTCAATTTGGCAGCTTAGTTTATTAGTCTACCAATGAACAACAATATATTGTTTAGTTTTAATAAATATTTCTGCAACAGAAAGCTGCAGTAAGAATAATCTGTTCTGTAGACAGCCGTACAAGTTGTAGAACCTTATTCACGAAGACAGGCATACTTACCATCTTTTCAGCATATATTTTGGAAAGTGTCTTATATACTTACCAACATCAAGAGGACTACAACCAAAACGGTGATTACCACGAATATGGTACCCGAGGCAGACAGAACATATCCATTCCTTATCATAGAATAAAAAGAGCTGAAACCGGGGTGAATTGCTGGGGTGTCAAGTTCTTCAATAAAATCCCCCAGAATATAAGATCAAAACATAAGCGAGAATTTAGGAGAAATGTGAAAAACACTCTTATGAAGTATGCATTTTATTCTTTAAGTGAATACCTCAATATGGACATTGAGTGGATAGAGTAGAGACACTAGAGACAACATAAGATGCCATTTTTTATGTGTGTGTAAATTTGTTTCTTTTGTCTTTTGTATTTTTGTTTGTTTTTGATGTTTATTTCACAATTTTAGTTCTATAATCTTATATTTGGTATTTGTTTGACAAGGCTGTGTAATTTTTGCCAGAATAAATATTATTATTATTATTATTAAGCAATTATTACAACTTACATAAAAATAAATAAAAACAGGAAAATGTATTTATGCAAACAATTTAACTTCAAAATCAAACTTCAAATCAAAACAATTCAACTGTAACTTAACTAACCGAAAGAAACGTACATTTTACAACAAATTTAGCTTAATACTTTGTATTACCACCTCTAGCCCTTATAACTGCCTGCATACGTCGGTTCATACTGTCAATGAGGTTACGAATAGTATGTTGAGGAATATTTTGCCATTCCTCCGGAAGGGCTAAACGAAGCTCATTTACCGTAGCCGGGGCTACTTCGCGATCCCTGATCCTCCTACCAAGCATGTCCCACTCATGCTCTATGGGGTTAAGATCAGGCGAACATGCTGGCCAGTTCATTTTGTTAATGCCAACTTCCGCGAGGTATTGTGTAACACACATTGCTGAATGTGGTCGCGCATTATCCTGCATTAGGATAAAGCCATATCCGATAAATCCACTAAAAGGTACAACGTAATTGCTTAATACCTCCGCAATATATCGGTGGGCCGTCAAGGATCCATCGATGACCACCAACTCAGTGCTGGCCTCCCGGGTTATTCCTGCCCACACCATTACTGAACCTCCTCCATAGCTTAGACGGGGACTGAAGTGCACTGCGCAAATCTTTCTCCGGCCCTTCTCCATACTCTTTTCCGTCCATCTGGAGAATGTAAGCAGAATCTGGATTCGTCAGTGAGAAGAACATTGTTTCATTGCCCTAAGTTCCAATGTAAATGTTCAGTGGCAAATTGCAATCTAACTATTCGGTAATGAGGAAGCAATATGGGTCCAGTTGCTGGTCTGCAAGCTTTCAAACCAAACTCCTTCAATCTTCGGCGAACTGTCCACACACTAACATTAGTACCTCGGACCTCTTGAAGTTAATTTCTTGTCTGCACTGATGTTAAATGACGATCCCGCAGAGTGTTAACGTGAAGAAATCTGTCATCTACAGCAGTAGTTTTTCGTTTTCTGCCACCATCTGCTCTACGTTTATTTCTGCCAGTTTGTCTAAAACGTTCGACTACTCTTTTGCTGGTAGAGCGATGAACATGAAGGATTCTTGCAACATATTCATAATTACGTCCATCTTCAACAAGAGCAACAGCTTTTGCGCAATTTTCCGCACTTAAAACCATGGTGGGAGTATAATACGTCTTGCGTAACAAAAATCACTGTCAAACTGACATAAGAGCAACGAGCATAGCCGCCTCGCCAAAAAAATAACATTTCTCAAAGTAAATTGTTGATGACAAGTTCATTTCGCTCTTAAAAATAAACCAGTACACCTAAAGACATGAACCAAAAAACAAAATGTAGGTAAGGAATAGTCCTTAACAAAAATTGGTATTTTGAAAAAATTTGGCTAGGAAATTATTCCACAGGGTGTTTTAAAATTAGGGTTATACAACGAACTTTTAGTTAAGCCTGAATAATGACTAGTACGCCAGCAGTTAACAAAAGACTGGAAACGCAAGTTGAAGTTAGTCATTTCAAGTAAAGTTTGCTAAAAATTTATGAAAATTGGACTAAAAATAAAAAAGTTATGAGACCTCAAATCTTACCAAATATTAGCGTGTTGCGTTTTTTTTTTTGCATGTGAGTATAGATACAGGCGTGTCTAATGTATGGAATAAGTCATGTAAATGTGAAATAATTTTTTTGTGGGGACAACAGCTCGAACTCTTCAATTTTATTTGATAAAAATACACACTTTTGCATTGATTGATCAATTGAAAACTGATTTTCCACCCTTTTTTTTACTTTGATGTTGGTCTATTTCCGCGACTATAGCCAATCACCGACGGCAGGAAGCAGTTTCAGCTCACTATCCTAGGAATTTTGCCGAACCCTTGTCTTTCTGTAACGAGGGTAGGGGTCTTTAATGTGCCCAACATCCCATAGACACGGGACCGATGCACAGTGGTCGATTTTGATGATTTATTTATTTATTTAATTAAAAAAACCCAAACAGGCAGGAGCCCAGTTACATGGATTTATATAAGAACTACTAAACTTAGAGAAATTAAAAACTATACATTAAAACTAAAAAATAACTAAGATGTGGTGTCTCCACGAAGCAGGGATACCCTAGAGGCTGCGAAAAAGGACCCAACATTAGCATGACTAAATATGTCAGTACCGGAAGAATTATATTCTGCACAAATAGAATACAAGGGTGATTTCAAAAGCAGATTACTTCTGGAAATCGGAAGTGAAAAAGTATGAGTAGAACATGTCTGACAGCCGTGGAGAGGAGAGCGAAAAGGCAGCTGGGAGAGAAGTTCAGGTGCATCATTAATTCCGTGAATAAGCTTAAATAAAAAACAAACAAAAGAGTTCTCCTGTCAGAAAGCGACACCAAATCTAGTGAGTAACAAATTGTAAGATATGCCTCTTTGATGATAAACTTTATCAGCAAAATAAGACAAATACTTCAGAAACCTACGCTGGACAGATTCTAGCGTAATATGGCAGGAGTAGAAGGCCATCCAGCACAAGCTGGCATATTCAACATGAGAACGGACAAAAGCATTATATAGACAGATAAAAGTTTCAGTAAATGAAAAATTCCCAGCGCTTCTAACAACAAATCCTAGGCTTTTCATAGAAGTTCTAAGGATACTGTTAGATCTAAATTAAACTTCAAGAGTGGATCCACGATCAAACCCAAGCCAGTAGTATTAGACACGGCTAAGATTTTCACCATTCACCTTATATAAGTGAAAACCTGCAAGTGATGTTTATTGGAAAAAGACAAAACACTACATTTAGAAAGATTTAGAGGTTATTTTATTTATGTCACACCATTCCGAAATCCTATCAAAGTTGTGCTACATGGCCTGACAGTTGACAAGAGAGTTGATATTTAGAAAAATTTTTAGGTCATCAGCATACAATAAATGAGGAATAGAAAACACAGAATCCAAATCATTAATAAAAGCACTGAAGAGAAAGGGACCAAGTACAGATCCTTGTGGGACACCAGAAGAAGCATGACACAGGTCAGAAGAACAACCAGCATACCAGACATAATGATACCTATTGAAGAGGTAGGATCTAAACAAGGATATAAGACCATTGGAAAGTCCAAAAGACTGAAGCGTAAGTAACGGCAGCTCATGATCAACTGAGTCGAATGCCTTCGAGAAGTCTAAGTAAACTGCATCAACCTGCCAATTTAGGGGGACATCAAAAATCTATTACAGAAATAGCAGAATGACACTATTTTGACACGTACATAAAATATGCTTATTTTAGAATAACATGAATTGACTTTGTTTGTTTTTAATCTTTTCATTTCTTCAGGTATTTCATTGTATAGTTTTACACCATTAAATAGTATCCTTTTTTGTCCTGTGTTTGTTCTTGCAGCCTCTGTTCTTATGTCTAAACGTCTCCTTGTACCATAACTATGTACTTCGTTGCTGTGTCTCATTTGCAGTTCTGGTTCATTTATTTCTCCCTGTCTTAGTTTGTGGATGATTTTCATTGTTTCATAATTTGTTAGTTCTACAATGTCTAATTGTTTAGTTTTTCTGAAAACTTCATTGGTTGGGGTCCAATAACTCAGATCATATATTAATTTTAGGATTTTATTTTGTATCCTTTGTATACTAGATATATCTGTTTTATTGCCAGTTCCCCAGAAAGGAATCATGTACATCAATTTACTCTTTATATATGCCTCGTACAACATTATCTTCTGTGATTTTGGGAGACAGTTTTTGATTTTATAAGCCATTGCTATATATGATGATGTCTCCAATTTTAGTTCATTTATGTGTTTAGTCCTTTTAAGTTTTTATCAATGTTTAGGCCTAGATATTTTACACTGTCTACTTCTTTTATGATTCTTTCTTTAATTGTAACATTCATTTGGTGTCGTTTAGTGGTTTTCTGTATGTGGATTAAGTAGCACTTCTTTTCATTTATAGTTAAGACGATTTGTGTTTGTCCATCTCATTAGTAGTTCTAGATCTTCATTTATCTCAGCTTTGGTTTTCTTGTCATCCACATTTTCATAGAAAATTGCCAAGTCATCTGCATACATCATTTGTTTCCCATTCAATTTGTATAGGCTCAGTTCGTTTATGTATAGTATATACAGGTATGGCCCTAGAATGGACCCTTAAGGAACGCCACAGGTCATGTGAGTTCGTTCACTTTTCACATCTCCTATTTGTGTGTAGTGCTTTCTATTTTGTAGATAACTTTTTAGCAGCTTCAACACGTTCCCTGTTATTTCCATATTTTCAAGTTGAGCATTCATTATTTCGATGTCTATAGTGTCAAAGGCTTTACGGCAATCCCGGATCAGACCTGTTATGCATTCCCCTGTGTCCAAAACACTCTGCAGATAGTTCATTAAGTTTAAAATTGCAGTTGTTGTAGATTTGTGTTTTTGGAAACCGTGTTGACAGTTTGTTATGAGTCCAATACTTTCTATGTAGTCTGTTAGTCTTGTATGTATAACTTTCTCAAAAATCTTGCTACATACTGTGAGGTTAGATATGAACCTGTAGTTATTTGGCATAAGTTTACTTCCTTCTTTAAAAATTGGTGTGTTTCTAGCTATTTTGAGTTCTTCAGGGAAGTGTCCATCTTAGATGTGCTGCTTATAAACTAAGTATATTTAAAAAGAAATAAACTACAAAGATTACAATTTTTCTAGCTATAAATATTTTTGAAACTTATCAACTTCAGAGTCATAATCATCTTCAGAGTCCTCATGAGATTCTTTATTTTGAGTTGTTGATGATACAAATAGCGTCTGGGCAATATCTAGTAGATTCTGGACTTCTGGAAATAAGGTACATAATTTCTTTTTAGGTAGTGGTCTCAATGATGAAATTACCATATTTGAAGAGACCAGCAGAATGTGAATGAGGTCTTCGACAATTTCTGCTAATTTTTCTTGCACTATTAAGACGAAAATAACGACATTCTTTATGACGTGCCTCCAAGGCTTCCTCGCTCAGTTGTCCAACAGTTAGCAAAAGAGTATCTATAACATCAGCACCGTGGATCAATATTTTGTGTACACTGGCGGGCATGTTATACCAGTTATATAACTGAACAAATAGTTCGTCTGTCTGATGCACATAATCTTTACATTTTTCATACTGCAATCTGTGTCAATCATAATTTTAACTACCTAATCTTTGCATTTGTGTCGTTTTTGCAAAATCTTATTTGAGAATTTTAAGAGAATTCTTTTTTTTTCGCTAACTCTATTTCATTAAATTTGGACTTATGCAGCTTTTAAACAACATGCCTCAACTCTAACACAAAAAAAAACTGACTTCTAAAAATATTTTTTTCATGGAAATGCAGAGCAGGCAACTTGCTTTAACAAGAATATGGGTACTAGAAGCAATGGTGAAAATAAGTTTTGATTAGAAGCAAAACAACGGCTCTATAATTTCAACCCTACAGCTTTAGTGAAAAATTATTCTCATTAATAATTTATTCATACTTCACATGACTTGGGCATCTTTGATGTGTTATAAAAAAAATTTAGAAAAATTTTTACTTAAAATTTTATCATTTAGTTATTTATATTTGGTCATCCAAATTTTAGTGGTTTCTTTGGTTAAAAAAATTAAAATCTAGGACATACTTTATTTTTTAAATCTTTAAATAAAATAACTAGTCATTAGATCTTGTCACTGTTTTTTCTCTACAACTTATGGTTCCTTTTATATATTAAAAAAAAAACACTGGTTATTTTATGAAAGGTGACAGAATTCAGCACAGAATAACCTTCGGTTATCATATTGTCATTTATTACAGTGATACATTTTATAGTTAATATTATTTATCTCCATCGATTATTAGACAGTAGTGTCTATGTTGACATAATATTAAGGCACAGAATAATCAAGTACAAAGCTTTCATAATATTTGTAAATTAGAGCAGAGCTCTGAATTCTAAATATAAGATAGTTTTCGTCAAGTAGTTACTACCTTTTTATATGTACAGGGTCGTTCCTCATGTTTGGCACTCATCTTGGTACTTTAAAACTTTCTAAGGAATAATAATAATAGTATACAGAGTTGCCTATTAAGTCTGCAACAGATGAGAGTATTTTTATTAATTACACAACTCAAATATAGATACCGCTAAAAGTTAGTAGGAGCACTTACCTAGAATGACTTCAAGTAAATTTGAAAAATCTACTAATGATTCATAATTTTTAGAGTGGGGTTTTCCTTACTCTTCTGCATGCATACCACCATCCTCAACTTATAAACGACAAGAAATTTCTTGAGAATTCTTCTTCTTAAGACGCCGTCTCCCTACGAAGGTTGGCGATCCAACTGGCTATAATGGTGCGTGATACCGCACCTCTGAACATCTCCACAGATGTCCGTCCGAACCATCGACGCAGATCTTTCAGCCATGAGTTCTGCCGTCTGCCCACAGATCGTTTGCCCTCGATCTTTCCTTCTATGAGGAGTCGGAGGAGCTCGTACCGCTCCCCCCTCATAATGTGCCCGATGTATTGAAGCTTTCGTTCTTTGATGGTTGTCAGCAGTTCTTTGCCTTTACATATTCTCCTTAGCACTTCCTCGTTGGTTATCCTGTCTACCCTGGATATACGCAGTATACGGCGATACAAGTACATCTCAAAGGCGTCAATGCGGCTCTCCATTGATTGGCAGAATGTCCAGCTCTCGGAGCCATAGAGTAGCACTGGGAAGATATAACAGCGCAATATACGTATGCGAAGCTGTAGGTTTAGGTCTCTACTGGTGAAGAGTTTCTTCATGGAGATGAATGTCCTTCTGGCCTGTTCTATCCTTGATCTGATTTCCATTTTAGGGTCACTGTTCTCGTTGACGAGGGCTCCAAGGTATTTAACGGACGGCACCTGTTCCACAACCTGGTTGTTAATTTGAAGGATCGCCCGTCTTGATGCCCTGGAGAACACAACCACCTTGGTCTTGGCAACGTTTATGTGTAAACCATACTGTGTGCTATGCTCAACGATGAGGTCCATCATATTCTGGAGATGTGGTAGGTTGTCGGCGACCACGACCGTATCGTCGGCGAATCGTATATTATTAATAAGGGTGCCGTTGATTTTAACGCCCTCTTTCACATTCTCCAGTGCCTCCCGGAACACCACCTCCGAGTATATGTTGAAGAGTAGAGGGGACAGGACACACTCTTGTCTTAACACCCCTTCTGATTTTTGTTTCTTCGGATGTTATGCCCTCTATCCTAATCTCTGCAGTCTGATGCCAGTACAGCTGCGTAATGATGTTCAAATCTCCCGCATCGACTCTGGTGTATTTTAGGATCTCAATGAGCTTCTGGTGCGAGACACAGTCAAAAGCTTTTGGGTAGTCAATAAAGCAGGCGTATATATCAACATTCATGTCTGTGCATCGCTGTGTGAGAACGTTGAGAGAGAAGAGAACCTCGTGCGTGCCCATTCCGTTCTTAAATCCAAACTGCGTCTCCCCAGTCTGTCCCTCACATCTGGCGTATATGCGAGTGTGAACAATGCGAAGAAACACCTTGAGGACGTGAGACATCAGGCTTATCATTCGGTGGTCGTCGCATTGAGAAGCGTTCGGTTTCTTTGGCAGAGCGATGAACGTCAACCTCAGCCAGTCCGTTGGTATTTTCCCAGTTTCATATATTGAGTTGAACAACGATGTAAGAAGTTTTAGGCCTCCATCATCTGCACTGACGAGCAATTTCAAGGTTTCCGCGTGAATATTGTCTGGTCCTACAGCCTTGTCATTTTTCTGAAGTTTTATAGCACGTCTCACTTCCTCTGCTGTGATAGCAGGGCTGGGTTCGTTGATATCATATAGTCCCTAGGTGGTTGGTGGGCTCGTGTGTCATTGAAGAGGCCCTCAACATACCCCTTCCATCTTTTAAGCTCTTCCTCAACGTTTCTTAAGATCTTGTTGTTAGTGTCCTTCAAAATACCGTGGATCTGCCTGCGTTGTGTGTTTGTGAATTCCTTGATCTTTTTGTGGAGATTAAACGAGTCGTGATTTTTTTCTAGTGTCTCCATTTCACTGCATTTTTCAGCTAGCCATCCTTCCCTTGCTTTTCTGCATTCCGATCTCACCGCCCCGTTCAGCTCCTTGTATCAGTTATTGTCTGTGTCCTTGTATTTCCTTCTCTCGTTCATAATTTGGAGAATTTCATCTGTCATCCACTGTTGCTTTTTAAAGGCTTGTGCATATCCAATGTCATCCTCCTGGTTTTCCAAAAGTGCCTTCTTCAAAACAGTCCACCGAGGCTCTACGTCGTCGTCATTGCAAGAGTTAGTTGTTTGTAGACGCGCCTCGAGACTCTCGGCTGCTCTGGCTCGTATCTTGGGATCAAGAAGATTCTTAAGAATAACCCCCAAAAAAATTATGGAACCTAACGCGAATAGGGGTTATGTGTGGGGTAAACAGGAGGTTAGCTACAAAATAGGACAACTTATAAATTTGAAAAATCTACTATTGATTCAGAATTTTGGAGTGGGGTGCTTCTTCCTGGGGGGTTTCCTTGACCTTCTGCATGCACACCACCACCCTCAACTCATAAACGACAAGAAAAATTTCTTGAGAATAACCCCCAAAAAAATTACGGGACCTGTAGCAAATAGGGGTTATGTGTGGGGTAAACAGGAGGTATAGCTACAAAATAGGGCAACTGGACATTTGGTTGTTATGCCTTCTTAGAAATCTTGGACGAGCAGGGTTCCCACTCGTCTGGAAAACCGGGAAAAGTCAGGGAATTTTTTTTGATGATGTAACGGGCTGTTGTTACTAAAATTTAAGTGGTTATTTATTCAGGTGCGTTTTTAAACACGGCAACGTTCGAGCGGCAGAACGTGCATCTGAAACTACCCCTTGTTTCCTTGAAAACTAATATTTAAGTTTTACGACCTTCAAGGGAGGTCTTGTCTAAATTTATTTGGAACACTAAAAAACCGAGCATCTGGGATCAAATTCCCAAAATTTTACCATATATTCAGTCTTAGCGTATACCCAGTGACCCAAGCACATCAAAGTCATTTTATAAGAAACTGTTAAAAATGAACTCTAGTTTATGGCTTCCTAAGCTAAAAATGAAACCCAGCATCTAATTTTTAAATTACTTTAATACAAAAAATAAAATTTATACAGATAACATTTTAACAACACAATAAATTTTAAATACATTCTTTAATTTCAAGGTTTCTGTATGATTAAAAAATTCTTAATCCCAATAATATAAATCCTAAAGGTTATTTAAACCGAAGGGTGTAGGAGGTTTTTCCAAACCTTAGAATGGATTAAATTTGAAAGTTGATACCGGTGAAAACTACATTTGTTCTCGTCCGCGGTATAATTTTTCTAAGCCCAATAATAATTAACTCCCTCTTAGCTTAATTACAGCTCTCAAACTTATCCAACCCCTTATAGCTCCCAGCTAAACTCTCATGGCTCAGAGCCCTATCTCTTCCTCGTATTATACAATTTCACAAATATTCCCCCATCCACTAAACTCCTATCATAAAACAACACCTAAATTTTAATCCAATTTCATTCACTCGGATTATAAGTCCAGCGCCCTTGGGCTCAATCATCTATACTAATTTAGCTTACAGCCCATATGGTTCAAAATATCTTCTATACAATCTTAGTTTTAAAATTACTTCGGTGCTCGAGACAGCTGGCCCATTCTTAATAAAAAGGGGCCATTTAAAAAAATATTAAAATGAAACGGATTCACCCAGTGAACTTTTCGAATATATAGTTTTGGCGCGCAATTTACTTTCCATTGCTTTTTCACCATAATATATAATATTCTGTGTGCATTTAGAACCTCGGTGGTTGAGGGGTAAGAATGTGTGCCTTTGGACCTAAGGGTACTGAGTTCGTTCCCAGGGTACTATAGCTGAAACTACTGCCTAAGCATCAGAAAGAGGGTCTATTTGAAATGGATTTTCTGAAAACATTTTAGTAAAATGAAGGACAATGATTGTTGAAGCTGAATGTTACGGCTTTGTAAAACACACTTCTTACATCATATCGTCTACATAATCCGTATTTGTTCCAAATTCGTTGTCTGAAAATTGCAAATTTTGATGTTTCAAATCGCGACTTTGACGTTTGAAAAAGAAAAATTATCAAATTTTCAAAATATTTTTTCTGCTACTTCTTGACGTTTTTGCGTCAAGAAAACTTAACCGTTGTATGTAATATCCAATTGATTTTGTTAATCACACAAAATATTTTGCTCTTGTGCTTTCCTCTGATCACCAGTGGCACCCAATTTTTTTTTCTTAAAATGCCTATTACCTTTTTTCCTTTCAACTTAGAGATCTGATTTTGGCGTGTAGGGTAAGGTAAGTTGGACAGTAGAAACGTATATGCCAAATTTGGTTGTCATAGCTCTGTTATTTTTGGAGATACAAAAATTTTCCGAAGGAAAACCCAAACTTTTCCCTGAAAACCTGGTCCGATTTTTTTGGCTAACCAAGCCACTTACAAAAGGAAGGTACGTACCACATTTGATTAAAATCGGCCCATTATTTTTTGAGTTATCGGTGTGATATATATATATATACACCGGTAACTAAAAAAATAATAAGACGATTTTGATTAAATTTGGCGAATACCTTCCTTTTGCAAATGGCTTGGATAAGTTCGTTAGCCAGGAAAATCCGCTCAGGTTTTCCCGAAATTTTTTTTGTTTTCTTTCGAAAAAATGTATATCTCCGGAATTAACAAAGTAAGGGCAACCAAATTTGGTACACAGGTTTATGTCCTTATAGGTAAGTTACCTACCAAAATTTAGCTCCATAGGTCAAGTAAATTTTTTTAAAGAAAATTCACTAAAACTTGAAGCTGGAAAAAGCCAGACTCTTAAAATCTTGTTTGTCTGCTTGACATCAAATGGGGGAATCGGTTTAGAAGACATATTACGAAACCTGACCTGATCCCCATTCACAAATCAGGTGATAAGACACAAGTTGTCAATTATAGAGGTGTTTCAATTGAACCTGTAATACCGAAACTATTTGAATCTTATCATTGCGGATGAGATTTCCAATACCTTGAAACACAGTATTGTTGGTGAGCAGCATGGTTTCTGTAGTGGAAGGTCAACGGTCACTAATCTCGCGATTTTTCAATCTTACGTGACGGATGCATTGGAGGCTGGTAAAACAAGTTGATGTTGTATAAACTGATGTATCAAAAGTTTTTGACAGTGTGTGTCATACCCTTCTTCTGCAAAAATTGTTTGCAATGGGTATCTGTGGTTGTTATCTTTCGTGGATTCGATCTTACGTGTCTGACAGAAAGCAATTTGTTAGCGTCGGTGGTGCTCTATCAGATGAGATCCTCGTCTTGTCCAGGGTACCACAGGGATCACATATAGGTCCAGTTCTCTTCAATCTTTTAATTAATGATGTTGTGAGTTGTTTTGAGTCATCAAAATGTTTATTGTATGCAGATGACTTGAAGTTTTTTTCGGAAGATGTCCATGGTGTCAACACTTTGCAACATAATCTCGACAACTTGATTCGCTGGTGCAGTTCAAACTTGTTGTCGCTTAATGTGGGTAAATGTAAGGTTGTGAGGTATTTTAGGGGTCAGAATCGGATTGTTATACCATTTATAACACGGTGTTGGACGTTGTCACTTCAGTTGCAGATCTTGGTGTAATTTTCAAAAATGATTTGTCATCTAATCTGCATATTGATGCTGTAGTTGTGAAATGTTGCAGACTTTTGGGGTTTGTTAAAAGACACACTAAACATATGACTGACACAAGGGCAATCACTAGTTTGTATACATCCTTGGTTCGAAGTAATATTGAGTATTGTTGTGTTGTATGGTTTCCATCCTATGCTTGCCACATTAATCGTATTGAAAGGGTACAAAACAAATTTGTTAAGTACCAGCTTTATAAGCATCACTTTACTTGCCAAGATATTGGGTATGATGTCAGATTGCTTCTTTGTGGTATGGCCAGTCTCAAAGCGCGACATGAGTATATTTCATTGATGTTTATATATAAGTTAATTAACACATTGACTGTAATGATCTGCTCGAGTTGGTCATTTTCCATGTTCCACCACGTTCAACTCTCCAACAGCAACTTATTTTTGAGCGAACACGCAGGACCAACTATGGATCTAACAGTTTCATGGACAGATTGTTGCATAATTATAATGCTAGTTTTTCTAATTGTGATATCTTTTATATTGCTATGTCGAGGATGAAAACTGTCTTAAGACAGTGATTTTGTTACTTTTAAGTTTTTTTTTTTCGTTTGGTTTTATTTTTAAGTACCATTTGGAATTGTTTAATTCTGTAGGTGCAAATTTAAATAAATAATATTGATGTCCCGCAGGGTCCAATTTTGGCACCTTTTTTTTCTGTTATACGCGAATGACACGAGTGGACACTTTGGAATTGATTGCATCCATACAAAGTTTTGTTTGTTTGTCACAAAATTTAAGTGAATTCTGCAAAGTTATTATGAATAGAGTTAACCGAAATGCCAACTTTGTCAACAGTATTTTGTTCTCTGACGAAACACCCTTTTGTTTACACAGGCATGTAAATTAGCTGAACTGTGGGGATAGGTCAGATCAAAATCCATGTTGGATGGAACAAGTTCACTCTAGAAATAACTGTACTTGAAATCATTGAAATTTTCAGTAGTGAATTTTAATAACTTGAACAAGGACTGTGTATTGAAATTATTCATACAACTACATACATACCATAGACCAGGTCAACGTTATATTAGCTCTTTGGAGATTGAACCTACTCACCAGAATAGGCCAGTCTTAGAAGCTTCCCCTTAAGGATGTAATGCTATAATGGGCATTGTGAATTTTTCATGTGTTTAATAATCTAGGTGTTTCATTCACGGCATATGTACACCTTGACAAAACCCATTTCAAAGTGAACTCATCCGGAGTTTACAATATGAAAGAATGATTTTAGGGTATATCCAAATTTAAAGTGCCAAAGATGAGTCTAAAAAATATTAGGAATGACCCTGTAACTTTTCGTTTGTGTGAAATGTACTGGACAGGTTCTAAAATATAAGTGAATGGATTTGTTTTCGAAAGTCTGAGAAAAAATTTTTGTCTGTGATATGCTTTTCGTTTGTTACCAAAAAAAAAATGATCATGATACTGCCATTCTTATAAATTTTGGTTGAATGAAAAATTGATCTGATTGTCCAGTCATGTTCTTTCAATAAGTTCCTGCTCATGATATAACTTGCATATACACACACACACACCCATTATTATAAATTGTTAGGTGTAATTGAATCATATATTGTATATCCAAAATGTAAGTTTATATAGTATTTTGTTAAATAGACTTAGCATTTAAATAGGTAAATTAATTTAGTGGAAATGGAAGGATCTTGTCTTGAGAGATTCGATTATCAAATGTTCGTTAATTGTAACTTTCGATCACGAATAAGGGATTGTCTTCCAAGTCTAAAGGGCATTTTATTTATTTATTATTTATTAGTTGATGTAAACTATTTCTTCTGCAAACCGCCACTAATGGCATATTAGATGAATTGTAAAGAATCTCGTGAGAAATTTTGAATGTTTTTTACTTTGAATGAGTTTATTAACTTTATATACATATATCAGTCCTGTCACAAGTAGAAAACATTCAAATCCAGTTGTGAGAACAGTTATTTTCCAAGATATGTATTGTCAGATGGTGCAATAAAGTTATAAAAATATTAGTTGTTTAATTATTTCAGTGCTGAAGATTAGTGCACTTCAAATTATGTAAATTTTTCTAAATGTTTCTTTCAGTTGTTATTTTAATGCATTGAAATTGCTTGTACAAAGTGATATGTATTTTGATGCATTCAAAATAATATTTAAGAAAAATTACGTAACTTGGAAAGTCACTGTTCTTCGGCACTCATTACCTTTCCCTTTTAACATTTTCCTTTTCAATAAAATAATAATTCCTATAAAAGGTAAGTATCCTTTATATATATTGTAATGGTCTTCTCAAGTTGATTCACATTTAAGATTCGTATAAATTATTTAGTTCAGGTATCATCATTTGTAATACTCACAAAATTGGGTCATAAAATCATTCGGCGAGAATTAATGATTTTATAATATCCGCTATTATCAGAGTCGTAATTGAGAGCTCCAAATATAAGCATTCAAATTAATGTGTAAAGCCAAATAAACCACCAGATGGAGATAATACAATGATTCTCCAAACCACAAGAAATATATAGTTGTCAAACGCGTGGGGACAACGACGTAGTCATTGAACGCGCGCGCTACAACTCATTTTTTTAGGATCAAGGGGCATTATGTCAGCATTAAGGAGGTAGAGACTGCACAAGCGGAGGCGGAACTGCAGACGAGCGTATTGTGACAACTTATTCTGTGTGTCCCGTCCTTTTAAATCGGTCACCAAAATGATGCAAGAGTTATTCACAGCACGAGGCTATATACATACACACACACACACACACACACACACACACACAAACATTATATATATATATATATATATATATATATATATATATATATATATATATATATATATATATATATATATATATATATATATATATATATATATATTCGTGTGTCCACAGATGTGAGTGTGGGTAAGGGGATAAGTGACAAAAAATTTTTGAATTAGATTATATTCTGGGAATCGCTCCTGCTTTGTCTTAAACGAAGATGTTGAGCAAATGAACAAAATCAATTAATATACAGGGTGGTTTATAACTGATTTAATTAAATGTGTTAAGAGTAAACTACCTTCGTTTATAAAGATACCGCAAAAAGTTATAAACAAAACTTGTTAAGAATTAAAATTTGACAGGCTCTCAATTTTCAGCCAGATCAGCCTACTTTGAATTGTCAAGTAAATTATTAACATTTTTTGCCTAACAAAACTTGTTTAGAATTAAAATTTATGACAGGCTCTCAATTTTCAGCCAGATCAGCCTACTTTGAATTGTCAAGTAAATTATTAACATTTTTTCCCTATCAACATGGAGCTTTTTACCTGTGGTTTTCTGAACGCAGGTGCGCAAAGTAAGTAACCATGCAATGTTAAATAATTTATTAGTAAAATACACAACACTTATTGCTAACAACAATCAAAACGAACAACGAAAAATAAAGAAATTATTCAAATGTGCTGCCACCAACTGATACACAAAACTCAGCCCATTTAGTAAATGCTTTGTAGGCATTTTCAACAAATGAAGATCGTTGTTTAATGGAGCCGCGTAGACTTTCTGTTTGCGATAGCCCCATAAATAAAAGTCCATTAAGGTAAGATCGGGACTTCTGGGAGGCAAAGTTATTGGCCCATATCGACCAATCCACCGCCCAGGAAATTCGCGATCTAACCATTCTCGAACGATTCCTGTTGCATGTGCTGGGTGGCCGTCATGCTGAAAATATGCTGTTTGTCTATCTTCTAGTGACAGGTTATGCAAATGGTCTTGAATATTTTCCAGCATTTCCAGATAACTGTACTGTTTCATGTTCCGCTCAAAAAAATATGGCCCAATTATCCCAGTGTAAGAAACAGCACACCACACATTTACATTTTATGGCATTGTCTTCTGCAATTAACTCTATAATTTGGATTCTCCATAGACCAATGCCGTGCATTTTGGGAATTTACCACCCCATTAGTGGTGAAAGTGGATTCGTCCGAAAAAATAATACTTCTGCCAAAATTGTGATTTTGTAGATATTGCTCGCCGTACCATAAACAAAAATCTAATCTGTTTGACGCGTCATTTTCTTCCAAAGTGTGTATAAGTTTTGCTTTGAGAGGTTTTACCTTGTTGGTACGATAAATTTATTGCAAATGTGATTTGCTAATAATGCCAATTTCTAATGAATGATAATTTCGGAAAACGCTTAACAGAATCCACAGCTAATGCAGCTGCACCATTGTCTTCTTCATTTAGGTCGGATTTTGTCTTCTTAACATTTAAAACACTCCCAGTACGCATAAATTTTGTAACAACTTTTTTACACCTGTAGCGGAAACCGAATAATTTGGCCAGCGTTCAAGGAATTTTCTTATCACTTCCTGATAAGAATGTTCTTCACCCAAACCATAGCACTGCACAATAAACACTTTTTGTTCTGTTGTTAACATTTTTAAATACAGAAGCTTGCAGTTCGTGACAAATAAAATTGACGTTTCAATTTTCCAAATAAGTAGTATCCCGGGAAACGAACAACTTGGCAGAGCTCAAGTAGCCATACAACTCGCCAATTATTGCTTCGAATGTCCAATTGTGCATTTATTTTACTTTTTTTATTGGTTGAGATGAAAGCAAACCTACCCCAAGTTTAATTATGGTTAGGACTTTTTTTAATACAGTTTCAAGTATTTTTTAAAGTACACCTAAGCACAGAAGCCGTTAAACGTCATTTAAATAAAGTCGCAGCTAAAAAAAATTCATAGTAGGCTGATCTGTTTGAAAATTGAGAGCCTGTCATAGATTTTAATTCTAAACAATTTTTGTTAATAACTTTTTGCGGTATCTTCATAAAGGAAGGTAGTTTACTCTTAATACATTTCATTACATCAGTTGTAAACCACTCTGTATATTAATTGATTTTGTTCATTTTCTCAATATCTCAGTTTGAGACAAAGCAGATGCGATTCCCAGAATATTATAATCTAATTTGAATTATTTTTTTGTCACTTATACCTTACCCACACTCAATCCGTGGACATACTATATATATATATATATATATATATATATATATATATATATATATATATATATATATATATATATATATATATGTATATATGTATGTATGTATATATATGTATATTGTATTGATATGTAGCAATATCAAACTTAACTTATTAGCTACCACACTAAAAACTTAAAACTAGGTACTTACGAGTAAACTAGAATATCACTAATTAAATTACTAAAGGTTTATAAACGATAATTGTCACAACACTATCACTGCCACCAAATGTCAATAGTGTGCAAAACCTGGTAGCAATTTAAGTAGACATCGAAGGTGGTATCGTGCAGAATACTGATTCCAGTAGAAACGGTTTGTGTAGAACATTGGAGAGCATTGCCAACGAGTTCTTGAAATCAATCTGAAATGTAGAAATAAAAGTTTAAAAAAAAATGTAATGGTAAAGGAAATTCACATACTAAGTGTAAATAAATATCAATGATGTTTTTTTTATATATGCAGAACAGATAAAATGTGTAAAACAAATTCATATACACTCAAAATAAAGACAATGAGATTGATATAAAATAAGTCACGAAGGATGCAGATGTTTCAAATATCCAGTAAAACCAACTTATAATATAACACTGCATTGTTGTCCAATAAAGATCTGCATACACAGCAGGCAATCTAAAATACAAAGATGACAAAATTAATTAAAATAGCTATAACAAGACTCAGATAATAAAAGTAGGAAATGATTTGTAAATTAATTTTAAGCAGAATATAAATAATGTATCAAATATAGACACTACAGTTCAGTGAAATACAAAGTAGTTTTCAAGCCACATGATGACGTTTAAGAAGACATTAAATATGGCTTGAGATGAATATAAATTGTTAAACAAATAGACAGTGATATGGAACTACTGTATAAAGCATAAAAGTTAATTTAGATAAGTATGATTTGTTTGATAAAGAGTTGATTCGTGTTTGATATGAATGTTTTTTTGTTATATATAAAATATGTTTTTACTAACCTTAAAATGTTTGAAGTAATTCTGATACCACTACTTAAAATTTTGATTAATAATTTTCTATGTAATTTAAGTATTTAAGACTTGTTTTGTTGCTGTTTGTTTTAAGAGTAATGTAAAATTTTGTAAAATATTTATTCCTAAAAATGCTGTAAAAACATGTGTGCAGTTAGGTGAATTTAACTTTGACACCACAGAAACCAATAAATGAGGAAGGCATTTCTCTGTTTTGTGTACATAGACAGAAAATCTTCTATGGTCAGAAATATGAAAACAATTTGATATTTGTAAAATAATTAGAATGCTTTGGATTCTATATTATAGAAGAAAGTGAAAAATAATTGAATCGAAGCTCTCTTCAAATTGGTTCATGATGTCAAGAGGATGCCATTGGGTTTTGCTAACAATAAATAGGAAAATAATTAGTAAAATCAGTAAAATAAAGTCAGATTAGTGTTTAGAACTATAAAGTTATTAATGAAGTGTATAGTGCATAAGCAGTAAGCTTAAAATAAGTGCTGCAGGGAAATATCAAAATATAATTGACACTAAAGACGCGTCATTTCAAGTAAAAATTGTACAAGATGGCTACCATAGCAACCATTAATTAGAACGACGCAAGCCGCGGTCGTTAAGAGGAGTCAGATACTCCTTTTTCAAGATACCAGCGGGCCAGATACCTACCAACAGCGGAACGGGTAAGGAAGTGGAAGGTATAAAACTTCAATATAAAAAGGCCTTTTTATTAGATGTGAATGGAGCTGTTTAAAGTCAAAAATAATTGTATGAGTGAAAATTTATGTCATTGTTATATATAATCCTCTATTATTTTGTAATATTAAATAAGAATTTCATTTGATGTTTAAAATCACAATTTTTGGAAATGCGCAAACTAAATTTTTGATCAAGATAAAACATTAATAAAAAAGAGCTCAAGTAATAATTTAAGAATTTTTGTTTATTTTAAGTAGTGGTGCTGTTTTGTTTATGCTTATAAAAATTATTATAAATAACAAAATAAAATCAGACATACATAAAATTTGAAGCAGTATTATTATCTGAGAAAATAAATAAATATATCTGGTTTTAATAGCTGGGCAAGTAAAAGAGAGAAAATAAGAATACATTAAATTTAAATTAAAAAAAAAAGAACTCACTATATACCCTACATAGTATGGAGTCGATAGCAGGGCTAATCTAAATATGTACGAGGTATAAAAATAAATAATATCCCTAGTAAGACTCAGTAACAAATATAAATATAAAACTCTTTTTATTTGCATTACATAATAAATACATCATCAGATATTTAACCTATACATAACCGGTACAAATAAAATTACATAATAAAATAAAGAATATACAATTCTCAAAGGTCTCACAAAAAAAAACCCATATCAATATAATTAATACCTAAACGTAGGACATTTGTGAAAAGTGAAATTATACACCATATCAATAGTGTAAAAGTAGTGCCTGATTAAGCGCAATCTGTCCGACAACGGCCCTTTTTACAGGGTGAGTAATATCTAGATTTTTAATATTGCAGGCATTACAAGAAAGTGTTTTAATTTCGAATAGGTCACGGGGCATAGCTATGGGGTATACTCGGAAGCCTGCCTTCTGCTTTTCAACCCCTATCTAATATTTATTTGGACATGGAAAAACGTGTGGACTAAGACCTAGTATGGCCCACCGGCTGTACACAAGGGTGGTCAGACCATCATTAGCATATGCGGCACTGGTCTGGTGGCCTAAGGTGACAATCCAGTGCCAAACAAAAACTAGGCAAGATCCAGGCATCACAGGGGTCATGTCTTCAACCCCAACAGCCGCCATGGAGGTGTTGCTGGATCTGCCCCGCCTACACTTAGTGGCCAGGCAGCCCTTAAGGCACTAAGTAGCCCATGGGTAAATTCCTGGCTGGTGAGTGAGTGACGAGACGAGCGACCTGGCTGGGCAGAATAAGGTCACCCTCATCTGGGTGCCGGGTCACTCGGCGGTCAAAGGCAATGAAGACTGACAGTCTCGCTAAGAGAGGGTCAGCAGAACCAAAACCGGCTCTGGGCGTAACAAAGAGCACTGCCAGGGAGCCATTAAGTCCTGGGTCAGAAACCAACACAAGGTGTACTGGGTAGACTGTCCAGGGCTCAGACATGGGAAGTCAATAATTGGCGGACCCAGTTCAAAGAGAGCTGTGGAGCTGCTAAATCTTAGCAGAGGACAGCTCAGAAACACAACAGGTCTCTTGATGGGACACATGGCCGTCAAGAAACACCTGCATAAAAAGGGGCGGTTCGAAGGGGACCTCGCATGCAGACTCTGCGGCGAGGGGGAGGAATCAGCCCAGCACATCTTGTACGGGTGTAAAGCTCTGGACCGCAAAAGACAACTGATCTACAGTCAGCCTAGACCGGAGACAGAGCAATATAAAACTTCACCCTACCAATCGCTGTGCAGACTAGTTCAAGGCACAGTGATTTTGGAATGGGTGGAGTAAGACTAAAGGTATGCACAATCAACCAAAGATTGCAGTGCTATCGGGGCGGCAAGGCCGCGGACGAGCCCTGAGGCAAAAAGAAAAATGATCCGAGGCATAATTTCCTTATTTATCGCATTATCTAAAGTGCTAGGAGTTAGTCAAAGAAATCTGACTCCTATTTTACTACCATCTAAGGCAGTTGAGACATACTCAGAACTTTGGCTTTTACCTGATCGCTACCTAACAATTTGGTCTCGGTTAGAGGCCTGGGCGTTATCACTACACAAGGGGACATAGTTTTCAGCTGTGGAGATTTAATGCTTATATTTATCACTCTCAAATAGGACTCTGATAATAGCGAATTATTTTTTAAAAGTATTATCTTGTCGAATTACTACAATGCAATTTTGTGAGCGGTTACATGTTTTAAAATAGTTCTGTTATAATTTGTCACGTTACATTTCATACTGACATTACCAGTAACATGATGTTGTTTAATTAATGCTAGAGGAAACGATAATGATGAGCTACAAATTTTAAAATGATATTTAAATGAGAACAATGTTTTTATTAACAAAGAAATTAAAGTAACTGTTAAAAATGTCCCCGATTTCTTTAATGCACCAGATCGCAAGCATTGAAACAGCCCAGATTTCTGTTATGGAGAGTATATCAACCGATGGAGTCGTAGAGATAGCTTCGCAACAATTTCAAAATTAGCACTTTTCTTTGTGTTTAATTTGTAGAATTCTTCAAAGGTGATTTGTTTGTTAGTTGTTGGTATAATATAAACACCTTATCAGTGTAATGTGTTATTATTTATAATATTTGCCACAGTAGATGACATCCAAAGTGGCTGTGGCGACAAAAGGATAAACCGTAGAAATTTATCAGAAGTTATTTTAGTCAATTATTATCCCTAATAATGATGATGTTTCATAAACAGTTAAGCGTTAATCACTTCTTGATATTTAATCAGTACTGATGTAATGAAGCCAACTATTTTCAGGTCAAAGTAATTTTGTTGTATGTGTAAATTATTTTTACTATCAGATATCTGTAATGAAGAAATAAGCGTCAAATTATGTATTACCTTTACCAAACTGCATTTAGATCATTACAGTAGACCTATAAAAAGTCGCAAATTGTATGGCAGATTAGCCTGCAAAGTGTAAACATCAGAAAGGTCTGCTTGTACTTTTATGGTTCTTATCACAAGTTTTTTACATCCAAATTTGTTAAGCTCTTTGACAAACTGCAGCATTTGTTTGTGTGTACTGGTGGTAATATTGGTTACGAAATTTGAACATTGTAGTGGAAGTTGCATTTGGATTTTCTTTGTTTTGGAGTGTATTCTGCAATTGAACAGTTATTTTTTTGCACTGTGGTTACCTTATCTCCTGGTATTGTGTTGATGGACAAGGCTTTTAACTTTATCAGATTATTTATATTTCATTTTATACTGTTTATCTACAGCTGTCCATAAATCATGAGTGACTGCTCAAGATGTGGTATTACTGGTAAGACCTTTAGTTGTGACACATGTAAGCTCTTGTTCTGTGAGCAGTGTTCAGACCTTAGTGCCTCGGAGATTAGATGCATGGAGTTGAAGAAGAGGAAGCTGTTGTTTCTGTGTTCTGATTGTGAGGATGGGCTCAAACAGTTGCCAAACCTAATTGCTAGAATTAGTGATGTCGAGAAGCAGCTTGAGAAATTGAAGGTAACACCAGAGTTACCCAATACTGTACAGATTATCACTGGTAGTGACTCCTATATGGAGGATATAATAGAGGAGATTCGTGAGCGAGACAAGAGGAAGTCAAATATTGTTATTTTTGGACTGCCCGAATCTGAGTCTGGGTCTACTGCTAGCCGTGGTGAGAGGGATGTTGACAGACTAGAAGTGAAGAATATCCTCCACAAGTTGTGTCCTGAGGGTGATTACTCCTAGATTAGGCTATTTCGCCTGGGTAGGTATTCCAGCAGTGCATCCGTTCCTAGACCTCTAAAGGTTACTATATCTGATGAACATCACGTACTTAGTATTCTGCGCAGGACTGAAGGATGATCATTTGTATCGTAATGTCAGAGTTGGTAGGACAGAACCCCTGGGCAAAGTGCATACTCCAAGTCTGTGGTCAGTGAATTGAGGCGGAGGGTGGATGATGGTGAATCAAACCTCAAGATTAAGTATGTTAATGGTGTTCCGACTATTGCTTCTTTAAATTAGATGAGCCCAACAGTGTTAAGATACCAATTTATTACCAGAATTCTCATGGTTTATGTACTAAAACAGAAGATATCTATTTAGGCTTGTGCCAGTTGTCTGAATTCAAGATAATTGCTCTTAGTGAAACTAATTTACAGTCTGACATTGGTGATTCCGTGCTATTTCCGCGTTCATTCAGTGTATTTAGGGCAGATAGAAGACTGGATGTTACTACTAAGAGATCTGGTGGAGGAGTACTTTTGGCAATTCATTGTGATGTTAAAGTGGCTCAAGTGGATTTATCTGCTATTCTAGAGGCTGTATCAGTTATTGATATTGTTGTGTGCAGCTGCACTTTGGATCAGATTGTGTTTCATGTGGTTTGTATATATATATATACCACCATATGTGTCAGCAGCGCAGCTTGAACTTTTCCTTAATGTGCTGGAACAGTTTGTCATTCAGCTATTGGAAAATTTGGTTATTACTGGTGATTTTAATGCACCTCAGTTTATTTATGGACAAATTAGTGATGCTAAAACCAAAGCTATCCATGATTTTTCAAATTTTTCAAATCTGTCACAGTTTAATAATATTTCCAATAGAAACAATAGGCTGCTTGACCTTGTGCTTGCCAGTTGTAATTGCTCGGTTCTCCATGATATGGATCCACTAGTGCCCAAGCATGCATATCACCCTGCTTTAGGCATATTTCCTGAATTTAGGAAAAGTTACAATGGTAACAACCAGGTCTCTTACAACTTGCATACCCTGCACTGTATGCTGCAATACTTGATGAAGATTGGTCTCAACTGGAGTCCTTTACTACCGCTGATGAGGCTTGTAGTTACTTTTATGGCAGACTTTACAGTATCTTTGAACAACATGTTCCTCAGTTCAAGAGGTCATCTAGAAAATTTCCTCCCTGGTTTACTAATGAAGTAATAAATGATATAAAGAATAAGGAGAGGTGCTATGCAAGATATAGGAGGCATAAACGTGACAGTGATCATGCAGAGTATAGTCTTCTTAGATCTATAGTTAAAAACAAGCTACGAGAGGCATATGCTGAGTGTGTCCGTGGAACTAAAGAGTCTCTTAAGGTTGATCCCTCTAGATTTTGGTCTCACATACAGGAAAGGAGGCGAGCAAGTAACATTCCAAGTACTGTGTCTGACGAAAATGGCATGGTTTATAATAAGCCACAAACAATTGTTAACTGTTTTGGAAACCATTTTTAAAGTGTGTACCATCCTCAATGCATCACTGAACCAGTGGATACCTCTGGACCATCGCATATGGCAGTCAGTGTGACAGTGATTGGTGATAAGGAAATTCTTAAAGCCATCAAGAAGCTCAAGAACAAGTTTACTGCTGGACCAGATTTGGTGCCATCTTTCTTGATTAAGGACTGTGCGCATGCTCTTCTCAAACCTCTTAGAACCCTATTTAACCTGTCGCTGCCTGCACACACATTGCTTCCCTGAGGTTTGGAAGGTTGCTCGGATTTGTCCTGTTTTTAAGTCTGAGGATCGTTCAAGGATCAGCAACTACAGGCCTATAGCTATCCTATGTAATTTTGCTAAAATTTTTGAGGCAGTTCTGTATGATTGTATCTTTCCTGCCGTGAAGTGTCGCTTGTCACAATACTCGACGCTCAACACTGACCAATTTATCCCTGTTCACACAGTATGTAAGTGAAGCTTTGGATCGACTGAGTCAGGTGGATGTCATTTATTCAGACTTCTCCAAAGCATTCGATCGTGTTGACCACTCAACACTTTTGTACAAGCTGCATTTGGCGGGTCTTGATGGACGGCTGATAGAATTCTTTCGATCCTACTTGACTAACTGTGTGCAATATGTTTTTTATAATGGATTTAAGTCTGAACCCTTCACTGCTGGCTCTGGCGTTCCACAGGGTTCCAATCTTGGCCCGCTCCTCTTTTTGTTATTTATCAACGACATAAGCTCTGTAATTTTTGGTAATCATCTATTATTTGCTGATGATCTCAAATTATACTCCAGTGTTCACGATATTGGTGACTGTTCAAGACTTCAGGCAGACCTTGACAACTTGCAGCTGTGGTGTGTTGAGAACAGACTTGAATTAAATGTCTCGAAGTGCAAAGTGATGACATACACTAGAAAAACCAGCCGTATAGCTTTTCCCTACAAAGTGGGTGGTGTACTATTGGCTAGGACTGGAACGCACAAGGGTCTTGGCATTGTATATGATGAACATTTCAGTTTCACTGGACATATTCAAACAATCACAGCATCCTGTTTGAAATTGTTGGGTTTCATTATGAGGAATAGCAGATCATTTTGCATATATTCGATCTAGGCTTGAATATTGTAGCTTGATTTTTGATCCCTTTTATAATGTTCATATTGGTGCTCTGGAAGATGTTCAGCGCAAGTTTTTAAAACACCTTGTATATAGGGCATCTGGTACCTACCCACAGAGGGGATGCAATCATGGCCAATTGCTGATGCAAACTGGCTTACCCAGTTTGTATTCACATAGAAAAGTTGCATCTGTGATGTTCCTGCATAACTTGTTTCATGGTAAAGTTAATTGTCCAGACTTATTGATGCAATTAAATTTCTCAGTTCCACGGGCTGCATCTAGAGTGATGAGAGTGTTTAAGCCTCCAATACCAAGGACTAACTCGTATATGAAATCACCTGTGTACACAATGAGCTCTGACTTTAATAATATTGCAAACTTGTGTGATTTTTATTCAGATAAGGCTGCAGTTATTCGTAGGGTGGCTATATCTTATGTCAGTTATTAAGGTCATTATATGTACTGTTTTGTGGAATTTCTGCCTTGTGGTGTTTTGCACAGTATTTTAGTTTTGTTTTAGAAGTATTTTTTTTTGTTCATATTGTTACATATTGTTCTTTTTGTTTGGTGCCCTATTAATGGGATTATCCTGTTGGACATGTATTCAATAAATAAATAAATAAATGGCTACTAGATATTTGTAAACACTTGTCAATTTTCACACGTTAGTGTTTCAAATTTGATTAACCTTCTCAAAACAAACTGAAAAGATACCCCTTGAATAATCTGCATTTAAATCGCGTGCGTCTTTGAACTTATGCTACTTGACTTACTGTTGGCTGATTCAAATTCTATAACATAAGCCAGAGCTGTTTTAATTCTCGCTATCAGACCTATGACAATAATCAAGCATGAGGTAACAAAAACACCAACAAATACAATTATTTCAACCATTAATAATCATGAAGATGTCTTAAGAAGGAGGCCAGACATCCATGAAAATATCTCTACTGATTTTATTGCAAGGTGAACACAAAATTAATCTGAGATCTCTGAATGATATTTATTTTACGAATGGGAAAGGAAACAGTGTCGCTGTACAGGGTTTGGTTGAATATTTTCAGGTACCCCTTCTATTTCAGTTGTCTGACAACTTGTGAAGAAGGTAAAAATAATCCTTTTTGAACTTTTTATGTAGAGTCTAGTGACGCAGTTAGTTTTTTTCTAAATATTACTGTTTTTGAAAATGGCACCCTGTATATTTGTAAAGAAATTAATATGCATTTTCATAAGCTTCCTAAGAATATATAGCATTATTAGTCTATTTTAATAACCAACAAATCTTAATTTTTATAATTTTAACAACCTCTTCATTTGAGAATTTCAATGTAGTGATTGGCAGTTAGATTTCCCACACATATATAAAATTTTATCTGTGTCCCTAAAATGAAGCAAGACACATTTAGACCAAATCTGCCCTGCTGTCTTCTGTGAAGTATTTGGTGTTGGTTTTCCTCGAACCAGAATCTGTTATTGAGCCTATTAAGTATACCAAATTTACTAAAATGGGTTTCGTCTGACCATATAACCTTCATTGCAAAATCTTTAACCATATCACATCTTTCCCGATGCTTTTTTTCCCAACAACACCACGAGGGCTTACAGCCTAAATACTATCGTACCGTGGGTGTCGACAAGGAGGAAAGAGGCAACTTGTTAATTCTGGACTTTGAGGTTCGGGGGAGAAGGAAAAACATGTACCGGCAAGCAATTCCACAACTTGGAAGTCCTCGGGACAAAAGAGCGGGCATAACAAGATGTTCTATGTCTGGTGACCTGGACAGTAAAAGGGTGCCTTCGCTCTGTTTCCCTGGTAGATCTGTTGGGGACAGCAGGTGGAGGAACTATGGAAGAAAGCTCCTCTGAGCAGTGCCCGTGCAGATATCTATAAAAGAGAGAGAGGTCACCAACAGCAGGTCGGTGGGCAAGGGATGGCAGCCTTTGGGTGAGGGTAGGGTCACCGATGAGACATATAGCTCTATTCTGAATGTAGTCCAGGATAGCGAGTGTAGAATCGGCAGCAGAACCCCAGATGTGGGAGCAGTATTCGAGGTTTGGCCTTATTTGTGAAATATATAAGGTATAGAGATTAGCTGGTGAAAAGTATTTGCAAGCCCGGAAGAGGAAACCTAATTTCTTAGCAGCCGCTTCTGCAAGTGACATGTTGGTGCCAATTGAGATTTCGATCCACAGAAATGCCAACAAGTGAAAAGGACTCATTACTTTGAATAACTTGGTTGTTTATTGTGATGAGTCTAGGGCTGGTGTATCTCTTATGAGAGAGAAAGCAAGACTGTGATTTGGTGGGGTTGAATTGTACAAGATTTCTACTTCCCCAGTCTAATATTTTTTGGAGATCCATGGAGATAGAATCCTCCATGAGTTTGCGATCCTCATCTAATTGGGCTAAAGAGACAGGCTTAGAATATTGTATATTTGAGTGGAGGGTGCTGTCGTCCGCGTAACTGTGAACTGGGTTGGATGTGCTAGAGAGGAGGTCATTAATGTGGAGAAGAAACAAAGTAGGGGCTAAAGCTGAACCTTGAGGAACTCCTGCATTAATTGGATACAGTTTAGAGGAATGGCCATCAACGACAACAGAAATGCTCCGGTTGGAGAGGAAATTTGCTGTCCACATACAGATTTTTGGTGGTAGGCCATAGGCCGGTAGTTTATTAAGCAGCGCTGAGTGCCAGACCTGATCGAATGCTTTGGATATGTTTAGAACGACAATCTGGGATTCACCGTGTAGTTCCATAGACTTGTTCCAAGAATGGGTGACAAAGGAAAGGAGGTCAGCAGTTGATCTGCGCTGACGGAATCCATACTGCCTGTCGTGGATTAGACTGTGTTTTTCAAGAAATTTTAGTAATTCGGTGTTTATATACTTTTCCATCACTTTAGAGACGACTGAAAGGAGAGAAATAGGTATGTAGTTGCTAGGAAGCGCTTTGGATCCTTTCTTGGGGACGGGTTGCACTCTAGCAGTTTTCCAGTTACTAGGGAATATGCCTCTATTGTAAGATGTCTGAAACAGACGAGTCAGGACAGGAGCAAGTTCTGGTGCACATTTTTTGAGAACAATTGCTGGGATCTCGTTAAGGCCAGAGGCTTTCCTGGTATTAAGAGAAGAGAGCATCTTTCGTACCTTTTTAGTTTTGAATATGATATCCTTCATATAATGCGCGACATTGGGGACTGTTGGTGGTTGAAGATTTGGAGGTGGGTTGAGAGTAGAATTGCCGGCGAACAACGAGGCAAAAAGTTCAGCCTTGCCCAGGGCGGTAGAAACGATTTCATCCCCTGAGACAAGAGGTGGGAACGTGCTCTTGCAGAAATTATTCCCAATAGATTTAGCAAGAGTCCAGAAGGGTTTGCTGCCACTGGAACTTAAGAGGTCTTTGTTTTTGATGTGGTTATTAAACGAGTTTTTTGCCTCAGAAAGAATGCGGACATAGCGGTTTCTTACATCGTTAAATGCTTGACGGTTTTCTTGACTGGGATTGTGTAGAAGCTTTTTGTGAGCTTTGACCTTTTCAAGTCCGACCTTGTCACAGGATTTAGAGAACCAGGGCTTTTGAGTGGCTGCAGAGGTTTTCTGTGTACGTGGAATAAATAATTCCATGCCAGCTTGGATAATTTCGGTGACGTTTTGTGAGATATCAGAGGGGTCAGGATGAGAGAAGCAGACAGACGCCCATGGAAATGAGGAAAAGTATTCTCGCATTTCGTCCCAGTTCGCAGAGTTGTAGTGCCAAACGATATGTGGGTGTGATGACTGTGTGACCTCGGGTTGCATTGCACAGGAAGCAGTGACCATGCCGTGGTCTGAGCGATCCAGGGGCGCGGTGACTGATATGTTATAGCAGTCAGGATTTGTAGTAAGAAGGAGATCCAAGGGATTTGAGCTGTGTGTTGGGATGGGAGGAAACTAAGTAGGTTGCTGAAACATATTGGCTAAACAATTGCTGACTGAAAAGGCCTCCGCTGCTCTTCCTTGTGGATCGGTTTTTGAAGATCCTAGCCATTCCTTATTATGGACATTGAAGTCACCAAGAATAGTGACCTCGGAGGAAGGATATTCAGAAATCAGATGGTCGTTTTTTAGAAAGGTAGTCAAAGAGCTGGACAAAGTTGTTGTCAGAAGGTGACCGGTAAATGCAACAGATGAATTTAGTTGCAGCCCTGGGAGAGAGTTTCATCCAAAGTATGTCTTTTCTTCCAGCTTCTAAATTGGGGAGTCTGGTGCAGGGTAGATTGCTACGGGCGTATGCGCACACGCCTCCATGCAATCTAAAAGAAGTAAGGAGCTCATACCCCGGGAAATTAAGGTGATTAGTGGCTGTTTTGGCACTGATTTGAATTTCGGTGAGGAAGAGGAGTTGGGGCCTATTATCCTGAAGGAAACGGTGGACGGAGTTCAGGTTAGAATTTAGGCCACATATATTCGAGAAGGATATGTTAAATCTTGATGCTGGCGTCCCCTGTACACCCCTCTCCCGGAGATTCGAATGGAGGGGTATTTTATCTCCGGAATCTTTTGTACATGGAGGAGCCATCATCATTTTTGTTTATCACCATCATCATTTAATTGCAGAAGACTACCCGATGTTGAGCATCCTAAGTGTGTAGGTGCTGGACAAGCCTAAATTTGGATGGGTGGTGTTTGTGTTTTCTTAGAATTTTTATAACGCTAGCTTTTGGAATCCCTACGCTACTTTCAATAGCTCTATAGGAGTTTGTAGGGTAAGCTTCTACATTAACCAAAACTGTGACTTTCTCAGCCTCTCGATTTTCTTTATTATATCTATTTGAACGAGGTGTGTTAAATGACCCAGTAATTCTTTTTTATTCAGTGAAAAAAGGCTGTATTGGGTTGCCTCCTTTCTGGATATCTAAAGAAAAATGTAATTTATACATAACTGAAAACCAACTATTTACCTGTTAAAATACATCCCAGATGCTGCTTCCATAATTCCATTACTTAATATGAAACAAGCTAAGAGATTATGTTTCTCAAAATGTTCGAAAGTTTGGTTTATTGCCACAGTAACAAATATAGATACCTTTACACAATGAATAAATGCAAAAAAGTCCAGTAAAATTTGAAAATAAAACACAAAATTTATCTAATTAAGAAAAGCAGTGGCACAGCATAGAACACATTTTGGGAACTGTCACTTGCTTCTAAGTAAACGATAAACAGCAGCATTTTTTGCATAGCATACTGCAAAATTTTGATTGAGAATTATGAAAATCATGTTTTTTTTCGTTGTTTATTAAAATAGACCCATATTATTATATATTTTTGAGAAGCTTGTAAAGATGCAGATTAATTTCTTGACAAATGTACAGAACGTCCCATTGAAGAAAAAAAAACATTGGTCAATATTTCAAAACAGTAATATTTAGAAAAAAAAACTAACGACGCCACTAAGTGCTACGGAAAAAGTTCTTAAAGGGTTCGTTTTTATCTTACAGCAGTGCATGAAATAGTAGCTCGGAAAGGATTTCTACACAGTCTATAAAAAGGATATTGGTACTTCTTTTGTCAAGGGATACAAGATTAAAGCGATCCATTAGTACATCTTGTGGAATGCCTTGCTTAAGATAGTGTATCATCAACATAAGCTGGGTATTTGAGAAATCTGAGCTGCACCAATTCCTGCAGGCTAGATGGCACCACCATATATAGTGGCAGATTCAAGCACTAAGGCATTATAAAGAAGAATCAAAAGTGTCCTGAATGTTCTCAGAGTGGGCAAAAAGATTTAGAATTGGCACTAACTAACGGCACATCAAAATACTGGGAAGAGTTTAAACCAATGCAGTCGAGATTATATTCTAAAATCAACGTTATTGAGGCATATATGGAATACAAATGATGTAGCCAAAGACAGGACGAAATCGATGGTTGTATTGTATTGTATTATCACTTTCTGAGTGTATAGTACAGTTTTCTCACAGCTTTACACTCTGTCATATTCGAAAATTCGCGTTTGGTTCGCAGGGAAAATGAAATTCCTCATCCGTTCAATAAGAAAAAAGGAATAACTGGAAATAATTCAAATTCAATTATTTTTTTAACAAAACTAAATACATTCAAAGATGGTGTATATTTGTAAAATTCTGTTATTTTACATAACACTTTGAATAATAAGTTTTATTAACTAGTATGGGACCTACCACTTATCAAAAGTTAACATAAAATGTGACAATCAAGTAGCAGGTACTTATTGAGATTCAGTTTTTTGTTTGTTTAAAAAACGACTGTTTAAACAAGATATCTGAATTAAAGATTTTTATCATAAAGTTTCCCATATAAGAGGGTTTGTAAAGGAAACAGGGTGGTTTGAAAATAATTCTTTTCTAGGTCATCCGTCCTGTCTTCAGTTCACTGCGAATATGAATGTATCCGTTAAGAAATACCGTTGGCAATGCATCGAATGTAAATGTTGCTCAGTGTGTGGAAATTCAGATAATGACGTAAGTACAAAAACTCATTTATAGTTTTAAAGTTATTTTTGTTATTTTTTATTCATTAATTACTGAAACCATTCCACACTAAATACATATACAAGGTGATAAATTAACAATGGGGAAATGTGACAGCTGGAGATACTACATGTCAAAATGTGAGCACTGGTGCAAATATGCCTTATCCGAAAGTTTCTGCTGTATCAACAGAAAACAACAATGGAGCAAAAATACTGCCCTGAGGAACACCTCTGGTTACGGAAATTAGATTAGAAACACACGAGTCTACCACTACGCTTAAGTTCTTTTGGTAATAGTGAAAAAGTTTAAAGCAAGAGCATTAAACCCAAAATATTTCAAAAGGGTTTTATGATCGATGGTAACAGGAATGTTCACCCTTATCAGCCCCTCTATACAAGTTGTCTGTAACATGCAAAACTGCAGTAACAGCACTGTGATCTCCCCCCCCCCCCAATCAAAAATGTGTTGGCGGAAGAATATAGTGGCCAACCAAGTACCTGGGAAGCTGAAACTTAACTATCTTTTCCAAAATCTTAGATAATGTTGGCAGAAGGCTGACAAGAGTCAACAGGGCTGTTTTTTTTTTTGCAATGGCAGAGCCAGTGCATGCTTCCAAGGCTTCAGAAAGACTCGTGTCATGCATGTATATTGAATAAACTGATGACATTTTCATTGAAGTAAGTTACAATTTGCTCAATATCATCCATAACATGTATTGCATCAAAATTTATTAGCCAGAGGTGATCCAAAAACATTTGATAGTTAAAACTAAAGAAATCTGCAAGTTAAAGTTTTGACAGGGTGCTTGGGTTTACAAAATCTCAAGTAGGAGACAACCAGACAATGATCTGAAATGTCATCCATACCGATGACCTCACAACCCAGTATAACATTCTGTTCCAAAGTGATGATGACATCCAGCAATGTCGCGCTGTGGTCTGCAATCCTTGTAGGCTCCCTAATTAACTGAGATAAGGCATATTTGACAAATAGATGTTCCAGGTGAGTAGAATGGTTAACATGAAGCAGGTCCACATTAAGGTCTCCTCCAAATAAGACAGTATCAAATTCAGGGAGACAACCAACCAAAATATTCTCCAACTGGTCAAGAGTACTGACTATGTTTGCACTTGGAGGTCTATACACTGAACCAAAACAGACCCTTTTACCCGTAAATTTGATTCAAAACCTGAAAGAGCAATAATTTTTCAACTATGTATTCTTTTTTCATTTTGGTATTTCGATCTGTTTGTGGCTATTTTTCATAAACTTTTTGAGATCCAACCCAGTAATTTATTTACATCTTCTCTAAACATTTATGTATGGAGAAATTTAATAAAAATAGATACGTAAAACAGGCAAGCATATATACTATACACTCGCAAAGTAATATTTTGATTTCTTTATTAAATTTCCTCTCATCGATTTTGTAATATCTTTGGCTACTTTATTTGTATGAGGGCGGTCAATAAGTCTGCCTTTTTGAATGAGAAAGGTTTTTTGACAAAAAAATCATTTTATTTCTCAACATAGCCTCCTTTGAGCTCTATACACTTCGTCCAACGCTTCCCCAATTTCTTTATCGCTTCCAAAAAATAAGATTTGTCGAGGTTCTTAAATAGGTATTTGTTTGTGAGATGATTTTATCATTGGAATCAAATATCTTTCCGCCGAGCCATTTCTTTAAGTTTGGAAACACGAAATAGCCACTCGGGGCTAAATCCGGAGAATAGGTGGATGAGGGAGCAATTTATAGCCTACACATGTGTGCACCCTTGCATTGTCTTGGTAGAAAAACTGTTTTCTCGGCCAAATGCGGTCGTTTTTTCTTCAAATCGTCATTGAATCGATCCAATAAGTTAGTATAATATTCACTATTGATTGTTCTTCTTTTTTGAAGGTAATCAATGTGGATTATACCGCGTGCATCCCACAAAACGGTCGCCATGACTATTGGCTGACAAATCCACCTTGGTCTTCTTTGGCGCCGATTCGCACGGAGAAACCCACTGTTTTAACTGCTGCTTGGGCTCTGGTGTGTTGTGGTGAATCCCTGTTTCGTCCACGGTTACGAAACGGCGCAAAAACTCGTCCCTATTGCGGTTGAGCAACGCCAAACACTCCTTCGAAGTTGTCACACGATTGTGTTTGTGGTCGATTGTGAGCAAACGCGGCACCCATCTTGCGGATAGCTTTCTCATACCCAAGTGATCATGCAAAATCGAAACCACTGAGCCATGTGATATGCCTATGGCTTCCACAATCTCCCGCACTTTCAATCTCCGATCGGCCAACACCATATCGTGAAATTTTTCAATTGTTTCGGGTGTAGCGAAATCAACTGGGCGTCCAGAACGTACGGCGTCATTTGTACTGGTACGGCCGCAACGAAATTCAATAGACCACTATTTTTACCATGGAAATTGATGGTGCAGAGTCCCCATAGTATTTATCAAGCTTAGCCATGGTTTGAGTGATGGTTTTTTTCCGCAAAAAATAATTTTTGATGAGCACACAAAATTAATTTTTTCCATTTTCTTTATAACTCAATAGGTTGTCTGCTTTCAATGGCTATCTAACACAAACTAAATGACGCAGCTTGTTTAAAATTTGACAGGAGTCCACTGATATGTGATTGTTGACAGGAGTAGTGTTGCCTCTCTTGTGAAGAGGCGGGGAAATTCAAAAAGTCATGGACTTATTGACCAGTCCTCGTATTTCCTATATGCCACAATAACGTTGATCTTAAAATGTAATCTCAACTGCATTGGTTTAAGGTCTTTCCATTATTTCTGTAGGCTGTTGGAAGCCAATTCAAAATCTTTTTTTTTTGCCACTCCATAGTTTTCGTATTTTCCTTCCTGAAAAAAAAATAGGGCTACAATCAGTTACTCGAAATAAATCGCGGTTGTCGAAATTGAACCCCAAATGGAGGATGTGCGTGTATCTTAGATACACGCACATCCTGTCCTGACTCGTCTGTTTCAGACATCTTACAATAGAGGCATATTTCCTAGTAACTGGAAAACTGATCGAGTACAACCCGTCACCAAGAAAGGATCCAAAGCACTTCCTAGCAACTACAGGCCTACTTATCTCCTTTCAGTCATCTCTAAAGTGATGGAAAAGTATATAAACACCGAATTACTAAAATTTCTTGAAAACACAGTCTAATCAATGACAGGCAGTATGGATTCCGTCAGCACAGATCAACTGCCGACCTCCTTTCCTTTGTCACCCATTCTTGGAACAAGTCTATGGAACTACACAGTGAATCCCAGATTGTTGCTCTAGACATATCCAAAGCATTCGACCAGGTCTGGCACGCAGTGCTGCTTAATAAACTTCCGGCCTATGGCCTACCACCAAAACTCTGTACCTGGACAGCAAATTTCCTTTCCAATCGGAGCATTTCTGTTGTCGTGGATAGCCATTCCTCTAAACTGTATCCAATTAATGCAGGAGTTCCACAAGGTTCAGCTTTAGCCCCTACTTTGTTTCTTCTCCACATCAATGGCCTCCTCTCTAGCATATCCAACCCAGTTCACAGTTACACGGACGACAGCACCCTCCACTCAAATATACAATATTCTAAGCCTGTCTCTTTAGCCCAATTAGATGAGGATCGCAGACTCATGGAGGGTTCTGTCTCCGTGGATCTCCAAAAAATATTAGACTGGGGAAGTAGAAATCTTGTACAATTCAACCCCACCAAATCACAATCTTGCTTTCTTTCTCATAAGAGATACACCAGCCCTAGACCCATCAGAATAAACAACCAAGTTATTCAAAGTATGGAGTCCTTTTCACTTGTTGGCATTTCTGTGGATCGAAATCTCAATTGGCACCAACATGTCACATCAATTGCAGAAGCGGCTGCTAAGAAATTAGGTTTCCTCTTCCATGCTCGCAATTATTTTTCACCAGCTAATCTCTATACCTCATATACTTCACCAATAAGACCAAACCTCTGATACTGCTCCCGCCGCTTCTACACTCGTTATCCTGGACTCCATTCAGAAGAGAGATATACGTCTCATCGGTGACCCTACCCTCACCCAAAGGCTGCCATCCCTTGCCCACCGACATGCCGTTGGTGACCTCTCTCTCTTTTATAGATATCTGCACGGGCACTGCTCAGAGGAGCTTTCTTCCATAGTTCCTCCACTTGCTG
The DNA here is from genome assembly GCA_964006375.1 of Tillus elongatus. Classification (NCBI taxonomy): domain Eukaryota; kingdom Metazoa; phylum Arthropoda; class Insecta; order Coleoptera; family Cleridae; genus Tillus; species Tillus elongatus. The sequence continues at coordinate 241,406,304 of OZ023263.1, read as the reverse complement.
ACCCCAACAGAGCTACCAGGGGAACAGAGCGAATGCACCCTTTTACTGTCCAGGTCACCAGACAGAACATCTTGTTATGCCCACTCTTTTGTCCCGAGGACTTCCAAGTTGTGGAGTTCCTTGCCGGCACATGTTATTCCTTCTCTCCCGAACCTCCAAACCTTCAAGTCCAGAATTAACAAGTTGCCTCTTTCCTCCTTGTCAACACCCACGGTACGATAGTATTTAGGCTGTAAGCCCTCGTGGTGTGTTGTTGAAATAAAAAAAAATTAAATAAACACAAAATATCACACATAAAAGGCTCAAAAACATTCCTGCATAAGAATACGACTGTTCTAATCATGGCATGCCATGCAGTATCAACGAAGCCATATTCTACTTATTCATTCAGACCATGACATGTACATCGTGCTAGTATACTTATAAGATTGAAAACAGGTGGTGATTCGATTTACCAACCGTTTCAATATGGGCGACTCAACCCGATATTTAAATGTGAAAACATTAATAAAAATGGTGTACATCTTGTTGAAGTGTTTTTTTTTTTGATAACAGAACGTTTTTCATTTTTATGTTTCTAATAGCAGTTTGGGGTAGTCAGACCTTTCAATTGTTCCGTTTTAATGAACCAATTGAGTACACTAAGTGAAGATTGTAACCTGTGATGAGCACTGACAAGTACACTTAGAGAAGCCAAATCACCACAACACATTTTAAAAAAGACCTGATGATCGTTTCACTAATCAAGTTAGCGTCATCAGAGGATCAAAAATTCTAACTATTTTAAAAACTAACATCACCTTATATACCGGATCTTAGGTAAAGGGACCGAACTGAGATGGGAAAATAAACACAGGCAAATTCTGCAGTATATTGTATTTTTATCATGGGACGAGGTCTGCACTGTCCATACTAACTTATCTAAAATGTGTCCATCTCTAGTAATTTTGGAAAGGTTCAACGACACCTAAATTAACATAGTTTGCTTTGTTGGAACTATATGTATTATTATGTTATCTCTAGGACGTGTTAAAAACGTGGGAATTTTTATTTAACGAAGCAATCGGATCAGGTGGCTCGTAATCGGCGGTGGTGCCACGGTCATACAATTTTTGTTGTAACTATCTTTCACAATATATATATATATATATATATATATATATATATATATATATATATATATATATATATATATATATATATATATATATATATATATATACTTTCTAAGGAGTTTAGCTGTCCTGATTGTCTAACATTTTTTATTAATTTCAGATTATCTTCATTAACGTGATGATTATTATCCCAAATATATCGGGCGACAGTAGAACTATCTATAATACCGTAACGTAAAAGTGTTCTTTGAATCTAACTCCAATCGATCTTTTTGTTTGCCCGATGTACTTAAGATTACAATCTTTACAACTTATTTCATAAATTCCCGACATTTTGTCTGTGCTATCCTTGTTTTTTGGGATACCTAGCAGATTTTTTAAGGTATTTTTTGTCGAAAATGTTAGCTGCAAGTTGACTTTTTTAAAAATGCTATCTAGACCCCTCGTGATTCGAGGTTCAAATGGTAAGCAAACAAAGTTTATTTCGGATTTCTCTCTTTTAAACGTTGTTGATTCCGTCAACATTTTCTTTGTTTTCTGTTTGTTGATTAATTTTTCCACCAGGCAAGCAGTGTATCCGTTATATTCGGCCACATTCTAAATATAATTAAATTCTTTGGTATACCTACTTTTGTTTAAAGGAAAATTAATTAACCGATTTACTAAAAAATTCAGACTGGCCATTTTTTGTGGGTACGTATGATGTGAGTCGTTCGGAATGTAGCTTAGAGTGGTGGTTTCCTCTCTATAGACATCGAATTCTAAAGTGTCTTTATTCTTGATAACTAGTACATCTAGAAAGGGTAATTTATTATTAATTTCTAAATCGTGGGTAAATGTTATAGAATCAAATTTATTGTTTAATCTGGCAATAAAATCTTCTATTCTGCAAATGTTTGTGTTAAACACTGGGAAAATATCATCCACGTAACGAAACCACACTCTAGGAAAATAACTACTTTCACTTTCAAGATCTGTTTCAAATCTGCTCATGAAAGTATATATATTGCGATATTCGAAAGTATATATATTGCGAAATATAGTTACAACAAAAATTGTATGAACGTGGCACCACCGCCGATGACGAGCCACCTGATCGTTTGCTTGCTTAAATAAAAAATTCCCACGTCTTTAACACATCCTAGAGATAACATAATAATACATATAGTTCCAACAAAGCAAACTATGTTAATTTAGGTGTCGTTGAACCTTCTCAAAATTATTAGAGATGGACACATTTTAGATTAGTTAGTAGGGACAGTGCAAAGACCTCGTCCGGCGATAAAAATACAATACACTGCAGAATTTGCCTGCGATTAGTTTCCCATCTCAGTTCGCTAACTTGGTTAGTGAAACGATCGTCAGGTCTTTTTTAAGATGTTTTGTGGTGATTTGGGTTCTCCAAGTGTACTTGTGAACCAATTGAAACCAATCCATTAGCTCTAATTTCCAGGTATGTGAATTCGACATCCAATGACCTTGATTATTTTGAGGAGGTCATTTTGGATGTAAGACTTTGAAGCGGCTACAATAATTTCTGAAACTGAAACTGTTTCTTTGTCTTTGGTTGGGGTAAGAATTCACGGAAATTACATTTATTCATAGTATCATATTTTTGGTTTATAAGTTTATTATTGTTGATTTTATTGAGTTAGTTGTGGAGGTCTCTGTATTTTGTCGCTAAAATAAGTAAATCGGGTGAAATCGCATATACCGAGTGACAACTTTCAAAGCGGAACATAGGCGAATAACATGGGGAATCAAATATTTGCATAATTAAAAATGTAAGCACCCATGACATGCCAAATTCGAATAATTTTGTTACTGTCAAATCAGACATTTCTGATTATCAATACACATTTTCCTGAAGAGCTTGACAATGAATAATAATAATAATAGCTATAGTAATGAGGGACAAGTGTTTATTGTAAAAACATATTACAGTGCTGGCAGTTTGCGAAAAGTTAGAGATTTCTCCTCAGTTAAGTACGATGATCTGATAATCGGGCATAATGCTGATTGCACATTATTAAAAAATTACGAAAATCCTCGTTTACCATGATTTTGTTTTAACATAAGACACTTTGAAGAAAAAGCAATTATTACAGTAGTGCCTGCAGTTCCGGAACAATAATAAAATTAACTATTAACAAAAAATAAGTAACAATAATTTAACTGAAAGAATTACAACAAATATTTAAATAGTCCCCCATTTTGATATAAACAATATCTCAACCTATTATAAAATGCCTTTCGAACTTGTGTGAGTTGTTGGTTCTTAACACATGCACATTCAGCAAAGATAGCCTCCCTCAAAGAATTAATATTTGGGTGACGAGTTTTATAAATTTTGTTTTTAAGGTGACCCCACAAGAAGTCACAAGGTGCCAAATCGGGAGGTCTGGCCGGCCACTTAATATTACCACCGCGACCAATCTAATGATTAGTAAAAAAATTATCTAAACAGGTTCTTATGTCTACACCAAAATGAGCTGGACACCCATCCTGCTTAAACCAGATTTCCTGATTTTCATTTGCAACTTCGTCTAATGCAGGATGTACCTTATTTACCAAGAGTTTCAAATAATTTTCTGAATTTAAATTGCCAATTAATTCAAACGGTATGATATGATTATTAAAAATGCCTGCCCTAATATTAATTTTCTGAAGGTATTGGGATCTCGTCGAATGTTATAACCTTGGGTTTTGTTGCGCCCAGTATCTTGTATTCTGTACGTTAGGTTCATTATTGAACTAAACGTGCACTCGTCAGTAAAGCAAATCGGTGAAAGAAAATGGCGATCCCGATTGGCGCGTTCCATAACATCTTCACAAAATACACGCCTGCTGTCTTCATCTATTGCCAACAACCCTTGATGGCACTGCGGCTTGTATGGGTGGTAGTTGTGTTTTTTAAGGATTTTTCGCACACACTCCCGAGAAACACCACATTCTTCTGCTGCAACTCTAGTACTTGTAGTTGGATTGACATTGAATAACACTAGCACCCTTTCCTCTAATTCTGCATTAACTTGTCTTCTAACGCCTGTTTCATTATAAAAATACATTGATATTGAAATAACACAAATTCAGCTGTAAACTTACCACCCCTATTTTCTACTGCTACACTTGCAGTTTCTTCAAATTTTCTTAAAATATGTTGGATTGTGCTCACGGATGGAATGGGTCGATCATCGTACTTAACTGAGAACAAATCTGGAACTCTTCATAAACTGCCAGCACTGTAATGTTTTTACAATAAACATTCGTTCCTCATTACTATAGCTATTATTATTATTCATTTTAAAGCTTTTCAGGAAAATATATATTGGTAATCAAAAATGTTTGATTTGACAGTAACAAACTTATTCGAATTTAGCATGTCAAAAATGTTTGATTTGACAGTAACAAACTTATTCAAATTTAGCATGTCAAAAATGTTTGATTTGACAGTAACAAACTTATTCGAATTTAGCATGTCAAAAATGTTTGATTTGACAGTAACAAAATTATTCGAATTTAGCATGTCAAAAATGTTTGATTTGACAGTAACAAACTTATTCAAATTTAGCATGTCAAAAATGTTTGATTTGACAGTAACAAACTTATTCGAACTTAGCATGCCAAAGATGTTTGATTTGACAGTAACAAAATTATTCGAATTTAGCATGTCATGGCTGTCTATTTTTAAAATATTTAAATTATCATCTCATGATAAAAAGAGCTTTTAATTAGTAGGTATTTGGTATCAGTAAGCTCATAAGTACACTTGGAGAACACCCAAATCACCACAACACATATTTCAGAGACCTTACGATCGTTTCGTTGACCAAGTCAACATCTTCAGAGGAAGAAAAATTCTAACATAAAAAACTAGATCCCGTATATTTATATCGCGTCAAAGAAAACGAACTAGTCCGAAGGAAAGTTGTCGTACAAGAACGATCGTTAGTTTATTGCGCAGTGAAACAGGTCGGAGACCTGCTTTAATCTTTTGGTCGACAAATTTATGACCCTTATCTAATATAGGTTTAAAAAGGACCGGCGTTCTTTAAAGAGACAGCACGTTTCCTTTCGATCTAGAACTTTACAATGTGGATATTGGTTTATGCCGATAAAGACATCTGCTGAGATAAACAACATAAACTCAAATCATCTCTTTTAAAAATAGAAAACTAAAACCCAGATGTCTGTCTCACCGTGTTAACTTTAACAAAGGAAAAATAGTTCAACTAAAATACTACACAAAAACTAAATATTGATTTTAATTCTACGTGAAAATATTTATATTGACTACATAGATACAAAAACCGAATAGGTATTTAAATTAAGACAAACATAGTGATTAGTATATGTATAAACCGGTCGAGTTATTGACCATAATTTATTATTCTACCAGACTAATTATGAGTATTTAAGCGGTCAAATGCAAAGAGCAAACAATGGGCTAGAGATTACAGGTGGCGCACGATTTAATGAAGTTTTGTTCTTAATAGACCTTAATATAAAAATACTTTCTAATGAATCAAGCATAGTTTGATGTCTGACATTTTTGACAAGTTTCAAATTTTCTTTGTCAATGTGGTGGTTATTATCCCACATATGTTGTGCCACACAAGATTTGTCTACCGTACCATATCGTAACTGTGCGAGATGTTCACGAAATCTGGTGGCTATGTTTCTCCTAGTTTGGCCCACGTATTTAAGATCACAATCTTTGCAACTAATCTCATAAATTCCGGACATTTCAGTGACTTTGTCTTTGTCTTTCGTATTACCCAACAAATTTTTTAAATTACTTTTCGTCAAAAACGTCAAATGTAAATCGGCTTTCTTAAAAATACTTTCCAAACCCTTTGTGATTCGTGGTTCATAAGGTAAACATACAAATTTTTTCCCGATTTTATCATTCTTAAATGTCGTACATTCAGATATCAACTTCTTTGTTCTGTGTTTGTTAACTAATTTGTCTATTAAACCATCCGAGTAACCGTTATATCTCGCCACATGTTTTATGTATTTTAATTCTGTATTAAATCTATTTTTACTCAACGGAAAATTTATCAATCTATTTACTAAGAAATTGAAACTAGCCGTTTTTTGTGCAAACACATGGTGTGAGTCAATAGGAATATAATTAATAGTAGCCGTTTCCTTCCTATAGACATCAAATTCAAGCGAGCCTTTATTTTTATTTTTAATAACTAGTACATCTAGGAACGAAAGTTTATTGTTAATTTCTATTTCGTGGGTAAATTTTATTGAATCAAATTGACTATTTAGTTTTTCAGTAAATTCTTCAACCTTACATGTATTTGTGTCAAACACTGCAAAAATATCATCGACATAACGCAACCAAACTCTAGGGAAATACCCACTTTTATTTTTTAAATCCGTCTCAAATCTGCTCATAAACAAATCTGCAATAAAAGGCGATAATGGATTGCCCATAGCTGTGCCTTCAGTTTGTTCAAAGAACTCATTGTTAAATTGGAAAATATTTTGTTTTATACAAATGCTAGTTAGAGTTAAATATTCTTTGCAGACGTCTTGACTTATATTGTTCAATTTTAATAATTCTTCCAAATACTCCAACGTTTGTTTTGTGGGTACACTAGGAAATAATGACGTCACGTCGAATGACATCAAAATCTCTCCTTCCAATAATTTAACATCTTTAATTTTATCAATAAAATCAAGGGAATTTAGCACCGAACAACTTTTCTGTTTAATAGGTAGTCTTTTAAACTCGTTTGACAACCACTTTGCCAAGTTATATGTTGGAGAATCTATAGCCGAAATGATAGGCCTCATTAATTTTCCCGGTTTATGGATTTTCGGGAGACAATATTTTTTGGGGACTTTCGGATTAGAAACTTGTAAACGTGTTCTTAAATCCTTTGTTATGAGATTTGGACATTTTTTTAAACTGTTTTTAACTTCGTTAATCATTCTTGGTAACGGATTTTTATCTAATTTTCTATACGGCCCTGACTCTATTGCATTACTCACTCGCTCTTTATAATCACTTTTGTCCATTATCACAACTTTATTGCCTTTATCCGCCTTAATATAAAAACATTCCTTTTCTCGCAATTGTTTAACTATTTTCATTTGATTATAATTTTTGTTTTTTGTAGGATTGTTTTCTTTTAGATTTTTAGATATTTTCTTTTTACATGCTTCACGAATAAAGTTTTTTGAAGAATCCGGTAATTTTTTAATTCCCGTTTCTATACTGGCAACGACATCTAAAAGTGCTTCTTTTTGTGACTGTAATCCGAATTTTAACCCTCTGTTTAAGAGGTCCATCTCATTTTTGTTAAACGACTGCGAAGAAAGATTTTCTACAAGGTCAATTTTCCGAGGAACTGATTTTTCAATTTTAATCTGATCCTTTACAAGTTTTTTTTAGTTTTTTATTCTGGATATTGATTTTCTTAATTAACTTAGCGTTTATAACTACAAACATGTTCCTCTGAAAATTGCACCATTCATCATACTCTACGTTACCTAAATTAAATGTTAACTTTTTAAACAAACTATAAGCTTGTATTTCTAATTCACTACGTTTCGAGTAAAGATATTGCCTTTCTAAATCTAACCATTTTTGCTTAGCACACTTTAAAACTTTTTGACCAACTTTTGTGTTGTTAGAAATTTTAACATTGAAATTAATGAAATTAGGAAAAACCGACTTCTGTTTACATGATTTTAAAAAAGCAATATCAGCACCTAAAAATCTAATCTTAGTACTTAGCTTTCTATATAGATTCAGTTCCGTTGACCTGGGAGCCATAATTCACTATGTGAAAACTGGAACCTGTGATGAGCACTAATAAGTACACTTGGAGAACACCCAAATCACCACAACACATATTTCAGAGACCTTACGATCGTTTCGTTGACCAAGTCAACATCTTCAGAGGAAGAAAAATTCTAACATAAAAAACTAGATCCCGTATATTTATATCGCGTCAAAGAAAACGAACTAGTCCGAAGGAAAGTTGTCGTACAAGAACGATCGTTAGTTTATTGCGCAGTGAAACAGGTCGGAGACCTGCTTTTATCTTTTGGTCGACAAATTTATGACCCTTATCTAATATAGGTTTAAAAAGGACCGGCGTTCTTTAAAGAGACAGCACGTTTCCTTTCGATCTAGAACTTTACAATGTGGATATAGATGTCTTTATCGGCATAAACCAATATCCACATTGTAAAGTTCTAGATCGAAAGGAAACGTGCTGTCTCTTTAAAGAACGCCGGTCCTTTTTAAACCTATATTAGATAAGGGTCATAAATTTGTCGACCAAAAGATTAAAGCAGGTCACCGACCTGTTTCACTGCGCAATAAACTAACGATCGTTCTTGTACGACAACTTTCCTTCGGACTAGTTCGTTTTCTTTGACGCGATATAAATATACGGGATCTAGTTTTTTATGTTAGAATTTTTCTTCCTCTGAAGATGTTGACTTGGTCAACGAAACGATCGTAAGGTCTCTGAAATATGTGTTGTGGTGATTTGGGTGTTCTCCAAGTGTACTTATTAGTGCTCATCACAGGTTCCAGTTTTCACATAGTGAATTATGGCTCCCAGGTCAACGGAACTGAATCTATATAGAAAGCTAAGTACTAAGATTAGATTTTTAGGTGCTGATATTGCTTTTTTAAAATCATGTAAACAGAAGTCGGTTTTTCCTAATTTCATTAATTTCAATGTTAAAATTTCTAACAACACAAAAGTTGGTCAAAAAGTTTTAAAGTGTGCTAAGCAAAAATGGTTAGATTTAGAAAGGCAATATCTTTACTCGAAACGTAGTGAATTAGAAATACAAGCTTATAGTTTGTTTAAAAAGTTAACATTTAATTTAGGTAACGTAGAGTATGATGAATGGTGCAATTTTCAGAGGAACATGTTTGTAGTTATAAACGCTAAGTTAATTAAGAAAATCAATATCCAGAATAAAAAACTAAAAAAAACTTGTAAAGGATCAGATTAAAATTGAAAAATCAGTTCCTCGGAAAATTGACCTTGTAGAAAATCTTTCTTCGCAGTCGTTTAACAAAAATGAGATGGACCTCTTAAACAGAGGGTTAAAATTCGGATTACAGTCACAAAAAGAAGCACTTTTAGATGTCGTTGCCAGTATAGAAACGGGAATTAAAAAATTACCGGATTCTTCAAAAAACTTTATTCGTGAAGCATGTAAAAAGAAAATATCTAAAAATCTAAAAGAAAACAATCCTACAAAAAACAAAAATTATAATCAAATGAAAATAGTTAAACAATTGCGAGAAAAGGAATGTTTTTATATTAAGGCGGATAAAGGCAATAAAGTTGTGATAATGGACAAAAGTGATTATAAAGAGCGAGTGAGTAATGCAATAGAGTCAGGGCCGTATAGAAAATTAGATAAAAATCCGTTACCAAGAATGATTAACGAAGTTAAAAACAGTTTAAAAAAATGTCCAAATCTCATAACAAAGGATTTAAGAACACGTTTACAAGTTTCTAATCCGAAAGTCCCCAAAAAATATTGTCTCCCGAAAATCCATAAACCGGGAAAATTAATGAGGCCTATCATTTCGGCTATAGATTCTCCAACATATAACTTGGCAAAGTGGTTGTCAAACGAGTTTAAAAGACTACCTATTAAACAGAAAAGTTGTTCGGTGCTAAATTCCCTTGATTTTATTGATAAAATTAAAGATGTTAAATTATTGGAAGGAGAGATTTTGATGTCATTCGACGTGACGTCATTATTTCCTAGTGTACCCACAAAACAAACGTTGGAGTATTTGGAAGAATTATTAAAATTGAACAATATAAGTCAAGACGTCTGCAAAGAATATTTAACTCTAACTAGCATTTGTATAAAACAAAATATTTTCCAATTTAACAATGAGTTCTTTGAACAAACTGAAGGCACAGCTATGGGCAATCCATTATCGCCTTTTATTGCAGATTTGTTTATGAGCAGATTTGAGACGGATTTAAAAAATAAAAGTGGGTATTTCCCTAGAGTTTGGTTGCGTTATGTCGATGATATTTTTGCAGTGTTTGACACAAATACATGTAAGGTTGAAGAATTTACTGAAAAACTAAATAGTCAATTTGATTCAATAAAATTTACCCACGAAATAGAAATTAACAATAAACTTTCGTTCCTAGATGTACTAGTTATTAAAAATAAAAATAAAGGCTCGCTTGAATTTGATGTCTATAGGAAGGAAACGGCTACTATTAATTATATTCCTATTGACTCACACCATGCGTTTGCACAAAAAACGGCTAGTTTCAATTTCTTAGTAAATAGATTGATAAATTTTCCGTTGAGTAAAAATAGATTTAATACAGAATTAAAATACATAAAACATGTGGCGAGATATAACGGTTACTCGGATGGTTTAATAGACAAATTAGTTAACAAACACAGAACAAAGAAGTTGATATCTGAATGTACGACATTTAAGAATGATAAAATCGGGAAAAAATTTGTATGTTTACCTTATGAACCACGAATCACAAAGGGTTTGGAAAGTATTTTTAAGAAAGCCGATTTACATTTGACGTTTTCGACGAAAAGTAATTTAAAAAATTTGTTGGGTAATACGAAAGACAAAGACAAAGTCACTGAAATGTCCGGAATTTATGAGATTAGTTGCAAAGATTGTGATCTTAAATACGTGGGCCAAACTAGGAGAAACATAGCCACCAGATTTCGTGAACATCTCGCACAGTTACGATATGGTACGGTAGACAAATCTTGTGTGGCACAACATATGTGGGATAATAACCACCACATTGACAAAGAAAATTTGAAACTTGTCAAAAATGTCAGACATCAAACTATGCTTGATTCATTAGAAAGTATTTTTATATTAAGGTCTATTAAGAACAAAACTTCATTAAATCGTGCGCCACCTGTAATCTCTAGCCCATTGTTTGCTCTTTGCATTTGACCGCTTAAATACTCATAATTAGTCTGGTAGAATAATAAATTATGGTCAATAACTCGACCGGTTTATACATATACTAATCACTATGTTTGTCTTAATTTAAATACCTATTCGGTTTTTGTATCTATGTAGTCAATATAAATATTTTCACGTAGAATTAAAATCAATATTTAGTTTTTGTGTAGTATTTTAGTTGAACTATTTTTCCTTTGTTAAAGTTAACACGGTGAGACAGACATCTGGGTTTTAGTTTTCTATTTTTAAAAGAGATGATTTGAGTTTATGTTGTTTATCTCAGCAGATGTCTTTATCGGCATAAACCAATATCCACATTGTAAAGTTCTAGATCGAAAGGAAACGTGCTGTCTCTTTAAAGAACGCCGGTCCTTTTTAAACCTATATTAGATAAGGGTCATAAATTTGTCGACCAAAAGATTAAAGCAGGTCTCCGACCTGTTTCACTGCGCAATAAACTAACGATCGTTCTTGTACGACAACTTTCCTTCGGACTAGTTCGTTTTCTTTGACGCGATATAAATATACGGGATCTAGTTTTTTATGTTAGAATTTTTCTTCCTCTGAAGATGTTGACTTGGTCAACGAAACGATCGTAAGGTCTCTGAAATATGTGTTGTGGTGATTTGGGTGTTCTCCAAGTGTACTTATTAGTGCTCATCACAGGTTCCAGTTTTCACATAGTCACATAATCAGTAAGCTCAGAAAATTAATTCTCTTTTGATAGACACCACTACCATTCTTGTAGATAAAAGAGGTGAGTAGCAAACTGCAAATATGTGATTTCCCATGTTATTCGCCTATGTTCCGCTTTGAAAGTTGTCACTCGGTATAAGTAAATAAATAGACAAGATTGTCAACTGTCTTATTTGCAACATAAATAATCCTCACTGTATAAAAAATGCCCACAGAATTTTGCACAAGAATGTGACAGCTGAGATGGAATGAGATAAACGTGCTCATTTTGGTAGAAATGTAAAGCTGTCATCACATTTATAAAAAAAAAAACTTTTTTGTGTTGTCGTTTAATTTTATTTTATTTTTGCCTAGGACCAGCTTCTGTTTTGTGATGATTGTGACCGTGGTTACCACATGTACTGTCTTTCTCCTCCACTGGTCGACCCACCTGAAGGTTCCTGGTCATGCAAATTATGCATCGAAGAGTTTCATGAGAAATAGTTTTTAAATTTCATATCTAGAGTTTATACAAATGTTTTTAATTTTTAATATTTCTGTTTTTTAAATGCAGTATTTGTTCTTTTCTGTTTTTTTTAAATACATTCTTTAGTAAACGAATTTCCTTAAATTTTAGTACTTAATCTAAAACTTAGGTTAACTAGGCACATGATACTTAAAGAAAAAAGAATAAATGTTAGTGTTAAACTTTTCAACAGCCTATGGTAAATCACTGTTTATATTTTAATTTGTTTCTTATTTAAAACTACCTCTTGTTTGTTTTTGTAATGTTGATTAAACTGTGACAATATATAAATGAATATATTTTTCTTCTATATTGTTCATTAAAATGTACGATTAGAATAAATTACTAAAAATTTAGAAGGTGTCTTTGTCTTTATCATCTTTTTGGCCATTTACACCAGACTCTATGCGAAATAATTCAGCTTAATCGTAATCAGTAAGTAGTTTGTTTAATATCTAATTTTTTTAAACCAATCATGTCTGAATATTTTAACGAATTTTCATTAAGAAAAATTCTCAAATAGAGAGGTCACGATAAAAGCTTTTGAAAAAAATTTCAGATGAGCGCGAATTTGGGTCCCTAGAAGCCAAAACCAAGGTATGTATGTTTATAAAAATATTCAACAAATGTTTTCCTGAAAGAAGATTCTTCTTCTTCAACTGCCGTCTCCTCTTAGAAGGTTGGCTATCATCATGGCTATTCTCACTTTTGATGCTGCAGCTCTGAACAACTCAACGGAACTACAGTTGTACCATTTTCTCAGGTTATTTAACCAGGAAATACGTCTTCTTCCTCTGCTTCTCTTTCCCTGTATCTTTCCCTGCATAATAATCTGCAACAATACATATTTCTCTCCTCTCATCACGTGGCCCAAATATTGCAGCTGTGTTCAATATTTTGTTTTTATTTTCTCATTCTTCCCAGTACCTCCTCATTTGTTACCATGTCCACCCAATTTATCCTCAAGATCCTCCTATATGACCACATCTCAAATGCCTCCAGTCGATCACGTATATCTTTCTTTAACGTCCATGATTCCATCCCATATAACAACACTGAGAAAACGTAGCATCTCAATATTCTGACTTAAGTTGTAGGTTAAGATCTCTACTGCATAACACGCTTCTCATTCTGTTAAATATGGTTCTGGCTTGTCCAATTCTTGATTTAATTTCTTCAGCGTACTCATTATTTTCATTGACAGTTGTTCCCAGGTACCTGTACTTACTGACTTTCTCTACTAGTTCTCCGTTGATCCATAGGTTTTCCTGTTGCTGAACTGATTTTGTAATGGTCATAAATTTGGTCTTTTTGATATTTAAGGTAAGTCCGCTCTCCTCGCCACTCGTCACTACTTGATCTACTAAGCTCTGTAAATCTTCTATTGTTTCGGCAATGAGTATAGTGTCCTCTGCATACCGGATATTGTTAATGGGTATTCCATTGACCTTTACTCCTAATGTTGTTTCTTCCAGCGCTCTCTGAATTATTTCTTCTGAGTAAAGATTAAATAATAGCGACGCTGGTACACATCCTTGCCTTACACCACGTATTTTTACTTCTTCTGAGAGTTCATTGTCCACCTTAATATTAGCCGTCTGGCTGTAGTATAAATTATTTATTATTCTAATATCTTTCATGTCTATATTTTTACTTTTAAGTAACTGAATGAGGTGGTTGTGGCAGACTATTAAATGCTTTGTTGTAGTCAAGGAAACAGACATACATCGGCTGATTGATGTCCATGCATCTTTGAGTCAACACATTGAAGGCAAACAAGGATTCTCTTGTTCCCATTGCATTTCTGAAGCCAAATTGGGTTTCGCTAATATCTTGTTAATTTCCTAAAAATACTCTGGTGTATTATTTTTAGGAATATTTTGAGAGTGTGACTCATTAGACTGATGGTTCGGTGGTCACTACATTCTTTTGCATTAACCTTTTTTGGTAATCTAATAAAGGTCGATCTAAGCCATTCGCGGGGAATGATTCCTGTGTTGTATATTGTGTTAAATAGTTCCAACAATATGCCCACTTGATCTTGTGTGATTAGTTTAATTATTTCTGCTGGAATTTCGTCGGGTACTGGAGCTTTATTAGACTTTGCCATTTTTACCACGTGCATTACCTCTTCCTTTGTTATTGTTGGGCCCAAATCTCCTTCTGTGTCCTCTTCTACAATTTCTTGTTGTCTGTCATCGTCGAATAGTTCCTGGATATACTCCTTCCATCTTGCCAGCTTCCCTGCAGTGTCTGGGATTATTTTGCCATCTCTGTCTAGCAAAACATTGCTTTGGGTTTGCCTTTTTATACCAGCTACCTCCCTTATTTTTTTACAGAGGTCAAGATCATCGTGTTTTATTGTCAAATCTTCTATCTCCGCACATTTTTCTCTGTACCACTTTTCTTTGGCTTCACATATTATTTTTCTTATCTCACTATGTATATGGTTATATGCATTGTTGTCTATATTTTTGTACGTTCTTCTTTCTTCCATTAGTTTTAAAACTTCGTCAGTTATCCATGGTTTTTGTTTGTGAATTGTATTCTTTGTTTGCAGTAACTCTTTCGTTGAAGTCGTTATCGTGGTTTTGATGGTATCCCATATAATGTTTGGATCTTCATTCGGTTCAGCTGTGATCTTACTTATTTCATTGTTAATATTCTTGGTCAATTGTTCTCTCATTATTGGGCTTTTAAAGTTTAAGGTTTGTAGATGTTTTTTCTTTTGTTGGGATTTTGGCTTCTTCAGTCGTACTCTGAGCCTTACTATTACTGGATTATGATCTGTTGCTGCATCTGCTCCAGGATAAGCCTTAGCCGACATTATGGAGTTTCGGTACCTTTTATTAATTAAGACGTAATCAATTTGATTCCTAACCACGTGTTTGGTGTTATCAGCGGGTGATTTCCAAGTATAAAGCCTCCTATCAGGCAGTTTAAAGTATGTGTTTGTAATCACCTTGTCTTGTTCTTGACAGAACTTTCATTTCTTGTGCCCAACCCAAAATCACCAATAAGATCTACTTTCCCCTTTCCAAACTTTCGCGTTGGAAGTCTCCCATTATTATCGTTATATCCCTGTTCTTTGTGACATCCAGAGCTTGCTGAATTTCATTATAGAATTGTTCTATTTCTTCTTCACTCTTATCGGAAGTGTATACTTGAATGATGTTAAGTATTCTTTGGGTTGTTGTTGTTGCTCTTATCATCATTACTCTATCTGAGATGGGGATGAAGCCAGTTATAGCTTGACAAAAGTTACCTTCCACCACAATTGCTACTCCGTTTCGGTGATTTGCGTCGTTGTTACCTGAGTAGTAAATCTTTGACTGATTAATCTTCATTTCGCCTGAATTAGGCCATCTAGTTTCACGGAGTCACATTATGTTCACATTAAGTCGCTGCATTTCTTGAAGCACATTGTGAATTTTACCTGCTTCGAATATGGATCTGATGTTCCATGTACCGATCCTTATGTCTCTTTCCTTTTTCTTAGCTGCATTCAAAACTGAGTCCGCCCCCACCCCCCAACCGGAGATTCGAATAGGGGATTAGAAACTCCGGAATTTTTCGCCTTGAACTCAGCCATGTGATTAACTAGGGATATCCATTTGGATCTTTACTGCAGTGGTTTCCCGTTGCCTTCTGCATCTTCCTGCCGTTCACCATTCATTGGTTTCTCCGCCTGTTAGAGATGATTTCTCATCTCAAGGGCAAGAAGGTGCCCTATCTCTTAGTAGAGTTTGTTACTTATACCGGTAACTGTTTAGTCAGTGCTAGTTTTGGTCCGCCCCGAGTATTTGATTTCCTCAGTACCACCTATATATAGGAGGCGTTCCCCTATCCGCCACCTGGGAGGCGCCCGATGGAGGACTATCAACCCCACACAGGGAAAGAAGATTAAGAATAGATAAAACTTCAAAGAAAATTGAGTAGTAGTCCACACCTAATCCACCTGCGAAACCTGATGGAGGCGGCACACACTATCGCAATTGTCAAGCGTGGGCATGAGTATTTTGCTGTGTATAAGAAATTTAGAAAACTGTATAACGAAAGCCTGGAAAAAGAAATATCAATCAAGATACTTTACTGAAGGCAACAAATAAGAGCAAAGCCATTTGCGACATCATAAATTCAAAAATGAAAAAGAAGGTCGACAAGAATATTGATTGCAACTTGGTGCCAGATGAACTAAATAGTTTTTTTGTGAGTGTGGATGGGAGTCTTGCTGGAAACTCAAAAGTTGTTCAAAGTGAACAAATGCTAAAAGAGATGGTGGCGAGCTCGCCAAGCTCCATGTTCTTGTTTGAAACAACCCCTGAAGAAATTATACAGAGTGGCAAATATGAAGGATAAAAATTCAAAAGACATTGGTAACTGACTATCAATGTCTTACAGACGATGTTACCGAAGATTATATAACCTTTTCTCCTGTCTCCTGTTAGGTGGTGAGAGACCTCATCATCAAGCAGAAGTCATCTTGTATTGGGTTTGATGGTGTCAGTGGAAGGATGTTGCAGTTAACTGTTGATTTCTGTGCTGCTCCGTTGACACATATCATAAATTACTCTGTGGAGTGTGGTGTGTTTCCTGACTTGTGGAAGGTCTCAGTGGGTATACTGATCCCGAAGAATAACTCTCCAAAGTCAATAAGTGACTTTCGTAATATAAACTTGCAATCTGTGCCTTCTAAAATTGTTGAAAGTGTGATTAGCAAACAGTTGTCGGAATTTGCTGAAAGTATTAAACCTTCTCAACAGTCTGCCTTTAAACACGGTCATCGCTCATCAACTATCCTACTCTCTGTAGTTAATGATATTCTCACTCATCAGAATCAGGGCTATGTTACTGCTCTAGTTATGCTGGATATAACGAAGGCCTTTGATTCTGTTAACCACTCTCTTTTACTTGCTAAATTGTTGAGTTATGGAATTTCTGGTCACCTTTTACAATGGTTTGCCAGCTACCTTAGTGGTCAATCGCAGATGGTGAGACTTGATGATGGAGCTTGCTCTGAGCTCCGCCCAGTATCGTTGGGGGTGCTCCAAGGATCAATACTTGGTCCAATGCTGTTCAACTTGTTTACCGCTGATGTGAATAGCATTCCTCTACTGTCGACTCTTCACTGTTTTGCAGACGATATGCAATTATATATTCCTCTTAGTGTAGCTAATGCTGATGAACAGATTGGGCGTTTAAATGGAGACTTGCAGAGAGTTCAGACGTGGGCGTGGAGCAACAACCTGAGCTTCAATCCTGAGAAGTGCAATTTACTCATTCTTGGCACCTCCTATAATGTTCAACAGGTCCGCAGTCTTCGACTGTCTGTGTTGCTTGGGTCTGATGTCTTGTCCCATTCGGATAATCCCAGAAATCTGGGATTGATACTGGATGGTAACCTGCAGTTCTCCAGACATGTGGACTATCTCTGCCGCTCTGTGTTCTATAGACTGTGACACCTGTATCAGTACCGTGATTGTCTTCCCCAAGATGCACGTAAACTTTTGGTAAACTCACTAATCCTGTCACTGTTCACGTATGGTGATTATATGTATGGTCCTTGCCTGACGCGTCTGGACAGGTACCGTATCCAGAAGGTGCAGAATTGGTGTGTGAGATTTGTTCTCCATGTACCCCGTTTTGCTCATGTTACGCCGTACATGCGGGCACTGGACTGGCTGAACATGCAGGAAAGAAGACTTATTCACTATGCCACCTTAGTAATCAAGGTTGTTCGGGATAGGAAACCTGATTACCTATATGACTGTGTCAGCTTTCGAACTGATGTACATGACAGACTCCTGCGAGGCACGAGTTACTTGACTGTTCCTATACATAGAGCTGCAAGTTTTAAAAGATCCTTTTGTTACTTAATATCTTACCTATTCAATTATCTGCATAGAAAGCTTTTCTTTCAATAAGGGCTGTAAAATATGCTTTGGGACAGAGTCTGTTAGCTGGGACACATGAACTTGATATTACCCTGTTTTAATTTTTTTCTGTAGCTGGATATGTTGAAAAACAGTTCGCTGAACATGTCCATTTGTACTGTGAGTGCAATAAATATTATTATTATTATTATATATGGATTTTCAGTCAACCTGCTAAAGAAATGTATAGTGTACATCGCTGTCCCACTTTGCTTCTTAATAAATATTTGTTTTAGGGAGGGAATATTTCCTGATCAGCTTAAGTTGGCTAGGGTGATTGCTTTGCACAAAAAGGGGGATGTCAACTTTTGTGGAAATTATAGACCTATATCAGTGTTGCCGGTAATTGGAAAAAAATTTGAGGCTCTACTCAAGTCGAGGCTGGTGAATTTTATAGAATCAAGGTCGATTCTGAGTGGAAATCAGCATGGCTTTCGTGCAGGAAAGTCAACAGTTACGGCAATGATCGAGATAATTGAGACCATTCTGGCGTCATTTGAGGATATGGAGGAAACAATGCTTTCCAGTATAGACCTGAGTAAAGCTTAGGCCGTTTTTATGAGACATGCATATGATTGATAGGTTTCTTTTTTTGACAAAGTTGCGAATTTTTCAAAGGAGAATTATTACTTTTTTTAATTTCATTTTCAAAGCACTCTGGATTCAAAGTGATTTTTTTTGACATTTCAGAAATTAAGCAAAACTTAGTAACATACTTGGAATGTCCCTTGAATCGAAATGTGAAAAATATACAGGCTGTTCTATTTGACATTCCAAAGTTGAGGCCACTTTCGGTCTAACCAGATGTGATAAAAATTATTTTGCAATGTCAAAAATGCAGTTATATGTCTAATATAGTTAACTCCAAAATTTCGTTTAATTATCTTAATAAATAAAGGTTCTAGAGGGGGTGAGTCACTTTTGAGTTCCACCCGATATATATATATATATATATATATATATATATATATATATATATATATATATATATATATATATATATCTTTATCGATTTGTGTGTGCACTGGTTTTCTATGCTTTCCCTTGCACACGTCTCGATGGCATACACTTCTGCCTGGTGTATGGTTGCGTACTTGCCGAGGCTAGTTGATAGTCTAGCATCGGTGTTGCCCGCTTATGCGCCGGGTCCTACTCCCATATTGCTTTTGGAGCAGTCAGCATACCAGCAGAGATCAGCTGTCAATAGGGACCTTTGATTTCGTTCCCAGTCCTTCCTTTCCGGGAGGACGGTCTTGAAAGACAGATCTCTACTGATCTTTGTAGAGTCATCAAGTCTGAGACAATTCCCAGAATCCCATGACCCTCAATGTCATCAAGGAGTCCGGACCCTCCCAGACTGATTTCCTTCAGCATGCTGCCGGCCGTTTGTTTTAATCTGTACGTTGTCCACATCGCCAACCTCTCCAGCCATATATGAAGAGGTGGAATATTATGGAGGATTATTATTATTGTCTCTGTAGATGAGCCAGTTTGGCACTCGCGATACCACAAAGTGCCTTGGGCCACCAAACTATGGCTCCATATGTTATCATTGGTCTGATAATCACTACATAGAGCCAGTACATCTGTTGGAGGTTTGTTCCTTTACTGAATCTCGGAAAGAAACGTTAGAGCTCTTAGCACACACACACTTCCCAGATTGTCTGATCCTGAGCAACGGAGAGGTCCTACAGGCTGAAGGACGATTTAAACGCCCTCATAGGGAGGACTGGCGGGTTGCTCGGCGAATAGTTACAGCCTCGGCAGTGGAGTGTGCTGTGAATCATTTTCAGCCATTTAAGTCGCCAGGGGAGGATGGGGTGGTACCGGTCCTACTACAAAAGGGACTGGAGATTCTCCTACCTCACCTTATCAGGCTGTACAGAGCCAGTCTGGCCTGGAACTACATTCCATCCAGCTGGACGGTGGTTAGGGGGGTTTACATTCCCAAATTGGGACGTAAGGACCTCCTACCTAAATCACTGAGACCTCTCAGTATTACATCATTCCTCCTGAAGGGATTGGAAATAATACTGGACGGACACATTAGGGGGAACATCTTACCCAATAACCCCCTAAATACCCACCAGTATGCCTATCAAACTGGCAAATCAACTGAGTTAGCGCTCAATAACCTCGTGGAGAAGATCACACACTCTCTGGAAAATGGAGAGGTTGCGGTGGCAGCATTTCTCGACATCAAAGGAGCATTTAATAATGCATTACCGATCTCCCTCTACGAGGCAACTATCGCTAGGGGGGTGGAACCTACCATCTGTGGCTGGATCGGAAATATGCTGCACAATCGGACCATTATTACCTCGTTGCGGGGAGAGGTGGTCGGCGTCAGGGCTGCGAGGGGGTGTCCTGAGGGGGGCGTGCTATCCCCCCTGCTGTGGTCCCTCTTTGTGGAAGATTTGCTGGCTATCCTCGGACTCTGGGAGGTTGAGGTCCAGGCGTATGCTGATGATCTTGTCATAATGGTTAGAGGCAAATCTGAGGAGGAACTGGCAAGTACTCTTCAAGAGACACTAAATGTAATCAATGATTGGTGCCGGAGGGAACAGATGTCTGTGAACCCCCGCAAAACGATCATTGTTCCTTTTACCAGAAGAAGAAGGTTGGACAAATTAAAACCACCTATTCTTATGAGGAAACCATTCCATTTTCGGACCAAGCAAAATATCTGGTAGTTACCCTAGATAAAAAGCTCAACTGGGACATACAGTTAGAAAATGTTATCCGCAGGGCTAAAATGTCCCTGTGGACCTGCCGGAGAATCTGTGGTAACAACTGGGGAACAAACCCCCAACAGATGTACTGGCTCTATGTAGTGGTTATCAGGCCAATGATAACATATGGAGCCATAGTTTGGTGGCCTAAGGTACTTCGTGGTATCGCGAGGGCCAAACTGGCTCATCTACAGAGACAAGCTTGTCTGATGATAACGGGAGAGATAAGCACCGCACCATCAGCCGCTCTG
The DNA here is from genome assembly GCA_964006375.1 of Tillus elongatus. NCBI lineage: Eukaryota > Metazoa > Arthropoda > Insecta > Coleoptera > Cleridae > Tillus > Tillus elongatus. Next base: position 241,385,096 of record OZ023263.1, on the reverse strand, counting down.
GAGGTCCTCCTTAATATTCCCCCACTTCACATATGGTTGGAGAGGGTGGCGAGGTGGACAACGTACAGACTAAAACAAACGGCAGATAGCATGCCGAGGGAAGTCAGTCTGAGACGGTCCGGTCTCCTTGATGACAGTGATTGTCACAGGATTCTGGGAATGGTCTCAGACTTGATGCCTACAAAGATCAGCAGAGATCCGTCTTTCAAGATCGTCCTCCCGGAAAGGGAGGACTGGGACCGAAACCAAACGACCCTGTTGAGAGCGGACCTCTGCTGGTACTCTGACGGCTCCAAAACCAATTTGAAAGTAGGAGCCGGCGCATATGGGGGCAGCACTGATGCTAGACTATCAGCTAGCCTCGGCAAGTACGCAACCATACACCAGGCAGAAGTGTATGCCATCGAGATGTGTGCAAGGGAAAGTATAAAAGACCTGTGCACAAACAAATCGATAAAGATATATGCAGATAGCCAAGCTGCAATAAAGGCTCTTGGTTCCTACCGGTGTAATTCAAAGACGGTATGGAGTTGTAAATCTGCCCTTAACGAATTGGGCAGCTGTAATGAGGTGTCGCTGGTCTGGATACCGGGTCACTCGGACCATGACGGCAACGTTGCGGCCGACGCGCTTGCCAGGAGTGGTGCCCAGAGTGACTTTGTCGGACCAGAACCGGTGCTGGGAATAACATCTTGCACAGCAAAACGCACCTTAAAGACCTGGACAGAAAGAATGACAATCCAATATTGGCAAAATCTTCCAGGATTAGCTCACTCTAAGGCCTTCATAAATGGCCTGTCTGAGTCAAGGGCTAAGAAACTTCTAGAGATGAACAGACAACAACTGAGTACTCTAGTCGGCCTGTATACAGGACACTGCCGCTTGCGGCATCACATGCACCGTATTGGGGTCGGGCAGGAGACCGAGTGCCGGCTGTGTATGGAGAATGACGAGACAGCAGATCACGTGCTGTGTTTCTGTCCGGCAGCGGACAGGACTAGACACCTGCTCTTTGGCAAGGTAAAGCTTGCTCCAGAGGATCTGGATCAACTTTCGCCCACAAAGGTTATCGACCTCTGCAGGAGGCTGGATTTGTTGGGCGAAATATAGACATTAGGCGTGAGCCACAATAGACCTTATGGTCGCGGTGGAGGGATCGATATGGACCACTCACATTCAAACCTAACCTTGTTCCCCAGTTATTTCCACAGATTCTACGGCATGTCCACAGGGACAGTTTAGCCCTGCGGATTACATTCTCTAACTGTACATCCCAGTTGAGCTTCTTATCGAGGGTAACCCCCAGATATTTTGCTTGTTCCGTAAATAGAATCGTTTCCCCCATAAGAATAAGTGGTTTTAATCTATCCAGCCTTCTTCTGGTAAATGGAACAATGATCGTTTTGCGGTGGTTCACAGACATCTGTTCCCTCCGACACCAATCATTCACTACATTTAGTGCCTCCTGAAGAGTACTTGCTAGTTCCTCCTCATATTTGCCCCTAACCATTATGACTAGATCATTAGCATACGCCTGGACCTCAACCTCCCACAGCTGCAGGATAACCAGCAAATCGTCCACAAAGAGGGACCACAGCAGGGGGGGTGGGGGGGTGGGGTAGAACTCCCCCCTGAGGGCACCACCGAAGCTGACCACCTACCCCTGCAGCGAGGTAATAATGGTCCGATTGTGGAGCATGCTTCTGATCCAGCCACAAATGGTAGGTTCCACCCCTCTAGCGATAGTGGCTTCGTAGAGGGAGATAGGTAATGCATTGTTAAATGCTCCTTCAATGTCGAGAAATGCAGCCACGGCCCCGTTATCCAGGGAGTGTGTGACCTTCTCGACAAGGTTATTAAGTGCTAACTCAGTAGATTTGCCAGTTTGGTAGGCATACTGGTGGGTATTAAGGAGGTTGTTGACTAAGATGCTCCCCCTAATGTGTCCGTCCAGTATTTTTTCCAATCCCTTCAAGAGGAATGATGTAATACTGAGGTCTCAGTGATGTGGGTAGGTCATTACGTCCCAATTTGGGAATGTAAACCCCTCTAATCACTGTCCAGCTGGATGGAATATAGCTCCAAGCCAGACTGGCTCTATACAGCCTGATTAGGAAAGGTAGGAGAATCTCCAGTCCATTTTGTAGTAGGACCGGTACCACCCCATCCTCCCCTGGCACCTTGAATGGCTGGAAATGTTTCACAGCACACTCTACCGCCGAGGCTGTAACTATTCTCCGAGCAACCCGCCAGTCCTCCCTCCGCGGCCGTTTAAATCGACCCTCGGCTGGCCGGACATCTTCGTTGCTCAGGATCAGACAATCTGGGAAGTGTGTGTGTGCTAAGAGCTCTAACGTTTCTTTCCGTGATTCAGTAAAGGAGCCATCTGGTCGTTTTATCGATCCCAGTTCCTGTACACGGTCGCGTGAGAGAATTCTGTGGATTCTGGCGCTGCTGGGCAAATTAGATATGTCCCCGCAGAACCTCCTCCAGGATTCCCTCTTAGCGTTCCTTATCTCTTTGTTGTAATGTGTTAGAGCGGACTTATGTTGTTCCCAGTTGCCACTTACAAAAGGAAGATACATGCCAAATTTTATCAACATCAACCAATTATTTTTTTAGTTAAATTGAAACCGACACCGGATATGGGTTCTAGTGGTCCTAGTTTCGTGCTAGTTTGCAAATATTTTTTCAAAATTCGGGATTTCTACATTAGTGATTTTTTTCTACAAAAATTCACTAAAAATAGTTCCGAGTACCCAAATATTCTTCGATTTACAGAAATATTCGAGACAAAGAATATTAGACTTGAGATTAAATAGCAAAAATCAATGTTCTTAGTAAAAATTCGAGTAATCCGGTCTCTTTCAAACAAAAAGTGCCAAAACAACTATTGACAAAATTTTAATAGAGTGACTTCCAGTAAACATAAAGTTTCTTTTGGGATCCTCCCTCAAGGGTGCACACGATTACCCGGCACCTAATATGAATACAACTTTAGTTGTTAAGCTTTTAGATTATTTTTAACCCTCTGATGACTTTAACCTTGTTAGTGAAACAATCGACAAGTCTTAAAAATGTGTTGTGGTAAATTAAATTCGCTCGAGTGTACTTAGCAGTGCTCATCACAGGTGCCAATCTTCACATTTTTTAAATTATTTTTGGTGAAAATGTGAGGATAATAATGCAGTGTAATGACTCATATTTTGTTATGGAAAATTAGTGGGATAATAATATAAAAGTGTTGTGTGTTAAGACATAGTCTTATGTTTATTGCTGTTCTCATTATCCATACTTCTACCAATTCCTTTTCAACAGACACAATTTGAAAATTATAAAATTTAATTCATATTAAATTACAGAGACATTTTGTTTATTATAGCTAGTATATTACATCGATAATAATTTTCATTATATAAATCAAACACGCACAATACTGTTTTAAAAATGAAGCTTTATTTTAATATTCAAATACTTATATAAATAATACACCTTGGTAGGTCGGTGCGTGAGTAGACAAACAGTCACAATTTTAGAGGAATGAACTACTGACGATCAGTGGCTCGGAGCTTTTCCTCGACAGCTTCTTGGCTGGCTTCTGATAAGTCTGTTGCTTGAATGTACTTCTGTACCCCTACAAGGGATTTCTTGAGAGCATCAAAGGAGCTGGAGTACAACATCTTCTTTTTGACTTTGGCGGTATCTGGACACCAGGACATGAGGAAGAGCTTTTGTTTCTTTGAGGATTCCGATGTGCCCTGGCACTGGTGCATGTACTCGAAATCGTACAGGCCGTAACGGCACTCGCCTGCGCCGCCCACCTGCAAATTGGTCAGGAATTGCTCGTACTCTTCATCACGAGCTCCAATCACTTCAACGTCAATCTGTTTTTCATCCTTAATGAAGAATATTACGTAGCGGTGTTTCTTATCTTTTTTGATTTCTTCGTATGTTGTCTTGCAGGCATCGGATACTGTTACTCCTGATGCCTAGAAAACAAAAGTTACCGATTAGATTTGCTTTATAGCCAATTATTTTATTGTTGCAATATAATAAAACCTAATAGGAGCTCAACCTACACTTCGAGACATACTAAATATGCATATAACTTATGTCTTTATATAATAATAATAATAATAATAATAATGCTGAAATTGGATAACTGACGAGGTGGACTGGAGGAGTGCAGACAAGAAAATTACAGGCATATAGAGAAAACAATAGGACGAGCCTGAAGACACTTAGCACAAGATCCAGTCGATGATATTGCACAAGAATCAACATCGTAAAACAGAAGCTTCTGTAAGGAATTATATCCAGTCCCAAACCAATGATTCATAAGTGTGCTGAAGATATACAGTTATCTGTTAATTAACCTTTTCGCTGCTTCAGATGTATATATATGCCGACCGGTTTAATGCTCCAATTCGCTATGAAAAATATTTAGAGCGGTTCCCTGATACAATCACATAGGTCGTCCATGTCTATAGAGTATACTGTTCGGCCAGCGAGTCGGAGATATTTATTGCGCAAGTATGCAGTCCATTGTCTGAATACTGGGAATTACTCGAACAACTTATTGAATGCTGAATTCTCTTCAGTAGAGTTCATTCGTGTCATATCATTACCTACACAGATGAAAAAAGTCTGGACGTAGCAAGTGCGTTATGGTAGCGATTTTTTTTTTAAATACTTTTAATAGCACAACCACTTCTAGGTAGGTTTCTGAAAACAGTTTTTTGAAAAACGTTCGGGAGCTAAACTGCAAATTTACCGAAAATTCACTACCAAAACGCAATTACTGCATCCAGATTTTTTTCTTACAAACGCATCATATTTCGATAAAAAATGCAAAAATGCATTAACGAATTTGTTCTATGAAATTTAGCTTAAAAAAAATTTATGCACCGCTACTCACTCCTGGTCCCGTACTTCCTTGGGGATGTGAACAAAAAATTTTTCTTGGGGTTTGTGGATTCGGGGCCCTAGGCACTTTCTAAAAACAGTTTTTTGAAAAGCGTTCAGGAGCTAAACTGCAAATTTACCGAAAATTCGCTATCAAAACGCACTTACTGCGTCCAGATTTTTTTCTTACAAACGTACCATATTCCGATAAAAAATGCAAAAATGCATTAACGAATTTGTTCTACGAAAATTCGCTAAAAAAAATTATACACCCGACTCACTCCTGATCCCGTAACTTCCTTGGGCAGTGTGAACAAGAAATTTTCCTTGGGGTTTGTGGATTCAGGGTGGGGGCCTAGGCAGGTTTCTGAAAACAGTTTTTTGAAAAACGTTCGGGAGCTAAACTGCAAATTTACCGAAAATTCGCAACCAAGACGCACTTACTGCGTCCAGATTTTTTTCTTGCAAACGCATCATATTTCGACAAAAAATGCAAAAATGCATTAACGAATTTGTTCTACCAAATTTAGCTAAAAAAAATAAAAAATATGCACCCCTACTCACTCCTGGTTCCGTAACTTCCTTGGGGAGTGTAAACAAGAAATTTTTGGGGGGAATAGGGGTGCTGTGCGGGGTAGGTAGGGTTAATGGGGATATGCCTTCAAATAGGCAGCTTTCAAGCAGTTTTCTTCACATTATCTGCTCATATTTAGGCAGGGTTTAAGGGGATATGGCTTCAAGATGTGAAAAAGACAGCTTTCAAGCCCGTTTTATTCGAATTTTCCGCTCATATTTCCTTTTTGCTACCTACCCCGCCCAGCACCCCTACCGTTTTATTCGAATTTTCTACTCATATTTCCTTTTTACTACCTACCCCGCCCAGCACCCCTATTCACTCCTGGTCCCGTAGCTTCCTTGGGGGGTGTGAACAAGAAATTTTTCTTGGGTTTTGTGGATTCAGGGGGGAGGCAGGTTTCTGAAACAGTTTTTTGAAAAGCGTTCGGGAGCTAATCTGCAAATTTACCGAAAATTCGCTACCAAAACACTCCGTCCAGATTTTTTTTCTTATAAACACATCATATTTCGATAAAAAAATGCAAAAATGCATTAACAATATTTGTTCTATGATAATTAGCTAAAAAAATTATAGACTGTTAAACCATAAACTTCACTAAACCAACAAATAAATAACCAAAAAGGCACCAACCTAATTAAACTGGCAGCCAAAGCATCAAAGAGAGGGTCTATTTAAAATGGATATTTTGTAAATATTTTAGTAAAATGAAGGGCAATGACGGTTGAATCTGAAACTTAAGGGTTTGCTGAACACTCTTCTTGCAACATTTTCTCTTCACAATCCGTATTTGTTTCAGATTCTTTGCCTAAACATTGCCAATTTTGACGTTTAAATTGCGAGTTTGACGTTTTGAGGAAAACTCCAAAATTTGTTTGTTTGACTGCCCATAGCTTCGTTGTCTTTAAAGCTAGAGACGTAAATTTTGGTACAGAGTTCACTCTTTATAATACAAACACGCGTACCAAATTTGGTTGCCCTTTGTTATTTACGGATATGAATTTTTTTAGAAAGGAAACAGACAATTTTCCGGGAAAACCTGGTCCGATTTTCCTGGCTAACGAAGTTATCCAAGCCACTTGCAAAAGGAAGGTACTCTCAAAATTTGATCAAGATCGGCCTATTATTTTTTGAGTTATCGGTCGGCAATGTATATATATATATATATATATATATATATATATATATATATATATATATATATATATATATATATATATATAAACACATCTCCTCATTAGCGAATTAAAAAAAAATCGCTAATATAGATGTAGGCTTTTTCTGTGGCTTCATAAGTGCTTGTTTTTTTCTCTGGTTTTGCCATTTTCAGGATTGCAAGAGACAAAAAAATCAGGTACTCTTTGAATTCAGGGTGTCAGACGGAGCATTATAAACGGCGCAGGCGAGACATCAACAGAAACTTAAATCCCACATGCCATGTTGTCGGGTTGTACTTTTTTTCATTGAATAGGATCTTGATCAACAGTATATACTTTTTTTTAGCGATTTTTTTTTAATTCGCTAATGATATATATATATATATATATATATATATATATATATATATATATATATATATATATATCCGACCGATAACTCAAAAAATAATAAACCAATCTTAATCAAATTTGGTGAGTACCTTCCTTTTGCAAGTGGCTTGGATAAGTTCGTTAGCCAGGAAAATTAAACCAGGTTTTCCCGGAAAATTTTGTGTTTTCCTTCTAAAAAATTCATATCTCCGGAAATAATAAAGTAAGGGCAACCAAATTTGATACGCGTGTTTTTATTATAAAGAATCAACTCTGTACCGAAGTTTAGGTCTCTAGCTTTAAAGACAAAGAAGTTATGGGCAGTTAAAGAGACAAATTTTGGAGTTTTCCTCAAAACGTCAAATTCGCAATTTTAACCGTCAAAATTGGCAATGTTTAGGCAAAGAACGTTAAACAAATACCGATTGTGAAAAGAAAATGTTGCAAGAAGAGTGTTCTGCAAACCCTTAAGTGTCAGATTCAACCGTCATTGCCCTTCATTTTACTAAAATATTGACAAAATATTCATTTCAAATAGACCCTTTCTTTGATGCTTTGGCTGCCAGTTTAGTTAAGTTGGTGCCTTTTTGGATATTTATTTGTGGGTTTAGTGAAGTTTATGATTTAACGGTCTATAATTGTTTTAAGCTAATTTTCGTAGAACAAATTCGTTAATGCATTTTTGCATTTTTTATCGGAATATGGTGCGTTTGTAAGAAAAAAATCTGGACGCAGTAAGTGCGTTTTGGTAGCGATGCAGTTTAGCTCCCGAACGCTTTTCAAAAAACTGTTTTCAGAAACCTGTCTAGGAACCAAGCCACCCCCCACCCCCCAACACAAAGAAAAATTTCTTGTTCACACCCCCCAGGGAAGTTACGGGACCAGGAGTGAGTAGGGGTGTATAGTTTTTTTTGCTAATTTTCGTAGAACAAATTCGTTAATGCATTTTCGCATTTTTTATCGAAATATGATGCGTTTGTAAGAAAAAAAATCTGAACGCAGTAAGTGCTTTTTGGTAGCGAATTTTCGGTAAATTTGCAGTTTACCTCCTGAACGCTTTTCAAAAAACTGTTTCCAGAAACCTGCCTTGGCCGCCACCCCCCTGGATCCTCAGATCCCAAGAAAAATGTCTTGTTCACACCGCCCAAGGAAGTTACGGGACCATTTGCAGTTTAGCTCCCGAACGCTTTTCAAAAAACTGTTTTCAGAAAGCTGCCTAGGCTCCCCCTTGGGTCCACAAACCCCAAGAAAAATGTCTTGTTCACACTTCCCAAGGAAGTTAAGGGACCAGGAGCGAGTATGGGTGTATAATTTTTTTTTAGCTAATTTTCGTAGAACAAATTCGTTAATGCATTTTTGTATTTTTTATCGAAGTATGATGTTTGTAAGAAAAAAAATCTGGACGCAGTAAGTGCGTTTTGGTGGCGAATTTTCGGTAAATTTGCAGTTTAGCTCCTGAACGCTTTTCAAAAAATTGTTTTCAGAAACCTGCCTATGTAAACCCCCCCAGGAAAATAACAGGTGCAAGGTTGTTAAATGCGGGGTCGAAGGTTGTTTACACCAAGGGCCGGACCTGCTTCATTTGCTTAAGATGCAAAAGGTAATGCAAGACATGCATTCAGGGGAGGTTCTAAGCATGTTTCTGAAAAGATTTTTCAAAACAATATTCGGGAGGAACTAGCGACACACACATGCTTAAACCACTACAACACTAATCAAGAGAACAAGGTAAACAATACACAATTTCAGAAATAACGTTCGTATGAACACATGAATATATAAGAAACCTTCTAAACGAGGGCGCATACTAAAAGTGAAGTGATAAATTGGCAGTAGAAGCCAATAGTCCATGTGTCTAGAATATCCCAGGGATTCCCAAAATCAATTTGAACTTTATGTCAAATGTAATGTTTAGAAGGGGAAGGGGGTGTCACGGAACATATATTTATTATTATTCCCGAAATTAAAACCTTGGGGTCTTTAATACATTACAGCAATTCAAAATACGGGGATGATGGACTTAACCGCAACTGGAAATTACGAAAACGGCGCAGACCACAATCTGATTTTTTTCACGGAAAATCCATAAATAAGTTATTGAATTAATCTGTTATTTAAAATAACAGATTAATTGAGATATTAAGATCTCAAAAACACACGTTTCGAAGTGTCAATTTTCAGCAGCGTTGCCACATTTCATATTTAATCGCAAAAGTGTTTTGTTTTGCCGCTTTAACTAAATAACAGATCTAAAATGCTTTTTACACAGAATCCTGCCGACCTGACCTTTTGGATCTGACAACACTGCCTATCTGCATCAAATATGTCAACGAAACAACAGTCATAAGCTCGGGTGCAAAAATATATGTTTTTGTTGCAAATCACGTTTTAATTGCGTTTTTCATTGAAAGGTTATTAGAAACGAAATATACCACATTGTTTAACTTTAGTAAGGTATGTATAACTGTTTTTAGGGTGATGGTCGGCTTTACCGCAACAACATTTTAACGTGATTATAATAGATTATGGCCTAAAAACAGTTGTACATACCTTAATAAAGTTAAACAATGTGGTATATTTCGTTTTCATTAATCTTTCAGTGATAAAAGCAATTAAAAGTTTAGATTTACTATGAAAACGTATATTTTTGTACCAAAGGTTATGACTGTTGTTTTGTTGACATGTTTCATGGAGATAGGCGTTGTTGTCAGTTTGTAATCTATTTCCTTATTACAGGGTAGTATTTGTCTTCTTTTTTCTTTAGGGAAATTTTATGTGGTAGCTATGGCACAATGATTTTGATTTATAAAACTTAAAACTGTTATTCTTCATCAGCTTGTTGTTTATTTCACATCAATTCTTCATAAATTTGTTGTATCTCTCAAATCAATATGTGTGTGTTAGTCTAGGGATGGCCTCGGAAGCATAGTCCATTAGCCCCAACTGTTGTACGAGACAGACAGAAATCAAAGAATAGGGTCCACAATAATGAGTAACAAATCGAAGTTATGCGTATAATATATGACATCACTGTTGTTCTATTACCCCAAATGACAAAATTGTGCTATACTAAATACTAACTATACTAAATTAAGACTTGTCAAATCAATATGGAAGTGCTGAATATTAATGATATGTATGATATAATACATAAAGACGATATGAATTTGGTTGAGTATTTGCAAGGCATTGGGCTGCTAAAGAGTGTGTTTCGCTGTAAAACTCAGACTTTCAGAAGAGTGTGTTGTGTTATGCGGAAGGAAGACAATTCGTTAAATACTGTCTTCTGCAGTAGGTGCAGAAGAAGTTATTCAATTTTAACTGGTAGCTTCTTCGCAAAGCAACATATACCAGTTAAGGATGTCTTATTCCTTATGCGGTTTTGGTGCTATGAGACACCCACTGGTTCTGTGGTATCCCACACAGGATTTTCAAAGGAAATGGTGATCCAGCAGTTTCGATATTTTCGGGACATCGTCTCCTGGAAATTGTTACAGGACGATTCACTCATGAAGTTCGGTAGGTTTTTATTACCTATTCTTAAAAAAGGCGTGACTATTCAAAATTTCAGTTGGAGAGGGGCATGTGGTGCAGATCGACGAATCTGCAATTACTAGAAGAAAATACCACCGGGGTCGAATTGTTCCTACAAGGTGGGTGCTAGGGATTTACGACACGGTGGAGAAGAGGGGCTATATTGTTTATGTACCCGATAGAACGGCGGAAACGTTAATCTCAATAATCCAAAGGGTTGTGATTGCTGGATCTGAAATTTGGAAGGATGAGTGGAGAGCGTACCGTTCTTTGGCACAGTTAGGTTATGTTCATAAAACTGTTAACCATTCAAGGCATTTTAGAGACCCGTCCACAGGTGTGTGTACAAATCACGTTGAGGGATTATGGTCCCGCCTCAAGGCGTATCTCAGGAGGTTGGGGGTTATGGCGTCTCCATTTCTCCCGGAGTATATTGACGCTTTCGTCTGGAGGCAATACTTTGGTAAGACGGCAACGTAAAGGTGTCCCAGCCTTGCAAACCATATTGCTGAACGATATTGACAGTTGACAGTTAATGTGTTTCCTTGTTAAGACATATATTAACACTGTATATTAACGGTTCCGGTTTTTATTTTGACATGGTGGCGTCTTGTCAGGTCCAGAAAGTCAGGCCGGCAGGAGTGTGTGTAAAAAGCATTTAAGATCTTTTGTTGCGTTCAGGAGGCAAAACACTCTTGGAATTATATATTAAATGTGGCAACGCTCTTGAAAAGTGACAGTTCGAAAATTGAAAATAGTGCATTTTTTGTAACTTTAATTACGATTTATTCGGCATTTTGTGGTTTTTCCGTAATTTTTTTTGCTGATTACTTATCTACGTTACGTACTCTTTCTTGTGGTGTGCGCCGTTTTGCTAGATTCCAATTCCGGTAAAGTCGACCGTCCCCATTTTTACGCCATATTCTATTATACTAAGGTTAATATGTAGTTGCGATTAAGTCGACAGTTCCCCAAAATACTTTTTTATCTGCATTTTATTATTTTGGGCATTAACATTCCCCATGCAGTAAACAGTGATGAAATAGTCACAGTCTAAAATATATAAGGACAGAAGTTACAAATAAATAACAATTTATGGAAACATGTTTTTTTCTTAAATTTTTGAATATTCCATACCTTCCAGTCAAATTTCCTAACCTTAAAATCCTTTAGAAGGTTCAAACTACAGTCAGAGACATATCAGGTTATTAATAGTCAAAGAACTGGTTTTTTTTCCACATGAAATCTATTGCAATATGGAATAACTGATTTCCTTAAAATACTGATGGGTGATAGGTATATTATATTATGAATATGTATTTAAAAGTTAGGTGACCAATATAATTAGTAACGTTTCTTGGAATAAAAATATCAAAACAACATCCAAATATATAATTTAAACATTCATGCATTCTAATAAAGAGATTGTCAACTGTGACTCATCTCCAGTGACATTGACATCTCAGATCTGCAACTTTTGATATTGCACATCATATTGTGGTATGAATAATGGAATAAGAAAATACCCAACGAAAAAAATAAACAATAAATTTATTCTAATACTAATAAGGGCACCAAGTTCAGAATTCATTCGAATACGTTTATATTATACCAAACTGAGGTTTAGTTTATACACTTCATCAATTTTGACAGTTATATAAATGATGGGTGTCAGAACATCCAAGCAAATTAATACCAAATTGGGTAGTATGGGATTCTCCAAATACAGATTCAGCAAGGTTCTCAAGACCGTTCGTTGATTTTCTTAAAAATTTATATGCCCTGTTTTCTTTAAGCTCAAAATGGAAATCATTTTTACAGTTTATGATTATAATCTATGAATAACCGGCACACAAAAAAAAACCACAACAGGTGGGCAAGTGACTCAGGTGCATTGTCTGTCCAAATTAATTAAACGGTGCGAAACAAAAATTATAAATAAAAATCGCAGGATTTTATAGAGAAAGGTAAAAGAACGGGCGAGGCAACTAGCTATTTTTACGTGTGCGATTACGCATTTTATGTAACTTATTGGCAATGTAACAGGAACTGTCTATATATTTTGAACCCCAAATAAGTTCTTCCCAAGTGACAGCATCATATGCTACACGAAAATATTAATATACCGCAAATATCTAAACATGGCGCTGGCTTCAACACCTATCATTTTCAAACCTCAATAACAATGTGATAAGACGTGGTAAATGAATTTTATAAGCAAAGTAAACTAAATTACTTACCATTTTGAGTTATACCACTACAATTAATATTACACTAACGTATTAAAACTGTGCAATGTAGCGAACTACAACAGAAAGAAAAGGACTGTTCAACCGCGAAGTGTAGAAGCGGACGTTGATCTGCCGGCAGATGTCAAACACGCTTGCGCAAAAATTATAATATCCTACGCAAATTTCCTGATATAGTTTATACGATTTCTTATGTTACGTTTTTTCACACCGTGAACATAAATAGCACTTAAATCGAACAATTCGCTTCTAAGCGTTTAATTTCAGTACAAATTTATAATAAGTCAGTAAATTTAAAAACAATCAAATCGGGAACTACTTTCCGTGGCGGAGGATAAAACGCGGGTATATTTAAAACTTTACAAATTAATATCACAACTTTTGAGGTTTTTTGAATGAATACTGATTATTGAGTGTCAACAATACAAAAACAAACCACTAATTTATACTATATGCGATAAAAATTAAGCATAGTGGCTTTTGTAGAGTACTTTACATGACTCACAAATTCCAACCAATGTAGAAGCCGGTTTCAACATATGCCCATAAAAGGTAAAACGTGAAAATTTCAAAATGGCTGAATTAAATTGAATGTTGGCGCCACACCCTTAAAAATCAATAATTTTCGACAACACTGGCAAAACAGTACTTAAAATGCAACCTGCATTTCTTTATTATTTAAATTGCGAATATTATAGATTGGTTTAGATATACCTACCTAAATAATATTTTATGAATCATTTAGGGAACCAGTTATGATCATTGATTACTTTATCACTAATGCCTCTACATATTTGGCTAATAAATGTTATCAGATTTTTAATATCTAGTTATTTATCTTTTTCATATCATTATATCCCTAACTGAAGCTTTATTTAAATTTTGAGTTTTAATGAATGATTACTTATATTTATACCTACTTATTAGGAGGTAAGTAGGTATATTATTATAGTTCGTCTGTTTGAAAATATTAAACGTAGTAGGATGCGCGGTTACTTTTCTATTCCAAAAATATTATTTTTCGACAAAATAAACACAGTACCTAATTATTACAAAAACTTTATCCAGATTTGTCAGCAGTCTTCCTGTTATATTTAATATGGTTAATACGGCACTATAATACCGTTTTTCAAAAGTGGTTCACCCCAATAACTTTCTTATTTTTTGAGACAAAATAATAACATTTGGTATGTTAATATATTACATAAATTCAGATTGATTGACGTATCCAGTTGTTTTCGGCCACTTCCGGTTTCACCGGAAATGTCTGCGACTTTTGGTTTGGTAAATTAGACCCCGGGTATGTTTTGCTTTATTTGATAAAAAATGACATTCTGAATACAATAACAACTCATAAGTCAACTTTTGACATTTTCGCTTGAAAAAACATTTTAAATTTCAATCCAGAGTGTCATGACTATATGTTAAAAGATTATTTTTTAATCAAGGTGCCATTGAAAAATACATATTTGATCACCTAATGTTTTAAGTGAATTTTTATTTTAAAAAATTCACTAATATAGAGGTATTGATGGTGAGACTATGCAAAAATTTTTTCAAATGAGCGCGAACTAGGACCTCTGGAACCCATATCCGGGGTCAGTTTCAATTTTTATATGTATATATATATATATATATATATATATATATATATATATATATATATATATATATATATATATATATATATATATATATATATATATATATATATATATATATATATATATATATATATATATATATATATATATATATATATATATATATATATATATATATATATATATCCGTCTGATAACTCAAAAAATAATTAACCGATTTCAATGAAACTTGGCAAGTGCCTTTCTTTGATTAATGGCTTGGATGAGTTCGTTAGCCAGGAAAATCGGACGGGGTTTTCCCGAAAAACTACATACCAAAACTAAACTTTCTAACTTTATAGAAAACTGAGTTATTCAAATTTGAACCATTTAATAAAAATTCACTACCATAACACACTTGCTGCGTCCAGAGTTTTTTTCTCTTTTCCTGGCGGGTTAAAAGACTATCAAATAGTATTTTTAATCATAACTCAATTTTTTCATATGGAACGAGGGTGGCTCATTTAGCATATTCGACAAAAACATTTTTGGACGATTATAATTTGGTACCATACACATGGTGTTTCGAGTTAAATTAAGAGACCAAAGAAGATTTGAATATTTGGGTGGTCATAAACACTGGGTAGCAGCCTATGCAGTTTGGCATACTTCAAGATTCCGTTCTGGGGCCTCTGATATATTTATTATAAGTACTTTATCAGACGCACATAACATCCATAATAGTAAACATATATATACCTACTTATAAAACATTATAATAGTGTATCTGTCCTGTTCTTGCGTATTATATATATATATATATATATATATATATATATATATATATATATATATATATATATATATATATATATATATATATATATATATATATATATATATATATATATATATATATATATATATATATATATATATATATATATATATATATATATATATATATATATATAGATGGATGGAAAATTACAGGCCACTGAGTATTTTACCAACATTCCCCAAAATATTTGAGATGGTTTTTTTGTCCTCGCCTTATTAAATTTTGTAATAAATGTTCCCTATTCACACAAACTCAACACCTAAAAGGCAAAAGCATCAATGCCGCTCTATACAGTTTTATACAAGAAGTAAATGAATCTCTTGACTTGGGTACATTACTGGTGGGATTTTTATAGACTTAAAAGAGGCCTTTGATTGCATAAAAAAGGTAAAGGTAAGATGCTTACTGGCAATTAGGCCAATGCTGACCCTTTTTGCTCATCTAAACTAACCTACCCTCCACCTTAAGCTCGATCTCAACGACAGAAGTGATTTGAAACATCATCCGCTGCCAGTAAGTCTCGAACCGTCGTCCCCCGGGTCCGAATTGGGAAGTTTGACTGGAGTTTGATTGCATAAATCACAACTATGAGAAGGATTTTTGTATTTGCCCTGGGCACTGGCGACCAAATGAATGAATATGGTCACTGACCCGGACACCAGATGTGACAAAGTTTTCACTGACCCGGACACCAGATGTGACAAGGTTTTCGCTTTATATTATTACTAGGAATATTACTTAGATCAAAATTAAAATGCATACACTTTTTATAGGCAGTCAGTGAAATAATTATTGCCTATATTGGCTCTTCTGGGGGTGGGGCGTGCACAGTTACCCCCTGCCCCCTTTTTTTCTCCCTCAGGGCTCGTCCGCGGTTTTGCCGCCCCGATAGCACTGCAGCCCTTGGCCTATTGTGCATGCCCTTAGTCTCTTCACTCCACCTATTCCACAATCACTGTGCCTTGAACCAGTCTGCACAGCGATTGGTAGGGTGAAGTTTTATAATGCTGTGTCTCCGGTCTAGACTGACCCTAGATCAGTTGTCTTTTGCGGTCCAGAGCTTTACACTCGCACAAGATGTGCTAGGCTGACTCCTCCCCCTTGCCACAGAGTCTACATGCGAGGTCCCCTTCGAAACGCACCATTTTATTCAGGTGTTTCTTGACAGCCATGTGTCCCGTTATATTTCTGAACTGTCCTCTGATAAGATTTAGCAACTCCACAGCTCTCTTTGAACTGGGTTCGTCAATTATTGACTTCCCATGTCTGAGCCCTGGACAGTGTATTATTTTGCGTACCTAGTTGATAATAACACACTACTTATTATATAATTACGTTTATTCTAATAACTCAGGAATACATAACCGCGCCTTTCCATGAACTACCGCCATGCTAATGTCCCAGCATGCAATGCTATAAGACTGAGGACATTAGGATGACCAGTGATCCATGCTAATGAGCCTACGGTTCATTGACGGTTGATAATATTAATAATAATAATCTTAATAACTATAGACATATAACACAGTCTGCCCAGTACACATTGTGTTGGTTTCTGACCCAGGACTTAATGGCTCCCCTGGCAGTGCTCTTTGTCACGCCAAGAGCCGGTTCTGGTCCCATAAATGGTTCTGCTGACCCTCTCTAAGCGAGACTGTCAGCTTCTTCATTGCCTTTGACCCCCGAGTGACCCGGCACCCAGATGAGGGTGACCTCATTCTGCCCAGCCAGGTCGCTCGTCTCATCTCGGCACTCACTCACCAGCCAGGAATTTACCCGTGGGCTACTTAAAGCCTTAAGGGCTGCCTGGCTGTCTGTGGCTATGAGGATCCGCTTGTTGGTGTAACTCCTCCTCTCGTTCTCCTGCACACAGTGCAGGATGGTGTACATTTCGGCCTGAAAGACCATTGCAAGGGCTCCGAGGAAAATACTACGACTTACCCTCGATCCTTCCGGATAAACACCTGTCCCAGTCCCACGCTTCCTGCCGGATCCGTCCGTGAATCAGACGAGCGCGTCCCGTGGTATGCTCGGCGTCTCCTCCCGCCATGCCTCGCGGTCAGCGATTTCCACTGTAAAGTTGTTTTCCCTGCAGATTCGCGGGCTTGCGAAGTCTGACCTCATTTCAAGCATTGGCTTCTTCACGATCTCCTGAATTTTGCACTGGCCCCTGAAGCCTCCCCCCCCTGTATACGCTACTACATCTACCAAACGAACTCCAACCACTGAGAAATCAGCCTATCTACCACTAAAGTAGTCAGTCACCTTGTAGTAAGACTTCACAGCTAAAAGCCCAATCAAATGTTTCCTCATCCTTGCTACAGATTGTTCTTTATTACAGACAATTTATTATATATTTTCAGCACCTGCACCACTATTTTTAAACATTATAGTGTTTAAGGCTAGATGTATTCTCACCATAATTGGAACCGCAGACCGGTTTCGTTCTAATTATAGCGAGAACACACCTATAAAGTAATACGGCTATGGTAGCCAACCTCCTTGAACATTGTGAGATGTACGACAGGGTCTGCGGTACCAATTATGGTGAGAATACATCTAGCCTTACATACGTTGTTCCTATATTAGGGAAGAAATGAGCCAGGACTGACAATGTACAAAATTGTTAGTTGGTTGTACAGTCACTATTTTATAACATTTTGTGTTATTTGGAGCTGTCGTGACAACATACTTACCTGGTTGCGCACCGAGATGGGGACCCTGTTGACATCTCACAATATTATAGTTTTTAGTTGTCTGAGGTGTGACAAGGTGGCCAGCTACATATGTGTTCTAGTAAAATGAAAATGATTGTGCTGCAATTCACACGCAGATATCAAATCTATGTTTTCCTTCACAAAACACACACACTCAAGTATGTACAAACAGGGTACAGTCCCAGCTAACCTTTGATACTGGCCCAGTATTGGTGTCATAGCCGGTACCCGGCACTTGCATTGCCGGACAAGTGCTTGAATACAATGCTGGACCGGTAACTATAGGAAACTCCGGCCAGCAGTCGGCCAACGGTCTGTTAGCCAACACATACATTACAGGTCAGGCACTTTACCAGTGCTGCAGAGTTACTTGATTTCAATATCAAATCTGCATTTCTCAGGCACTTATATCAGGTGCTCAATTTTAGGTGGCCCACTACTTTTACTATGAAGGACCAGCACTACTCTGCATTGACACATTATATATATATATATATATATATATATATATATATATATATATATATATATATATATATATATATATATATATATATATATATATATATATATATATATATATATATATATATATATATATATATATATATATATATATATATATATATATATATATATGGCTTTTTATTTTATCTTCATGATTGTGTCTTGTCAGTTCTTTTTCTGGTAAAATTTAAATTTTTAACTGAGAATAAGAAAATTAAGTTTATACATACTGATAGCAATTAAAAGGTGAAAAATGTATTCCTATGATTTGTCGCAGAATTAATTTTTGAGCAACATCGACATACAAAAATCGAAATATCTCGAAAATGGTGTGTCTGAGAGATTTAAATCAAGTATACATTTTTTGCTTACAATTGATAAGGGCTGCAATGTAGCAGCTATATGATAAGTCGATATTACTGGGTGTCAAAAAATTATAGCCAATTGAATGCAAGCCATGTCTTACAGGTGGCGCCCTCTGACAGCAGTGTTATTAACAATAACATATTTAAATTTCCTTGTCCTCGAAAACCCCCACATGCCAATTTTCACGTCAAATTTTATTTTGACTCTGACTTATTTGTGAAAAACTGACAACAAATAACTTTAACACACTGTATTTAAAAAACTAAGCATGTTTATATGAAAAAATAGTCTTATTTTTTTTGTGCTGAATGTGCACCTGTAACATAGACCATCATTTTTGAAACAGCCTGTATATATATAAACTTTTTAACTGACCATGAAAATGGGTTCCAGGGGCCCTAATTTGTGCTCATTTGAAGAAATTTTCCGAAAGTCTCAACACCGATACCTCTCTATTTCTTCATAAAAATTCACTAAAAATGACAATTCCATTCTAATCCTAAAAATAGTATATGATCGTGTATAATGTAGAAACTTGCCTTTTGAGTGTGTTGCGGATTGTATTTGGAAAAGGGAGTTATCCATTATTTGACAAATATATAAATAAATACAAAATAATAAATGGGATATAATAATAAAACTTTATATATTTAATAATGTATTGATCTCAATGAATTACAGTATCGTGATTGTATCTTCTAGTAAAACAAGTTTTTTAAGTTCTCAGCTCAAGTTATGTTTTTAAATTATTTTCAAAGAAATAATACAACTTAAAAGTTAACGATTACAACTTTTCAACATTACTATACTCAACCGACATAATATTTAATTACACAAGTAATAAATAATACCTAAATGAATATAAATAAAAACTGAGTTTTCTTCAACTTTCCTTATGTAATACGTTACATATTACTTAACTTTATCATTGCTTTGAATATCCTGTTAAAAATATAAATATCTATATACTAAATAAGCCCCCTTTTCTTTTTGTAGTCCTGCAAGTTAAGGCTTCTTCTAGGGGCTAGATCTTTTGTTACATTTTTCGGCATCACATTTACAGGTGTTGCTGAAAATAATAAGAATCAAATTATAAATGTAGCAGTTATTTTTCCTTATTAATCGCCAGTATGATTTTGTTTTAGTTAACCGAATCAAACTGGTTTTTTCTAGTGATGGGTTATTATTTAACTGTCGGTTATTTTTAAACGGTAACGCAACGGTAACCACCAGTTATGGATTTATAAAAATAACAGCTTAAAAAGTAACGCTTTTTACACTAAACTAGAATTCGAATTCGTATCTGTTTCAGTTCCACTGCAACTAGGTTCGATGAATAAACATCGGTTTTCATCGGCAACTGTTAAATTTAACTATTTAACGGGATGAATGGACATGAGACTGGGAATGCTAAATATGTATGGGTATGCTATGCAGTATAGAGCAGACTTTACTTCATAACATATTACTTAACAGGAAACACGTTATTTATACTCTAGTGTGCTCACTCTCGCTCACAGCTTTGGGAACGTAGGATACTATCGATCAACTATCCAGTTCAAAATAACACATAAATAACTGAAGCTGTTATTTTCAACGGTTATTATGAAATAACGTAAACGGCTTTAACTGCTAATAGAAAATAACGGTTTTTCCCATCACTAGTTTTAGTGAATTTTCATAGAAAAAATTCACTAATGGGGAGATCCCGACTTTTGAATTTTCAAAAATTTTTTACAAATGAGCGCGAACTAGGACCCCTAGAACCCATATCCGGGGTCAGTTTCAATGTTTATATGTTTATATATATATATATATATATATATATATATATATATATATATATATATATATATATATATATATATATATATATATATATATATATATATATATATATATATATCACACCGATAACTCAAAAAATAATGGGCCGATTTTGATAAAATTTGGCATGTGCCTTCCTTTTGTAAATGGCTTGGATAAGTTCGTTAGTCAGGAAAATCGGACGAGGTTTTCCGGGAAAATTTTGAGTTTTCGTTTGAAAAAAATTTTTATCTCAAAGAATAATAGGCCGATTTTGATAAAATTTGGCACGTACATTTCTTTTGTAAATGGCTTTGATGAGTTCGTTAATCAAAAAAATCGGACGAGGTTTTCCAGGAAAATTTTCAGTTTTAATTTGAAAATTTTTTTTATCTTAAGAAATAAAAAATCTATGATAACCAAATTTGGTAGGTAGGTTTACGATATAAAAAGTAAACTATACACCAACATTTAGATTTCTGTGTTACAAGAAAAAAAAGTTATAATAAAATATTTTCTGCCAGATCATTTCTATGGAAATTCACTACCATAACGCACTTGCTGCGTCCAGACTTTTTTTTCAATATCAACAATAACAAAATTATAATTTCAGACTCAAGGTGACAAACTTATTCAGGCGTTTTAAACAAAGATGAGATCTTGTTCGAAACCTATGAAATCTGTGCACTATTGTTTCTCCAAATGTCAAAATTACACATAAAAAAACATACATTCATAGAGCTGGATTCGATCTGGTAACCTTCTGCTTAGAAGGCAAGCGCGATGCCCCCTACGCTATCTAGGCACACGTCAACAAAGGTTTTATTTGCGTGATACTTTAGATCAGCTTCATGGATCAGATATTATATATATATTCAAAGTATACAGAATTAATTAATTACAGAAGATTAGTTGAATTACCATTGAAACACATCCCACGACGGTTTCGGTCTTATAAAACATCTTATGTTTAAGTTTAAAGATAAAATAAACTATTTTAGAATCATTTTTATATAGGCTTGGCTTGATTTTGTTTACATTTCTGCTATATTATGCGACAGCATAATATATCTATGCTGCGCTAAAACTGTATTTGGGGCCGTTAATAAAGCTACAAATATATTGTATTTTAATAATTGATTGAATCCCCCAATTAAATAAAATCACTTGGCAAATCTTTAATTTTATGTCGTCTGTCATTTTCCATAATTATGGCCAAGATTGATTGTTGATTCGGGTAGTATGGTTTATGCCTGGTATATATTTAGTTTGGTTACCGTTGATCTATGGTTTATACCTGTTGTATGAATCAATCTACGTGTGGCAATTAACTACTCTGCCTGTCAGGCATTGGACTTTAACCACTAAGTTGTTTCAACACTTGTCTTTGGGATTTTATTTTTAATTCGGAAAAAACTGTCGATATGGTGTACCAAATTACTTAAAATTCACAGCATAGGTTTATTTGCACTATTTCTAGCCACATGTAAAGTCTCATTCCAGTTACTCAAATACTTAAAAAAATATATCGTTTTCAAAAAGTTTTCCCCGATTTTCCACCAGAAAAAAATGAGCATAAAGGCTGATTAACGAACTCGACCTTGGTTTTCGCCCAAACAAGATTTTTGCCGAGTTTGATTGAAATCAGTTTAGTGTTTTTTGAGTTATCGCTCAGATACATACATACATACATACATACATACATACATATATATATATATATATATATATATATATATATATATATATATATATATATATATATATATATATATATATATATATATATATATATATATATATATATAACATATTAATGGACCTTGGTTTTGGGTTCTAGGGACCCAAATTCGCGCTCATCTGAAGAAATTTTTTCAAAAGCTTTTCACCGTACCTCTCCATTACCAAATTTTTCTCAATGAAAGTTCGCTAAAAGGTGATAAGAATCCTATTAGGCTTGAATTGTATGGATTATTGTAGTGGAGCTTTCAAACCTACTAGGTGTTCAGACTGCCACAGCTGTCTTTGTATATGAAGTGAAGTGAAGTGAAGTATATATATATATATATATATATATATATATATATATATATATATATATATATATATATATATATATATATATATATATATATATATATATGGTGGCGCATTGAAAAGGAAACAGACCGATTTGCACCCAGAGAAATTTTTTTTAAGAAACGCTGAAAAATGCCAATTTTAATATTGAGGGGGACATGTTTTGACATAAAACTCAACTTTGTCACATCAACCCTTTAAGGGTGGTGATAACAACCCTTATATCTTAAATAGGGAACATGGGTCGAGTGTTACATCATTTAAAAGCTCTTTCTCTTCTGAATTCAGCACACTAATTTTTTTGGAAGTTTTATCAACTCATTTAAAAATTATTCATAGTTGAAGATGCAAAAACGCATTTCACTCATTCCGATAAGAAATGTGCTGATAGTCAATGTTTTTTTTGGTTTGTAAACAAAAAATTGACTATCAGAACATTTCTTATCGGAATGAGAGGAATGCGGTTTATTATTTCAGTTTATCGGTCGGTTTGATACTTGATAGTACTACCGAAAATTAATTTCACAATGGTGTATTCTGTAGAAGAAAGAGTTGAAATAATTACTCTTTTTTTTTTAAAAAACGATGACTGTCCAACCGTATCGCAAATTTGTTTAATGAACGACATCCGAACAGACATGTTAACAGAAAATACATTTTGGAGTTAGTTGCAAGGTTTCGACAAAGTGGTTCAGTAGCCAACAAAAAATGGGGACCTGACCGTGAATTTCCGGTTAGAAATGAGACTACTGAGATTGAAGTTTTAGGACAAATTGCTGCAGACCCAACTTTGAGCACGAGAATATTGACCAATGTTTCAAACATCAAAAGAAGAACTATTCAGCGAATATTGAAGCATCATAAATTTCACCCGTATAAAATTCATCTTGTACAACAACTGAATGAAGATGATTTTGATTGGCGGCTGGAGTCTTGTGAAGTTATGACTGCACGAATAGCTGATAACGGGAACTTTCTATTCAATATCTGTTTTTCAGACGAGTGTACGTTTTTATTAAACTCTACAATCAATCGTCATAATTGTCGTTATTGGGCAGATAATAATCCAAGAAATTTTCACAAAGTCCACACTCAAACTCCACAGAATTTGAATGTCTGGACTGGTATTTTTGGAGACCGTTTAATCAGACCAATTTTTCTTGATGGCAATTTGAGTGACGAAACGTATTTGGAGTTACTAGAAGATATCGTTTACCCTCTACTAATTGACATTGTTGAAAATGATGATCGCTATCAAGAAAATCAATTAGTGTTTCAACAAGATGGAGCTCCTCCGCATTTTTCACAACGTGTTAGCGAGTTTTTGAACAGAGAATTTCCAGGACAATGGATTTGGGGTAGAGATGCTATTGAGTGGCCCCCAAGATCACCGGATTTAACTCCTTTAGACTTCTTTCTATGGGGCCATTTGAAGAGTAGAATTTTCGCAACAGAACTGGAGTCTCTGGAAGAATTACGACAACGCATTGTTGAAGAATGCCGTCTAATACCTCCACAAATGCTACAGAATGCCAGAGCTCGTTTTGAACAAAATTTTTACTTTCGATGGAACCTGGTGGTCAACAATTTAAACACTAACTTAACTGAATAACATTTTTGACGTTTGGTTTTGTTTTTTAGTTTTTTTTAATAAAAAATTGACTAATTAGTGCATTTCTTATCACTATGAATGAAAGACATTCTTGCAACTCCAAATGTGAATAATTTTTAAACGAGTTGGTAAAACTTCCAAAAAAATTAGTGTGCTGAATTTGGAAAAGAAAGAGCTTTCAAGTGATGTAACACTCGACCCATGTTCCCTATTTAAAATACTAAACAACCCCTTAAAGGTTGTTATCACCACCCTTAAGGGGTTGATGTGACAAAGTTTAGTTTTATGTCAAAACATGTCCCCCTTAATATTAAAATTGACGTGTTTTAGCGTTTCTTAAAAAAATTATTCTCTAGACGCAAACCAGTCTGTTTCGTTTTCAATGCGCCACCCTGTATGTTTAAACATAGGGATAATGTAGAACAGCATATAAAACAGGGATCTTGCAATACGATGTCTGATATTTTCTCTCATACTGATATAGAATCATTTGCCAATAGAGAAAAAGTAAAATTGTAATTTTTACAAGAACTTGAAAATAAATATCTTACCTGGCAGTGGCACTTCAAGGTCAATTTTAATTTCAAAGTCATGAGCAGAAAACAGGTCATCTTGAGTAGTGGGATGAGCTGGTTGCGAGGTTTGTTTGGGTTCAGCAGTTTTCTGAACTGGTGTTGCTTCCTTATTTTGTTCCACCACAGGATCGACTTTTTCTTCTGTGTTACTTTTGAATGACATTCGAGGCTTCGTTGATCTCCTAGTGAATGGATCATCAACCTGAAATAATATTACATACATTAAAAAATATATACTTTTAGACACATTTAGAAATACAGTGGTCAGTACAATTTGGAGAACCCAATTCATCAAATATGTGTTTTTTTTTTTTTGATCCGACGATCCTTCCGCTAACAAAGTTAGCGTCACCAAGGGGATGAGCAAACTTAGTGAATAAAAACTAGAACTACTATTTATATGTTCACGCAGTATGTAAGTGAAGCTTTGGATCGACGGGGTCAGGTGGATGTCATTTATAAAGACTTCTCCAAAGCGTTCAATCGTGTTGACCACTCAACACTTTTGTACAAGCTGCATTTGGCGGGCCTTGATGGACGGCTGATAGCATTCTTTGGATCCTACTTGACTAACCGTGTGCAATATGTTTTTTATAATGGATTTAAATCTGAACCCTTCACTGCTGGCTCTGGCATTCCACAGGGTTCATATCTTGGCCCGCTCCTCTTTTTGTTATTTATCAACGACATAAGCTCTGTAATTTCTGGTAATCATCTATTATTTGATGATGATCTCAAATTATACTCCAGTGTTCACGATATTGGTGACTGTTCAAGACTCCAGATGGACCTTGACAACTTGCAGCTGTGGTGTGTTGAGAACAGACTTGAATTAAATGTCTCCAAGTGCAAAGTGATGACATACACTAGAAAAACCAGCCGTATAGCTTTTCCCTACAAAGTAGGTGGTGTACCATTGGCTAGGACTGAAACACACAAGGATCTTGGCATTTTATATGATGAACATTTAAGTTCCAATGGACATATTCAAACAATCACAGCATCCTGTTTGAAGTTGATGGGTTTCATTATGAGGAATAGCATATCATTTTCCAATTTAGATAGCTTGAAAATTCTCTATTTTGCCCATATTAGATCGAGGCTTGAATATTGTAGCTTGGTTTTTGATCCCTTTTATAGTGTTCATATTGGTGCTCTGGAAGATGTTCAGCGTAAGTTTTTAAAACACCTTGTTTATAGGGCATCTGGTACCTACCCACAGAGGGGATGCGATCATGGCCAATTGGTGATGCAAACTGGCATACCCAGTTTGTATTCACGTAGAAAAGTTGCATCTGTGATGTTCCTGCATAACTTATTTCATGGGAAAGATGATTGTCCAGACTTATTGATGCAATTAAATTTCTCAGTTCCACGGGCTGCATCTAGAGTGGTGAGTGTTTAAGCCTCTAATACCAAGGACTAACTTGTATATGAAATCACCTGTGTATACAATGAGCTCTGACTTTAATGACATTGCAAACTTGTGCGACTTATATTCGGATAAGGCTGCGGTTATTCGTAGGGTGGCTATATCTTACTTTGCCGGTTATTAGGACCATTATATGTACTGTTTTGTGTAATTTCTGCTTTGTGATGTTTTGCACAGTATCTTAGTTTTGTTTTACAAGTATTTTTTGTTCATATTGTTCTTTTTGTTTGGTGCCCTATTAATGGGATTATCCTGTTGGGCATGTATTCAATAAATAAATATGTTAGTTGCCAAGCAGTTGCGAACAGCATCCTCTAGGAAAGTATACAGAGAGACCTCCACTGTTGTCTTAAATCCCTGTGATTAAAACTGCATACCTGCCTTTGTTATGCTGTGCATCGTTATCAAATATTCCTTCTCAGAAGGACACGCTGGTTATTAAGATAACAGTTCGAACAATGAACTACATAGAACCGAACCTACTCTATTAATCAAAACATTTTTGTTCAAATTTCTAACGATAGTTCGTAAGCATCAAGCTGACGCGAGGCCTGACATTTTTTATTAACTTGAGATTCTATTTATCTACATGATGATTATTATCCCAAATATGCTGAGCAATACATGATTTGTCAATAGTGCCATATCTCAATTGTGCTAGATGTTCTTTAAATCTAGTTTCAATGGTTCTTTTAGTTTGCCCAACATATTTAAGTTCACAACCCTTACAACCTATTTCATAGATTCCCGACATATCTGTGGTTTTATCTTTATCCTTTGGGTTACCTAGCAAATTTTTTAATACATATTTTTTTTTGTAGAAAATGTTAGCAACAAATTGGCTTTCTTAAAAATGCTATTAAAACGTCTCGTAATTAGTGTTTCAAATGGTAAATGAGCAGATTTGAAACAGACCTAGCAAACGAAAATGTCTATGTAAGGTCATGACTTTCACATGTAAAGCTTTCCCCATTTAGTTTGAGCATACTGTGGGTCGGTTGGTGGTCGATCGTGTGGTGACTGTGAAGATCTTGAGGGGTTCACTATGATAGGAAACTGTCATTCGACATTCACATCATTAGCATAGTAAACGAGTGTAACAGGTTTGTGGGATTTATAGTACGGAACTGTGGGTCGTTTACATGTATTGGTGCTCTCAAAGTTTCATATTCTCCTTTTGTTCTTTCAAAATTACGATATGCATCGCTTGTCTGGGGCCCATATTATGGTGTGCATATGAACTCATTAGAATCTGTTCAGAGAAGGTTCTTAAAATATCTGTGGCTTAAGGAATGGTTCAGTGGCTAACATACTTCATCAAGAACTGGCTCTGACGCTGGGACTTTTAAATATTGGTTAGGTGCCCTAACACAGATACACTTCTGAGCCTGTTCTAGAAAACTCAGGATACAGGTTGTACTAGGATCGGACCATGCTCACAGATCAACGAGTTGCCCACAACAGGTCAGATATAATAATAGTGGATAAGTCCTGCAACCAAGTGATGCTGATTGATGTGGCTAACATACTTCATCAAGAACTGGCTCTGACGCTGGGACTTTTAAATATTGGTTAGGTTCCCTAATACAGATATACTCCTGAGCCTGTTCTAGAAAACTCAGGATGCAGATAGTACTGATATCGGACCATGCTTATAGACCAACAAGTTGACCACAACAGGCCAGATATAATAATAGTGGATAAGTCCTGCAACCAAGTGATGGTGATTGATGTGGCTAACATACTTCATCAAGAACTGGCTCTGACGCTGGGACTTTTAAATATTGGTTAGGTGCCCTAACACAGATACACTTCTGAGCCTGTTCTAGAAAACTCAGGATGCAGGTAGTACTGATATCGCACCATGCTTATAGACCAACAAGTTGACCACAACAGGCCAGATATAATAATAGTGGATAAGTCCTGCAACCAAGTGATGCTGATTGATGTGGCTAACATACTTCATCAAGAACTGGCTCTGACGCTGGGACTTTTAAATATTGGTTAGGTGCCCTAATACAAATATACTCCTGAGCCTGTTCTAGAAAACTCAGGATGCAGATAGTACTGATATCGGACCATGCTCACAGATCAACGAGTTGCCCACAACAGGTCAGATATAATAATAGTGGATAAGTCCTGCAACCAAGTGATGCTGATTGATGTGGCTAACATACTTCATCAAGAACTGGCTCTGACGCTGGGACTTTTAAATATTGGTTAGGTTCCCTAATACAGATATACTCCTGAGCCTGTTCTAGAAAACTCAGGATGCAGATAGTACTGATATCGGACCATGCTTATAGACCAACAAGTTGACCACAACAGGCCAGATATAATAATAGTGGATAAGTCCTGCAACCAAGTGATGGTGATTGATGTGGCTAACATACTTCATCAAGAACTGGCTCTGACGCTGGGACTTTTAAATATTGGTTAGGTGCCCTAACACAGATACACTTCTGAGCCTGTTCTAGAAAACTCAGGATGCAGGTAGTACTGATATCGCACCATGCTTATAGACCAACAAGTTGACCACAACAGGCCAGATATAATAATAGTGGATAAGTCCTGCAACCAAGTGATGCTGATTGATGTGGCTAACATACTTCATCAAGAACTGGCTCTGACGCTGGGACTTTTAAATATTGGTTAGGTGCCCTAATACAAATATACTCCTGAGCCGGTTTTAGAAAACTCAGGATGCAGATAGTACTGATATCGGACCATGCTCACAGATCTACGAGTTGCCCACAACAGGTCAGATATAATAATAGTGGATAAGTCCTGCAACCAAGTGATGCTGATTGATGTGGCTAACATACTTCATCAAGAACTGGCTCTGATGCTGGGACTTTTAAATATTAGTTAGGTGCCCTAATACAGATACACTTCTGAGCCTGTTCTAGAAAACTCAGGATGCAGGTAGTACTGATATCGGACCATGCTCATAGACCAACGAGTTGCCCACAACAGACCAGATATAATAATAATGGATAAGTCCTGCAACCAAGTGATGCTGATTGATGTGGCTAACATACTTCATCAAGAACTGGCTCTGACGCTGGGACTTTTAAATATTAGTTAGGTGCCCTAATACAGATACACTTCTGAGCCTGTTCTAGAAAACTCAGGATGCAGGTAGTACTGATATCGGACCATGCTCATAGACCAACGAGTTGCCCACAACAGACCAGATATAATAATAATGGATAAGTCCTGCAACCAAGTGATGCTGATTGATGTGGCTAACATACTTCATCAAGAACTGGCTCTGACGCTGGGACTTTTAAATATTAGTTAAGTGCCCTAATACAGATACACTTCCGAGCCTGTTCTAGAAAACTCAGGATGCAGGTAGTACTGATATCGGACCAGATATAATAATAATGGATAAGTCCTGCAACCAAGTGATGCTGATTGATGTGGCTAACATACTTCATCAAGAACTGGCTCTGACGCTGGGACTTTTAAATATTGGTTAGGTGCCCTAATACAGATGCACTTCTGAGCCTGTTCTAGAAAACTCAGGATGCAGATAGTACTGATATCGGACCATGCTCACAGATCAACGAGTTGCCCACAACAGGTCAGATATAATAATAGTGGATAAGTCCTGCAACCAAGTGATGCTGATTGATGTGGCTAACATACTTCATCAAGAACTGGCTCTGATGCTGGGACTTTTAAATATTAGTTAGGTGCCCTAATACAGATGCACTTCTGAGCCTGTTCTAGAAAACTCAGGATGCAGGTAGTACTGATATCGGACCATGCTCATAGACCAACGAGTTGCCCACAACAGACCAGATATAATAATAATGGATAAGTCCTGCAACCAAGTGATGCTGATTGATGTGGCTAACATACTTCATCAAGAACTGGCTCTGACGCTGGGACTTTTAAATATTAGTTAGGTGCCCTAACACACACTTCTGAGCCTGTTCTAGAAAACTCAGGATGCAGGTAGTACTGATATCGGACCATGCTCACAGATCAACGAGTTGCCCACAACAGACCAGATATAATAATAGTGGATAAGTCCTGCAACCAAGTGATGCTGATTGATGTGGCTAACATACTTCATCAAGAACTCGCTCTGACGCTGAGACTTTTAAATATTAGTTTGGTGCCCGAATACAGGTACACTTCTGAGCCTGTTCTAGAAAACTCAGGATGCAGATAGTACTGATATCGGACCATGCTCACAGATCAACGAGTTGCCCACAACAGACCAGATATAATAATAGTGGATAAGTCCTGCAGCCAAGTGATGTTGATTGATGTGGCTAACATACTTCATCAAGAACTGGCTCTGACACTGGGACTTTTAAATATTAGTTAGGTGTCCTCATACAGATGCACTTCTGAGCCTGTTCTAGAAAACTCAGGATGCAGGTAGTACTGATATCGGACCATGCTCACAGACCAACGAGTTGCCCACAACAGGCCAGACATAAGAATAGTGGATAAGTCCTGCAACCAAGTGACGCTGGTGGATGTGGCCATCCCGAATACTAATAATCTAGAGATAAAATATGAGAAGATCATTAAATACAGAGACCTCGAGATACAAGTAAAAGGACAGTGGAGGGCAGATAGTGTCCGAGTGATTCCAATAGCCATTTTGTCAACTGGTGTGGTTCCTAAGAATCTTGGAGAGAACATTAAGAAACTGGGTCTTGGAGAGCATCTTTATAAAGTTATGCAGAAGGCGGTAATACTTGCAACTGCCCACACAGTGTGAGATTCTTGGGAACTGAATGTGTATCGCTTAAAAAGGGATCTATCTGAGCTCAGACCCTTTCGTATCTGAGATACCTGGGAAGAGTCAACGTTCTCCCTTAAAGAGTGTAAAAGCCATTCAGGCTAAAGTCGATAATAATAATAATAATAATGTGTGTGATTATATGTCTCTACCTACCTTTTTCCCTTTATTTGCTTTAACTTCTTCCATGATAGCTTTTTCAGCTTCCTCAACATTTCTTTTCCTGTTTCGATTATTAATATAAGAAATGCTCGATATGGTGGAAGTACGCAACTTATCCAGTTCAGAAGCACGTTCTTCTAATTTCGCTAATCTCTGTCCAAGCTCCTTTGCTTCTTCATTATCTCCCCTACTTACAGCAGAATCTCTTTCCTTCATCAACTGAGTCTTTTTCATTGCATAATTGTGAGGGTTTGGCTTAAATCGCTCCTTTTCTTTCAGCTGAAATAAAATATATTATTAACGGCTGAATATTTCTAGACAAAATTGTATAAATATTACAGATTTGTTAATTTAGTCATACAATAGGGAGAACATAGTAATAATTGATAAGTGCGCTGAAGATCTGTAATATCGATACATATATCCTGAGGTTCTAGAACATACAATGTCTACCTGGGAAAAAAATTCAGCTACAGATACAAACAGGTGATTACATTGTAACCAACAGAATGCCAATAGTAGAGGTATACTTCAAGGCAACTCGCTAAGTCCATTGTATGTAGTCGCAGCCTGTCTGGATCTAACTTAGGCTTTCGATTGCATTAACCACCGGATACCAATCCATTAGTTAGAACATAAGGGGAAGAACTGGAAAGCTCCCTAACGGGGAGCAACCAGGGCATTATAGAGACCTGTGAGAGGGCTATTAGGTACGGGATTCCCCAAGGATCGATACTTGGCCCTCTACTATTTATCTTGTTCCACAAATCACTTTTCAGACAGTATCACGAACTATAAATGCCATTATGCCGACGACACATCTATGTTTGACAGAGCAACTTTGGTGGATGGAGTTACAAAAGCCATAAAACAGGAAACAAACATAGCTGGTGCTTGGTTTAATGCTAACCACTTGAAACTTAATGAAGACAAGACAAGCATCTTTACATTTGCTAACAGACTGGGTTTGGACCATGCCGAAACAAGCATGAAGTTCGTGTGATTTCTGCTGGACTCCAACCTATCATGGGAGGATCATATTGGAGGACTTTGCAATAAGGTAGCCAAAAACTTATTTGCCTTTGGGGAACTAATAGAAATTATAGACATAAATGCCACTAAAAAAGCTCTGATTCATAGTCACCTTAGCTACGGAACACTCCTAGGGGGCTCATTCACGG
Organism: Tillus elongatus; assembly: GCA_964006375.1. Taxonomy (NCBI): domain Eukaryota; kingdom Metazoa; phylum Arthropoda; class Insecta; order Coleoptera; family Cleridae; genus Tillus; species Tillus elongatus. The sequence goes on along the minus strand of OZ023263.1, from coordinate 241,352,676 downwards.
ACACAACTAGAGCGTTTATTCTACAAAAAAATCTGTGAGAATCATAGCGGGAAGAACAGGCATGTAGCACTGCAAACCCTTATTCTCTGAACTGGGAAATTTATATACAAGCCCCAACATTAACAAACAGGAACAAAAGCCAAAGTTAAGCATGAACACGTTCACCTGTATGATACTAGAGGCAAAACCAAACTGCTTATTCCTTATCATCGAATTGAGAGACACAAAGTGGACAATAACTACCGGGAATATAAGATCCACAACAAAATACCAACTCATGTACATGGAACACGAAGCTCATCTCAAGTCAGAGACAGAATGAAGAAATTCCTGCTAAAGTTAGCACCATACTCTATTGAACAGATCATGCGGTGTGATATGTGACAATTTTCATGTAGAAATGGTTAAGTCTCGCATATTCTATAATAGTTAAATCATTTGTCTATTTTTTTTTTTCAACATTTGCTTGATTTTAACCTGGCAAAAGTAATTTTGAGTTGTATTACACCTGGTAGTGTTATTACGGGTTTGTAATTGTTATGCTGCAATAAATTGCATTAAAATAATTGTTTGTAAATACTTATTGTCCAGCAATAGGAAGTCCGGCTAATAATATAGATCAGCTGAGTACAGAGACTGTCAATAACAATATGGACATATTGGAGAATTCTATGAAATAGAGAACAAAAGACATAGGAATTGTCTATTTATTTAGCAACAGCATTAACATAATATTTCATATAGGTTTGTCTATGGGGAATTTGTGTATATTGTCAAATTTGTCTATTAGACTTAAGTTTAGGAACTTTGTTACTTATATGGTAGTGTGTTGGTAACAGAGAACGCTCTGGAATGATACTTCTAGAAGGGACCAGAAGTGACAGGTGTAGAATAGTACAGAAGGTCTAGAATCTCTATGGAGAGTATAAATAGATGTGTGATGCGCAGAATAAGTTAGTTCAGTATTAAGTCGGTGTGGTGTATAAGTGATCATAGAGTATTAAGCGAATCAGCAGTGTTGGTGTATAAGACGCGATCATAGAAGGCAATAGTGGAATATAGTTCTATGGACATTTAATAATAGAGAAGAGAAATATTTTAGTTGAGACTGGTGTTGGAAAATAGTTGGTAATAATAAATTAGTAGTTGGGAAAGCTGTGTTTTGTTAATCAACAAAATCACAAACCCGTAGAACGTCACAACTGGTGTCAGAAGTGGGATTTTCAAGCTGCTAGCAGAAATATTTTCCAGAATATTCGTTGAACAATGTGAAAATTTCTAGAATCTCTGGATAATCAGTGTCAGCGGTAAGTCAACTGGGTGTGTTCTTAACACAGAATAAACTGTTTACCAGCTTTAAGTACATCTGTGGCTAAGACATGTAGCGCCATAGCCAAAATGGACGCCCAGCTATTGGAATTGATTAAAGAAATGAAAGAAGAGGTCAGAAAAAGGGATGAAGAAGCCAGAAAAAGAGATGACGAAGCCAGAAAAAGAGATGAAGAGGTTAAAGAAGAGCTGAGAAAAAGAGACGAAGAAGCGAAAGAAGAAATGAGAAAAAGAGATGAAGAGGTCAGAAAAAGAGACGAAGAAGCCAAAGAAGAAATGAGAAGAAGAGATAAAGAAGCCAGAAGAAGAGACGAAGAAACAAAGAAAATTCTGCAAGAACAAGCCAGCAGAATTGAGAATATTACTTCGTGTGTGGACGAACGTATGAAGCATGGAAAAAGACGACATCTTACAAGTAGAAAGTCAAGTAAGGGGTATCAGCGACGATGTACATGACAAGCTGACGAGTGTGCAGGAAGTACAAGCGGAGGTACAGGAGAAAATGCAATCACTAGAAAAGAATTATGATACCCTAGTCAAGGGAAACATCAGACACGAAGATAGCCACGTAAGAATTAAGGTTCCCACATTTCATAGCTCAGTCCCATGGGGTATTTATCTACGCCAGTTCGAAGCCGCTGCTACAGCAAATGGTTGGGGCAAGAGAGAGAGAAAACGACCTCGTTAATAGTAGCTCTCAGAGATGCCCTCGACGTGCTTCAAGGAATTCCCAGGGAAGAACAGGACAGTTTCGACAGCATTCAGTATTACCTAGAAATGAGATTTGGAGACCAGCATTTACAACAGCTGTACCAAACTCAGTTGAAAAGTAGCTGTCAGAAATTGGGCGAAACCCTGCAACAATTTGAAGCCAACGTTGCCAGACTAACGCGATCAGTCTACCCCACAGCTCCGGTGGAATTTTTGAACCAGCTGTCGCTGCAAACACTCATTGACGGCATCAGGGATACCCACACTCAACAGGCGCTGAGGATGGCGAGACATAAAAACTTAAACGATGCTTTGGCACATTCGCTAGAATTTGAAGCTGCCAAGCAAGCAAGCTTCTAAAGGCAATGTGAGGGTTCGCAGTCTCGAAGTCTCAGAAGAAGAAAATAAAACGGATTCATCGGAGGTCATGCAGCTACTAAAGAAAATAGCAGAACAAATAAGGCCGACGTCTCATGGACCCAATAAGAGCTTACCGTGCAAATCCCTTGCGTTGCTGAAACTGCGGCAAGGTGGGACATATAGGGGGGGGGGGGAATGTTGGGCTCTAAGATCACGTTCAAGGGAAAAAGTGAAGCTGAGGCCGGTAACCATTTCTCAGGTTAGCGATTCTGGCAGCGCTCTCATTGTAGATGGATACATAAGCGGTAATAACACCCAGATGGTCGTCGACACAGGCGCACCTAGAACGATTATTCGCCGCGACATGGGTCCAAGATGGCGAGTAAGAGAGCCAGACAGTATGTACAGAGTAAATGCAGCCGGTGGTGATCGGATTCAAGTATTTGGCGAAACTGACGTCGAGCTGCAAATTGGGACATGGAAGGCAAAGCAGAGAGCCATAGTCGCCGCCATATCAGACCCTATTATAATTGGCTTGGACATACTTCAGGGTCAGTGCGCTAAACTTGATCCTGGCCCTAATATCCTGACTGTCGGCAGTGAAGAAATAATAATGTCGCCTGGCAGTAACCTGGTAGTGCGGAAAATCACCATAGAGGAAAATAGCAACGCCTGCCGTGAAAGTGCCATTCCAGTGAAGAGAGCTGTGAGAGGAAGAGACGACCCAGTTACTCAGCCAGAAGCAAGTGGAGAAGGAAGTATGAGAGAAATACAAGACGAAGGGTGCAAAGACCATGTAAATGTGAAGCCAACCCAGAAAAAGGCCAGTGAAGACATTTGTTGGAACAGAGCTGATCTCGAAAGGATGAATAGGGACCGCCGAGATATTTGTGCAAATAGACACATCAGAACAACAGCAACTACACGGAAGAACCGGTACCACCTAACAACTTCGCTTGAAGGATGCCCCGACATATTGGAAAGAAGAATAGAAACCACCCACTCTGCTGTCAAAATGCATATACGAGTAGAAGCATGAAGACCCGTTATGATGTGCGAGCTAATTCAGCTTGTTTTTAAAGAAGGAGATTGTGTGTGGTTCTACAATCCAGTACGATGCAAGGCACGGTCACCGAAACTACAGAAGTTATGGGAAGGTCCTTATAAGGTGGTCAAAAGGATCAATGACGTTGTCTATCGCATTCAGAAGAGTCCGAAGAGCAAGATGAAGGTGGTCCATATGCACAGACTTACGCCATACCAAGAAATGTCAGAATTCGACCGGGACAATCGAATGTAAGAGGGGGGCAGTGTCACATCGAACACTCTGGAATTACATTTCTAGAATAGACCAAAAGTGACAGGTGTAGAATAGTGTAGAATAGTGTAGAACGTCTAGAATCTCTATAGACAGATATAAATAGACGAGTGGTGCACAGAGTAAGGTAGTTCATTATTGAATAAGGTGGTGTAGAATAGTGATCATAGAGTACTAAGCGAGTCAACAGTAAGTGTTGGTGTATAAGAAGCGATCATAGAAGGCGAATAGTGGAATATAGTTCTATGAACATCTAATCATAGAGAAGAGAAATATTTTAGTTGATACGGGTGGTGGAAAATAGTTGGTAATAATAAAATAGTAGTTTGAAAAGCTGTGTTTTGTTAATCAACAAATCCAGAAACCCGTGGAACGTAACAATAATATTTCATATAGGTTTGTCTATGGGGAATTTGTGTATATATTGTAAATAATAGAGAATAAGATACAGATTCTATATTTTGTTTTCCTTTCTATTCTAAGTCTTTTCTTGTGGACGCACGACTAAACACAGTATCAAAGCAGCATTTATTATGTTAAATAATTAACCATAGAGTGTTACAGTCCGACTGGAATAAATATTGGCAATTTATATACAGGACCATTGTTACTTAGTGAATGTTAGAAGGGTGTTATAAGATAGAGTTGATATAAAAGTACATTATGAATTTGGCAATTAAGCCAGGGGTATTAAAAATATGTTGCACACTGTTGCAGTTAATATCTTAGCCACAGTCAGAAAGCTAGGGTAAAAAAAAAGGGTTCATACATGAAAAAACTGCCAGTATACCTGGACCCAAAATATTTAAAGTAGGTAATAGATTTATAGATAAAAAGCTCAGTAATATACAACAATATAGAACTCACTAACACATATAAAGATGTCTTTTACATGTAACAAATTAAAGTGACTATAATCTGCACTAACTAAAATAAAGTTTCTGAAAATGTTTCAATAATACATATTCAATTATACATATTTATTGTTTTTTTTTATTTTTTTATTTCAACAACACACCACGAGGGCTTACAGCCTAAATACTATCGTACCGTTGGTGTCGACAAGGAGGAAAGAGACAACTTGTTAATTCTGGACTTGAAGGTTTGGAGGTTCGGGGGAGAAGGAAAAACATGTTCCGGCAAGGAATTCCACAACTTGGAAGTCCTCGGGACAAAAGACCGGGCATAACAAGATGTTCTATGTCTGGTGACCTGGACAGTAAAAGGGTGAATTCGCTCTGTTCCCCTGGTAGATCTGTTGGGGGCAGTAGGTGGAGGAACTATGGAAGAAAGCTCGTCTGAGCAGTGCCCGTGCAGATATCTATAAAAGAGAGAGAGAGAGGTCACCAACGGCACGTCGGTGGGCAAGGGATGGCAGCCTTTGGGTGAGGGTAGGGTCACCGATGAGACGTATGGCTCTCTTCTGAATGGAGTCCAGGATAGCAAGTGTAGAAGCGGTAGCGGCACCCCAGATGTGGGAGCAGTATTCGAGATTTGGTCTTATTTGTTAAGTATATAAGGTATAGAGATTAGCTGGTGAAAAGTATTTGCGAGCCGGGAAGAGGAAACCTAATTTCTTAGCAGCCGCTTCTGCAATTGATGTGACATGTTGGTGCCAATTGAGAATTCAATCCACAGAAATGACAACAAGTGAAAAGGACTCATTACTTTGAATAACTTGGTTGTTTATTGTGATGGGTCTAGGGCTGGTGTATCTCTTATGAGAAAGAAAGCAAGACTGTGATTTGGTGGGGTTGAATTGTACAAGATTTCCACTTCCCCAATCTAATATTTTTTGGAGATCCTCATCTAATTGGGCCAAAGAGACAGGCTTAGAATATTGTATATTTGAGTGGAGGGTGCTGTCGTCCGCGTAACTGAGAACTGGGTTGGATGTGCTAGAGAGGAGGTCATTGGTGTGGAAAAGAAACAAAGTAAGGGCTAAAGCTGAACCTTGAGGAACTCCTGCATTAATTGGATACAGTTTAGAGGAATGGCCATCCACGACAACAGAAATGCTTCGGTTGGAGAGGAAATTTGCTGCCCACGTACAGAGTTTTGGTGGTAGGCCATAGGCCGGCAGTTTATTAAGCAGCACTGCGTGTTGAACATTTGGAGGTGGGTTGAGAGTACAATTGCCGGGGAACAACGAGGAAAAAAGTTCAGCCTTGCCCAGGGCGGTAGAAACAATTTCATCCCCTGAGACAAGAGGTCGGAACATGCTCTTGCAGAAATTATTCCCAATAAGAGTCCAGAAGGGTTTGCTGCCGCTGGAGCTTAGGAGGACTTTGTTTTTGATGTGGTTATTAAACGAGTTTTTTGCCTCAGAAAGAATGCAGACATAGGGATTTCTTGCGTCGTTAAATGCTTGACGGTTTTCTTGACTGGGATTGTGTAGAAGCTTTTTGTGAGCTTTGACCTTTTCAAGTCTGGCCTTGTCACAGGATTTAGAGAACCAGGGCTTTTGAGTGGCTGCAGAGGTTTTCTGTGTACGTGGAATAAATAATTCCATGCCAGCTTGGATAATTTCAGTGACGTTTTGTGAGATATCAGAGGGGTCAGGATGAGAAAAGCAGACAGACGCCCATGGAAATGAGCAAAAGTAATCTCGCATTTTGTCACAGTTCGCGGAGTTGTAGTGCCAAATGATATGTGGGTGTGATGACTGTGTGACCTCGGGTTGCATTGCATAAGAAGCGGTGACCATGTCGTGGTCTGAGCGACCAAGGGGGGCGGTGACTGATATCTTATAGCAGTCAGGTTTTGTAGTAAGAAGCAGATCCAAGGGATTAGAGCTGTGTGTTGGGATGCGAGGAAAGTAAGTAGGTTGCTGAACCATATTGGCTAAAGAATTGCTGACTGCAAAGGCCTCCGCTGCTCTTCCTTGTGGATCGGTTTTTGAAGATCCGAATATTCACTTATACAGCTCAATCTCAAGAGAATTTTACTTTTATAATATAACCAGTTGCTGACCTAGTTACCAATACAACAGTACCAATGAAAGTTAATAAATAAATAAAAGAAAAGAAAAATAAATGAATAAAATACCTAAGAATTCTACTTACTATTCTTTCAATATCCTGTTCGTTGAACTCATAATGTACAGCTTCTTTAATATCAGCTTGCTTACGTTCAATTTGTTCCTTTGTGGGAAGTGGATTATCTGCAGCAGCACTAGCTTCCACCCATTTGTTGAACTCGCCCTCTGAGAATTCTTGATTCGATACAAACTCCAGCCTGAATACTCTTTCTTGAGTACCATGTCGTACTTTTAAGCCCTAAAAAACACAAATCCATAAACATTGCAAGTAAAAAAAGCAACAGTGCAGAAAAGTTGAAGTTTTTTTACTCTTAAATTTATAACAAATATTCTTTATTACTGCCTTTGGCTGTGTGCGTCCACATGTATGTATGTACATTTCTCTTTGCTTATCGTCGTATAGTAGACGTCGCGCAGTGTAAACGTGTTCGTTGATCTCCGTTAATTATAAGTGAAAATAATGGGTTTAACTCCAGAAAATCAAAAAGCAGTGTATAATTTACGTCATAAGACTAACAGTCTATGTAAGGAAGAGGAGAAAAATTTAAAAAGTTTGTTTACACTCGAAGAACTAGAGTCTACTGTTAAAAAAGTAGTGTGTATAACATTAGGTGAACTTCTGGACGAGATAATTCGACTTAAACAGGAAGTGGTTAACTTGAAAGAATCTAACATTGATCTTGTTAGATTACTGAGCGAAAATCTTCCTCAATTTGGTGTTTCGTCTACTAATTTGCAGGTAAATAACAGCATGCAATTAAACGGTGACGGTGAAAGTTTTCTAGACAGGTCAAGTTCATCAACGGAAACCATTATCTCGGTGGTGACTGATAAGCCGGATTCTGATAAATCGGCCGAGACAGCACCAGCAAAAAAACATGTAAGTAAAAATAATGAAACTGGACCAGAAGATAATATCTGGCAGAAAGTAAACAAAAATAAAAACAAACATTCTCGATATATTAATGATCAGAAGGGAAGACCTAGTGAAGTTAAAAAGCAAAACAAAGCTAGCTTGAATTACATCTCTCATGATATAGTCACAGGCTGTGGTACAGACGAGACTACTATACAGGGTGTTGCAGCGACTTCATGGTTTTATGTGGGGCGAATTAAGGGACAGGTGTCTGAAGAGGACATGAATAGTTTTTTCAAAACAAGATGGCCTCTCATCGATATGCGATGTGTCAAGTTAAACAGCAAGGGACAAAACAGCAGCTTTAGGGTTGGTATAAACTCTGAAGCAAAACATACTATTTTAGATGGTTCATTGTGGCCAAGAGGAGTTATCATAAAACCCTATAAATTTTTTCGTCGCAGTTATGAGAACACTTCCGAATAGTGGTGAGACTGAATTGAATGACAACTGTTCCATCAATAATGCCGTACAACAGACAAGCTCCGCAGCAACGAATTTCACAAACTTTGGGCATTTAAATATTAGTTGGAAACTGATTCATTTAAATATACAGTGTTTAAGTAATAAGGTTAATATGCTTGAGCTTACTTTGAATGAACATTCTCCCGATTTCCTCTGTCTCACGGAGCACTGGATATCTCGTGATTACGGTTTAAATGAATTTAAGATCTTGAATTATGTTTCAGTGGCAAGTTACACGAGAAAAAATCATTTACATGGAGGAGCAGTAATATTTGTTAAACAGGCTATGAAAGACAGGTGTAAAGAAATAGTAAGTATCGCAAAAATGTCTGTAGAACTAGATGTTGAGTGTTGTGCTGTGGAGTATGACAGGGCAACTTGTGTGGTGGTACTGTATAGACCTAGTACATCTCACAATTTTGAATGTTTCTTTTATGTGCTGGAAAAGATATTAACTAAAATCTGTAAAAAATATCGAAACATAATTCTTTCTGGAGACTTTAACATTTGCAGCATGGATGTCGCCTCTTCTAGGGCAGCGGAGTTACGTGATCTGATCGGGTCCTTTCAGTTGATTTCATTAATTAATGCACCAACTAGGAGAGGGTTTTACAGAGGTAATCTTGTGCAGACATCAATCGATTACATTATAACTAATAATGATTCTGCAACGGCCAGAGTGTTCGATCCGGCGCTGTCGGACTATTGTGCTCAGGAGGCAGTTTTTGGTGTTGTGACTGGGAGCGGGGGCACTTCGAGCGAGCCCTCTTTTGTAAAATGTAGACGTTTTTCAGGTTATAACCTGAAACTATTTGGACAATACCTTGATGAGCGACCAATTAAGCTTGGTCTGCCATCAGACACGCATGACATAGATCAGGTCTTTGAAGTGTTTTGGTTGCAATTCCACACCATTTTTGACGAGGCCTTTCCGTGTGAGTTGATTGAGCAAAAACAAATCTCTCACAACAAACTGACATATAAACCCTCTCCAGAGGTAAGAAGATGTTGCGAAAATTTGAAAACTCTCAACTGGATTAAAAAGAATTGTAATGATGACCAGGTAACAAATGATTACAAAAAATACAAAAAACAACTTAGCATGAAAATACAGCAGGAAAAACAGGACTATTATCATAACTTGATACAAAATTCAGATAACAAAACAAGAACGCTTTGGTCAATTGTTAATTATAAATCTGGGAAGAAAAGTGGCAAAAATAAGTCAATAATAATTGAACATAACGATAAAATAGTCAAAAATCCAAAAATTATAGGGAATCTATTTGGTAACTTTTTCTCACAGGACCCCCAAAACCAGGTACGATTGCATTTTAACAACTCTAACAGCAATTCTTGTACAACTTCATTGGTAAATAGGGAATCGTTATTTTTGTACCCGTTTACTTCTCTGGAGATTGAAAACGTTATAAAGAACCTGAAAAAGAAAAAGTCTACTGGTATTGACGAGGTGCCCATCTCGGTTATAAAGCAGTACTCGAAGATAATAGCATCTTATATCTGTGACATATTGAATTTGTCAATAACTTGCGGCAGTTTTCCTGTGCAATTAAAGAAAGCAAAAGTAGTTCCGGTTGCTAAAAAGGGAGATAGTTTTAATATCCTAAACTATAGGCAAATATCCATATTGAGCGTGTTTTCTAAGATAATGGAGAAAGCGATGGCCAACAGAATTGAAATATTCCTACGAAAACATAGTTTGGTCACCAAGTGTCAATATGGTTTCCGGAGTGGTTTATCTACGGAGGAAGCTACTAGTGATTTTATACAACATCTTCACGAGGATTTAGATAAGGGTATGCACGTGGTAGCTGTCATGTTCGACCTATCGCGCGCGTTTGACACGCTTAATCCGGGTTATGTAGGCGAAAAATTGCGATGCCTGGGTATACGTGGACCAGCAAATGACTGGTTTTTGTCATTTTTAAATGATAGACAAATGGTGGTTTCGGTTGGGGGCACTTTTTCGGATTCATATGAGATAAATTTGGGCACTCCGCAGGGTAGTATTTTGGGTCCGTTGCTGTTTGTTTTGTATGTGAATGACCTGCCCGACTACATAAAGGTGGGTAGGGTGTTCATGTACGCGGACGACACAACCGTGGCTGTGTCTGGTCATGATGGTGACGAGGTAAGTCAAAAGGTAAACACCTTAATGCGACAGTTTGGTGAGTGGTGCAAAGCAAACCACCTAATCATAAACCATGATAAAACATCGTTCGTAGAGTTCAGGAGTTGCCACCGACTGCCTCTCATTCTGCAACTTGCGGATGGAATGCACTGCTGTGCTGCGGAGGGAAGGTTCCTTGGGGTCACGGTTGATCAGCACTTGTCCTGGAGGTCGCATGTTAATTACGTCTGTGGCAGGCTTAAGTCGGCGTATTTTATGATATACAATCTTAAGAACTCTCTAAGTGACCAACATTTGCTTTCTGTCTACTATTCGGAGGTGTATCCATTGCTGTCATACGGCATTGTTGTCTGGGGTCAGTCCATAGATGTTAACAGGGTTTTTGTGCTTCAAAAGAGAATACTAAGGGTAATTTTTGATATGCACAACTCTGAGTCATGCCGAGAACTTTTTAAGCAAAAGAAAGTTAAGACGTTGGTAGAAATTTACCTTTATAAGGTACTGAGTTTCATACATGGCAAAAAACATATGTTGCCTAGACATTCAGACAATCATTCGTATTCCACTAGGCACTGCAGTCACATTAATTTAAACCATTTTCAAAGAATGGCGTACAAGAAATCCCCTGTGTATGCGGGTAGTGTTTTGTACAATTTGCTTCCGGAAAGTGTAAAGTCCACTGGAAACATAAGAACTTTTAAAGCCGGTCTAAAAAAATATTTAAGTGAGCGATCATTTTATGCGGTCGATGAGTTTGTTTCGTGCTCTGTGAGGCAGATGATTTAACTGGAATCTTTTTTGAGGTTTTTGTACTTGATCGTTTTGTTGCTTAATATTGTTCATGTGTATTTTTGTTACATTGCGGTCTATATAAGTGTATACACATGTTTTTATCTCATTGTTTCAAGCGTTGTGTTTTTCACATTGTGCACTTTTATCTTTGTTTTTTTTTTGTAACTAAACAGCATAATTGTTTTTATACTGTACTGTATTATATATTTGTGTTCTTGTTATATTTTTTATAACTATTGTGACGAGCTTATCCATGTATTATGGCAAGAAGGCGAAAATAAATTATCTATCTATCTATCTATCTATCTTACATAACTATGCCTTTAAAAAACACATCATTAATTTACTTACCTTATTTGTTCTAGTTTTCTCTAAAACATATATCTTGGCCGTTTCGTACACAGCCATTACTTCGGCCACCCTATAAACTGGCAGGTTGTTGTGTTGTCCGATGCCAATCTTAATAAAACATCCCCTCACTATTCTATCAAAGAACGGCAGATGCACAAACCTAGCTAACTTATGTCTGGACAGTCTGATTGAATTTAATTCACTTCTAGTTGGTATATAATTTGCTTTTTTCTCTTCTTCCTCTGGTTCATTGTCACTTGAACTGGAGCTGGAAGAAGACCGAGATCTTGACCTGACGGAACCTGAAGATTGCTGAGGGGGCGGTGAAGAACTCTTACCACCTAGAAAGATTTTAATCTAATCATTATATTTACCACTGAGAAGATATTACTTTGTAATGCACTTCTGAGAAGCAAATTTTGGAATACATATAATTTTCAACTATCAAAGAAATCAATAAAGTCTTATAAATACTTCAGGAAACATAAGCTATAAAAAACTCTATTTGCATTTTTTGATTACTTGACAATATATACAATATCCTTTTACTGTGGTGACTAATTAACAAACTGAACTTTGTACCTGATATGAAATAGATAGTTATGACATAGAGAATTGACTTACCTTCACTTTCACTGTCATCTGAATAAATATCAGATGCCTTCAACTTGACTGAACTTTTACCAGATAATGACACAGCATCTTCTTCATCCTTCTTCCTCTGTTCCTCCTTCCTCTTTTCCTCAGCTTCTTCTCGTTTTAGCTTGTCTTCCCTTCGGGCTTTCAACTCTGCCATGGCATTTACACGCTTGTCAATCTTGCCTCTATTTTCTTCTATGTTCTTCTTTCTCTCCTTGCTCCTTTCTTTGTGATCTATAGAACTAAAGTCGGTTTGTATCTTACTTTGATCCTTGTCTTTGGATTTTGATGCTGGTTTATCTTTCGCTCTCTCTGCTTTCTTTGCTTGTCGTAACTTCTTTTCTATTTCAAATCTGAAAAACAATTGTGAGGTGTAGGAGCTAATACATTTTTTTCTGAGAAATGAAGCTAAAACAATTAAAATACCTGAGTGAATCATATACAACAATGGGCTAGGTTGGACTAGTTGACAATACCAATATATGCTTTAAATCAATATCTCATCACAGAATAACTCACAATAATTATTAAGCAAATAAACATATTTTAGTAGCACAGAATACACATTACTTTTTAAAAACTATAATAGGTGGCACTGTAATGAACTAGAAGAGGTTAGGACGAAAAAAAAAGTGGATTACACAGAAACATTAAAGTTAATTCAGATATGTAGTGGTTCTAGAAAATCCAGAAAAGAAGAAGCATACAGTAAGTATAAACCCACCCAGCGTTCACCAAATATATAATTATTTTAAACGGGAATTTCCAAATAGTGTATTTTCGTATTCTTTATACTGTAGGGTAGTTAGTTTAGTGACATGAATATCTCATTCAGCAAAATTAGGACATAAAAAATGTTATGCTTGTAAAAAATTTATACAGCATGAAAAAACTAGTGATCATAAGTTCGATAGTGTTAGTTTAGAGTGGAATCAACATTGAATGAAATACACTAGTACTCGGAAAAAATATCAACGAGATTCAGATTATCAAAATGTTAATAAAGAAGGCAGCTTTAATTTTCATTGTATTAAAATCACTTCTGGTGTTCCTCAGGAGTCACATTGTGGTCCGATTCTATTTAATCTTTACATTAATGATGGAGGAACTGCGATTTTTTGCTCTTTGCAGATGACTTGAAGTTATTCAAAGTTATCAAAAGTAGTGGGGACATATTGATACTGTAGCGGGATTTGGATGCCTATGTGATGTGACAGGAATTTGTTGGAACTTAACGTGAATAAATGTAAATCTATAAGCTTTTTCAGAGGCAACAAGAAGTTTGATTTTTCGTACACAGTCTGTGGTAGAGCTATCAGAAGGTCAACGATGTTAGGTTTCATTGTGAGTAACATTAAAGATTTTTCTGTTCATACAGCTGTCGCTACTTATTCGAGATTTGTTCATTCTGTGTTAAGAGTATGACCCTGCTGCTGTCTGATTACCTTATTATTTTGTACATATAAACACTCTCGAAAGAGTTCAAAATAAATTTCTGTGCTTTGGTGGTTATCATCTCCACATTTCAACTGAGAATCACGGGTTGAGAATTTGACGTTTAATGTTGGATCTATCATTTAAGTGTAGATTGTCCAATGACCTAGTTGACTGTCCTAAACTGTTGCATTTGATTTATTTTAGGGTACCTCTGGATTACTTAGAGGCCTCTTTTCGGTTGGCTTTCATTCACCGATGACTCATTTCTCTTTGGATAGATCTCTGGAGATGTCAGATTTATATGTTTTTTCTCTATGTCCCCGCGGAGCAGAAGCAGCATCAGCAGTGCTGTTCACAATATGTGACAGCATGTTTTAATTTTATTTGGAGGACCAACCTTTTTTTTAAAGTTCTATTTTAGTAACTTGGTGTGAGGACCAGTTAGCTAAGGGCTGTGCAATATTATTATTTGTGTTTTATTTTACCGTGTACAATTTGTTGACATACTTATGGCGGATATAGTTTATTTTGGTGATTGTAATGTATATAAATTTATGTTGTAATAATTATGAAATGGGGTTTTCCTATAAATACATACATAAATAAATAAATAAACTCACAATCACCGCTGACTTGCAAAAAGTAAGGAAACTTTCTTTTTTTTTCAGGTCGTAATGTTGCCCAGATGTCACTCACTGGGTGATATCATTTAATTAGAGTTTTGTTCCAGTTGGAAGCAATAAAACAAAACCTCCAATTGTTGCTGTAGTATGTCCACGAAAGATATAATGATCACATTCTTTGCTTATATTTAACTGTCAAGAGATGCTGCGCACATTACCTTATGGCTTGATAACGCTCAGTGCAGAATAAGAAATGACCACATTAGTGCTCTACTAGACAAGCTGGATATATTTGGTTATTCATGTTTTCCTTACCATCCTATTAAGATCTTATGTATATCTATAATGATCATAAGTCCGCTCTATATGATGTATCTTCAGGTGTTCCTCAGGGGTCTGTTCTGGGGCCTCTTTCATTTAATATGTTTATCGATTATTTGCCACTGATTAACTGCTTGATGCAGATGATATGAAATTATACTCTGTCATTTGAAATGTAGAGGACTGACCTCTGTTTAAGTTTGACCTTGGGTGCCTTCTTGTGGTGCAAAGACAATATGTTGCCTCGTAATATAGCAAGTTTTCCAGGAAAAAGTTTATTACAGCCGATAGCAGCTAGATCATGTTTTTAAAATCAAGAATCTGGGAGTGATATTCAACAGCCATCTTTCTTTTAATTATCATGAAACCACGACACCATCTCTATGGCAATGAAAGCTTAGTTTCATCGTAGGGAGCTCAAAGCATTTGGTCCTGGCCTTGTCTCTGCACTTCTGGTTAAGGATGTATACTTTTTTTTTTCTAGTTCCTTTTAAGAAAACTTTCAAGCTCATACTCCCTACGTGTTTTCCCAGACATTTGGAAGTTATCACCTGGTTTTCCAATTTTCAAGGTAGTGGTAAAACTGTTGTTTCTAATTATCAGGCAGTTGCTATTTCTTGTGTTTTCTGTAAAATATTTGAAGCATGCTTATACCGATATATATTCTTTAGCATAAAGAACAAATGATCAGTCTTTCGACGTGGTTTTCTAGCTGGGTGTTCCACTGTCACAAATCTAGTCTCTATAGCACAGCTTATTGCTACAGAGCTTGATGATCATAGTCAAGTTGATGTTATATTCTCGTATGTTTCAAAGGCTTTTGACTGTTTCAATCATGCTGTTATTGTAAATAGGCTTCACTATTTTGGTTTCTCATCTGTTTAAATTATTTGAATCTTATCTTAGTAGATGGAAATAGTAAGATTATGAAAGACCTTCTGGGGCACCACAGGAATCCATGCTTGGTCCAGTTTTTTTTTATTATTTGTATTATGAGATATCAAAAGCCTCTCTCTTAAATTTGTTGCATCATTTATATGGCACTAATGTGAAGTTGAGTGGTGAATTCGAATAAATAAATAAAAACGACTGAAATTTTCTGTGTTTTCTAAGTCAGATCTTAACTGGAGGATGGTAGTCTCAATGGCATTCATATTCTATCTGTCATACTTATCTCACGGAGAAAGTTTCTGAAATACCCGCTGTGGTGACTGGATAGTGAATTTCCACTTCAAGATGTGAAATACTGCCTATTGCTTGAAAGTCTCCTATCTCAGCCTTGAATATCAGTGTCAGTCTTCGAGTGTGACTTTCTTGGCAAATCTCAGAAACGGATTTATAAATTGTGCTGAATTGCTTTCTGAAATACAATTCCAAATGCCAAATGTTATTTACCACCTGCCACAACCAACCCTGCCGTCTCTTTATATGTCTGTTGTGGCCAACCCGGGCTGCAGGGGCCACTGCAACATTCGATCGTGAATGATGCTTGAATGCTTGAAATGAGGTCAGACTTCGCGAGCCCGCGAATCTGTAGGGAAAATAAGTTTACCATGGAAATCCCCGACCGCGAGGCATGGCTGTCGGTCAGCCTAGACCGGAGCCAGAGCAATATAAAACTTCACCCTACCAATCGCTGTGCAGACTAGTTCAAGGCACAGTGATTTTGGAATGGGTGGAGTAGAAAAAACTAAGTGCAAGACCGATGATAACATATGGAGCCATAGTTTGGTGGCCTAAGGCACTTCGTGGTATCGCGAGGGCCAAACTGGCTCATCTACAGAGACAAGCTTGTCTGATGATAACGGGAGCAATAAGCACCGCTCTGGAGGTCCTCCTTAATATTCCACCTCTTCACATATGGTTGGAGAGGGTGGCGAGGTGGACAACGTACAGACTAAAACAAACGGCCGACAGTATGCCGAAGGAAATCAGTCTGGGAGGGTGCGGACTGCTTGATGACATTGAGGGTCACGGGATTCTGGGAATGGTCTCAGACTTGATGCCTACAAAGATCAGTAGAGATCTGTCTTTCAAGACCATCCTCCCGGAAAGGGAGGACTGGGAACGAAATCAAACGACCCTGTTGAGAGCCGATCTCTGCTGGTCTGAGAGCCGATCTCTGCTCGTACTCTGACGGCTTCAAAACCAATATGGGAGTAGGAGCCGGCGCATATGGGGGCAACACCGATGCTAGACTATCAGCTAGCCTCTGCAAGTACGCAACCGTACACCAGGCAGAAGTGTATGCCATCAAGATGTGTGCAAGGGAAAGTATAAAAAACCAGTGCAAGCACAAATCAATAAAGATATACGCAGATAGCCAAGCTGCAATAAAGGCTCTTGGTCCCTACCGGTGTAATTCAAAAACGGTATGGAGATGTAAATGTGCCCTTAACGAACTGGGCAGCTGTAATGAGGTGTCGCTGGTCTGGATACCGGGTCACTCGGACCATGATGGCAATGTTGCGGCCGACGTGCTTGCCAGGAGTGGTGCCTAGAGAGACTTTGTCGGACCAGAACCGGTGCTGGGGATAACATCTTGCACAGCAAAACGCAGACCTGGTCAGAAAAAATGACAATCCAATATTGGCAAAATCTTCCAGGATTAACTCACTCTAAGGCCTTCATAAATGTCCTGTCTGAGTCGAGGGCTAAAAAACTTCTAGAGTTAAACAGACAACAACTGAGTACTCTAGTCGGCCTGTATATAGGACACTGCCGCTTGCGGCACCACATGGACCGTATTGGGATCAGTCAGACCGAGTGCCGGCTGTGTATGGAGAGCGACGAGACAGCAGAGCACGTACTGTGTTCCTATCCGGCAGCGGACAGGACTAGATACCTGCTCTTTGGCAAGATAAAGCTTGCTCCGGAGGATCTGGATCAACTTTCGCCCACGAAGATTATTGACCTCTGCAGGAGACTGGCTTTGTTGGGCGAATTAGGCGTGAGCCACAATAGACCTTATGGTCGCGGTGGAGGGACCAGTATGGCCCACACACAAACAAACCTAATACATACTTTTTTTTTCTCCCTCAGGGCTCGTCCGCAGCCCTGCTGCCCCGATAGCACTGCAACCTTTGGCCCTAATACATACTGCAACAATGTTCCAACATTGCCAAGAAGTTTAAAAGTTCGTAACTATCAAAAGTTATATTCTCAATAATGTTGACGTATTTGAACACAGAACTGTATCAGTGTTAATACAAAAAAAATTGTACTGTCAGATCATGTGTGGCATACCAAAAATGAAAAATATGCAAGTATCTCAAAATACATTTTTTACAAATTACAACCCTTTTCAATTATAAAAAAGCAATCTTACCTGGTTTTCATCATTTCTCTCTGCTCAATTCGCTTAAAAATTTCTGTTTCTCTTTCTTTTTCGGTTAAACTGGCCAAACGTGCTCTATCCTCATCATCTCCCATCAACTGGTCATCATAGCCATCATTAAACTCTTCTTCTGAACTCGAAGAGTCTGACACCACTTCACCATCTTCGTGTTCGGAGTCAATTTTGACATCATCTTTGTCTGAATTATGGTCTGAATTATTGTCTGAATTATCATCAGCAACATCATCCTCATTATCAGATCCTGATTTTGAAGAACCTCTCTTGATTTTTTTCTTATTTCGTACATTGTCATCTTCGCTCTCAGAATCTGACTCTGATGATGATGATTTAGGCTTCGGTGACCTCTTCTTTCTGTTTTTCTTTTTGGCTAGGTTTAAGAATTCCTATAAAAAATATATATATTTATTTACAACAAATTAAAGTGAAAATCTGTCTGCAAGCTATGTATTTCGATATAATACATGTGCCAATGAGGAATTCAACATGTGCAACAAAAACTACACTTATTTTGCGTAACAATCAGCAGCAATAATACACAATTATACATATACTCTAACAAATGTACTTACAGAATCATCAATATCACTATTAGATTCAATACTTGAATCTGAATCTATAAGAGCCTGATTTTTCCTCTTTACCATATTGATAGTTTCGCTTTTACTTGAATGAAAACAAAAAATTTAATTGGAGTCTATCTCTGGACACTTTAACCGTTTTTTAATTATATTTTCACGTCACTCTTGTTACCTATAAGATTGTTTTACACAGCATAATATCTTTTATTCTTAACTATATGAGGTAGAGAAATCACAATAATCAAAAATGAATGAAATTCACTTAACAAATGGCAAAAATTTCATCAATATTACGACTCTACGACCTGCCACTGCCAGGACAACAATAAACTTATCACTTGCGTCTCTTGGGTTGACGTTTGACTGACACTGACACTAATGGACACCAGCAGAGTTGCCAGGTACCAAAAATAAAAATTACCATATTATCAGAAAAAAAGTAGACCATTTGCAGCAACAGACAATTCGCTTTTCAAAACAAAACTCGTTTCTTTCAACTGCAAGGAATAACGAAAGACATTAAATGACAATACGAAAAAGTAAAATATTTGCGGCGTTCACAATGAAAATTTATAAGTACATATTATTACGATTTTACCAGTTTACGAAACTAATAGCTTATTGAAAACTTGAATCAGATAGCATTTGACCAAACCCAACACAAAAGTAAATAATATAAATATTTCACCAGAATATCAGTAAAATAAAATAGAAGGTCCATTGTATTCGACGTAGCCAAATGTTGATATTTATTTGTCATTTCTTAGCAATAATTTGAAATCAAATCAAGTTCCGTTTTCCAGAACTTTATTTTAGCAATTGTCTTAACAAATACTGTAGATAAGTAGATAATATGAGGCATACGTGCTCTACAAACAATCATTATATGTACACCAGCGCTTTAGTGGCTAGAGTTGGGAGCTGCAAACTTTTATATTTTTTATCCGTTTTTTGGTAGATTAATATTATTTTTAAATGAAACTATTTAAAATAAATTATTTTTATGTGTATTATTTGTTTCTTTGCAATAAATAATGATCCTATGAAGGTCCTCATTTTTTTAATTAAAAAAAGTCTGGACGCAGCAATTGCGTTATATGGTAGTGAATTTTCATAGGAATGATCTGACACCAAACATTTTTTAATTAAACGCTTATAACCTTTTTTTTTTCTAATATAAAGATCTCAATTTTGGTATGTAGTTTACTTTTCATAGCGTAAACTTACGTACCAAATTTGGTTACCATATTACCTTTGTTATTTCCAGCGAA
The DNA here is from genome assembly GCA_964006375.1 of Tillus elongatus. Taxonomy (NCBI): domain Eukaryota; kingdom Metazoa; phylum Arthropoda; class Insecta; order Coleoptera; family Cleridae; genus Tillus; species Tillus elongatus. Next base: position 241,333,015 of record OZ023263.1, on the reverse strand, counting down.
AAATTGTTTTTTAAAGAAAACCCAAATATTTTTAGGAAGATTTGGTCAGATTTTCCTGGCTAACTAACTTATCCAAACCATTTACAAAAGAAAGCGATACCATATTTTATCAAAATCTGCCTATTATTTTTTGAGTTATCGGTGCGATAATTATATACATATGCATATACATATACATACATACATACATATACATATATATATATATATATATATATATATATATATATATATATATATATATATATATATATATATATATATATATATATATATATATATATATATATATATATATATATATATATATATATATATATATATATATATATATATATATATATATATATATATATAAATTAAAACTGAGCTCGGATGTGGGTTCTAGGGGTCCTAGTTCGCCCTCATTTGAAGATTTTTTTTCAAAATTCAAATGTCGGGATCTCTCCAATTGGTGATTTTTTTCTAGGAAAATTCACTCATAATAAAACATTTTTTCAAATTATTATTTTAAAATACAATAATACTTTCTCATTTTGTGTAAATAATTTTTTTTAATGAAATGCTCGCAATTGTCCAAATAAATAATATTCACTTTATAGCTCTTACAAACCGAGCATCTGTGGTGACGTGACAATAGGCGTGGCGGATAGATTTGACAAAGTAAGCTATCCTAAAGCAATTTGTGAGATGTACGACAGGGTCGCCATCTCGGTGCGAAACAAGGTACCATGTTGTCACGACAGCTCCAAATAATGCAAAATGTTATAAAATAGAGACCAACTAACAATTTCGTGAATTGTCAGCCCTGGTCTATTTCTTGCCTCTTCTTTAATATCCTGTTCAGTTAATTACTTATAAGGTACTTAAGGAAGTACCTTTGTTACCACTACAGTGAATACCACCAGTGATATACCTCACTGCTAACACCTCACTGATTACCACTACAGTGACTTGATAAAGACAGTGTGGCCATTAGGTGGTATCATTTTGGGCGATTCGGCCGCCATGTTTTCTCCACATCTAAGAGTGCGCTTATGGAAGAATAGTAAAAAATTGCAAATAATAATGAATTGACGCATTTTAGAAGAAACCTCTATAGAACCTTTTATGTAGAGAATTATTTTTCGCTTCTAATAGACCTGTCGTAATGTTTTCTATTTAGATACGAATAATTAAATTTGCCATCAAATAAATGTCGTAGTCAATGGATCTATAGAAACTGTTTATGTTATGAGGTTGGCTGCATTACCGACAGACCGATCTGATGTACAAATACAAAATCCACCATGACTTCTCCAAACACAAACATTGTTTGTTTACATTCAGTATTTACCTGTGCGAAGTATTGAGTACCGGAGTTTTTAAATTATTTTAGCTTGTTCATCAATTAGGACTTTAATTAAAGACATTCAACTTTTTTCAAGACTGGAAATTATTTTCCGTTGTTTTCTTTTGTCCAAACACAAAATATAAAATTGAAATTATTCTTTGTTGAGAAAATGTTAAGTGACTGTTCAGGTTCAGATGCAATGAATCTTTTACCGTGTCATAAACTGAAAAAAATTTGTGAACAGGTTTGTTGTGTTCAGGCTAAAAATAGCAAGTGAAAGGCTAATTTCGAAAAAATTACATTATAGCAAAATTGTAATGAGTACTTGTTTATGAACATCGAATAAAGTTTCATAATTATTTTTGCATTTCTTACTCTTCCTTGAATTTGTTAATTGTTATTATTTGTATAAAGATCATAAACTATGATTTTGGAATGTTGAATGATTTATATAATTATTCGTTACCAAATTACTCTGGTGTTATGTAATACAAATTACAGACTAATAGCATAATATTCTGGAATATGTCATCCTTTGATTAAGCTAACTTGGTTAATGAAACGAACGTTAGGTCTTTTAAAATGTGTTGTGGTAATTTGGGTTCTCAAAGTGTGCTTACCAGTGCTCATTACAAGTCACTGTACTTACCACTGGCCTGGGCTGCCCCTTATAAGGGAGTTCACCAGGCGCCAATGCTGCCAGCAGCTCCATTGCTATGTGATTTTTTGACATCACAATTCAACTGATAGAGTCTGGTAAACTCAAATTTTTATTCAACTGTTGCCGATTTGTCAAATCAGAATGACGAATGTAACAAAATTGAACTGAAAGGTGCGTTCTTCATCTCTAACCGTTGAAATGTATCGGTAGTCAGCAGATAAGCGCCTAAACTGAGGATTTGGCGCCTGATGAACTCGATCTTTGTTTACTACTAAACATCATTTTTAGGGTATTTTTGAAAACAGGCACTAGCTGCTTGCATCTGGCCGACCGCATTTGAGGGTAACGGTGAACAGAATCAGGCAGCTGCCAACAGTTTTATGTCAAAAAATGTTTACACAACAATTCAACTGTTGGCAGTTGCTGGCGCCTGGTAAACCCGCCGTACTTGTGCTTGTTATTTCATTTTGAAGGCTGTCCTGCAAACCAAACCTAACTTTTTTAAATTTCAAATCATTTCGACTAAAAAAAGTTAAAGTGAAAAGTTTAAAAGCTGGCGTATTATTTAACTCGTGCAGTCTTTGTATTTTTTAACGAGTAATGTTAGATCTTCGATCACATCATGAATGTCTCTGGCTTTAGAGTAACATTAAATTTATGCCAATATTACCAAGATCACAGAGCTGTAAGTTGTATTTTTCTCTCAAGCAAGATACGCACTATAGCAGATTTACACGAAAAAATAGCAAGTACTTTTGATGTGTGTGATTTTTATTTAACTTGCCAGGATAAGTTTCTGCCACAATGTGAAGACATACGAATTCTGGACAAAGATGATTCTGTGTGGTATGTGAATTATTTTATTTCTTGCAAAACTGTGTAATAAAGATATTATTTTAGTGTAGTACCACTTCGAGAAAGCATTAACAGTTCAATCAACCCCACAGGGATTGATGAGCGTTTAGAAGAAATATGTGAAGATACAAATAAATCTAAATACATAGAACCAATAACAAAACAGAAAAAACGAAAAATTTTCAGTGCCCTTGATGATAATAATACATCTCCAAAAGTCAAAAAGCACAAAAGACCAAAGAATTCTGTTGAAACTATAGAAAACAAGTCTTACAATGCTGTAGGTCTTGATTATCGAGAATTTGACAATGAAAATATAAGTGATAAAAATAAAGAACCGGGTAGTAGTAACAAAAAACAAAAAGGTTGTAAAAAGTTAGAAAATACTTTTGAAAACTCCCGTAATGGGGGAACAAGGACTGAGAAATGTATTGATTATTTAAGTGTAAGTGATCAAAGTAAAAGACGTAATAAATCATCAGAAGTTGCTTGCGAAGAATATGTAGATGAAAGTACCGCAGAAAATAAAAATACGAGAAAATACAGTGATAACTCGTGCAGCTCATTTAATAAAAAAAGGAAAAAAAGAGAGGATTGTAGCAATGCATCCAGTTGGAGCACAGAAAATTTTGAGAATAATGAAGAAATATATTCTAAAAGAAAGTTGAACAAAGGAAACTGTGAAGACAATGTGACCTTAAAGTTGAGTATTGAAGATAATGGAAAAGAAGAAAAGCGTTCCAAGAAGAAGTCTGATAACAATTGTGAAGATAAATCTGTCAAAGAAAATAAAAAGGCTGATAAGTATGTATCAGATTTATTTGTTGATAAAAATGAAGATGTTAAGGGTAAAAAGAAAACAAGGCAACCTACTTCACAATCTACAGAATCTAACACCCATTTAGTTAATCATGAAGAAACTGTGTGTAAATTACGTGAAGAAATTCAAACTGTAAAAAAATCATCTAGGAAAAAACGCCAGGCTTCACCGACATTTACTTATAATTCGCCAACCTTGGAGTTGGAAAATTGCAACAAAGCATACAATTTTAAAAATTTGGAAAATAAATTAGATGTTGTTACAAGTGATGAAACTTTGGACCAAAATGAAGTTACTAAAAAAGATTCTAAACATGAAACAACCATTGAAAACAGAGACCATATAATAACTTCTGATAATTTTATCGATAACTCATTTCGTACTAGAGAAGGTTCTGCAATTAATATAACATCACAAATTATAATTAAGCCTAAAAATAAGGCCATCTCACAAAAAACAACTGATAATAGTGATGATTATGAAATAATTGAAAATGAAACCATGTTAGTTGAGGACGATAATTCGAAATCTAAACGACAGAGTTTCGACGAAAATAAAGTAACTGGTAATGTAAACTGTAACACCAGCAAACAAGGAGAACCTAAAGACTTCTATAGAGATAAAAACATTCCTGTTTCACAAGAAGTTTGCAGTGAAATGTCTTTGGGTTGTACCTCAACCAATAATAGTATTGTAGACAATAAGGCACATATAACTGATATTGAAGATGCTAGAAATTCTACAAGGTATTTAAAGTTTAGTGTAGGCAGGTTTTTAGAGAAGTTAAGAAGTGAAAAATCTGTTTTAAATGTAGATGCAGACAGCATTCCCATTAAAAGAAAACGTAAGCGCATTCGAAAAAGGAAAAAGAAACTAACTATTGATACATCATTTGACATTTTACAGAGTATAAATGCTCTGAAAACTGTATTTAAACCAATGAATGTAGCAGCAGCTCCAAGCATCCATATAAAATTTGATGAGGGCGAGGAAGAAATGAATACTCGTATTGAACAAGAAAACAATTTAGGTAAAGAATCTACTCTGGATACTGTTTTGGCGAATACAGCTAAAAAAACAGAAGATTCGGATTGTAAAGATATCAATTGTGGGAACATTGATTTACCCATTGAAATAAAATCAATAGCTGAAGGAAGTACAGAAAATGCTGGACTTAAAAATGGTTATCAACATATTCATTTACCAGGCAAATCAACATCTATCAATAACGGAAGCCTAGAAGACTTCCAGCCGCCTACTACAAATAAGAAAAGTGCAACAAACGATACAGAAATGCATGACAATGTTTTAGTTTCAAAACAAATGAATTATCATGAATCTAGAATTGAGAATAATTCTAGAAAAGAGAAATCATCATCAAACAAAGAACAATGTTTTTCTGACATAATCATTAATCATGAAGTATTGAAAAGTCAACCTATCTTAACAGTGCCACCTAAAGTTGGGGATATAGTATCTTTTAAAGTAAGTGTTTAAATATAATTAATTGCTAAATTTTTTTTTAATATACAATATACTCTCGATTATTCATGATTATCTGGTTTGCAAAGAGATTTATCAAAATTTCAAATCATGAATATAATGAAATTTTTCAACTTTCTTCGTTTCCTCTCACACAAATATAATACATATCCCTAATTAAAACCAAGAACCATCTGAATACGGGTCTGCCTATTGTTAGTATTACGTTGTAAAAATCATGAGGAAAATAAAACTGTAAGATTCTTTACAACTGTTAGATACCGTTAGAAACGGTCAGTTTTGCCACTAGCACTGCCACCCTGAGAATTCAGCATACAGCTGGAGAACAGTCTCAAGTTAACATTCAGAATGCACACAGCGTACAGTTCAAGTCACACAAATATATTCAAACACAAACAGTGTACATTATATAATACGAACAGTATTTAATGTAATATAGACGTATAATTTACATGTATATAATAGTGCAAATTAAATAGTTAAGTGTACATACATACAAATGGTTTTAATTAAGTAATCAGTCTTCATAAACAAATACTTAACAAACATTCATTCTACACATACACTATACAACAACCTATAGTGTATATTGTGATGAAGTATCATTTTATATCGGTCTGTGGTACAAAACGCATAACTACTAAGTAATTAATTAAATAGAAAATAATTAAATACAAACTATATAAATATTTGCTAAAATATTTTTCACCATAAAATATTTTAAGGCAATTTATATTTAATTAAACGTGTATTTCATACTCATTATTTTATTCGGTTGTGATAATGTGATTGAATTCCAAGCATCGCGGAGTTTTTGGCCGGCTGTGAAATTCATATAAAAGGAGAAGCAACACGGGGCAGAGGCAGTATTGTTAATTCAGCTAATAAGCTGAGAACAGTGACTCGACACCAGCCCGTACCGAGTCCGCTTACGTTTGCCGTCCGACCGCTCCTGGTTTGGCCGATTTCCGTATCCGAAAATATTGTTATAGGTGAGAATTATCCGTTTTAAATAATTCACATTTTGTAGCGAATTTTCATATTTCTTAAATCATGCTTCTTCCAAATCTCCGCAAGTGAATTATTTCTGCTTTTCCTGACCTGCCGCCGTCCCTATAGACAATTCTCATATGTTAGATTGTCTTGCATTATTTTTGTGAGGATGCTGATGATTTACAGCTCACCTAAATAATCGAGATATATTCATCTTGGTTTGATCCGGATAGGGACGCTGAGGATTCACAGCCTACCTAGGTGATACGTTCCTTTCCAATTAGCCCTGTACACTTCATCTGGCTCCAGGCTTTCCGCCCCATACAGTATAAGCTCTTGTGTTATTTTAGTGAGGACGTTGATAATTCACAGCTCTCTAAAGTAATCAAGATGTTTTTGTTCCGGTTTGGCCCTAGCGGAGATGCTGAGGATTCACAATCCGCATAGGCCTCCCGGGAATTGTCCCGTCTTTCCTTCCGCCCTTATGTGCCACCGGTGTTTCCCACTTTGACGGAAAGGCTTCAGATGTTACTTTAAACTGGTCTATCATTATGTGCCGCCCGTCTGCCGTATACGTGATTTAGTAGAACGCCGCTCGTACCGTATATCTCGCTGAGTCCGTACGCTTCATCCAACACTATCCCAAGAAAGCCGAGTTCTGATTAATGTTATTACCCGCATATTTTATTTGTACATAGTTTGTAAATATTGTTTTGTATATATCTTTTGTAAATATTTTCTAATCTAAAATATAGGGTTGGGTAAATAAAAGATCTCAATTCATTTGTATCTAACCCCTTATACTTACAAAATCTGCTACACCTTGCGATAAGCCAAAAGTGGTCGGAGCACGCCGAGTTAGCGATTAAAGCCCGCTCACTCGGGCGTCTCTAAATTTAGCCGATTAAAGCCCGCTCACTCGGGCGTCTCTAAATTTAGCCTGCATCATCTAAAGGCTGCCGAACCCTTCTCCACAGAGTTACCCAGGTACTTTGATCGTTATCTCGGTCAGAGTTTAGTGAAGAGGTCGCAGACATCCTCAACAGGGAGTAAACTCTTTAAAATCTGGTGCCCGAGATCCTCCGATAGTAACCGACAATCAGTGTCACCAAAAGACGGTCTGCAAGCGAAGGCCTCGTCACAATATGCAAAATAAATTGTCACAGATTGATTATAAAATGTCAACAAAGCTTCATAACAAGCACATTCGACGAAGCATACAAATAATGCGCTTGTTAAGCTTGCAAGCTACTTGCTGCTGTTAAACATCAGCGGTGTCCTCTAACCTCACCCAGCTATGAAGCCGCTTGCAGTCACATGCTAAAATTTAGCGCCTTTGAAAGCAAACATTGTCCCGGTATTAAGAAAGAAATGGGCCAGGGCTGACAATTTACAAAATTGTTAATTGATTGTACACAGTCTCCATCTATAACATTTTGTGTTAACTAGATACTACCTGTTTCCGCCCAGAGATGGCGTCCCTGTCGTACATTTCACAATGTTCTACATTCTGACATCTTTTTTTTTTCCTTAGGAAAATCAAAAGACTTGAAAATTGGTACACAACCACGACTGTCTATGTTCTTTTAAGTTGTAGATTTTCGTTTCAATCACTTGAAGAATTTGAGGGATATTGCTTTTAAAAAAATATTTTTGGATTGTTTCTTAAGAAAACATCTGATGAACGAACTCATCCAAGCCATTAACAAAATAAGGGTAATTCCCAAATTTGGTCCAAATCAGTGAAGTATTTTTTGAGTTATCGGTTGGACGGACACATACACACATAAACTTTTTAACTGTCCATGTAAATGGGTTCTAGGGGCGCTAATTCAAGCTCATTTGAAGAAATTTTCCGAAAGTCTCACCATTGATGCCTCTATATTAGTGAATTTTCTTAATGAAAATTTACTAAAAAGAACATTTGCTGCGCCCATTTGTTACCCCCTTAAAATTTCTATCGGTTCAGAGAAAAAGGAGTTACACAGACTCACCCAATGTTCCTGTATTGAGTTACCTGATGACCCTATGAAGATGCCTTCCAAGTGGGATAAACTATGAGCACCTGAGACAGGTTCGCAGACTCTAATTGGGTTGGTGGAGTTATTGCTCCAATATTAGGAAACCATTTGACAACTATGTCGATGTTCTGAATTAGCTTGACGGAAACCTTGCAAATCGAAATTTAAAACGTGAATTGGCCCAATTGAAATTCACTGCCAATTGACTTAAAGTTAGGTAATAACCAGGAAGTCTTTCTGATTAAGGCAATAAATCAACAGGTCGGAACAAGGAACCACAACTAAACTCGCGTCTTTATGCTGAATACGATGTTTATTTAAACTCGTAAATCGGTTAAATTACTTTTAACAATCAGTTACAATAATCATTAGGTAGTACAGATAACAGAAAGGCTTTTATCACCCCCTTTTAAGATAATTTAATCGCCACCGAAACTAAGGGGTGTTTATCCGACCAGCGCCAGAGACTCTGCTAATGTGTCGAGTTCAGCAATTCCTAACCGCTGCACGCAAAAATTCTTACCGTGACCGTTAGTGGCTATGTGCGAGCTCTTTCTAACCTCCACTCTTCGAATGAGATAAAACGAGACCTCCAATTGATGGCGAAGTCACGACGTCTTGTAACTGATTTTCTATATTTCATCATAATTACGCCAGCTTCTGTTATTTACCTAGAATCTCAGGACAAATGAGATATTCATTTTCCCCAACAAAAATGCAACGTCTTTCAGCATTTAGATTTCGTTGTATATTATAGGGAATTCAGTACGGTTCTTACGATACAGGATTTTTTAGCGAATTTTCATCAAAATTATTTTGAAACCTAAAACTTGAAATATTTACCATGGATAGGGTTTTTGGTATTATTTAGATACTTGGGGGCTTTCTAAGTGTATTTTGAACCAGTAATGATTCCCGACAAGAAGTGAATCGTTACATATTTCAGTGACGAAAATGTCAACCCCAGATGTATTGGCGTTGAGAAATTATATAAACTTTTCGGGACGCAGCAAGTGTGTTATAGTAGTGAATTTTCATAAGAATTGTACACTATTATTATACAGCATAGTACTAAAGTTAATACTTTAAACTTACACAGACCTTGAAGCTCGATTTTAGAAGTCCTAGTACACACACATTTGAAGAATTCTTTCAAGTGTTACCATCAATATCTCTCTATTATCAAAAAAAATCTTGTGTTCTACCTTTTCAGAAAAATGCCCAAAACACAATTTTCTATGAAGCTGTAAAATTAAATTTTGCTACATCTATAGATAGTGTAAGTCTCTTTAAAAGAAACTTGTGTTACAAATTTCCTTAGAGCTAGACAGAAGATTTCCAGAAGGAAACTTAATTCATATTTAGAAAAGTAAAGTATCTGCCAAATTATAAACGTAGCAGTTATTTTTCCTTATTAATGCACTGAATTATTTTGTTTTAGTCAACCTAATAAAAACCAGTTTTTTCAATCTCAACAATAACAAAATGTCTGCTGAAAATAATAATTTCAGACTCAAAGGTGACAAAGTTATTTAGGTGTTTTAAACGAAAATGAGATCTTGTTCAAAACATATGAAATCTGTGCACTATTATTTCTCCAAATGTCAAAATAAAACAAAAAAGACCATACATTCATTGATCTGGAACCGATCATGCAACCTTCTGCGTAGAAGACAAGCACGGTACTGCTGAGCTAACTAAGAATATGTTAACTAACGTATTGTTTACATCATACTTGATACCAACTTGATGCCGAGGATGTATTATATTACGTTAAAAGTATACATAACAATTAATTACATAATTAGTAGAATTGCCATTGAAACACATTCAATGACTGTTTCGATCTTATACGACGTCTTATGTTTAAGTTTACAGATAAAAGAAACTATTTTAACATCATTTTTAGAGACTTGACTTTGTTCACATTTCTACTATATTATGCTACACTTTCAGTCTAAAACTACAGCATAATATATCTATGCTGTACTAAAACTGTATTTGGGGCCGTTCAACAAGCTATAAATATAGTGTATTTAAAAAAATTATTGAATCCCCCAGTTAAATAACGATCACTTGGCAAATTTTTAATTTCATGTGGTCTGTTATTAGCGATAATTGTGACCGAGATTTTACTATTATTGGTTCGGGTAGTATGTTTTATGTCAGTTATTTATTTAGTTTGGTTACCGTTGATGTATGGTTTATACCTGTTGTTTTTACCGTTGATGTATGGTTTATACCAATCAATCTACGTGTGGCAGTTAACTACTCTGTCAGGCATTGGATTTTAACCATAACGTCGTTTCAACGCATGTCTTTCAAATTTTATTTTTAATTTGGAAAAGGCTCTCAATATTGTGTACCAAATTACTTAAAACATAGGTTTATTTACACCATTTCTCGCCACATAAGTCTCATGCCAGTTATTCTGATACTTACCAAAATATAGCGTTTTCAAAAATATTTTTCTATATTTTTGGGGGAAAAAAATGTTCGTTATAGCTGATATACGAACTCGTCTGCGATCTTAATACAATGAAGTTATGTGCCAAGTTGTTTTCAAATCAGTTGAGTATTTTTTTTGAATTATTGCTCGGATACATACACACACACAGATATATATATATATATATATATATATATATATATATATATATATATATATATATATATATATAGGGTGGTCCACTTCGCGGAAAAATCCCAGTTTTCCATATTAAACTCAGTTTCATCAAAAAAGTTTCAACTGAAAGCTGTTCCCATCAATCAGCTGCGTAATTCAAAAATATTTTAATTTACACAGGGTGTTCATTTTCTCCGTGGCAGACCAAACTTACCTTTTTTTAAATAGAACACCCTATATTTTATATCATTTTTAAAAAGATGGTATTGCAACAAGCAAACTAATATCCACATAATGGGTCTAGGCACAACCGTATTTGTTTATTAAAAATATTGGTCTAGTTTGGTGCACAAATACTTCGATTCTGTGCAATGTTTTGGCTGCATATTCACTGGAGTGAAATTTATAGACTCCTCACTATAAAAAAATGCAACATGGTAATTCTTAATGTAACCTGCCTATACAGAGTGTTAAATTTCGCAAAACTTAAATTTTCTCAAAAATTTCAAATGGATTGCTCTGTATATTAGAACGTTATTAGATACGCCTTTTCATCGCCTTTTCAGCAATATAAAGTTTGATGACATTATTTTCAACGGTTTCAAAGATATAAAGCATTCATTACAACATTTATTATTTTTCAATATTTATGAAACTTATCTCAAAATCTAAGGACAGCTTTGACAACGCCACTTGACATTTGAAAAATTAAATAAATTATTTACAGGTAGCTTTCTTAGTTACCCGCTTTTTTCTTGATACCAGCATGTTTTTTTACTGAAGAACTTATGTCAATGCTGTACGTGATTGCTGAAAGTGATGTAAATTTTGCCTTAGCAAAGATAATTTATAGGTAGAAATACCCTAATCACAACAACCTCAGTTGAAAGCATTTAGATTGGTGAAAGCTCGTTTTGATGCATACAGCAGTGTGCAGTATCGGGCTCCTGTAAGAAACAAAACTGTTCTAAATGAAGGTACGTCTGTAAACGTCATAGCCTCAGTCATTGAAAATCCACATATCAGACAGCGACAATTAGCTTCGAATTTAAATATCAGTAAAACTTCTGTCCAAAGATGTTTTAAAGAAAACAAATATCACCCACACCATGTTAGAAAAGTTCAAGAGCTGTCTGCAAGCGATAAGCAGCAAAGATTGAATTTTTGTATTTGGGCACTACAGAAGGGCAACCAGGAACCAGTATTTCTTGCAAAAGTGCTATTTACAGATAAAGTAAATTTTTCAAACTGTGTAGGAATTAACATGCACAATTTACATTATTATGCTGATATAAATCCACATTTTTCGTGGCTAGTGGATCGTCAGCATAGGTGGTCCATAAATGTGTGGGCTGGAATTTAGGGTCTGTATTTAATCGGACCGTATTTTTTCGATGAGACTCTCACTGGTGAGCATAATCTAAATTTCTTGAATAATGATCTACAAGAGCTGAGAAGAAATTCCTCTACAACTACGAGGTGAAATGTGGTATCAACACGATGGAGCGCCTCCGCATTCAACAGGAGCTGTTAGAGCATTTTTAAACCATAATTTTAAAGAACGATGGATAGGTTGAGGTGGACCAATCCCTTGGCCAGCAAGATCTCCTGATCTTTCCAAAATAGATTTCTTTTTGTGGGGTGACATTAAAGGTAAAGTGTATGCGACTCCACCAACACCCAAGTAGGACATGCGCGAAAGGATTTCAGAGGCTTTCAATTCTGTACGCGAAGTAACATTGTTGAAGGTGCAAAACAATTTAAGACAGAGATCACAAATTTGTATCGATAATGACGCCTCCCAACTTGAACATTTGCTGCGTTGAATTTTTGTTGTTTATTTTGTGAATTTCGATTTAGTGTTCTTGTTGATTTAAAACTTTGCTCTTTTACATCACACACACACACACACACACACACACACTTTAGTTTTTTTATGCAGTATGAATTAAGGATATCACGTAAACTATTTGAAAATTATATAAGATACCAGGTGTTGCATATTAACGTGAAGTATTTACTTGAATTTATATAAAAATGGCTAATTCCGTAATTGAGCCTTAATATCTTTGAAACCGTTGAAAATAATGTTATCAAACGTAGCATTGCTGAAAAGGCCATGAAAAAGCGCATCTAATAACGTTCTAATATACAGGGCGTTCTATTTGAAATTTTCGAGAAAATTTAAGTTTTGCGAAATTTAACACTCTGTATAGGGCGGTTACATTAAGAATTATCAAGTTGTATTTTGTTATAGTGAGAGGTGTATAAAATTAACTCCAGTGAATATGCAGCCAAAACATTGTGCGGAATCGAAGTATTTACGCACCAAACTAGTTCAATATTTTTAATAAACAAATGAATAACTCTGAAAGGGTTGGGCCTAGACCCATCATGTGGGGTACCAATTTGCTTGTCGCGACACCATCTTTTTAAAAATGATATAAAATACAGGCTGTTCTATTCAAAAAAAGGTAAGTTTGATCTGCCACGGAGAAAATGAACACCCTATGTAAATTAAAATATTTTTGAATTATACAACTTTCAGTTGAAACTTTTTTTATCAAACTAACTTTAATGTGGTAAACTGGGCTTTTCCACGAAGTGGACCATCCTGTGTATATATATATATATATATATATATATATATATATATATATATATATATATATACATAGAAAAATTTTAATGGACCTTGGTTTTGGATTCTAGAGACCCAAACTCGTGCACATCTGAAAAAAAAATTCAAAAGCTTTTCATCGTGACCTCTCTATTAGCAAATATTTTCTTAATGAAAATTCGCTACTAATAATAATCTATAATAGTATTTCTAATAATATAATGGTTCATTTTTCAGGTAATGAAGTTAAATGACAGTTATTGTCCAGAAATATCATCATATATAACAGGGAAAGTACTAAATTCAAGCGAGTCTACAAAGGAACTTGAATTGAAAATTTTAGGTAAGTCTTTAGGTTCTTTGTTGTTTTGTTTTAATACACGAAAAAAATCCATAGTGATATGATTCAAGTTGTCATGATTTTCACTTATATATTTCACTTCATGTTAATAGGTTTTGAATAAAAAAATATATACATGGTGTCCCAAGTAAGAATAACAGGGGGTCAAGGAGTCGCGGGCCAAAGGACTCCAGGGGGCAAGCTGAGGAAGTGTAAACAACAACATAAACTTTCGATGAAGCTTTCCCCAAGACCGTCATGCGCGGTGAAAAGCCGCATCCTGCACGGGGTGACCCTGCTAATAACTAAACATGATGCATCTAGACAAGGAGGTCAAACTAAACTTCCCCAATCTCTACGGTGTCACGTGACCCGTGCCTAGGGATGGATGGCACCAGGGTGATGGTGTCGTGAACGGAACCTCTGGAGTACCGGGCAACCCTCCAGAGAAACCCACCTTGCACCACACAGGGGGTTCTGATGGTGTGGATAGTATTTCCCCCATTCTCGTGGGAACAACATGAAGAACATTAAAACCAATGAGGCTTGAGGAGTGGCTCCGGCTACAGACTCGTGCCGCCCACTAGGGAAGCAACCAGGGGTTGATGGGACTTAGGTTCCTTCAGGTCAACCTCCAACACAGTAGAGCAGCCACGGCCGGACTACTGATGGCTCTGAGGAACACGGATGTGGCCCTCATCCAGGAACCGTACTGCTATAAAGGAGAGATCAAGGGACTCAGCGGAGCTGCTGGAAAGCTCATCTCCAGCAGATCCAGCGAGAACCCGAGGGCCTGCATTTTTGTCAGGGAAAGGATAGAGTTTCTGCCTTTAATGAATTTCTGTTCCAGGGACCTGGCAACGATCAAAATCCGATGTGGAGGAGCGGATGGGCTGAGGGACATTACTGTCGGGTCAGGTTTCTGCCAGGGGACAGCACGGACCTTCCTCCACCCAAGGAATTGGAGCAGCTGATGGTGGGTAGCAAAGCAGGTGAATGGCAGACCATCATCGGTATGGTACCGGGACCCCCGCATGGCGGACTGGGAAGCCTACAGGGCAGACCTAGCAGTGGAACTGCAGGGGGTTAAGAGTACCATAGACAATTCAATAGACCTTGAGATTGCAGCAGCCCAACTGCGAGACGCAATCACTTTGGCCTATAACACCAACTGCCCCCTGAAAATGAGGGCGTCCACCAAGAACGTCCCGTGGTGGAAAGAGGACCTCAGGCAAAGGAGGACGCAGTTTCGTAAGCTGTTTAACGCGGCCATGAGGTCAGGAGCATGGAATGAATATAGACAGGCCCTAACGACCTATAACAAAAGACTTAATGACGCCAAGAAGGAGTCTTGGAGGAGGCACTGCGAGGAAGTGGAGAACACAACCGAGAGCGCTCGACTACACAAGATCCTGTCCAATGGCACTCAGACCAACATAGACTCCCTTAGAACATCCACGGGAGGCTTTACAAGCTCGGGGGAGGAAACTATGGAAATTTTACTCCAGACGCACTTCCCCGGCTGTAACATAATAAACCAATCACCCCCGGACTGGGAACACTCAGTAATAGAGGCGCCTTATAGGCGGGCATCTAGCGTAGACTGGACAGTCGCTAAAGAGGTGGTTAGTTGGGTCAAAATCAGATGGGCCATTAACAGCTTTAAGCCATACAAATCCCCGGGATTTGATGGAATAATGCCCGTCATGCTCTAAGAGGGGATAGATATACTGGCGCCGGGGCTTACCCTCATTATGAGGGCCAGCCTGGCTCTGGAGTACATTCCGAGGGCATGGAGACTGGACAGGGTTGTATTCATTCCTAAACCTGGGAGTCCAACAGACCAGGCAAAGTCCCTGAGGCCAATAAGTCTCATGTCCTTCTTGCTAAAAACAGTGGAAAAGCACGAATGGCTAAGCAACTAAGCTGGTACTTTCACTTTGCGTATGTAGCGGCCAAAACAAAGGCACATGCATATGAAGCCCAGAGATGAGGGAAGCCACTGTAATTCCAAAGATGTTGGCTATTTTACAAATTAAAAAAATCACTTTAAATAGCCTTTTTTTTTCAATATGTAAACAATAATTGTGACAACTTGATAGAGTTTTATAGTCAAAATAATATTTGTGAAGCAAACTCATTTGTGTTTACACTTACTAGTGAAGAAGAGGTTGATAGGATACTTAACAGTATCAAAACTAACGCTACTGGGGCTGATAACATTTCTTGCACTATGCTTAGGTATTGCAGTCCTTTTATCAATAAATTTATTGTTCATATTATAAACTCTTGTATAGAAAGGAAGTACTTTCCTCTGTTGTGGAAGATTGCTAATAGAATGCCACTGCCTAAGCAAAATGACCCTAAAGAATTCTCGGACCTCAGAATCATTAGTATTTTGCCAATTTTGTCTGAAATTTTTGAGAGAATTATGTATAGTCAAATAATTGGTTATTTTAATAACAAGAATTTGCTTCCCGATGTACAATGTGGCTTCAGGAGGGGATACGGTGTGAGCACTGCTTTGGCTACTGTCACTAGTGACATTATGGAGGCTAATGATGCTGGACTGATTAGTGTGCTCGTTTTACTTGACTACTCTAAAGCCTTTGATACCATAAATCACCAATTACTCTGTGTAAAACTTGGATATTATGGTTTTGATGAGCCATCAAGGTTGCTGGTCCAATCATATTTGGCTGATAGAAAAATGCAAATTGTGGTTAATAACAGTTTTTCCACCTATACAGATGTCCTCTCTGGAATACCCCAGGGATCCATCTTGGGGCCCCTGCTTTTTATAATATATACTTCTGAAATACTGAGTGCAGTGAGTCGGTGCAAAATACAGGCCTACGCGGACGATACTCAGTTATATTATCACTTTCCAAAAGAAGACTATTTACAAGCTTGCCAATACATTAATGGAGATCTAGCAGCGGTTTGAGTTCAGTCCTTAAAACATAATTTGATGTTAAATCCGAACAAATTTCAACTCTTGTGTTTTGCAAATAAAAACAGCAAACAATTTGTTATCCAAAATTTTAAGATTCATATTGACAATGTTCTAATTCCTTTCACGAACAAGGCTAGGAATCTGGGACTTATTTTGGATAGTGACTTGAGGTTTGAAGATCATCTAAAGCTCATACTTGGGAGAGCATACTCTAGTCTGAGGCTTCTATATTGTAACAGATTCCTACTAGATCAGAAAGCGAGAAAGTTGTTATGCGAATCTCTTGTCTTGTCACACTTAAACTTTTGTGATTTTATTTATGGTTCTTGTCTAACCCAATTGAATAAGGATAGAGTGCAAAAAGTACAAAAAAGCTGCTACCGTTTAATATATGGGGTCAGAAAGCATGATCCAATTACATATAAAATACAAGAAAACAGATGTGCTTATATGAGCTCTAGAAGACTGCTACATTTGGGAGCTTTTACACATAAAATTGTGAATGACTCTGCAGGATCTTCATCATCTCTCAAAAAAGAAGTTTACACCTCATAAACACGTTCATTCTAAATCAACTAGATTTAATGAAAATTTTGTTTTTTCACATCATTGGACAGCCATGTTTACACGTAGCTTTATGTATCAATCTATTTCTTTGTATAATCGACTACCTCAAGAATTCAAAATGTTCAATATCAACAACTTTAAGTATAAATTAAAATTGTTTTTGCTCAACAACCAATAGGTAGAGGTTGGTTTCCATGTGGGGGAATCGATGCTAGGGTGGTTCCATTATTAGTTTTAAGTTTTGGCCTTCAGTTGGGACTCCTTGTAAATTTAGGCTATTTTTAAACTTAGATTTTTCTTCAGATTTACTTGTTAATTTTATTTTTTGTTTGCCAAAGATACATAGTTGTGTGTAATGTGCCCTGTTTCCACTGACGGTTTTTTTTTTTAATTTTAACAACACACCACGAGGGCTTACAGCCTAAATACTATCGTACCGTGGGTGTCGACAAGGAGGGAAGAGGCAACTTGTTAATTCTGGACTTGAAGGGTTGGAGGTTCAAGGGAGAAGGAAAAACATGTGCCGGCAAGGAATTCCACAACTTGGAAGTCCTCGGAACAATAGAGCGGGCAGTGGGGTTGAGTGTGAATAGCTCTGCTAGACTTCGCCCTTTCCTGATGGTGGTTGTGGGGTTGTAATACGAATCATAATTTAGTTCATAAAGGCGATATTTATTTATTTATATGCATTTATACAGTGTAAATCTCAATACATTTAAAGGTGAATAGAACATAATTTGAAAACCTTCAGCTTAAACATAAACACTTGTTTGTTTAATCTTCTTCATAAATCTCAATTCAAAAAAGTACTTGTGGGAAATCAAATTATAGAGGAATAAAATATCAGTAAAACTTATGTGTTTTCCTCTAGTTAGTCTTGGTTTCTTGATGTTATAATGTGACCATGTCTTTATAGATGGTTTGGATCAATGCTTGCCACCAGAGGGAAAGTTTAGCATGGATCTAGCAGCAGAAGACGAGGAAGAAACAAACAATGAGGAAGATGTCAAAGAATTCAGTTGGGAACAGCTGATAGAACCAAAGATGATGTATCAGCTAAACAGCTAACTGAATAATATATAGTCGACACCTTCAGTTAAATTAAGGTTTCCTAGATTTTCTTCAAATACTCCTCCAGTAAGGTCCTGCAAACAAAATTGAACAATTGTTTAAAAAACATGAACCTTTTACATTTTTATTTTTCTATACCAATTTAAAATAAGATAAGTTTTAATTTTTTATAGTAGAAGATAAGATTCAGCTGTGCTACAATTGACTAATAAATAATAAAAATAATACATGTGTTTTATTGAAACAAGTTGGATAGGCATTTGACTCAGGCTGTGTGATTAATAATTGATTAATTTCTTGCTAATAGCTTTGATGATAGCAGTCTAAATAAAATAGATTCAAATACAGTGTGTTTTAGATTAGATGCCATTTATTATGATGTCATGTGGCTAAAAATTTAATTACCGAACTCCTCAAAGTTTCTAGGTTATGTATACTGTTCCCTCCTTTGACTATCTACCTACGGATAGACCAGGCATCTCTCAATGCGATGCGTTGTAATGTTTGAAACCAACATTGAATAAAAGGCTTGTTTACACGGTCCTCGACACCATAGGCGTCTCGAGAATTAGGATTGACATTTTCATAAATACGATTAAAATAATAAAATAAAATTTAAAAGATGTTTAACTACCTATATATTATTTAAGTATACTATTAACTAAACAGTTTGGACGCAGCAAGTGCGTTATGGTAGTGATTTTTTATAGAAATGATTTCTCGAATAAAATGTTCGAAAGTCTCAATGTTGTGATCTTGTCACAAGCGATTTTTTTCTATGCAAATTCAGTAAAAAGTGTTTTCAACAAAAATTTAAGAAAAAACCTTCAATATCTTGCAGCTCTACCAGTTTTTCTAGAAATGACCACCTGATTTGTCTGCTGTCATGTTTTATAGATCTACAACTTACCGGATAATTTCTTATTAATTTCATCATGTGGCAAGCATCTAGGAAAATATATACATTTTCATGGGTTACAGGATGCGGCAAATGAGCCTTTAAACCTTATTGAATTAATGTATCTAAATTTGCTCCCAAACATTTAACCATGCTTATATTTGCAGTAGCTCCATCAAAACTTACGGAAGTAACGAATATTCTTGCTTGATCCAGTTCACTCAAACCCCTGCTCGCTTAGCCGAGGTCCAGAGTAATTAACTGACGATACTTCGCACCATTCTACAGTCGCATCGCAGCAACCACCCTGTATATAAATAAAAATAACACACGCGACAGGAAATATTATTTCCCAATTCCTAACTCGCCCCGAACGTCTAGAGTGTTTAACTGACGATGCTTCGCACCATTCTACAGTCGCATTGCAGTAACCACTCTGTATATAAACACGCGACAATATAATATTCGACACGCGAAACTAAAACTAGGATGAACCCAGCTGCACCCTACAGTCGCAGGAGAGGTCTACCTAATGAATGCAACAGCAACTCTCCCAAAAAATACACACAAATCTACGTCAGGAGCTATAAAATACGCGAGACAAACTTTTACAAAAGCCGCGACGTCCTGTTACCAGCTAAAGTACAAGACTGGAAGGTCCCTGCCTAGGATCCGACCGTCCACGCTCGCACCCTGCCAGCCGACAATGTCACGCGCCCCCCTTCCTTTCGTCAGTCAAGCAAGCTCGCCTAGCTAGCTGGACCGGCTTTACGAGAGAATACCAGTAGGAAACAACCGGTTTTCTCTGCCGTCTCAGCCTGTGTACGCTCTATTTATAGACAGGACAACGACCCTCGTCTCGTGCCGTCGAGATCCGACACACGATGCGCAAGCAGACAACTCGCTCACGTCTCGGTGATCGCTGGCCGTGAACTTTTGTATCAAATAAATTTTGACGCGGTTTCATTTAATGCGAATTGAACAAATTAAATAAACACATTAGAAGCGCCTGTTTTATATGAAATAGCCTTTTGATGCCATTTTCTTTAGCATGACTTAGATAAAAATGTAATAAACGAATTGAAAATGCCTGCTTGATTACAATAGTCGTATTTGTACACATTGCTACTATACAGTATTTATATAAGCCGAATTTTTCATATTATCAAATAAAATAATCACTTGCAGAAGCCAAGATTCAGTCAATAACTTGCAACACAGGATGTAAACGCAGAGAAGCAAGTTTATTGTTGACTATTGTACTGTGCAGTGACGTCACAGATCATGGCGGCAAAATAGTTGTGTTTGAAATCAATTATGAAATTTAACATTTTCAAATATTTTTTGCATCGTTATTTTTGTAGTGTGTGAAGTAAAAAAAAATATATTAAAAGTCATCATTGTGGGATGTCCATCAGAAGTGATAAAAAGAAAACATAAAAATTGTCTATTAAAATTCCGCAGAAAAAACCGTACAGTAGTTAGGAGGAGCCTCGGTAGGAGCGTAATACAATAGCATGTCTTGAAGTAAGAAATATCAATTTTGTCAAAAATATCCTTATATAACTTATCGTGAAATTTGTTGATCTGCTTTCAAAAAAAGCCGCTCTGTCCAATAGAACTGTCAAAAGTAGTAAGTCAGCGTTCAAAGATTTCAGAATCCACTTTGCTGAAAGCTTTCTCATTTCCAAGTCGTGAAGAAGCATGTGAAACACATACTTATGGGAAATTATAGGACTTACTTTGCTTTCTCGCCTTATTTGATTTAGATAATGTTTAGTTCTGTACTCACCAATTTGACACATATTACGAAAGGTGGAACTGCATCTTTATAATGTACAATATCTACAGGTTTTTGGGCCATTCTCTCTTTTATATTAAATGGAATATACTTCTTTCCAATCTTTTTTACATCTACATCACAAAAAGCCATGACTTTGCTTTTACTCCTATCTGTAAGAGAATTATATAACCTTCTGCCTTGTTTACCGGCATTCCATATTGTAAAATACTTCCAGTTATTTAAATATGTTTTCTCGAGCTGTTTTATTCTTATTTCCCAAATTGTTTGTCTAGAAGTAAAACACAAATAAAAAAAATATAGTTATGTAAATTAACATCAAAACGTTGACGATGGCACGAGCCCATCGCAGCAGTTACGATAGATACAGGGTACTACGATACTCGGTTTGCGCACCTTATGAGGCTTATAATACCACCATTCTCGACAGTACCGCATTGTTAAAATTGGCTATATATTCGTCTAATATCAAAGAATGTCTTATATACAAGATTATAAATGAGGCATTTTCACGCCGTGCAGAAAAATTAATTATCGGAAGTGCGCAAAAAAAAGGTCCACCGAAGGGGTGTGGGGGTGGGCACTATCTAACAAAAGTATAGTAAAATTGTCCAGCGTATGTAATTGTGCTATTTATTCATGGGTTTCTAGATTGGCATATACATTTCCTATTTTTTAAACTAATCTTAAACATTTTTTCTAATGTATCGTAAATGAAAATGTTAGGTAATGTACTATAAAATATGTATAATAGAGGAATATGTACTAATGACCCTGTACAAATCACCATTATTTTCTAGGCATAGGTAACATCGTCTAATTGTGGAATCCAAAACATTGTTTACTGCATCTGGTCTAATGGTTTGCAATGCTTGCAAAACCAGTTGACGTAATCGTTCCTCCGTGTGAAAATTTCGTTGGTATAGGTAGTTTTTGACATACCTCCAAAGATGAAAGTCAAGAGGTGTCAGATCCGGCGATCCTGGAGGCCCAGAAACCGCTGAATGCATACCTATCCATTTGTCAGGAAACCTGTTTGATAAGTATTCTTGACCAGTTCTAGAATTAGGAGCCGGGGCCCTGTCTGGTTGAAACCAGATGTTATTAACTTCTGCTAATGGTAAGTGAGCATCGAACCATTCTTCCAAATTATTCTGCAGGAAATTTCGATACTGGTCGGAATTTTTCCCTCCTTATCTTGGACATACTGTATATGTATGTATGTATGTATGTATATATATATATATAAACATATAAAAATTGAAACTGACTCCGGATATGGTTTCAAGGAGGCCTAATTAGCGCTCATTTGAAGAATTTTTTACAAATTCAAAAGTCGGGATCTCCTACCTAGTGAACCAACTCGTGTTTTACGAGTGTCTTGCGACAGTAAAACACTTGGTTGCATTGATCATGCGCACTTCGCAAAATATTCTAAGTAAATAAAAGACCTCCCTGACATGATCTTTACACACAATCCTCCGAACAGACCTGCCCTGACATCAGTTTGCCTAATTAAAAGCTAAAAGGGCAAGGATAATTAACCCTGCCATTCATATGAGCATAATGTACTTTTCCTTTTAGCTTTTGATTAGGCAAACTGATGTCACAAAGGTCAATTGTTATTTAAAATGTTGTGTACATGATCAACGCAACCGAGTTTTTACTGTCGCGAGACGATCGTCCTGTTTTACGTTGCTAGCGCTATCTATTGTACGCGATGTTTAGGTACGGCACTAATAATGTTCGACCAGGGCTACACTCACAAGTTGCCAAACTTATTTATATTGGTTCATTTTAAATATAATCGTAATACACTATTTAAGATGAACCAAAAAGAATTAAATTCGCATTTCGCGGGTGTATGAACCTAGCTTTAGTGAAACTTCTACAAGGATGTTCTATAGTCATAGCTAGATCTGAAGTTTATATGCATTTCATTATCCGATATTATTCAAAATGAAACAATAGGAATGGGTCTGCCAGTTCCCGTATGTATGGATCTAACTTAATTCATCCGGTTTATTTCAAAACGTTAAAAACACAGAACGCAGTGTTTCTATGGTTACAAATATGGATTGACACTGATAAATGAAAAGTTGGCAAGACACGCATAAGTCACAGACAGTTCGCCCTATGGGTAGATATTGGACTTAGGTTCTTTCTATTGAAAAGCAAATGAACTAAAACGACAACTCCTAACTAAACTACAAAATGAGAGAAGTAGTTCTAAATTCCACACAATACTAAAATACAACAAATTATAAGGTAATTACAGCGTAATATCCCGTGAGTCATGTCAATGTCAATATTATAGAATGACTCACGTTTTATATCCTAATAATAATAATACGTATTACTTTTACTGTTACCACTTACTGCTACTGTAAAGCTGTAAACACCGTCTCAAGGTTTCGATCCCCAGTTTATTAAATGGAATTATTTTAATTTAAAAACATTTGTCGCTTGTCAAATGTCAAAATTATTATATTAGTCTTCATACTTTTTAACAAATACAATATCAGCTGGTTTTGACAATTTACCTTTATTTATATTATTTAAAAGCTGTAAATGTTTTGAAAAAGGAACGAAGCATTGTAGTGTATTATAAAGAATACGCGAATTGAGTGTTTTAACTTTCATTTATCAACAT
Organism: Tillus elongatus; assembly: GCA_964006375.1. NCBI lineage: Eukaryota > Metazoa > Arthropoda > Insecta > Coleoptera > Cleridae > Tillus > Tillus elongatus. The sequence continues at coordinate 241,309,297 of OZ023263.1, read as the reverse complement.
AATAAAATAATTCTGCAATGCTAGCACAGTTATAAATGATTCTTCATCATGGAGGTTAAAGAAAATCCGAAGTTGAAGGACTTGGAACCGCAAGAGCGTATTAGACGTTTAATTAATTACAGTAATATGGTAGAAGTTGATTACAATGTATCTCCTACTAAGTATTACAGATCTGGTCGCGAAATGGTCAGAATGGCAAATGTATATTTGGCAGAAGGTAACTTGGAAGATGCCTATGCACTTTTCTTAAAATTTATGACATTATTTCTGGAAAAAATTAGGAAACATCCAAATTTTGACAGTGTATCTAAAAACGAAAAGGCCACCAATCGAACGTTACTTCGAGAAGTCTTGCCAAAAGCTGAAGAAGTTAAAGATAAATTACTGAAAAAATATAACAAAGACTATGAAAGATATGCTGAACACTTAAAGAAGCTGGAAGAAGAAAGAGCTAAGAAACCCAGCCAGTCCAAGAAAAATTTCACTGATAGGACACCAGCATCATTCAACTTCTCATCAGATGACGGTGCTGCTTTCTACAGTCCATCATTTGGGAAAACTAGCTTAAGAACTGTGATTATCCCTTCTAAGGTGATGATCCTGTTTCAGACTATGGCAGAAAGTAATACCAATAAAAATGTGGAAACATGTGGAATATTAGCAGGTAAATTATCCAACAATATCCTCACTATTACACATATGATAATCCCAAAACAGAAGGGAACGTCAGACTCGTGTGCAACAATGAACGAAGAAGAAATATTTGAGTATCAAGATCAATATAACCTAATCACAATAGGTTGGATCCACACTCACCCAACACAAAGTGCTTTTTTGTCAAGTGTAGACCTACATACACATCTTCCTTATCAGCTGCTAATGCCAGAAGCAATAGCCATTGTGGTTGCCCCAAAGCATAACGAAAGTGGTGTGTTTATGTTAACACCTGATTATGGAATGGCGCTTATATCACAGTGCAGGGAGACTGGTTTCCATCCCCATCCCAAAGATCCTCCACTGTTTGTGGTGGCAGACCATGTTAGAATTGACTATAATGCACAATTAGAAGTTAAAGATTTACGCAGAAGTTTGTAAAGTTTATGCTTATTGTATATTCATTCCAGTTTGCATAAATTCATGTACAATATAAATTATGTATATAGACTATTAATATAATAATACATTATTTTATAACCTCATTTTGTAAAGTTGTGTATGCACTCTAAGAAGCTTTTGAATACATCAAATCTAAACAGGAAGCCTTCTTTGATATTTATTCTTGCTTGCGCTTTTGCCTTTTTAAACACCTAAATATATTAAGTACACTTGGAGAACACCCAAATCACCACAACACATATTTCAGAGACCTTACGATCGTTTCGTTGACCAAGTCAACATCTTCAGAGGAAGAAAAATTCTAACATAAAAAACTAGTTCCCGTATATTTATATCGCGTCAAAGAAACGAACTAGTCCGAATGAAAGTTGTCGTCCAAGAACGATCGTTTGTTTATTGCGCAGTGAAACAGGTCGGAGACCTGCTTTTATCTTTTGGTCGACAAATTTATGACCCTTATCTAATATAGGTTTAAAAAGGACCGGCGTTCTTTAAAGAAACAGCACGTTTCCTTTCGATCTAGAACTTTACAATGTGGATATTGGTTTATGCCGATAAAGACATCTGCTGAGATAAACAACATAAACTCAAATCATCTCTTTTAAAAATAGAAAAATAAAAACCCAGATGTCTGTCTCACCGTGTTACCTTCAACAAAGGAAAAATAGTTCAACTAAAATACTACACAAAAACTAAATATTGATTTTAATTCTACGTGAAAATATTTATATTGAATACATAGATACAAAAACCGAACAGGTATTTAAATCAAGACAAACATAGTAATCAGTATATGTATAAACCGGTCGAGTTATTGACAATAATTTATTATTCTACCAGACTAATTATGAGTATTTAAGCGGTCAAATACAAAGAGCAAACAATGGGCTAGAAATTACAGGTGCCGCACGATTTAATGAAGTTTTGTTCTTAATAGACCTTAATATAAAAATACTTTCTAATGAATCAAGCATAGTTTGATGTCTGACATTTTTGACAAGTTTCAAATTTTCTTTGTCAATGTGGTGGTTATTATCCTATATATGTTGTGCCACACAAGATTTGTCTACCGTACCATATCGTAACTGTGCGAGATGTTCACGAAATCTGGTGGCTATGTTTCTCCTAGTTTGGCCCACGTATTTAAGATCACAATCTTTGCAACTAATCTCATAAATTCCGGACATTTCAGTGACTTTGTCTTTGTCTTTCGTATTACCCAACAAATTTTTTAAATTACTTTTCGTCGAAAACGTCAAATGTAAATCGGCTTTCTTAAAAATACTTTCCAAACCCTTTGTGATTCGTGGTTCATAAGGTAAAACTAGGAGAAACATAGCCACCAGATTTCGTGAACATCTCGCACAGTTATGATATGGTACGGTAGACAAATCTTGTGTGGCACAACATATGTGGGATAATAACCACCACATTGACAAAGAAAATTTGAAACTTGTCAAAAATGTCAGACATCAAACTATGCTTGATTCATTAGAAAGTATTTTTATATTAAGGTCTATTAAGAACAAAACTTCATTAAACCGTGCGCCACCTGTAATTTCTAGCCCATTGTTTGCTCTTTGCATTTGACCGCTTAAATACTCATAATTAGTCTGGTAGAATAATAAATTATTGTCAATAACTCGACCGGTTTATACATATACTGATTACTATGTTTGTCTTGATTTAAATACCTGTTCGGTTTTTGTATCTATGTATTCAATATAAATATTTTCACGTAGAATTAAAATCAATATTTAGTTTTTGTGTAGTATTTTAGTTGAACTATTTTTCCTTTGTTGAAGGTAACACGGTGAGACAGACATCTGGGTTTTTATTTTTCTATTTTTAAAAGAGATGATTTGAGTTTATGTTGTTTATCTCAGCAGATGTCTTTATCGGCATAAACCAATATCCACATTGTAAAGTTCTAGATCGAAAGGAAACGTGCTGTTTCTTTAAAGAACGCCGGTCCTTTTTAAACCTATATTAGATAAGGGTCATAAATTTGTCGACCAAAAGATAAAAGCAGGTCTCCGACCTGTTTCACTGCGCAATAAACAAACGATCGTTCTTGGACGACAACTTTCATTCGGACTAGTTCGTTTCTTTGACGCGATATAAATATACGGGATCTAGTTTTTTATGTTAGAATTTTTCTTCCTCTGAAGATGTTGACTTGGTCAACGAAACGATCGTAAGGTCTCTGAAATATGTGTTGTGGTGATTTGGGTGTTCTCCAAGTGTACTTATTAGTGCTCATCACAGGTTCCAGTTTTCACATAGTGACCTAAATATATTTCTCTGACTTTAAAAACTCAAAGACGCAGCAAGTGCGTTATGGTAGTGAATTTTCATAGAGATGATCTGGCACCAAATATTTTATTATAACTTTTTTCCTGTAACATAGAAATCTGAATTTTTGTGGATAATTTACTTTTTATATCATAAACCTACCCACCAAATTTGGTTATTATAGCTTTTTTATTTTTTGAGATAAAATTTTTTTTCGAATGGAAACTAAAAATTTTCCCGGAAAACCTCGTCCGATTTTCCTGACTAACGAACTTATTCAAGCCACTTACAAAAGGAAGGTACATGCCAAATTTTATCAAGATCGGATCATTTTTTGAGTTATCGGTGTGATACATACATATATATATATATATATATATATATATATATATATATATATATATATATATATATATATATATATATATATATATATATATATATATATATATATATATATATATATATATATATATATATATATATATATATATATATATATATATATATATATATATATATAAATATAAACATATAAAAATTGAAACTGACACCGGATATGGGTTCTAGGGGTCCTAGTTCGTGCTCAATTGCAAAAAAATTTTTCAAAAGTCGGGATGTCTCCATTAGTGAATTTTTTCTACGCAAATTCACTAAAAATAATTAGGTAATCCTGTGTTGAAGACACCTCTAGTAAACGCTGGACGATGTGCACTGTTGCCAGATGAGTATTAGCAAGGGTCATTTTAAATATAGAAGGAAATCAAGGGGTGAACAAATGTTTTTATAATGTAAATAAATTATAATATGGCGTCATCTACATAAATCGATATTTGACATATTTTGCGGAAAGCAGTAGGAAAACGGAAATGTAAAAATATATTTTCAGCCATGGTGGTCCAGGGGAAAAAACGTGGGTCTCTGGACCCAAGGGTACTGGGTTCAATCGCAGATTTCTCCTCTCCTCCCTTTTTTAGTACATCAGTAACATCAACTGAGGTTGTGCTATTGTGATTGAGCAAGGTCATCTGCACATTCCGCCCTTCCCAGGGGGCGTAAAGCCGTCGGTCCCGTGCCCATGCGATGTTGGGCACGTTAAAGACCCAAATTTCCCGGACAGTGAGGTGATTAAATACCACTTTAGTAAAGTGAATGAAGCAATTTCCATTGCAAATTGCCGATGATAAATACAACTCTGTATGCTTAATAGCAGACGGTATCCAATATATTGTTTCGAAAAGTCGCAATGTTTCATGGTAATGAAGCAATTTATACTGACAACTGTCGATGATAAACAACCAACAAAGGTTGGAAACTAAAATATAAACAAACATTTCGAAGGGAAGCCCATTTTGAGCCATTTTCTCGGTTATGTTTATCATAGACAGTTGTCAGTAGAAATTGCTTCATTACCATGAAACATTGCGACTTTTCGAAATAATAAATTGGATATCGTCTGCTATTAGCCTACAGAGTTGTATTTATCATCAGCAATTCGCAACGGAAATTGCTTCATTCACTTTTCATACTCATGACAGGTTGGAAACTAAAATAAAAACAAACAGTCCGAAGGGGAGCCCATTTTGAGCCATTTTCTCGGTTATGTTTATCATCGACAGTTGTCAGTAGAAATTGCTTCATTACCATGAAACATTGCGACTTGTCGAAACAATATATTGGATACCGTCTGCTATTACCATACTGAGTTGTATTTATCATCTGCAATTCGCAACGGAAATTGCTTCATTGACTTTACTAAAGTGGTATTTAATCACCTCACTGTCCTGGAAATTTGGATCTTTAACGTGCCCAACATCACATGGGCACGGTACCGACGGCTTTACGCCCTGGGAAGGGCGGAATGTGCAGATGACCTTGCTCAATCACAATAGCACAACCTCAGTTGATGTTACTGATGAACTAAAAAAGGGAGGAGAGGGGAAATCTGGGATTGAACCCAGTACCCTTGGGTCCAGAGGCCCACGTTTTTTCCCCTGGGCCACCATGGCTGAAAAATAACGTTTTACATTTCCGTTTTCCTAGTGCTTTCCGCAAAATATGTCAAATATGGATTTATGTAGATGACGCCATATTATAATTTATTTACATTATAAAAACATTTGTTCACCCCTTGATTTCCTTCTATATTTAAAATGATCCTTGCTAATACTCATCTGGCAACAGTGCATATCGTCCAGCGTTCCGATTTCACCCGAATTGTTTATTACTAGAGAGGTGTCTTAACACAGGATTACCAATAATTACATAAATAAATATAGACATATGAATTACAAGAGCTAAAAGTAAACTTCAACTTTCTAGGTTTATAGAAAATTGATATATAAATTTGAAGCATTTAATGAAAATTCGCTACCATAATGCACTTGCTGCGCCCCGAACTTTTTTTAGTTCTTCTGTGCGTCATGGAATAATGTTAATAATGCTAGAGGTTTGGCTCTGATATATGCTAAGTAATTTTGACTCATTTTTTATGAATTATCTTATTTAATTTAAGAATTTGAACTCGGTCGATATATTTTATAATATATTTGTAGTAATTGAGAGGAAGAAACACCAATATTGTGTGATAGTAAATATTATATTGCAGTACTATCAAACTTAACCTCGTACTTGTATCGAAAACTTTGTTTGAACTAGAAACATAGTGATCTTGAACCGAAAGTAACTCAAACAAGAAAAAGAAGAATAAACATGAAATAGTAGAGCTTATATCAAATACTTTATAACGACAATACAGAACACTCCGGCTGATTTCGTGTTTCAAGAATATCAGTTACATCGTTCGAGAACATGTAATACTAGGAATTCCTGGTGTTTAACTGTGTATAATTAAGTTTGAGCTGTGTTTTTTACAATGAATGTTAGTGGTTGGGTGTGTGCAATCTATAATTGTTCGAATTATAACGTGCTAAATCTTTCAAAAACATTTTATAGGTTTCCAAAGGATGCCGAAACGTGAGTATGAATTTTTCTGCTTTCCTTTGTTAACAGCGAATTTTTTTTTACAAATTCGCCTAATAATTAATATTAAACAATAACTATAACATGGATCAACGATAATTTTGTATTATAGATGCAAGAAAAGGGTACTGTTATCAAAAAGAACTGATTTGTATATAGTATTGAAAACACAAGGTGCATTTTACATTTCAATGTCACTTCCAAAAGAATTAATTTGTTGTAGGAGAAGACAAATTCAGAATCACTTTTATGCCAATATGTACAGTTCGCAGAAGATAATTTATTGTGTAATATTTACCATCATGTACCTATTTATAGATAAACTTCGTAAACGGATGGTTGAAAGGCTTCAATCATAACTTGTCTTCCAGTGAATAAAAAAAAAAAAAAACGAAATATGAAGGCAAAAAAGGTTTTGCATTAATAATAAATGATATAAGAAAATTGTTTTTCTATTATCTTCTTCTGTGTCCTTTTTATTTCAGTATGGCATAAATTGTCACATTTTTTCACATTTAAAATTATTTTACTTGGTAAATGCTTTTAATTATCTTCCCGAAACAAGTTTTTAAAGAGACAAGTAGAAATAGCAGATTCAGCCCTATAATAGATTTATTCACGGAAGTAAGAGTTAGTCTCACCTTTCATCTGCACAATTTCTTAATTATGTACTAAGTATATCAGTTACATATTTCAAAATATTAGATTAATAAGACAGTTTTCATGTAGAGATATAGCAAATTGAGTACTGTGCTACCATTTATACCTAGAACAATTATTTATAGGTAAATACAGATTGTAACATAAAATCCTCAGAAACAGCTTTCAGTATATTCCTATACCTACCCTTGAAATAGTAGTTTAACGGCGGTTTTAAGGTAGTACTTTAAATTATGATGAAATAAGATTATCGGTAAGAGAAATTTGCAGAATTATTCATGCTGAATTCATTTAGGTTTCAAGCTGATTGTTGATACAAATTCTATTTATAACTATATAATCAGAAAATTTTCACTATTCTGTCATGTAAGTTTTTATATTCAACTATAATTTATTTATTTATTTATTTATTTATTTGGATACCAACGGGGTTGCTCCCAAAATAGGATCACATACTGAGTATACAAATACAAATATAGCAGTGATAACAAAAACATCATTCATTATTCTAAAAACAAATCAAAACAATATTTAATTTAAGTTGTAAATACAATATGCACATACTTGTGCACACACTTATAATATGGAGGGATATAAAGAATCAAGAAATCAAAAAAATCAAGGCAACAACAATAGTCGGACTTTCAGAGCTTTTTTATACCCGAGCAATGAGCCACTGAACATGTCGATGGCCGAGAACTCATTACCCGCCCTCAACATTCTTGACAGCAGCGAATTTAGAGCAGCGTTAGTTCTGCTAAAGGGCAAGGAAAAAGGTTCAGCCACCCTGAGAAGTCGATTTGGAACATTGAAACGTATCTGACTTAGAAGTTCCGGAGAGTCTATTAAACCGTTTACTATTTTAAAAAGGAAAAGACAATCTGAGACAAGCCGGCCTTCTTCCAATGATAGAATTTCAAAAAAGTATCGCATAATTTTGTAATCATTATTAAATTCTAACTTAAGTTTAAAGCACAAAAACCTTAAAAATCTATTTTGTATCTTTTCTAGACGCTCCTTGTAAATAAGATACTGGGGATTCCATACAGAAGACGCAAATTTTAATTTGCTGGCGACATACGCATTGTATAATGAGATAAAACATTTTTTATTGTAAAAAACTGCACCCTGCCGCATGATAAGCCCCAGCATACGATAACTGTCAGTAGCAAGATTGTCAATATGTCTGTAGAACAGCAGCTTGCTGTCAAAGGTAACGCCTAGATCTTTTACATAAGTGACCCGTGTAATAATATTATTATCTAAGAGATACGGAAACTCTTGCCATAGTTTCCCACGGGTAAAAGTTATAACACTACACTTATCTAAATTAAGGTAAAGCTGATTTATGCTACAATAATTAGTCAAGTTGTTAAGGTCGGCCTGTAAACGCAAACAGTCTTGTTCACAATTAATAGGAATAAATAATTTGAGGTCGTCGGCATACATCAAAAATTTACAGAATTTAAAACAAGTATTTATATCATTAACGTATACAAGAAATAATAAACCAATTGTCTAAATTAAGAACATGCAGGTAAATATACAATTCAAATTACTCGCTCAGTTGTCAGTACTTCACGCGAAGTGACGCCAGTGTACTTGACACAAATATCACCAATGCTAAAGCATAGGAGTGTCCCGTATTGTCATTATATAGTATTTTGTAATAGTATAGTCTATATAATATCACAGTGACACCTTGCAAATTTAGGTCCAAAAATGTTTAAAAATATTATTAAACTAAAGTTAAAAGAAAACTATTTTGAAGTGTAAAATGATTAAGAAGTTCAAAGGATGTATAGGAAATATTGGAGGTGCTAATAACTAAATATTGGTTGAATAAATAAAATAAAATAAATGAATATATTGTAAATTTGAAATACCGAAATTTTATAGCAAGAAATGTCAGTGTCGACAGGATTTTGATATGTTCCAGTTTGATATTTTAACCAAATCGCATCAATTACAGACACAAGTTTGTAACTTATATGTAAGATGCACTGTATAATTTTAATGCATATAAATAAATAAATTCACTTCTGCTCACAGATATGGATTTATAATACTTACTTATCGATGGAAAATGTGGTTGCTTTTTCATGATACGTATATATTAATAAGTAATCGTCAACTCTATGTAATCTACCACCATTATCCAGGTGTTTGTAAAAGAAAATTAAATCTTCAGGTGTTCCTTGACCATCTTCGGAAAAACCACCAATCCTGAAAACTCATCTACCATAGTTTTTGTTACAAAAGTGACCTAATATTTGTTGAATGTGCAATCTTACAAATGAACTAGTTTAACAAGGTACAATGTGAGTAATTGTTTGTTTAGAGTAAAATATATCTATCTAAATTCATTGTTCACAATTTTTTTCTGACATTGCATATTTTTAATACACTATATGTACAATGTGATTCAAAAGTGCCGCACCATCACCCGAGTGGCGATTAGAATATTTTAGTTTTGTCAAAAATGCAAGAAATATTTTCTACAAGCTTTCTTTATAAAATTATAGCCCTTGAAAGATACGATTTTTGAGTGATTTTTTTGTTGTTCTCATGTCATCTTATGTTTTAATAGTGATAAATGCAGATACATATAAAAAATGTCATGCATAATGAAAATAAATAAAACGGGAAAAACCTTTTCAAATGTTAGCGTTCTCTAAAAAGGCAAGATCAGCAACAGTGCACTAAAAATTTGGTGTTACTAATAAGTACACTTGGAGCACCCAAATCACCACAACACATATTTAAAAAAAGTTCTGGACGCATCAAGAGCGTTATGGTAGTGAATTTTAATTAAATGCTTCAAATTTGAATAACTCAATTTTCTATACACTTAGAAAGTTTAATTTTGGTATGTAGTAAGGTCTTTCCTAACCAGCGCCGCCGTGGCCGTGTTGAAAAGTCGAGTAGAACCCATATCCGGGGTCAGTTTCAATTTTTATGTATATATATATATATATATATATATATATATATATATATATATATATATATATATATATATATATATATATATATATATATGGATGTATGTATCCAAACGATAACTCAAAAAGTTATTAACCGATTCTGATGAAACTCTGCAGGACTCTTTCTTTTATTAATAACTTGGATGAGCTTGTTAGCCAGGAAAATCGGACAAGGTTTTCCGGGAAAATTTTGAGTTTTCTTTCGAAAAAATTTTTTTCTCCGAAAATTACAAAGCCAATTTGATGAAATTTGGTGGATATGTTGCCTTCGGAAAGACCTTATTATATACCAAAATTCAACTTTCTAGGTTTATAGAAAATTTAGTTATCCAAATTTAAAGCATTTAATGAAAATTCGCTACCATAACGCACTTGCCTTATCCCGAAATTGTATAGTATCTGCAGGTTTAAATAGTGTAAGCAGCATTGCTTTTGCAATCTTTAGACATTTATTTCTTGGAAACCATGCATCATACAACAATTCTAAATGCAAATTTGCAATCCTATTAACATTCTCTATCACCATTTCACCAGTGTGCGACTTTTTAAAATACGCTGTATATACACCTCTGCGGTGTAGTGGTATAAATGTTCAGCTACTAGAACACAAACTAGAGAGTCCAGGTTCATTCCCCAGTGGTATTAGCTTCTGGAAGGTGTAATTTATGTGGTGTCACACATAGAAATAGGATGTTCCGGAAGGAAAGAGAACTATTTTCGGGACATATTCTAGTAGCCAAAGTAAGAAAAAAGTTCCTATAAACAAGAGTGTGGAACTGCTTCCTTTTCGAGGTACAGGGCGTCAAAAAATACGTTTTAAATATTTTTTATTTTGACAATACGCAACTAAATCTAAAGACTAAAGTATAAAACGGCCTTTAAGAATATTTTGAAAGATACCACTGCCAGCTTCGATACATTTACTGACTCGTCTATTAATACCTCTGGCAGTATGTCGAATTAAAAACGGTTATTTATTATAACAGTTGCAGCATTGTTAATGCGATCTTTTAACATTTCTCTGGTTTCTACTCTTGCTGCATAAACCAATGGTTTCATCCACCCTCAGAGGTAATAATCCAGTGGATAAAGCCCAGGTCAGGTCTTGTCCACTTCTGCCAACTCAACGACCACAAAAGTAAGTGTGTATTTAACAAATTTCACACTCACAGTGCGAAGGGACACCATCATGTTGGAAATTAAACCGTGGCGTTACATCTGAGGGAACATCGTACAAAATATTGATTAAATTTTGTTCCGAAAAAGCAATTTTTAGTAAGACGCTGATTCAAAACAAAGAGACCAAATACTTGATCGCCAAGCTTACCACACCTTTATTTAATATTAAATCTATATTGAAAATTTATGTCGCAGGATTTTCATCTGGCCAACAATGTTTATTGTGAAAATGAGCTTCATCGGTAAATAAAATTTACCTATGCAGTTTCCGATTTTGACGTATCTATTCAGAAAACTCTATTCTTAAGGCATAATCACCAGCGTGAAGATGTTAAACTGGTTGAAGGTGAAATGGATGTAAACCATTTCTTCAAGTGTTTCCCATGTGGCTTCGTATGACGATATTGTAAGTTTGTTTGCAATCAATCTCGTACTTATACTTCAGTTTTGTTTAACCACATGTAAAATATTCTCTTCAGCATCTACTTAAGCCTGAGCTTCTGCTGGAAAAACCTGATAGAATGACAGTACGTGGGTATAGCACATCTGTGGATGGAATCCTATCTCACAAAGAGAAGACAGGCAGTATTAGGTAATGGTCATAACCCTGAGTATACAAAAGTTAACACAGGAGTTCCACAGGGGTCTATTTTGGGACCACTGTTATATACAAGTTTTGTTAACGATATGCCCTTAACATGTTCCACTTCTGATGTTTTAGCTGTATATGCAGATGATACTAACTTTTTCACTTCAGACAACTTGGATTGGATACTGTGACAATAATAAACTGGTAGTAAATGTAAGTAAGACTTTCTTTAAGATATTTTCCCCCAAAAAGTCAAGTACTGATTGTAATTATCTTAAAGAGCCAGTCGTCAATCATTAAAGCAGGTGGAAAATATGAAGTTTTTAGGTCTAACTATTGATCATAAAATGACATGGGAAAATCATGATAAAGTAACATCAAATTTTGGTTTGTGATTAGATACTTGCGAACCTCAGTTAGTTGCCACATTCTGAGGCTTCCATATTTTGGACTTGTACAAGCAAGTATATCTTATGTCTTAATATTTTTGGGAGGCTCCTCATATGCTGAAAAGGTGTTCATAATGCAGAAATGTCTTGTAGCTTAGCACCGTTGGTACACTGTTGGGTGTCATTTATCAGCTGAAAAATTTTGGCACTGCCATGTTTTTATGTATTTCTGCTAGTGGTGTATATACAGAAAACTGAGACAGGCCTTCCTAAAAACTGTGATATGCAACATACCAAGGGATAGTCAAGGATAACAAATGTTTACAATTTTTGGGATATCTGAATAGTTCAAATTTAAGAACAACTCTACATGACTTTCTAGGAAAAAACGCTTTTGATTCTGTTGCAGAGTTTTTAAGTTACACACATATCAGACCATCGGCTCTTTTTATAAACACCAAACATAGCTTTTAATCGCTCACTCTGTGCTCTTTACTTTCTCCTTTTTCCTTCCTTTAATGCACAATCACTAATCAAAGTGACCGTGCTGCCAACCAAAAGTCGCTTTCGAAACACGTTTTTAATGATTACTCAAAAACGGTTAGTCTTGTCAGAAAAACTCAAGCACGCTTTTATTTTTAGGATTCGTTGCAGATTAGGAAACAAATACCTATTTTTATTTTGAAAAAGTAGTGACATACTATTTTTTTCGTCAAACTTGTCAAATTTTTTGCTGATACGCACGCCACAGGTGGGATTGTCAAAACCCGTTAAATCAAAAAAGTCTTTAGGTCAGTCAGTATAGTGTATATCAAAACTCAATATAAAATATCAAATCATTTTTGAGATACTAAGAAAAAAACGTATTTTCAACTCATTTTTTGGACTCCTGCATCTCGGAGGAAGCATTTCAGATTTCTATTTAGAAGAACTTTTTTCTTATTTCAACCAATAGAAAAAACGACCTTAAGATAGTTCCGTTTCCTCCCAAAACACCTCATATATCACTAAATTGACAGATGTACCATACTAAAATGAAAATAATTCTAGAAAGACCATCTACCATAATAATTTCCTATGTCAAAAATGTCAAATAACCGCTTAAAAAGATTAAGATAACTTGTTATGAAACCTGTGATATACCTTTCAAATACATTTCTATCACAAAACCACGTAGGCATAATCAAAGTGGGGCCATGTGATGTGAATATCTGGGTATTAATTTGTTCCTGAGTAAGCGAGTTAGCCCATTTTGTATATCTCATTGTTGATTGACTTGGATCTCTGTAAAATTTACTTCCAATCAACTGTAATTAAATATTGTTAGTATCTATTACACGAGCATAAAAAAATTAGGCAATTACCGTGTTATTGGGTAATTTTATGGCATCTTCATACTGTTTTAATATGCGATTAGGTTTCATAGTGTCATCCTAAAAAATAACAGGACAGTTAGAAACCTCAAATACTAATATTTTTAAACACTCAACCCATATAATAATAATAATAGTAATAATAATAATAATAATAATAATAATAATAAAAAAGCGGAGGATAGTTTACTGGGGGTTGGGAGCACTGAATTTAAACTGAACTAGAGAATCATATTGTAACGATGTTTAACCTTTAATAACTATAAACCAAGTCTCTCCTTTCATATTTACAAAACACTTATATATAGATTCACTTGAACTAATTCTTAACAATAAGTAAACAATTTGCAACCTATAATTTTCAATCCATAAATATCAACACACCGGTGTATTGTTTATGTAAATACGCCAAGTGATGATATCAATTCAATGTCAATAATTACGAGACGGACTTGACCTACTACATACTTGACATTGCTTTACTTTAAATGTTTTCTAACTTTATTTTGATTAATATTATAATATATATCGCACTAATTCTAATAATAGGAATAAAATTATACTATATTTACAACCCTAGGGACGCCCTCCGGGACAGCTATCTGTTCCATGAACAAATAACAACAATAATAATAATAACTAATAATAATAACCTGTCGGGGTTGCTAGTCCTCTATCGGGTGGCTTCCTGTGCGAATCAGGAAAACCCCACCAGATATGGCGGGCACCGAGGAAATAAAACACCAGGGGTGGAACAAAACTAGCACGTACCAAAATCCAGGCGCGATTCTTGAACGAGGTCCTGGGAATTTGAACGTGTTCAGATATTTATCACGGTGTCCTGCGATAAAGTTAGTTTATATCGAGATTTTAGAACCTTGACTTCAACAGCGCGTTAGATAGGTGCAGAATATAACGTTTCGTGGAAATAACTGAGTTATTGATACTGAAATAAAATTTATACAGTGTGTTTTATCTGGGGTAGTGGAAAGCTGTTCACGTTTTGCCCATTTAAGGGTTATTTAGTACAGTAAGGTACTGTTTAGATTTTTATATTGGCTATATCAGGGAGTCAAGCAACCAGTGCTATACAGGGTGGTATATGATGAGCGGGAAGGACGGACGTCGGACTGCTGATGCTGCGGCCATTCTGAATATTACGTAACCGCTGGACAGGGGAAACGATCATACCGTGTGTTGTATTGATAAAAGTGAAAAGGTGTTTACATTTTAACCATTTAAGGGTTTGTTTATTTCTAGGAAAGCGCTGTTTATAGTTTCGTATTGGATATTAGGGAGTCAAGCAACGTGTGATATACAGAGTGGTACATGATGAGCAGGAAGGACGGACGTCGGACTGCTGATGATGTGGCCATTCTGAATAGTACATAACCGCTGAACAGGGGAATTAAAGAGGAGCGCTAATAGACAGCCGCTACGAACATCGAATCTAACAACGTGTGCTATACAGGGTGGTATATGATGAGCAGGAAGGACGGACGTCGGACTGCTGATGCTGATGTGGCCATTCTGAATGGTATGTAACCGTTAGATTGGGGGAAAGATAAAGAAAGGTAACAGGATCCACGGGAAATACTGATACTAGGCCTGAATGGTGGATTTCCACTATTATTTAGTTACAAGAAGAATGCATGTGTCTGTCGCTTATCGCTTACTGTTTATTTCGTATGCTTTACTAACCCTGTGCTAAGGCTAGAATAATATTGTATTTATGTTAAATGGTTAAAATAATTCTGCGGAAATTATTTTTAGTCGAATATTATTGTGTTCTAAAATATTAACGTAGCGTGTGTATTTTTCATTGTTAAAGAATGCCTTATCAGAGATACCTTATCTGGCATGAGATAAAGCTATATTTAGTCGCATGGTTGTAGCGAATTTTTAGTTTTTCGTATATCATTGATTTTTATAAATTCAACCTTTTGCTTGTAAATCTATTTATTATTATTAGAAGTTTGTATTAAATTAGTTGTGTTTCACTGAACCATTATTAGATTGATGCACCGATGCATGTATGCTTAAGCTAGAATCCTGTGACGGATTGTATTAGCTGAGGTATATATCCTAATTGATAGTTACCTGTTTATCATATTTCTGCTTCCATCTCTGTACGATAGAGAAACGGCCATTATTCGGGAGTAAGTAATTAAAGCCTACTTAGCTGCTGGGGATTCTGCTAGAAATAATAACTTTTGACCCCTGGCTATAGTTTTTCTCCACTAAGCTACCTTAGGAAAAGGCTGTTATGAAACAGTAACTTGTGGTGTTTTACGAGGGCATTAGCAGAAGTCCTCACGGGGATCTGACCTCGTCCTATTTATAGGGAATAAAGATGGCTCCCGAGGGAATATATTTTTTTGTTTAATGTCACGCCCGAAGGACGGATTGGCAATACCCATTAGGTGTCTGCTTAGCCAAAGTTCTTCACAGCAAGTAAAATCATATCAATATAACATAGATCCCTCGAATCTAATTATAGACAAATTTTGAACAGTGTGAAAAAGACAAAATTGCTAAGTGAAATAATATTGATATTACGAATCCTTGAAAACATATTGAAACAGCAGACTTAATTACAAAGGCAAAGTTTTACTCAGGATGATAATGGCATAGAAGATGTGTTTTTATTAGAAACGATAACACCCAACATAAAAATATCTTGTTTTATCAGCATCAGTGCTGCTCCTTGGCTGGTCTGTTTTATTGATGGATCATGGCTATAGGAGCAGCACTACTCCAGAGCAGGGGAGCAGCACTACTCCAGAGCAGGGGAGCAGCACTACTCCAGAGCAGGGCGGGAATATACATCTATGGCCTGGGAATGCACGAGAGTTTTGCTCTGGGTGCATATACCACGGTATTCTACCGGAGGTATACGCTATCCTGTCTGTAGCTATTCATCAGGATGTGAGGATGAGCCCCTGAGGAATGTGTATACATTTGATAGTCAGGTGGTGGTCTACGCGCCCAGAATTAGATCAACGCTGGTTCAGGAGTGCGCTGACGCTCTTGGGGTCAGGTCAGCCAAGACAAAGAAGGTACAGCTTATGTGGATTCTGAGACACTGTGGCGTGGTAGGGAATGAGGTGGTGAACGGCGGCCGTTGTGTGGCCCGGAGCCTGCAATACCCATAAGTAGGAAAGTAGTCTCCGGCGCCCTAGATAGATGGAATGAGGAGGCTATGAGGAAGCACTGTAGGTCGTTCAGTGGCTGTAGACAAACGAAGAACTTCGTAGAGTGGCCGGATACAAACATGACTGACTATCTGCCTTCTTGGTAGAAGTCATACTGTACTTTGCCGTATTATCGGGGTGCTAACAGGCAACTGTAATCTCAGAAGATACCTTACGTTGGTAGGTCTCGCTATGGATCCCGTTTTCCAGGAATGTGGTGAGATTGAAGAAAGGTCTTACCACTACCTGTGTGAATGTAAGGCTTTTCGGCGGTCTTCGAACGGAATTGTTTGGTTCGAGGACTCTAGAAAGAAGCCAAGTAAGTGTCGTTCAATCGTCATGACCTTTATTTTGAGGTCGGGGATTTTTGGTGATGGGACCGAGGAGGGTTAAGGCATGGTTGCTCAATGCTGGGGTTAGCAGAAAGGACATGATGTGGCCTACTTGCCTTGCGTTATCCTCCCCACTATTGCTACTGCTACTACTACTACTTTTCCTTGGATTACTAGTCATCTAAGAACATAAACTATAAGAAAGTACACATAAAAGATAATATACATTACCACATCTTGAAAACATAAATATTTTCCACAGCTAATTGAGACAGCTTTGTTTTTTGCATATCCAACTGTAAAAGAAACAAGTATTTGTATTAATAATTTATTAAAGTGATCATGTTTGTTGAAGATTTAAAACAATTTTAATGTGAATTAAAAAAAATTTCAACTAAAAAAGATCGTAATATTTATTGATATTAGTAAGAGTGTGTCTCACTTTATAAAGCAAATTACATTTATCTGGGGTACAGTAATAATACTCGTTATCTGATGTTTATGTCGTATGTACTTATATGCTATGAAGCGCCGCCGTGTTGGAAAGTCGACTGAAACTTCCAAATTCGGACTCGGGGGACGACGGTTCGAGACTCACCGACAGCGGATGATTTTTCAAATCACTTCTGTCATTGAGATCGAGCTTAAGGTGGAGGGTAAGTTAGTTAATATAAGCAAAAAGGGTCAGCATTTCCCTAATTGCCAGTAAGCATCTTACCTTTACCTTTTATATGCTACAAACTAAATATGTGTGGATTTTCATCTGAAAGTTGTAATAATAAACATGTTATTATAAATAAAAGTTATATATTTTAATCAGCAAAGTTGTACTGATTAAAATATATAACTTTTATTTTAAAACACTTTTTATTTATAATAACATGTTTATTTGCAACAATTACAAGAAATATAAACTATATATGTATAATACAACACCTAGAATATAGCACTGCCTCACTTTGCTCTACAAATACGGGAGTATTTACACGAAGTCTTTCTACAAAGATGGATTGGACGAAGAGGTTTCGTAGAATGGCCCGCTATATCACCAGATCTTACACCTCTTGATTTCTTTTTATGGGGATACCTTAAAAACAGAGTGTATAAAACGCAACCTGCTGATTTAGATGATTTTAAAATGAAAATAATAACAGAAATTAGGAACGTAACGCCTGACGTGTTGAATAGAGTTAGGGAAGTATTCCAGAGCAGATTATTTCATTGTGTGCAAGTGAATGGAGAACATCTTGAATATTTATTATAAGAAAGAGTCGTTTTTATTAAATTTATTTTCGAAATTTGAATTTAATTTTAATATTTCGGTCTTACATTTCCACCCTGTATTGATAACTGTAATATTAGACCATACATAGTCCTCTTAAGCTCTTAAGATCCAACGGCGGCAAACCCTTCTGGACTCTTGCTAAATCTATTGGGAATAATTTTTGCAAGAGCACGTTCCCACCTCTTGTCTCCGGGGATGAAATTGTTTCTACCGCCCTGGGCAAGGCTGAACTTTTTGCCTCGTTGTTCGCCGGCAATTCTACTCTCAACCCACCTCCAAATGTTCAACCACCAACAGTCCACAATGGGGCGCATAAAATAACGGATATCACTTTCAAAACTAAAAACGTACGAAAGATGCTCTCTTCTCTTAATACCAGGAACCTGGCCTTGACGAGATCCCAGCAATTGTTCTCAAAAAATGCGCATCAGAACTTGCTCCTGTCTTGACTCGTCTGTTTCAGACATCTTACAATAGAGGCATATTCCCCAGTAACTGGAAAACTGCTCGAGTACAACCCGTCCCCAACAAAGGATCCAAAGCGCTTCCTAGCAACTACAGACCTATTTCTCCCCTTTCAGTCGCCTCTAAAGTGATGGAAAAGTATATAAACACCGAATTACTAAAATTTCTTGAAAAACACAGTCTAATCCACGACAGACAAGATGGATTCCATCAGCGCAGTTCAACTGCCGACCTCCTTTCCTATGTGACCCATTCTTGGAACAAGTCTGTGGAACTACACGGTGAATCCCAGATTGTCGCTCTAGACATATCCAAAGCATTCGACCAGGTCTGGCATGCAGCGCTGCTTAATAAACTTCCGGCCTATGACCTACCACCAAAACTCTGTACCAGGACAGCAAATTTCCTCTCCAACCGGAGCATTTATGTTGTCGTGGATGGCCATTCCTCTAAACTGTATCCAATTAATGCAGGAGTTCCTCAAGGTTCAGCTTTAGCCCCTTGTTTGTTTCTTCTCTACATCAATGACCCCCTCTCTAACACATCTAACCAAGTTCACAGTTACGCGGACGACAGCACCCTCCACTTAAATATACAATATTCTAAGCCTGTCTCTTTAGCTCAATTAGATGAGGATCGCACACTCATGGAGGGTTTTGTTTCTATGGATCTCCAAAAAATATTAGACTGGGGAAGTAGAAATCTTGTACAACTCAACTCCACCAAATCTCAGTCTTGCTTTCTTTCTCATAAGAGATACACCAGCCTTAGACCCATCACAATGAACAACCAAATTATTCAAAGTAATGAGTCCTTTTCACTTGTTGGCATTTCTGTGGATCGAAATCTCAATTGGCACCAACATGTCACACAAATTGCAGAAGCGGCTGCTAAGAAATTAGGTTTCCTCTTCCGGGCTCGCAAATACTTTTCACCAGCTAATCTCCATACCTTATATACTTCACAAATAAGGCCAAACCTCGAATACTGCTCCCACATCTGGGGTGCAGCTAGTGCTTCTACACTCGCTATCCTGGACTCCATTCAGAAGAGAGCTATACGTCTCATCGATGACCCTACCCTCACCCAAAGGCTGCCATCCCTTGCCCATCGACGTGCCGTTGGTGACCTCTCTCTCTCTTATAGATATCTGCACAGGCACTGCTCAGAGGAGCTTTCTTCCATAGTTCCTCCACCTGCTGCCCCCAACAGATCTACCAGGGGAACAGAGCGAATGCACCCTTTTACTTTCCAGGTCACCAGACATAGAACATCTTGTTATGCCCGCTTTTTTGTCCCGAGGAGTTCCAAATTGTGGAATTTCTTTCCGGCACATGTTTTTCCTTCTCCTCCGAACCTCCAAACCTTCAAGTCCAGAATTAACCAGTTGCCTCTTTTCTCCTTGTCAACACCCACGGTATGATAGTATTTAGGCTGTAAGGCCTCGTGGTGTGTTTTAGAAATAAAAAAATAAAAAATAAACATATGGGGTATCTCCGCATTAAGAAAAATGTGATCCATCGAATTGTGACGAAAAAATGTAGGGTTGCTATTAAAAAAAAAATAAAGTGGTGGGGGTAAAATGGTGGGAGTTTACATTTTTTAACTATGATTATAAGATAATTGCCCAGTTTCACAAAGCTCGGTTAAATATTTAACGGACAATTAGTTAATCAAGCCTTCAGACGACCAATCACAGACTATGATTCGGGTTTTTGTCATGACAACCAAATATTTTGAAATTCTGTTGGTTGCATTAATCCTTGATTAACTAACCGGCCGTTAAATATTTAATCAAGCTTTGTGAAACTGGGCAAATATTCGACAAATTAAACTTCACGCGTGTCAGCGTTTTCCACAAAAACTATTTCTTGCTGAATAATAAATTTTATTCCATAAGTGTGTTTCACAGTGTTTATATATATATATATATATATATATATATATATATATATATATATATATATATATATATATATATATATATATATATATATATAATTAACTAAGTAAACTTATTTATTTCATTCATCTTAGATAACTGATTCCACAGAGTTAAGGCATATATCTTACTAAATATCCAAAATATCATAATCATATTAACAGTAAAACATTGGTGGAAGTTGCGGCAATAGAAGAAGAAAAATCTAGAAAACATTCAAAAAGTGACATTACATAAAATGTAATTTCAGAGAAGAATGTTCACAATTGCGGCAATACAAGCACAAGAATATGTTTTTTGTAAGGCATGTTGTATAATTTTGATTACAAATGAATAAGTATTATGATGCTTAATATAGCAAGTAAAGATAGAGCATATTACATTGTTAAATTTTGATATGACTAAATTTTTAAATGGTGCATTTAAAGTGTCAAAACAAACATAAAACTCAAATCAAATTGAACAGGTCTTTAATGTTGACCAGGACACCTTCAATTGCAAAATGGTTTATTGCCCAAAAAAAAAATTATTTTAATTGTATCTTACTTTACTAAGTGAGTGGTGGACGTGCTGCCACCTAGTTGCGGAACCAAGTAGTATGTTGTCACGCCAGCTCCAAATAACACAGTGTTAAAAAAAGAGACTGTATACAACTAACTAACAATTTAGAAAATTGTCAGCCCTGGCCCATTTCTACCCCAATATAGGGACAAAGTATGTAAAACTAGATGCATTCTCGGTTCTAATTGTTGCGAGAATGCATCTAGTATTTTAAGGCTGGCTATACTATAGCTGTATTACTTTTGGTGCATTTTTGCTACAATTAGTATGCCGTACTGAAGAGTTTTAATGAGAGCGAAACCGGTCTACGGTTCTAATTGTTGCGAGAATGCATCTAGTCTTACATACTTTGTCCCTAGTTGTATACTGTCTCTATTTTTTTAACACTTTGTGTTATTTGGAGTTGGCGTGACAACATACCAATTGGTTCTGCAACTAGGTGGCGGCACGTCCACCACTCACTTAGTATTTTAAGGCTGGCTATACTATAGCCGTATTATTTTTGGTGCATTTTTGCTACAATTAGTATGCCGTACTGAAGAGTTTTAATGAGAGCGAAACCGGTCTACGGTTCTAATTGTTGCGAGAATGCATCTAGTCTTACATACTTTGTCCCTAGTTGTATACTGTCTCTATTTTTTTAACACTTTGTGTTATTTGGAGCTGGCGTGACAACATACCAATTGGTTCTGCAACTAGGTGGCGGCACGTCCACCACTCACTTAGTATTTTAAGGCTGGCTATACTATAGCCGTATTATTTTTGGTGCATTTCTGCTACAATTAGTATGCCGTAGTGAAGAGCTCTAATGAGAGCAAAACCGGTCTACGGTTCTAATTGTTGCGAGAATGCATCTAGTCTTGTATCTTACTTACCGCCACCAGGTTTTTTTTGTTCGTTGTTGGCTATTTTAAAAGGTATCCCAATCGATCTGAATATTGGTTGCCAGTTATTTAAGAGAACCACTGTATTATCTGTACTAGCATCATTACAAATGCAAATTTCACATTTAATGATTGAAAATGCTGTTTGACTGACAAGTGATTGAAAGCATTTATCAATCCATACAGAACCATTGTAAATTGGAATAATAATGCTCTACAATTGAAAAAATTAGGTAATTCACTACAAAGGATGGCCCCTAAAATGTGGATTACACAGCAACATCATGTTCCAAATGACAAAATATCTTGATCAAATTCAGATTTTTCAAAATCTCACCACAGAGCTAATGTTTATTTCATAGAGAAATTCCATATAATAAATGATATTATGGATTTAACTTATACCTACTAAAATTGATCTTACAAAAATGAAGCAATATTTATGCAACATGAATTTTAAATGAGTTGCACTGCTATATATGGCTGTTGTTGGAATCAAGGTACCAATTTCTAAAGAATACTTTTATAAAAATTATGACACAAAAGACTACAATCTTCCAGTTTCCTTCAAAGACCAAGTGAAGGGATGTGTTTTGTGTATTTGCATTTCCGAATAGAATCAAGAATAGCTGTCATTGTTTAAAGTGCGGACATACATGGGAACCATACTTCAACTAAGGTCAAGCTTTGGCTTCATATAGAGTAAAAATTCGCTAAAAGGCCACCATGGTCAACACTTTTTTCACTGTTAAACAGAAATTAATCTTTTTTCAAACAATTTTAGTGATACCTAAGGTAAAAGTCCCAATTATCAATACTATCCCAGTTATCGACATTTGTGCACTAAAAATCCAAAAAATAAGAATCTGATGCTTGCTACATCTATTGTCCTATTATAAGAAACAAGTAGGTTTCCCCTTATATACCTGAAAAGCCTCGGCCGGTAATGCAAAAAACATTCCTAAAAATATCTCAATTTGCACATTCTGCAGTCGCATGTGAACTGGTCAAAATCCTTGTGAAAAGTGGTAAGAGACATGCAAGTTGATAGTAGTAATTTCAGTTTAAAATATTTAAGTAATTTTATGGAGATAGTTGTGTATATATATATATATATATTAGAGGTGTGCGAAGCTTCGAAATTTCGAACCGAACCCGAACTCGAACCGAACCTTCGGTTCGAAAATATGTTCGCACTAGCGATGTTGAAGTTGTTCGAAGTTCGAAATATGTAATTCTCCAAAATAGTTCGAAGTTCGTTGCTCAAAAATACTTCGAAATTTAACTTTACAAGCATTCTATGCTGTCAAAGATAGCGAAGTTGCAGCCTCGTTAACTCGGTAGCGGCGCTTTAAACTCGTTATCGGTCTCATTGAATGGATAGCATAATTTTAGGAGATTTCACTCATGCATATTTTTGACAGTTGGTGGGCACATTGTGACACTACGGAGCCATTTATCAATAACAGAATTATTGTTCTTATATATCCTAGCCTCCCAACACCTTCTTCAGTAACAACATTATGATGGCAGTGTTCGAAAACGATCGGTAACGTAAAGTTTCAGAATTTTTGAGGATAATTGCAGATTGACTTTGGAAAATACTGGTTTCAACATGCTTTATTTCACCATGAGCCAAAACGATCAGCATCAGAAGGCATTTTCACCTAATCAACCTCAAAATTTGCCGAACTCTTTCTTTTTGTTAAAAGAATGGGAATCTTTCACATATCAAATATTGTATGGTACAATATTCCTAAATTTTGTGTTTAAGGAAATGATATATGAACACTGAAGAATTTTGGGTAGTTCGATGTTCGATTTTAACATTCTAAGAAGTTCGAAGTTCGACTGTGAACCTTAGACATACTATTTCAGAGGTTCGAAGTTCGAGGCAACATATTTGCTTGGGTTCGTGCATAGTTTGGTTCGAACAAAACATGGGTTCGCACACCTCTAATATATATATATATATATATATATATATATATATATATATATATATATATATATATATATATATATATATATATATGCAGAGTCTAAAATATGCAGTTTTTGACAATATATTTTTTTTTAATTTCAACAACACACCACAAGGGCTTACAGCCTAAATACTATCGTACCGTGGGTGTCGACAAGGAGGAAAGAGGCAACTTGTTAATTCTGGACTTGATGGTTTGGAGGTTCAGAAGAGAAGGAAAAACATGTGCCGGCAAGGAATTCCACAACTTTGAAGTCCTCGGGACAAAAGAGCGGGTGTAACAAGATGTTCTATGTCTGGTGACCTGGACAGTAAAAGGGTGCATTCGCTCTGTTCCCCTAGTAGATCTGTTGGGGGCAGCAGGTGGGGGAACTATGGAGGAAAGCTCCTCTGAGCAGTGCCTGTGCAGATATCTATAAAAGAGAGAGAGAGAGAGAGAGAGAGATCACCAACGGCACGTCAGTGGGCAAGGGATGGCAGCCTTTGGGTGAGGGTAGGGTCACCGATGAGACGTATAGCTCTCTTTTGAATGGAGTCCAGGATAGCGAGTGTAGAAGCGGCAGCTGTACCCCAGATGTGGGAGCAGTATTCAAGGTTTGACCTTATTTGTGAAGTATATAAGGTATAGAGATTAGCTGGTGAAAAGTATTTGCGAGCCCGGAAGAGGAAACCTAATTTCTTAGCAGCCGCTTCTGCGATGGATGTGACATGTTGGTGCCAATTAAGAATTCGATCCACAGAAATGTGAACAAGAGAAAAGGACTCATTACTTTGAATAACTTGGTTGTTCATTGTGATGGGTCTAGGGCTGGTGTATCTCTTATGAGAAAGAAAGCAAGACTGAGATTTGGTGGGGTTGAATTGTACAAGATTTCTACTTCCCCAGTCTAATATTTTTTGGAGATCCACGGAGACAGAACACTCCATTAGTCTGCGATCCTCATCTAATTGGGCTAAAGAGGCAGGCTTAGAATATTGTATATTTGAGTGGAGGGTGCTGTCGTCCGCGTAACTGTGAACTGGGTTGGATGTGCTAGAGAGGAGGTCATTGATGTGGAGAAGAAACAAAGTAGGGGCTAAAGCTGAAGCTTGAGGAACTCCTGCATTAATTGGATACAGTTTAGAGGAATGACCATCCACAACAACAGAAATGCTCCTGTTTGAGAGGAAATTTGCTGTCCAGGTACAAAGTGTTGGTGGTAGGCCATAGGCCGGAAGTTTATTAAGCAGCGCTGCGTGCCAGACCTGGTCGAATGCTTTGGATATGTCTAGAGCAACAATCTGGGATTCACCGTGTAGTTCCATAGACTTGTTCCAAGAATGGGTGACAAAGGAAAGAAGGTCGGCAGTCGATCTGCGCTGACAGAATCCATACTGCCTGTCGTGGATTAGACTGTGTTTTTCAAGAAATTTTAGTAATTCGGTGTTTATATACTTTTCCATCAACTTAGAGAAGACTGAAAGGAGAGAAATAGGCCTGTAGTTGCTAGGAAGCACTTTGGATCCTTTCTTGGGGATGGGTTGTACTCGAGCAGTTTTCCAGTTACTAGGGAATATGCCTTTATTGTAAAATATCTGAAACAGACGAGTCAGGACAGGAGTAAGTTCTGGTGAGCATTTTTTGAGAACAATTGCTGGGATCTCGTCAAGGCCAGAAGCTTTCCTGGTATTAAGGGAAGAGAGCATCTTTCGTACCTTTTTAGTTTTGAAAATGATATCCGTCATTTTATGTGCGACATTGGGGACTGTTGGTGGTTGAACATTTGGAGGTGGGTTGAGAGTAGAATTGCCAGCGAACAACGAAGCAAAAAGTTCAGCCTTGCCCAGGGCGGTAGAAACAATTTCATCCCCTGAGACAAGAGGTGGGAACGTGCTTTTGCAGAAATTATTCCCAATAGAGTTAGCAAGAGTCCAAAAGGGTTTGCTGCCGTTGGAGCTTAAGAGGACTTTGTTTTTGATGTGGTTATTAAACGAGTTTTTTGCCTCAGAAAGAATGCGGACATAGCAGTTTCTTGCATCGTTAAATGCTTGACAATTTTCTTGAATGGGATTGTGTAGAAGCGTTTTGTGAGCTTTGACCTTTTCAAGTCTGGCCTTGTCACAGGATTTAGAGTACCAGGGCTTTTGAGTGGCTGAAGAGGTTGTCTGTGTATGTGGAAAAAACAATTCTATGCCAGCTTGGATAATTTCGGTAACGTTTTGTGAGATATCAGACGGGTCAGGATGAGAAAAGCAGACAGACGCCCATGGAAATGAGGAAAAGTAATCCCGCATTTCGTCCCAGTTTGCGGAGTTGTAGTGCCAAACGATACGTGGGTGTGATGACTGTGTAACCTCGGGTTGAATTGCGCAGGAAGCAGTGACCATGCCGTGGTCTGAGCGACCAAGGGGGGCGGTGATTGATATTTTATAGCATTCAGGTTTTGTAGTAAGAAGGAGATCCAAGGGATTTGAGCTGTGTGTTGGGATACGAGGAAAGTAAGTAGGTTGCTGAACCATATTGGCTAAAGAATTGCTGACTGCAAAGGCCTTCGCTGCTCTCCCTTGTGGATCGGTTTTTGAAGATCCTAGCCATTGCTTATTATGGACATTGAAGTCACCAAGAATAGTGACCTCAGATATCAGATAGTCTGTTTTTTCAGAAAGTTAGTCAAAGAGCTGGACAAAGTTGTTGTCAGAAGGTGACAGGTAAATGCAACAGATGAATTTAGTTGCAGCCCTGAGAGAGAGTTTTAATGCTATTTGCAATATAACATTTTACAGCAATATTTAATATTATAAGAACCCACAGTAACATCTTTGAAACAAATAGCTTTAATATGCTATTTTTTATTGCCATATGATTTGGAAAAAACTCTTAAGGTGATGATAATTGGGACATTTACCTTACTGGTCATTTGTAGATGATGACTAGATATTTTAATCTGTGCTGTATCAAGATTACTTTCTCAAAACAATTTCGCACACCACAAAAAGGCTTGGTTTAATGTTTCATTTTCTAAAAGCAATAACCTTTCAGTCTGAGTTAAATCTGGCAACATTCACTACAAACCGCTGGAAAATGTTTAGATCATTGGGAAAATATTTAACATTATAAAGCATTTAACTAGACCATAGCTTCCTCATTTGATCTATAATGATTATCACTAGCTGTCTGCCACGAAAATTACAGTATGGAAATGATTATAATTTTCTTTATATAAAAAATAAAGATTACTTTAGCGAGGCATGGTTTGCATGAAAGGGTCCCAGTAAGGTTCTAAATCAAATTTCTCTGTTTCCTTTTTTCCCATTAGAGTTCGGCTTTGGCTAGTTAAAATATCCATTCGAATCAACCACTATTATGAATATTAGAGTGAAACTATCACTTTTCACACTGAAAACTTCCGGTATGTAGAATTCTAAAATCAAAGTGCTGCTTATATATTGCACCTCCGATATTGCTTAATTTCATTAAAATAACATTAAAAACATTAGCACTCAGTGGAACTGGAACTATGCTACAATTTAAAATACCATTTGACATTTGTACTCTAAAATACTGCTTTGTAATCTCAGATCTATGGGGCCACTGTGTATATCATGAGCTATGATTTACCACATCAATACTATTATCTCCCATTTCGTTATTCATCTTAAATCTGGCAACATAACTTTAAATGGTATACTTTTATTTTATCCTTTACTTTTTAGCTTGTTTACATCTTGACAACATAACCTTTAATTTAAAGTGGAATATGAGGGAATTAGAACAACAGTATTACCCTTTGACTATATATCAGAGGATAGTCAAAGGTATTACCCATGATATAATGACTTAGAACAGATATGATATTGTGCATTTGCCTCGCCGCCCTCCTATGACGTCACGCGGTGTGTAACGTTATAGAAGTCCAACTACACACTTAAAACAAAGTCATTCGCAATTAACAAGTTTCTATACGTCAGTTTAATGCGGTTGAAGTTACGCGTAATTGTCTTTTTTAGATAATATAGATCGCAGCACTAAATTTAATCTTTTTCATTTTTATTATTTCCAACTGTGTGAACTTAAATATTAGTAAAATACGTAATTTGTTAAGAGGTTGTGATGAAACGTCAAACCCCACTGCACAACAGCATATTATTGTTGTATTGGACTCACCACTTGACACCATGCACGTGACAGGTCTAAAAATAGGTAGTCTGAATATCATATCTCTCGTTATTTGTATCATGAGTATTACCCTTTGACTACATATCTGTAGATAGATAGTCAAAGGTATTACCCATGATATTAGGTATATGCTCCGCCCCCTCCTATGACGTCACGTGGTGAGTAACGTTATAGAAGTCCAACTACACACTTAAAATAAAGTCATTCGCAATCAAAAAGTTTATTTACGCCAGTTTAATGCGGTTGAAGTTACGCCTATATTGTCTTTTTCAGATAATATAAATCGCAGCACTAAATGTAATCTTTTTCATTTTTATTACTTCCAACTGCATGTACTTAAATATTAGTAAAATATGTAATTTGATAAGAGGTTGTGATGAAACGTCAAACCTCACTGCACGACAGCGTGTTTTTGTTGCATTGGACTCACCACTTGACACCATACGCGTGACAGGTCTAAAAATAGGTAGTCTGAATATGATATCTCTCGTTATTTGTATCATGAGTATTACCTATCCCTAAAATTAAAGTTATATGAATATAGGTGACCAGTGAGTAGTTTCTTAACTGGAAAATTAAACTAAAAAACAATTTTTTTAAAAGACTAGCGATAGCCATAGATACACTACGTATGGAGAACTTTCCTTATCTCTATGCTTTTGTAATAGATCATAGCGATTGTGGCGCGCGATGCGTTTTCCCAAAGTCTGAACATTAGGGGAGTAAAGGCATTTCTGGCGTTTTCATTGGGGCTAAGGCAAATGAACTTACTTCCCTCTCTCTGAAATACTGCCATGAGATGACGTAACATTTGACAGCAAGTTCAATTAATAATATTGGTTTTATATTATTTGTTGTGTTGTATTCAACCTTCCGATATATATATATATATATATATATATATATATATATATATATATATATATATATATATATATATATATATATATATATATATATATATATATATATATATTGTGAATGCGCCATTGGGATTGCGCGAGGCTTATTTACGAGAAAGTCTCGTTGGCGGTGATTGTGGCCCACAGTTTACCTATAGAAATCTATGAACCATTACTGTACTGTGCCTATTATCCCAGTAGTCAATGAATAGGCGATTCCAACACGCGCGTCTCGCGACAGTAAAAACTCAGTTGCATTGATCATACGCACTTTGCAGAATGATGAAGTAACAAAATAAAAGACCTCCTTGACGTGCCCTTTACACACAATTCTCCCAACTAACCTTCCCTGACATCAGTTTGCCTAATTAAAAGGGGAAGGAAAATCAAGCCTACCATTCATGTGAACATAATGTACTTTTCCTTTCCGTTTTTCCTTCTTCTAGGTTTTGATCAGGCAAACTGATGTCAGACTGTCAGAGCAGGTCGGGAAGGTCAGTTGGGAGGATTGGTTGTAAATAGCACATCAGGGAGGTAGTTAATTTCGTTACTTAAAATATTTTGGAAAGTACGCATGATGAGTGCAACTGAGTTTTTACTATTGCGAGACGCTCGTAGTTCAACAGGCGCCAGTAACTGTCAGCAGGTCCAATGTTCTGTCATGTCAACATTTTTTGACATAACAATGGAACTGGTGGTACCCTAGATCTATAAAGTTTTATAAATCTTGGGTGGTACCTATTGGTGCTAGGTGAACTTGCGCATTTTAAAAGTGAATAGTCAGCATATTATAATAGAGAACGAAGCTTATTGTCTATGATGGATAGGTATTTTGATTTGTCATTGTCATTTGTTGTCAGCTGAGTTGTTGATAAAAAAAGTTTAGTAGAATACTAGGGAATGATGTGTAAGCTGTAAATTGTAGAGAAAGGAAAACAGAATTATTGTTTTATTGATAAATTGACATACGGAAAGAGGAGTATTAAAATTAGGTAGGTGTTTATTAATCGCTACAAAATTTGGGCAAACGATAATGCTTTAAATAATTACTTCAGTGTTTTTGTCTGTTTTCTTATACTAGACAATTTATTTATTTTTATTTGCCTTAGCATGGACCTGAGGTGTTGAGTACAAGTCGCTGAACAATAATATTATTAAACAGCCCAGACATGAGCGATACAAATCCTTTTGCGGCTCTTATAGAAGATATCGAAGTTTCTGCTCCGCCCAAAGAGAAAAGACCGACATTTTCTGAACGTTTGGAAAAGGTATTCGGGTTTACACTCGACAGGCAACATGCAGATACACACAAACTGTTTTATCTGGAAGACATATCGAATTCCTTTAATACCAAAGAGCTTGACTTACAAGTTTTGCAGCATGCATTATTCGACCGCTTGTTTGCATGTAGTAGCAATGATACCGCAGAAACATGTGAAAATGGTTCTACAAGTCATGCTTTCGAAAATAAGATAATTGTGTATCTTTACAATTGCTACAGGAATGTAATAGAGGCAGATTTCACACAAGATGATTTTAAAGCTTTGAAAAGTTTAATTTTACAGAACGTTGCGACAGCTTATAGACAGCCAGATATATATTTCGGACAAAACTTGTATGAGCAGCTGATTGATATACTGAAAGAGACGTTGCCATATAACAGTGAATTCTTTCGTGATGTATCTAAAGCTATACAAGAAGAGCAGGTAGAAAGTAAGTATTATCGGTAAATTTGCAGTTTAACTCACGGACGATTTTTAAATTTTTCTCTTCAGAAACGTGCCTAGAACCCCTCCTGGACGCACAACCCACAAGAAAAATTTCTTGTTCTCACCCCCCAAGGAAGTTACGGGACCAGGAGTGAAGAGGGGTGCTGGGCGGGGTAGGAAGTAAGGAGGAAATATGAGCAGAAAATGCGAAGAAAGCGGCTCGAAAGCTGTCTTTTCCACATCCTGACCCCATATCCCCCCTAAACCCTGCCTACCCTGCACATCACCCCTATTCACGCCAGGTCCCATAACCTCCCTAGGGGGTATGAACAAGAAATTTTTCTCGTGGTTTATGCAACGGGGGTGGTTGTACGCACGCGTGGGGGGAAGGAAACTCCTACAGCGAAGCACCCGGAAACACACCCCAAACCCCCCTCCTCCGAGAAAAGGACAACCCTTAAGTAGGCGGGTCCCGTCATTTGATGCTGCATTGGGTCCTCCCTGGCCTGACGTTTCTGACCAACAGGGCTGCCTGACCTGACCTTCCTGACCTGCCCTGTAGGTCAGGTCAAAGTCAGGTGAGGGAGTCCTGTTGGTCAGAAACGTCAGGCCAGGGAGGACCCTAGAGCCATAAGCACAGTCCGGCAATGCTGCATGAAATGACGGGGCCCGTCTACTTAAGGATCGCCCGAAATTTACACAAAAGAACAACAAATTTACACAAACTTACCTTAACATCTCAGGAAAATGATGTAGGTCCGGCCCTTGTATAGGCAACCTGACCTGACCTTGTAATTTGACGGCCTCGACATGGCAATTTCCTCGCCACAAAAACAACATAGGAAACAAATAACGCGTCACCGACCAAGATAAGGGTCCACACATGCAGCTTATAAGCCACTATAATATCACTGGTCATCAACAGAACAAGGTAGACAGCACACAATTTCAGAAAAAATGTTCGTAATACAGGAATGCATGAGAAAGCGTCCAAAGCGTACTGGTACTAGCGCCGTACTGAAAGGGATGTGTAAACTGTCAGTTATAATGACAATTTCCCATATTCTGATTCCAGAATATTCTAGGGATTCCCAAACACAATGGACACCTTATGTCAAATGTAATGTTTAGGAGGGAATGAGACGGCACGTGACAGGACCGTACTAGGAAATTGTTAAAAAACTGTGTAATGTGTAAACAACTTTAAATGCGAATAACTCGGGAAATAAGGGAGAACAAAGGGTAACATTTGCGTTAGCGTGCATTTAAGACACCAAACTTTATCTATCAGCAGTCGATATTTTTCAAATCGTCCGTGAGTTAAACTGCAAATTCACCGTATTATCTAATACTGTAGGTAGTATGCACAACTGCCACGAAGAATTGGCAGTCATTATTATTATTATGTATAGACTGCTCTAATAGTTGGAGTTGGGAATTACATAGTTTTATATTATTGAACTCTGTGTGACTGCATAGTTTTACATCATTGGACTCAGTGTGACATGCATTTTTAGTTGTGGTTTGAGTAATTTTAAAAGCAAATTTCAATGAGGTATAAAATTAGCTGCAAATTGAGATCTGCTAAGGCTAAGTGCTTCAGCCGTCAGCTAATATGAGTAGCGTGGTGAACTTCTACGTTTTAAAAACAATAAATACTCAATAAATCTCTTAATGTGTCAATACAGTCTTCTGTAAAACACTCTGATATTAATAAGGGGCTGTCCATAAAATATTTATACAATTTCGGGGGAGGGGGTTTAAGTTCAAATGACATAGGTACCTTTTCATGAATTTTCATTAAGAAAACCTAATAGAGAGGTAGTGATGGTGAGACTTTAGGAAAGTTTTTTCAAATGAGCGCGAATTAGGGCCCCTGGAAACCATTTCCATGGTCAGCTAAAATGTTATATATATATATATATATATATATATATATATATATATATATATATATATATATATATATATATATATATATATATATGTATGTATGTATGTATGTATGTATGTATCCAACAGATAACTCAAAAAATACTTCACTGATTTGGACCATATTTGGGAACTACCCTTATTTTGTTAATGGCTTGGATGAGTTTGTTCATCAGATCTTAACGTCCAATTGTTCTTAACAAAAAATTAAAAAACATTTTTTAAAACGCAATATCTCTCAAGCTCTTAAATGATTGAAACGAACATAGACAGACGTGGCTGTGTACTAATTTTCAAGTCTTTTTATCAAAAAATAATAATGTTATTCGAAATTAAAATTAAAATAATCCTCGACAACACTTCAAATTCTGTAGTGCAATATCTACAATGTTGGTCAAAGACAGATGAGGTTACCTGTACTGCTATGCTATTTAAATAAATGGTCGATAAAAATCTAAACAATGGAAGTTACAAGTATTATTGAACATGCCAGAACGTAGACAGGGACACCATCTCAGTGCGTAACCAGGTAATATGTTGCCACAACAGCCGAAGTTAGCACAAAATGTTATAGATGGAGACATTTGTACAATCAACTAACAATTTTGTAGATGTCAGACCTGGCCCATTTCTTTTATAATACAGGGACAATGTTTGCTTTCAAAAGCGCTAAATTTTAGCATGCGGCAATGTTCTCTGCAAGTATCAAAGCCTGCTCCAAAAATGAGAACGATACTGATAGATAAGTTATTAGATCCATCATTTTTATTATCGATGATTTCGCAGGTTAGTTTTTTTAGTGAGTTTAGTAAATAGCATTTTCTGTATTTCTTATATTTACTTTGGTGGCTGATCGCACAACGTTGAGTGATAAACCCCTTTCAGTCTATCTTACGATTTCAGCAACCACTTGAGTACATACAGGGTGTTTCATTGGGAAAGATAAATCCTTCAACTTTTGATAGGGGTCACTGGGGTGATTATAAATAATCCATAATTACTTAGTCTTTGGCCCCTTATAACCGAGATACAGGATGTTTTATCAATTTTGGCCATTTCTTTATTGCCTCATAACTTTTCAACCACTCTGTATATATATATATATATATATATATATATATATATATATATATATATATATATATATATATATATATATATATATATATATATATATATATATATATATATATATATATATATATATATATATATATATATATATTATATTTGGCACACGTACTCACCCTGACCTGTTAAATCGATTGAGGTATTAACAATAAAGAAAATCCAGGTCCGGCTTCACTAAAATTTACAAATTCTTTCTGCTCAAAAACAACACCCTGTATATCTGAATCTCCAGAATTTTTTGCAATATTTAATAAGACCATAAAAAATTGAATTGAACGGTGTACTTTTCATTTTTGCACAGAAGATCTTACTAACCACATTTTAAATTCAAATTATTTTTGAATATTTTGGGTCACCAAGTCTGATAAGATAGGATTTAATTAATTTTATTAAATTCTATTAAACATTATTTAACTTAGGTTAAATAAATAATCTTTAATAGAATAATAAGTACTATGTTCAAAAGGTACGTTTTCTATTTGTCCTTGTATTCATCTAGATCACTAGAAAATGTAGTTGCAGGTCCGTATTTGGAACCAAACATCACAATATACTTACCTTTAGAACACCCTGTACATTGATTTTTTTTAACTACCAATAGGTACTTTTGTAGTTAAAAAAGTACAGAAAATTATTGATACGTTCGCAAGCGATAAATGGACCCATCTCCATAACTTCTTAAGGAAGTTACAGATTCTAGAATGCCTTGGAATAGACAGCTTTCTTTTGTTTCTGTCAACATATTTTTAGTGTTCTTGAATTTGTCACAGCGTTTTAGTCTTTTCTGTTGCAAGTAATAATAATTATTAAAAATGCCACATCAATTTTCTAATGAATATTCTTAAGGAAACTATGTCAGATTTCTTTGCACTTAATCCTATTTAAGGTGGTCTTGAATTCGAAACTTGTCACCAATTAAATGCAAATATACTTTTAAGTAGTTATCTAAATTGTAAAAGTAAAAATCGGTTCTGCGGGTTTAAATACATAAGAAAACATAGCGTTCTAATGTTTTAAAAAGGTATTTCCGCTGAAACATATCTTTGCCTTTATTTTCGTTCCGTTAATTTATCACTGATTGCATTTAACGCTTTTATTAATGGTTACCTCAGCTTATTTCATATTGATTCTTATCGCATATGAATCTCATTGGTTTGTTCAGATTCGCCTGACAGGACCAAAGTGTTTGAGTTAGATTAAAATGAGTGGAATAGATTGATTCGTTTTGGAAGACTAAAATGGTGGTTCAGATCACTGCGTTTACATAACTTTAGAAGGACTGTAACGAAGTAGATATTTTGAGAACAGCTGTAGATATTAAAAGCGACTGTTCAAAAATAAATATAATATAAATCACACCGGTAAAAATTCCACACAGTAAAAACCATTATTTTATCATTAATATTTCTTAAAAGTATGCATTTTCGAATTATTGCGGCGGAGTAAAAACATATCTGCAGAAGATAAGGGTAAGGTATCTACCACCGATTAAGATTTTTCAGCCGGTGGCTAGAGATACTATAACGACTGAAGGTAGAAAGAGTTCATCGTTTGCTGTAGCGCGTTTAAATCTGTAACTTGAATTTCACATCAGTGAATAAAAAGTCTGTTCGTTTGAATTGTAACAAAACGTTAGAATACAGTACCGTCCGTCCCGTTGTTGCATAAGACAATTTTGTATTCTAATAATTCTGCTGAACGTAGTCTAGGTAAGCACCCTTTAGGCTTTTCTTATTTTATTTAGATATAGCGAATTTTCGGATATTTTTCTGTTCCGCGTGTCTACCCGGTGACGTCGAGATCGCGGGATCTAGCGTAGTTTTCTTCCGTTACCCTATCCCATTATTGTTGGCGTGTCGTAATACTTTCGGGAGGTGATGCTGTAGCTAACACAGATCTCTCGAGTGTATTGCGTATGACCGTTCTGATTCGGCTGTGGACGCTGTAAGTAAACAAGCAGGCCAAGGTCGAGTTAGTATATGACAATATCCTTCCACAGGGTGTCCCCCCTATAATCCTTCCCGTTCCTTATCAACGCCCTGACGTCGAGGCGTTGGATCTCGTGGTACCGACTTCGACAGATAGACGCCATTTTAGCTATTTGAGGAGCGTTTCTCCAATCGACCCACTTAACGGCTGCATCCACGAGTCGTAAACCACAGCACTCAGCATGTCTCCCGCATTTTTTCTACTTGGGGAATAATTAATTTTGTTGGCTTGTCACCAGTAACATAACTTGTTTTAGGATAAATTAGCGTGATAAGTACCATTCACATTGTAAGAATACCAGTGGACTGTAACGTTTTATGAGGTAATAAATAGTGTGGAAAGTATATTCAGCCTATATTATAATCGCAAATAAATCTGCTACACCCATACAATCTTTCGGAAGGTCAGGGAAATACCGGGGGAGCAATTAAAGCTCGCAACCTCGGAGGTATCTACACGGCCTGTTATATCGTAGGCTACCGGACCCTCTCCACAGAGCTATCCAGGCACTCTGCCCACAACCGTGGCCAGAGTGTTGTGACGAGGTCGCAGACATCCTCGCAGGGAGTAAACCCTTTCAAAATCTGGCGCCCAGGACCGTTCCCGTAAGTCCGTTGACCGTTCCACTAAATGATACACCCCGCAAGTCAGGCCTTGTTACAGGACCAGATGAATTGCGTTTTGGGGGTGCAGAGTGCAGACTTATAATGAAATCTAATAGTTGAATTGTGGTCCAATATTGATTAATCCAAGGAAAGTGACTTAGAAATGTAGGTTTCGTGGCCCTAACCAGCACCTGGAGGATGTTGCTGGTATTTGGGGGCGTCGTACAACGTAACCGATAACCTTGTGTTCAGGTGGCAA
Source organism: Tillus elongatus (assembly GCA_964006375.1). Taxonomy (NCBI): domain Eukaryota; kingdom Metazoa; phylum Arthropoda; class Insecta; order Coleoptera; family Cleridae; genus Tillus; species Tillus elongatus. The sequence goes on along the minus strand of OZ023263.1, from coordinate 241,272,397 downwards.
ATGTAGATTTCGATGGCTTAATGCCACTTTCATGCAATCGAAGCAATTGGTATAAGCAATAACAAAATATGTTGCACTTCTAATTTCGCTTCAGCCGCTCACCACTGAGGCTGACTGACCACTAAATGGCGAAGTAATAGTATGAATTTGTGACTACTTATCACGGGTCAGTCGATCTTGTTATGATGTTTACTGGCTGCTGGATGATGAAACAGTGGCAGAATCTTGAATCTCCTGTAGCTGCCTTTTCGATTTGTAATCTTCCTCAAACAAAAAGAAAAACTGGAGACGTGGTATGTTGTGATTGATCTCAAGTGGATATAGATCTGCTCAATAGTGAGGTCACGATTGCCTATAAAACCCTACCCTAAAATATCTATATCAGATTATCAGTATTATTAAGATTAGAAATAGTCTTAGGAGGTTGACAGATCTTGATATAGTTTGATACTCGCGCTCTTTTCTGTGTTGCTCTGCCTAGAGTCCTGTATTTATGTGCGCTCTAGACTAGTGCCAGGTTATATAGAAATTAAGATATCTAGATAATCGATAGTTAGAATCAATTACTGGTGCTGACGCCAAAACAAAGGAGATATTAGGGAGCAATTTCTCTTCAATCAAACAGATATGTAAATATTAACAAGAATATTAAATTTATTCATGTAAATAAATTTGGAATAGTAAGCAAGATTGAATTAACATGGTTGGTAAATTTTAAATAGGTATTGTTTCATACACAAATAAAAATCAAATAAGCAGCAATAGTTTCAAGAAAAGAGAAATTATTATTACATATGGTGTGTGACAAAATAATAAGATAGAGATGGTTATATGTTACATAAAAATATTGATATTACATACTCGAGGTATATTAAAAATCAAAGGCTGTATTTTTCAGCTCAGAAACAAACAAAAATTAATCTGCAAATGATTTGACGTTTATCAATCAATTCTGTTGATTTTTCAATGAATTTTGAAATGGGATCCCCGAATATTTAACTGGCCAGTCCCTTGAGTTAAACTACAGAAATACATTCATGTAAAAATTTGTATCTTAATGATTGTAAATGAAAATATTAAAAAGTACAGTTTAAATATTTTATGAACAAAATCTGCTAATTACAATTTCAAGAACTATGTATTTAAATTCACAATACTGACAAAATTCTAAAGAGTAAACAGGAAATTTACTGTTGTCCTTAGAAACACTTCACTGACATTATTGAAGTTCTAATTTGATTATGTTATTTTGAAAGTTCAAGATGTAATGGTTCCAATATTAGATTGCTGCATGAAAGATTCAGCTGGTTCACAGAAATAAAGTTTATATCGATTCACCAAGTCCTGATACCTGAAGTACCTGATGACCATTTGAAGATGCTCTCCAAGCAGAGTCACCCATCAGTGCCAAACACAGGCTCTCAAACTCCAATAAGAGAGGGAAGGTTGGAGAGAATAAGTGGTACTTTCCATGAACGGTTTTTGGGCAGGTGGTTCCGAACACTAAATGAACAGCTGTTTAAGTCTATGTTCGGAATTAATTTGATTAAAATCTCTCTACGGCAATTAACATGTAAATTGGCTAAAGTGAAATTTAGAATACCATTTGATTCAGAGCTCGGTGATAATCAGAAACTTTGTGTGATTGACTTGCGGGATTTACCGGGTCATGAACAAAGGATCACTGTTAACTCGCGTTTTTCTGTTAAATACTTCGTTAATTTAAATTCAAAATCCAATGAAAAGACACAAAAGCATCACTGACAACTGTTATCAGATATTATAGACAACGAAAAAGGGTTTTATGACCTATTTTAAGATCATTACAAGCCACGGTAACTAGCGCGATCTTTACTCGAGAAGCGTTCAGGCGAGAGTCCTCTGTTGGTAGCGTTTTGTCCGTTCAGATTTAACCCTTCTTCCCTGATGTCCCCCCTTCCCGCGTCTACAATTCAAGGTTTTCTCGGGAATATTTGTTGAACGGCTTCCAACGGTCGTTTTTAGGTGACATCATCGATACCGAAAAATACAGAAAGAGTGGTAACGATATTAGCTATGCATTTCACAGCTCTTGTATAAAAAATTTAACGTCTTTTCACTAGTGGAATTTTCCTTGCCTCCGTATTGTTATAAGTTCTGACTTGTTCAAGAATTTCTTTTGACAAAGATAATGTCACGTCAGATACTTGAATTTTAACGTAACGATTTGAGAGGCAGTAAGGGGTGTATGGTGCCGGAAGGTTTAGCGACTTTTCATGAAGTAATGATGCAACCAAAACTTGAAATATTCAATGCGGATAGGGTTTATTTCCATTATTTACGATATTTGGGGTTTCTAGATGTTTTTAAAAACAAAGTAACGATGCTGGACAACATAATCGTTACAGATTGTCGAGGGTTGTAAACACTTGTTCCATGGCGCCACTATTGGTTACCTGTGCCTCCTGGCGGCTAGTGCAGGTGGTAAGGTTGGTTTGCAGAGATAATAAACAGGGTTGGTATCAAGTAGATTGAGGGTTAGGATTCAACAATATTAGAACACAACATTCATTGTTAAGCAGTTTTGTCAAGACAATATTTTTTTTAGACACCTGAACTTAATGATATTTGCTTTTTTCAGACTTGACCATCTTGGAAGAAGTATTGCACAACATTATGACATTGTTGCATAAACAAGTAGCAAAATCATCATTGGTAACATTTGATTATAGAATTATTAGTGTTATGAAGATGTTGGTCTCTGATGAGGTAACTGCCAATATTTTCATTAGTAAGTGTTACCCCTCCAAACCTGATATTGGAATTGAATATGCAAATAGCCTGCTTGGTGCTCTATTAAATGTAGCGATAACCCCAAAAACTGCAAATGGACAATATGCATATTTTCTGACACCTTTGGATCATGTGAGTTGATAGACCAGTGTATTAAAACATATTAAATAATTTGTGAAATATATATGATTTTTGTAATTTATTTACTTATTTGTCAGAAAATTATACAGTGATTATTACAGTGTCTGTACCGCTAAAGGGGTAAATTTTATTATCTGTACAGTGTGTCTGGATCTCGTTGCTTTTGTGGGGTATATTAGTTATGAGTAGAGATATAAGGTTGTGCTTTTCACAATGCTGTTCTACTTTTTGTGAAACTAACGGTAATGTAATCAAAACTGGCATGGCACTCTTTGTTTTTGTGCTACAGGATGATCTTGAAAGGTTGTCATTTTTAGGCACCCCCTGTATCTCTTTTATGTGATGGAGTAATAAAAATTTTGGGATGCAGCAAGTGCGTTACAGTAGCGAATTTTCATAAAGAATTGTAAAAGTGCCTCACCCCTAGAGTTTGTGTCCGAGCTTCCCCACAGCTCATGGTGCACGCTCGCATCCATGCCGATTATGATCTTCCATCCACCTGCTCTGCTACCTACCATCAGCTGCTCCAATTCCTTGGGTGAAGGAGGGTCCGTGCTGTCCCCTGGCAGATATGCTGATCCGACAGTAATATCCCTCGTCCCATACGCTGCTCGTCATCGGATTTTGATTGTTGCCAAGTCCCTGGAACGGAAATTCATTAAAGGCAGAAACTCTATCCCTTCTCTGACCAAATTGCAGACCCTCTGGTTCCTGGATAAGGGCCACATCCGTGTTCCTCAGAGCCATCAGTAGTTCGTTTGTGGCTGCCCTACTGTGTTGGAGGTTGACCTGAAGGAACCTAAGTCCCATTAACCCCTAGTTGCTTCCCCGGTGCGCGGAAACTAACCCTTCCCAGGCCTCAGAATGCCTTAAAGGAGGTTCCTTCAAGGGTTCTGTAAGACGCCTGGTCGATCGAGATGGCGAGAGTCTGTCCTTTCTCCTCTGCCTTCCTGCTTAGAACCGACCAGTGTTGTGTCCCCAGTTCAGGGTTCTGGATCTTCAGTCTACTGATCACTGTCTCCTGCGGAACAGTGTCAGGGATCTGTACGACCTTGCATCTCTTTGGGAGTTCCTTGGGTTCGACGGCTGTCAAGCCCGTCTCCTCCCAAATCTTACCGAGGCCCCCGATCGTTTTCCGCAGACAGTTCCGCGACTGCGGGCTGGCACACGTTATCCAGAGATGTCCCCTGTAAAGCACGCTCGGTGGAACTGAGGCGGGCTCTCCTCTTCCTGAAAAGAGTCCACCGCAGCCCCCCCTGTCAAGTCAAGTCAGCCTTCCCCTGGTCTCGCGTGACCTCAGGATGGTGTCTGTCATTCACTGTCATCCCGAGGCCCTCCGCAGCCTCCCTATACGAGCCAGTCTGCGCCGGTGTTCTGGCTCTGGTCCTTTTGGGACGTCTGTCTGTAGTAGGCGTGCTAGAGTCCGAGCGCGTCCTCTTCTGACTCGCACTCCCCTCTTGCACCTTTACAGGTTTCTCGACCGTCCACCTCCTGGTCGCCATTTTCTGCGCCCTCCAGAGCTTCTTACTTTGCGCCCCGGGAAGACGCTTGGACTGCCGGGCCAGTCCTACCCCTACAGTAGGGTCCTCACTGGTGGAGGTGGCCCCCAGAATCCGCGGACCTCACCGCCCTCCGGTGTGACCCAGCCTCAAGCTTGGGTGTCGGGGACAGGTCTCTGGCCGAAGCTACCCCCTGATCCCCCGTATCTACGCCGGTCGTGGGACCTCCAGAGTCCGCTGCCGCCCCCTGGCTCGTCTCCATTTCCGGAATAGACTCAAGGCATGAGTCTGTAGCCGGAGCCACTCCTCGAGCCTCATTGGTTTTGGTTTTATATCTATTTATGATCTTCATGTTTTTCCTACGAGAATGGAGGAAATACTGTCCACACCATCAGAACCCCCTGTGTGGTGCAAGGAGGGTTGCCTGGTACTACAGAGGTTCCGTTCACGACACCATCACCCTGGTGCCATCCATCCCTAACCACTGGTCACGTGACACCGTAGATTGGGGGAGTTTATTTTGACCTCCTTGTCTAGATCCGTCATGTTTAGTTGTCAGCAGGGTCACCTAGTGCAGGATGCGGCTTTTCACCGTGCATGACGGTCTTGTGGAAAGCTTTATTGAAAGTTTATGTTGTTGTTTCCAGGATGGTGAGGTGAAACTGCTCCCTGGCGTCGGCGATTGGCCATAGTCGCGGAAATAGGCTGATATTAAAGAAACAAATCACACACACACACACACATAAGGCAAAAAAGTTATACGCATTTAAAGAAAAAAAGGGGGGTTTTCGTCAAAACGTTAAAGTTGTGATTTAAAACTTCAAAATTGACAAAATTTAGGCAAAGAACCTGAAACTAATACAGGTTATGTAGAGAAAATGTCGCAAAAAGAGTGTTTTACAAATCCTGAAGTCTTAATTTCAACTGTCATTGTCCCTCATTTTACTAAAATATTTCCAGAAAATTCATTTCAAATGGACCCTTTCTCTGGTGCTTTGGCAGTAGTTTTAGCTATAGAGTTTATCGTCTAATAGCATAATTTTTAGCGAGTTTGTGTAAAAAATCAATAAAGCTCTATATATCTGTTATCAGTGCTATCGGGGCGGCAAGACCGCAGACCAGCCCTGAGTGAGAAAAAAAAAAGATATCCGTTATTATACAAAATATAAAGAAATTATATACGCTAATTAAAGGGTGTCTTGAGCTACATCTTAAAGATTTATTTCTACAATCACAGGATGGCCCATAAGTTGTTGGTGATACAATTTTTTTTATATTTTTTTTTTAATCGAACACGCCCTATTTTTGCATTTTTCATCTAAATATAATGCATGTTTGTAAGAAAAGAAATTCTCGCCGCAGCAAGTGCATTATGGTTGCGAATTTTCATTGAACGCTTCAAATTTAAATGGCCAAATTTGCTATTAATCTATAAGGTTCGTCGGCCGGGAAACCAGTTTTTGCAGGAACATTTCAAGTATACTGGTAAGGAAATTTGATGCTTGCTTTCTTTAAAAAACACACATACATGCTATTAAAAATATTTTTATGAAAATTCACTACGATAACACACTTGCTGCGTCGAGACTTTTGTTGATAAATAGATGATATTATTAGTATTATTTGTTATCATATTGACAAAGTTAATCTTTGATAGCTTATAAGTTTTTTTTATGATCAGGCTAGCAATTCTGTCATGGAAGGGAATCTCTGGACGAATGTTGACAAAATGACGGAAAACATTTACGAAATAATTCTGGCGCTGTTGAAATGCAATTCCGTCGTGAAGGAGAAGACTCTAAATTGGTTGGCAAGTTGTTTAAAAGCAAACGCAGACAGAGGGAAATTGTGGAGTTCTCAAGCCCCAGCAGAATTAAATCCGGCAAGTTATAGTACAGTTTCAGATGGGTTTATGGTCACCTTGAATAATGTTTTGTTACGGCTTAGTGTTCCATTTTGCACAAAAGAAAAGATATTGAAAGTTGACCCAACATATTGTGCAGTCGCTGTAAGTATATATATATATATATTTTTAGAAGACTTAGAGTGTTGGGAATTTTATAGATTAGAGGCAGTAGTGTGTATTGTCATTAACAGAAGAGAAAGCATTTACAAAGATAATCCCCCTAAACAGCCAATTTTAAAATTTATACCGTTTAAAAATTACAAACTATAAAAGTGTATTATTTTTTAAACCCAGCGGGACTGTGGTGACAAAATGTAATATAGAGTGTGTGTTAGGGTATAACATACCCACATACAAAATTTATTCTAATTTTTGTTTATTTTGTACGTCAATGACTTGCCTAACATATTAAATAATTCAATTTTGTATGCTGATGATACTGCTGCACTAGTAAGCTTTTCTGATTGCGCTTCTATGCAGAGAACGGCAGGTGAAGCCGTAAACAAACTAAAACAGTGGTTTGAAGACAACAGCCTTTTTTTTTCCTCAGGGCTCTGTCCGTGGCCTTGCCGTCCCGATAGCACTGCAACCTTTGGTTGATTGTGCATACCCTTAGTCTTACTCCATCCATTCCAAAATCACTGTGCCTTGAACTAGTCTGCACAGCAATTGGTAGGGTGAAGTTTTATATTACTCTGTCTCCCGTCTAGGCTCTCCGTAGATCAGTTGTCTTTTGCGGTCTAGAGCTTTACACTTGCACAAGATGTGCTGGGCTGATTTCTCCCGCTCGCTGCGGAATCTGCATGCCAGGTCCTCCCCGAACCTCCTGATTTTATGCAGGTTTTTCTTGACGGCCATGTGTCCCATCAAGAGTCCTGTTACGTTCCTGAGCTCTCCTCTGCTTAGATTTAGCAGCTCCACAGCTCTCTTTGAACTGGGTTCCTCAATGACTGACTTCACATGTCTGAGCCCTTCACAGTTTGCCCAGTACACCTTATGTTCTTTTCTGATCCAGGACTTAATGGATCCCCTGTCAGTGCTTTTCGTTACGCCTAAGTGTATTTTCGCTACAATTAGTATGCCGTACTGACAAGCTCTAATTAGAGCGAAACCGGTCTACGGTTCTAATTGTGGCGAGAATGCATCTAGCCTTACATACTGTGTCCCTATATTAGGGTAGAATTAGGCCAAGGCTGACAATTTGCTAAATTATTAGTTGGTTGTATACAGTCTCTATTTTTTAACACTCTAATTAGAGCAAAACGGGTCTACGTTTCTAATTGTAGTGAGAATACATCTAGCCTTACATACTTTGTCCCTATATTAGTGTAGAAATGGGCCAGGGCTGACAATTTACTAAATTGTTAGTTGGTTGTATACAGTCTCTATTTTTTAACACTGTGTTATTTGGAGCTGGCGTGACAGTATATTACTTGGTTCCGCAACTTGGTGATGGCACATTGCTTTGTGTCTTACCACTCACTTAGTTTTGGAAGGCCGGCTACCATAGCCGTATTACTTTATAGGTGTATTTTTGCTACAATTAGTATGCCATACTGACGAGTTCTAATTAGAGCGAAACCGGTCTACAGTTCTAATTGTGGCGAGAATGCATCTAGCTTTACCATGTAGTCTTCTTGGCAAGGTTGCTCATCTAGTGGTGGCTCCACTAACTTACCTTATAAATGTGTCATTTGAAATCAGTTGTTTTCCTGAGCATCTGATGTCAGCCATTGTTGTCTGTCTCTCTCTGTAAGAAACGATATCCACGTCTTTTGGATAACTGCAGGGTGATTGCGCTGCTTTCGGTTTTTCTAAGACCTTTGAGAAGGCACTTCTGCTAAGACTTGGGTCCTTTTTGGAGAGATACAATTTGGTGTCTCCTTGTCAATTTGGCTTTTGTAAGCGGCTGTCAACTCAGGATGCTATACTTAGCACTTACATGACAGTTTTGGATTACGTAAATAGTGGTTCAAAATATGCCGGACTGTTCTTTGACATTTCGAAAGTGTTTGATGCGGTCAACCATGCAAAAATTGGATCATTATTTATTTATTTATTTATACTCCTACAAACACTAGTAATAGTAATTACAGGTAAGAGTTACTGGCTAAACCTACACATAAGTAACAGAAAAGAAAAAGTAAAAACAAACAAAAATGAACCCACTAGACAGTGTCCGAGACATCGAAATTGTCACTCAATACCACACATTTAATACTTTTGACACTAGTGTTCATTAAGTCTATATCACATTTGTGTACTATCCTATTACACTCATGTAACATTCTATTTATAGGTGAACAGTTATATAAGGGCGAACAAAAAAACAATTGCTGGTTCCTTATTCTTAAGTTAATTTTTGGAACCAGAAAGCCAATTTTATTAATTAAGGAAATTCTTTTATATTTTATGTTGTTAACAATATTGAAAATGAATACTACACTACTCAGTTTTCGTCTCACACTTAACCTTACCATGCCAAACTCCACCAACATTCTGCAATAGCTGACCCTGAATGGGTAGACACTGTATTTTCTCAAGTACAAATATCTCAAAAATCTTTTTTGTACTCTTTCAATCATGTCTTCATGGACTTTAGTTTGGCATAGCAAATGCATATCTATGTCTAAAAAGGTACCTTTCTGGGAGGGGTGAGGCTGTCAGGATACGTCAGGCAGGTAAGAACTATATGTCTGGTTTTTTAGCCGTGTCAACCGGCGTGCCACAGTGCAGCATATTGGGCCGTGTTTTGTTTACAATTTTTGTTAAAGATATTGCTTAGGATCTCCCACAATACCACTTAACTTTGTACGCAGATGACATCACTGCTACAACTTCAGGAGGAAGCTTTGAAGAGCTTTTTTTCCCTTAGGACTTGTCCACGTCTTTGCCGCCCTGATATCACCGCAGCCGTTGGCTTATTGTGAATGCCCTTAGTCTTTTCTGCTCCACCCATTCCAAAATCACTGTGCCTTCAACTAGTCTGCACAGCAATTGGTAGGGTGAAGTTTTATATTGCTCTGTCTTCGGTCTAGGCCGTCCATAGATCAGTTGTCTTTTGCGGTCCAGAGCTTTACACTCTTACAAGATGATTCTGGTTCCAGCCCCACCTCATCACCTACAGCCGCCAGCCTGGCTTTGGGTGACATCACAATGTTTTTTTGTTACTTTACAGATGATGAAATTATTACAGCTGCTAAGAGAATTAAGGCTAACATGTCCTGTGGACCTGATCTAGTTCCTGGCTTCTTGGTGCGCGACTGCTTATATGCTTTCCTGACTCCATTTAAGAAAATTTTTAAACTGATTCTTAGATCTGGAATATTCCCCGCGATTTGGAAGCTGTCACGGTCTTTCCCTGTCTTCAAGGCGGGGGATATTGGTGATCCATCAAACTATCGACCAATAGCCATACTATGTGTCTTCTGTAAGATTTTCCAGGCCTGCCTTTTTCAGTGAAAACTGTTTCACATCAAAAACAGACTCTCTATTTCTCAGCATGGTTTCATTCCAGGGAGATCGACTGTAACAAATTTAGTTGACGTTACACAGTTCATTGCGTCCGCTCTCGACCGCTCTTCACAGGTTGATGTTGTATATACTGATCTATCTTAGGCCTTCGATTGTCTAAATCACTCTGTTCTGATTGACAGGATGAGGGCTATCCGATTCTCCGAGTGCTTGCTTAGCTTATTCAGATCTTACCTGGATGGAAGGAGGCAATTTGTTGAGGTTGGGGGCTTCAAATCTAACACCTATCACGTAACTTCGGGAGTGCCACAGGGTTCCATACTCGGTCCATTACTGTTTAATATATTTCTTGACCCAGTTAAACATGTTTTACATGTTCCTTTTTTAATGTATGCAGATGATATTAAGATTTTCGCAAATATTTCGAGTGTTGATGACTGTTTGCAGCTCCAGAACTGTCTTCAGATCCTTGATGAATGGTGTTGTCGGAGTGGTCTTTCTATGAATGTTTCCAAGTGTTGTGTGATGTCCTTTACTCGAAATAAGCACACAATTACTTTCGGGTACAATATAAGAGGGCTTCCACTTGATCGCCCCGGGACAGTTAAGGACCTTGGAATTGTTTTTGATGGTACTCTGTCTTTTAAACCACACTATGAGCAGACTGCCAGTTCTGCTTACAAAACTCTTGGGTTTCTGATAAGAAACAGCAAAAACTTCTCACAGGCTAACACACTCCTCCTGCACTGCCTGTGCATTGACAGACTCTGCAGACTGAAGCGAAGAAGTAAACTTTCCTGAGGAAAACCAATAGAAGGATATTGACCATCCTCACGAAAGCTAAGAAATTTTAGAAATTTCCTTTGCACAGATTCTAGACTTTCCGCATGTATCTCATAAGTAGGAGCCCACACAACTGAGCCATATTCAAGTCGGGACCTAACCAGACAAAGAAAGAGCAGGGAGAGGGTGTCAGTCAGTGAGAAATTTTTGCTGTTTCTTATCAGAAACCCAAGAGTTTTTTAAGCAGAACTGACAGTCTGCTCATAGTGTGGTTTAAAAGATAGAGTACCATCAAAAACAATTCCAAGGTCCCTAACTGTTCTGTGGCGATCAAACGAAAGTCCCCTTATATTGTATCTGAAAGTAATCGAGTGCTTATTTCGAGTAAAGGACAGCACCATTCATCAAACATCGGAAGACAGTTCTGAAGCTGCTGCAGTCATCAACATTCGAAATATTTGCAAAAATCTTAATATCATCTGCATACATTAAAAAAGGAACATGTAAAACATGTTTAACTGGGTCAATAAATATATTAAACAGTAGTGGACCGATTATGGAACCCTGCGGCACTCCTGAAGTAATGTGATAAGTGTTAGATTTGAAGCCCCCAACCTCAACAAATTGCCTCCTTCCATCCAGGTAAGATCTGAACAAGCCAAGCAAGCCCTCTGAGAATCCAATAGCCCTCATCCTGTCAATCAAAACAGAGTGATTTAGACAATCGAATGCCTTAGATAGATCAGTATACACAACATCAACCTGTGAAGAGCGGTCGAGAGCAGACGCAATGAACTGTGTAACATCAACTAAATTCGTCACAGTCGATCTCCCTGGAATGAAACCATGCTGAGAAATAGAGAGTCTGTTTTTGATGTGAAACAGTTTTATGGATTATTCGTGGATTTTGAGTGTTTTACTGTAGGTTTTGTTTGTTTATTTTGGTATTTATGCAGTTAACGCCTGTAATTTTAGAATGCTAATTGTAGACTATTTCCTATACCTTGTAGCAGTTCTATAAATAAATAAATAAATTAATTAATTCCGACATATACATTAAGTTAATGATTTTAGAACACTGATGTGAAAGAACGAGGGATACATGTTCTTAATATGGATGCAGAAACCTGTTTGATTCCACATGAACAAGGTGAACAACGACTTTCTGCTAAGAGTTATTCATTTCTAAGTGAATGCTTTTATATGACCCACTGCGCTATTGACCTGGGATATCGGATAGCCTGCGAAAGAATCGTACATGTGAATCAAGTAAGTGGTGCGGAAAAAAAAAGTCACAGCAGTTATTTTCTTTGTTTAATTTTTTAACAGGAGCTGGGGCGTGTTGAAAGAGCGTATAACGATACTTTAAACCAAACGTTTACCAATCCAGAAGTTGTTAGCATGTTGAAAGAGAGAATGGGCCAAGAAATGACAAAGTAAGTGTTTAGTCTTTTTCATGTGTTTTGATTGTTATTGGTAATATAGTACAGGTGTCCCATTTTGGTTGCAATTGCTGGCAATCTCGGTTATTAGTAAAGATAGAACCTTGCCGTTTTCGCTAACCTGAGCTGCATTTTTGTGAAAAGAAAAATGCCGTAAACAAAATTGTCATAGTCCTCTTAGTTTGTGAGCTACAGGGTGATATTGAAAATATTGCATTTTCAGGTACTCCTTGTATTTTAATTGTCTGACACCTTTTCAAAAAGGTAAAAACGATTCCTTTTAGAACATTTTATGTATAATCTAGTGGCATAGTTAGTTTTTGTGAAATATTAATGTTTTTGAAATATTGAGCAATCTTTGGTTTTTTTAAATGGGACACCTGTATATTTGTCAAGAAATTAGACACCCAGCAATTGCAACCAAAATGGGATACGCTGTACACTGAAAAGCTCTAATGAGAACAAAACTGTTGAGGAGTAGACATGCTGGAGATAGGCTATCACACACAGGATACAGTTTTGTATATCGAAGTTATACTGAGTGGAATAAAATTAATATTGTTAAAAGCACTTCAATAAATGTAGGTGTGGTGTTGCCACATCTCCAAAACTTCCCCGACATCTGGAAATTATTGCACAATCTGGCAACACTGCATCCTCATCTCCCTGGGGTGTCTGGGGTCCCCCCCCCCCACTGGCGAAGTCAACTCTCTAGGACCAAAAATAACAAAGTTACCAACTTGTACCCGGTCGGAACAGATAACTGAGGTCTGCGCATTCCAAACGTCCTGTATATACACCCTGTATACGCAAAGAGATCTTATAGTACGAGAAACACCTCTTGTGTAACATAGGAGTGATGACCACATTTGGATCACCTGTATATACATCCCTGTATACACACGGGGTCGATCTGTATTCACATAACCTTCTAGCAAAAGAAGGTGCTGGAACATTCTGGAATGGAACACTCTCGAAATGAGGTGGAAGGTACGACGGGTGTATAAAGGCGAAAGCAAGCCAGCTCAGTTCAATTCAGTCAGTTAGAGAATGTTGAAGTGACTCGAAGAAGCAGTAACCAGTGTGAAGTGTTAGAGAGTAGCGACTGTAGTTCCAGTATAGTGACTTTTGTCCAGATTAGTGATTGTAAGGCCAAATAAACGAAGTGTTTTGTGAGAGAGACATTCTAGAACTTTTATTGTATTCATAGTTAGAGAGTAAATAAAGTTGTTTTGTTAAAATTTAAAGTCTCACTTATCAACTTATCATAAAATTGTTGCCTATGCTGATGATCTGAACGTTTTTATAGGAAATGCAGTTGATTTAACATGTCTCAGAAACATCATTAAAATTTACGAAAAATCTTCAAATGGAAAACTCAATCAAGCCCAATCAAAGATATTAATATTAGGCCAAAATAAAAATACAGATATTTGTAGAGCAACCAGTAGCACAGTCCAGAATGTAGATGAAGTCAAAATTTTAGGAGTAACATTCACAAGAACTAGCACAGACACATATAAGAAGAACTGGGAAAAAATTGTACGAAACATAGAAACAACACTAATTAACAGCTGACTGCAGTTCTTAGACATATATAAAAAAACATGCTACATCAATATTTTCGTCTTATCAAAACTGTGGTACGTTTCTCAAATTCTACCATTAGGTTTCTTTGTTTGCAATTGTTCTCAAAAAAAGCGCATCGGAACTTGCTCCTGTCCTGACTCATCTGCTTTAGACATCTTGTACTGCTCGAGTACAACCTGACCCCAAGAAAGGATCCAAAGCGCTTCCTAGCAACCACAAGTCTATTTCTCTCCTTTCAGTCGTCTCTAAAGTGATGGAAAAGTATAAAAACACTGAATTACTAAAATTTCTTGAAAAACACAGTCTAATCCACGACAAGCAGTATGGATTCCGTCAGCGCAGATCAACTGCCGACCTCCTTTCCTTTGTCAGCCATCATTGGAACAAGTCTATGGAACTACACAATGAATCTCAGATTGTTGCTCTAGACATATCCAAAGCATTCGACCAGGTCTGGCACGCAGCGCTGCTTAATAAACTACCGGCCTATGGTCTACCACCAAAACTCTGTATGTGGACAGCAAATTTCCTCTCCAACCGGAGCATTTCTTTGTCGTGGATGGCCATTCCTCTAAACTGTATCCAATTAATGCAGGAGTTCCTCAAGGTTCAGCTTTAGCCCCTACTTTATTTCTTCTCCACATCAATGACCTCCTCTCTAGCACATCCAACCCAGTTTACAGTTACGCAGATGACAGCACCCTCCACTCAAATATACAATATTCTAAGCCTGTCTCTTTAGCCCAGTTAGATCAGGATCGCAGACTCTATCTCCGTGGATCTCGAAAAAATATTAGACTGGGGAAGTAGAAATCTTGTACAATTCAACCCCACCAAATCACAGTCTTGCTTTCTATCTCATAAGAGATACACCAGCCCTAGACCCATAACAATAAACAACCAAGGTATTCAAAGTAATGAGTCCTTTTCACTTGTTGGCATTTCTGTGGATCAAAATTTCAATTGGCACCAACATGTCACATCAATTGCAGAAGCGGCTGCTAAGAAATTAGGTTTCCTCTTCCGGGCTCGCAAATACTTTTCACCAGCTAATCTCTATACCTTATATACTTCTCAAGTAAGACCAAACCTCGAATATTGCTCCCACATCTGGGGTGCTGCTGCCACTTCTACACTCGCTATCCTGGAATCCATTCAGAAGAGAGCTATATGTTTCATATGTGACTCTTCCCTCACCCAAAGGCTGCTATCCCTTGCCCAGTGATTTGCTGTTGGTGACCTCTCTCTCTCTTCTATAGATATCTGCATGGGCACTGCTCACAGGAGCTTTCTTCCATAGTTCCTCCACCTGCTGCCCCCAACAGATCTACCAGGGGAACAGAGCGAATGCACCCTTTTACTGTCCAGGTCACCAGACATAGAACATCTTGTTATGCCCGCTCTTTTGTCCGGAGGACTTCCAAGTTGTGGAATTCCTTGCCAGCACGTGTTTTTCCTTCTCCCCCGAAACTCCAAACCTTCAAGTCCAGAATTAACAAGTTGCCTCTTTCCTCCTTGTCGACACCCACGGTACGATAGTATTTAGGCTGTAAGCCCTTGTGGTGTGTTGTTGAAATAAAAAAATAAAAAAAATAAAAAGGTAGAGAATATAGCCAGAAAGTGGTACAGGCTATAGGCAGGTTTTTATGGTACGAGTCTCTTTACAGAATTGTATTTACCAACAGACAAGGGTGGAGTTGGTTTTATCTGTATAGAAGACAAGGCTGACGCTTTATTTATATGTACCCAGTACCAGTCATGGAGCGATAACGGTAATATTAGGCATCATTCTTCGGTAAATTGTATCTTCGGAAACTTTTAGGTAGTAACATGAAATGTTATAAAAACATCTGTAAGAAAATTGGTGATTTAAATATTATAATGTTAATCCTCTTACAAGGATATCTATAAAAATTTACTGCGTCAAAGAATATACAACCAAAAATTGAGACTAAACACAAGAATGTTAATTGGAACTTACTCTGGAAAAATTTTAATTCTCCATTTATACCAACCTCATGGAAATCAGCAGTCTACAAATATGTGAATGAAGTATATCCAACGAAAGAAAAGATGAAGAGGGATAACATAATAACTGAAGATATTTGTGATTATTGTGGCAGGGTAGACACAAATAAACACAGGCTAAATGGGTGTTTTAGACAAAAAGGGTCACACAGTTATCACACCCACATATCGTTTGGCACTACAACTCTGCGAACTGGGACGAAATGCGAGATTACTTTTTCTCATTTCCATGGGCGTCTGTCTGCTTCTCTCATCCTGACCCCTCTGATATCTCACAAAACGTCAGCGAAATTATCCAAGCTGGCATTTATTCCACGTACACAGAAAACCTCTGCAGCCACTCAAAAGCCCTCGTTCTCTAAATCCTCTGACAAGGCCAGACTTGAAAAGGTAAAGCTCACAAAACGCTTCTACACAATTCCAGTCAAGAAAATCATCAAGCATTTAATGACGCAAGAAACCGCTATGTTTGCATTCTTTCTGAGACAAGCAAACCCTTCTGGACTCTTGCTAAATCTACTGGAAATAATTTCTGCAAGAGCACGTTCCCACCTCTTGTCTCAGGGGATGAAATTGTTTATACCGCCATGGACAAGGCTGAACTCCAAATGTTCAACCATCAACAGTCCCCAATGTCGCGCATAAAATGGCGAATATCATTTTCAAAACTAAAAAGATACGAAAGATGCTCTCTTCTCTTAATACCAGGAAAGCCTCTGG
The DNA here is from genome assembly GCA_964006375.1 of Tillus elongatus. Classification (NCBI taxonomy): domain Eukaryota; kingdom Metazoa; phylum Arthropoda; class Insecta; order Coleoptera; family Cleridae; genus Tillus; species Tillus elongatus. The sequence goes on along the minus strand of OZ023263.1, from coordinate 241,256,042 downwards.
CCTTGATGAGATCCCAACAATTGTTCTCAAAAAATGCGCACCAGAACTTGCTCCTGTCCTGACTCGTCTGTTTCAGACATCTTACAATAGAGGCATATTCCCTAGTAACTTGAAAACTGCTTGAGTACAACCTGTCCCCAAGAAAGTATCCAAAGCGCTTCCTAGCAACTACAGGCCTATTTATCTCCTTTCAGTCGTCTCTAAAGTGATGGAAAAGTATATAAACACCGAATTACTAAAATTTCTTGAAAAACACAGTCTAATCAACGACAGGCAGCATGGATTCCGTTAGCGCAGATCAACTGCCGACTTCCTTTCCTTTGTCAGCCATTCTTGGAACAAGTGTATGGAACTACACGGTGAATCCCAGATTGTTGCTCTAGGCATATACAAAGCATTCGACCAGGTCTGGTCCACCAAAACTCTGTACCTGGACAGCAAATTTCCTCTCCAACCGGAACATTACTGTTGTCGTGGATGGCCATTCCTCTAAACTGTATCCAATTAATACAGGAGGTTCAGCTTTAGCCCCTACTTTGTTTCTTCTCCACATCAATGACCTCCTCTCTAGCACATCTAACCCAGTTCATAGTTACGCGGACGACAGCACCCTCCACTCAAATATACAATATTCTAAGCATGTCTCTTTAGCCCAATTAGATGAGGATCGCAGACTCACGGAGGGTTCTGTCTCCGTGGATCTCCAAAAAATATTAGACTGGGGAAGTAGAAATCTTCTACCCCACCAAATCACAGTCTTGCTTTCTTTCTCATAAGAGATACAGCAGCCCTAGACCCATCACAATGAACAACCAAATTATTCAAAGTAATGAGTCCTTTCCACTTGTTGGCATTTCTGTGGATCGAAATCTCAAATGGCACCAACATGTCACATCAATTTCAGAAGCGGCTGCTAAGAAATTAGGTTTCCTATTCCAGGCTCGCAAATACTTTTCACCAGCTAATCTCTATACCTTATATACTTCACAAATAAGACCAAACCTTGAATACTGCTCCCACATCTGGGGTGCTGCTGCCGCTTCTACACTCGCTATCCTAGACTCCATTAAGAAGAGAGCTATGCGCCTCATCGGTGACCCTACCCTCACCCAAAGGCTGCCATCCCTTGCCCACCGACGTGCTGTTGGTGACCCCTCTCTCTCTCTCTCTCTCTCTCTTTTTTATAGATATCTGCATGGGCACTGCTCAGAGGAGCTTTCTTCCATAGTTCCTCCACCTGCTGCCCCCAACAGAGCTACCAGGGGAACAGAGCGAATGCAGATATAGAACATCTTGTTATGTCCGCTGTTTTGTCCCGAGGACTTCCAAGTTGTGGAATTCCTTGCCGGCACATGTTTTTCCTTCTCCCCCGATCCTCCAAACCTTCAAGTCCAGAATTAACAAGATGCCTCTCTCCTCCTTGTCGATACCCACGGTACGATGGTATTTGGACTGTAAGCCCTCGTGGTGTGTTGTTGGAAAAAAAAAAGTAAACTGGATCTGGCTTAGCCTTAACTCTTACAAAAATTGGGAATAGAAATGGAAGAAAACATTTACAGTGAATTGTGTAGGGAATTCAAAAATAATGCAGATAAAAATGTGTGGATGTGGTTTTTATGTGCCGTGACTTATGTGAATATGGAAACTGATGGTAACTTAGAAGACTCAAAAAGAATTTTAAGATGGCGAATAGATCAATTAGGGAATTTAGTGGAAAATTATTTTGTTTTCAATTTGAATTTTAGACATGTAAATTTTATTCTTATCTGTGTTCTTATACCATGTTTTTTTTTAATGGAGAAAGTTCCAACCAGCTATGGGTAATTAATGAAAAATTAAAAGTGTAAGAGTGTAAATTTGGAAATAATAAATGTGTTTATTATTGAACCTTTAAAGTATCAGGTAGCCGACCGATGCATTTAAAGTATCAGGTAGCTGACCAATACAGGTAGTAGTCCCTTTTAAAAAAAAGGTAGTGCGAGCTTGTAACGTGTAACAATAAAATGTAAATATACTCATCATTCTACACATTGCGTGTTTATAACTGTATTAGAAACCTAACACATTGTGTGTTTATCAAAAAGTGCATCTCAAGGTGATTAACCTCGTTTCTAATGAAACAGAATCACCATCTAACGCAACAAAATGTTTTTATGAAGAAAAAAATGGTGGTCAAAACGCATCTAGACTTATGTATTTCGTACTTGTTCTCTGTTTAAGGATTTTTTACTAATCAACTCTCAATTTTTTCCAAAGGTACTTGAATCACAAGGCTCAGTTATTAGAACCGGAGCTGGTCCGTAGGATGTTTGATTTTCTGTCAGTTACCACTTATTGGCTCTCCCAGGTGGCCATCCACACTGAATTTGGGGACCCAGATAACTATGCCCCGTTGAAAGAACTGACAGTAAACTTCCCACTAACAGATGACATTCCCCCTACTTTAAAGTAAGTTATATTGTGTAATACACATACAGGGTGATTCATAAGTGGTGACCAAAAATGAAACCCCATGTTCTTTGAACAATTTTAGAGAGGGTATGTCCTATAAAAAATTTTCCTATAATGCTTCATTAAAAAGATACAGGGTGTTAAATTTCAAAAAATAAAATTTTCCAATTTTTTAAAAAGTAGTACATATATTTTGCTGAAACTGATGTGTAGGCTGTTATGGAACAACTATAACAATTGAATCGGCTAATCCAGCAGTGGCGCGCATACCCACATGTCATTGGCTATCCCTCAAGACAAAAACGGGTACGCCAATGATATTTTTTATTTTTTGAATCTTACTTTCATTCATGAACAAAATGACTCTTGATATTTCTGTACGACGCTTATTTGTCGAGTAAGCAATGAATCAGGTAAGTGTTTTAGAGCACAGTTCATGATTTTTAACCAGTCGTTGTTTGGTAGAAAATCGCAATGATACACTTTTATGCCTCCATTGGCCTGAATACACGCACGACATCTTTTTGATATGGAAAATTAAATGTCTTGATAATTTTTTGTACGACTATTATCTTTGTTGTATTTTAGTAAGTAGTAGTCTGGTTTGCCAAAGTTGTCATTAAGTGTCACTTGACGTTTAGGTTAACAAGTTATTATTTTGAATAGGTGTAAGTGGTAAACTTTATAAAATTGCAAAATTTTCTACTCTTTTACTTCTTATAATGGAGTACACCTCAGAAGAGTATGCAGATATAATTTTTATCTACGGATATGTTGATGGAAATGATCTAGCTGCTTGTCGGGAATATCAACGTAGGTTTCCCACTCGCCGTCAACCTACACCAAGGGTTTTTTCTCGGTTGTTTTCAAGACTTTGGCAGTGCGGTATTGGACAATGTCCTGACGCTAGAGCTAATGGTAGAAGACAACATCAACTTGAAGACGAAGAGAGAGTGTTGGATGCAGTGATGGATCAACCTTCTACAAGTACTCGGAGGATTGCCATGCAGTTACAATATTCTCAAAGCTTTGTTTGGAGAACTTTACATCGAGATGCCTTACATCCATATCATCGACAGAATGTTCATTGCCTTCTACCTGGAGATAATGTGCATTGACGAGTCTTTTGTGAATGGATGTTGGAAATGAACAATCAAAATGTCTTATTCCCTAATCTAATCTTCTGGTCTGAAGAATCAACATTTACAAGAAATGGTATTTATAATTCTCATAATGAGCATGTCTGGTCATTGGTTTATGGAAGTCCTGCCACAACGTTTAAATGGATCTTCGTACTTAGCGCTCCTAGAAAACCGTGTGGAAAACATTCTAGATGACATTCCACTAGCAGCAAGAGGTATAATGTGGTACCAGCATGACGGTGCACCAGCGCATCATAGTCGAAACGTTGTTACATGGCTACATGAACATTATAATGAAAGATGGATTGGCAGAACTGGACCAATACATTGGCCTGCAAGATCACCGGACTTAAACCCACTTGACTTCTATCTTTGGGGTGATTTTAAGCGACTGGTTTACAGTGAACAAATAAATACACCAGAGCAGCTACAACAACTGATAAATAATGCTTTTTGTCATATTCAAACAACAATGAATCCTCAAGACATTAAATTTTCCATATTAAAAAGATGTCGTGCGGGTATTCAGGCCAATGGAGGCATTTTTGGACATTTATTGTAATAAATAAATTACTATAAGCCTGATAAAAGTGTATCATTGCGATTTTCTACCAAACAATGACTGGTTAAACATCATGAACTGTGCTCTAAAACATTTACCTGATTCATTGCTTACTTGTAAAATAAGCGCCGTACAGAAAATTATCAAGAGAGTGATTTTGTTCACGAATGAAAGGAAGATTCAAAAAATAAAAATAAAATATCATTGGCGTACCCGTTTTTTTCTTGAGGGATAACCAATGACATGTGAGTACGTGCGCCACTGCTGGATTAGCCGATTCAATATTTATGGTAGAATACGCGTCTTCCATAACAGCCTACACATGCGAAGTTTCAACAAAATATATGTACTTTTTAAAAAATTGGGAAATTTTATTTTTTGAAATTCAACTTTAACACCCTGTATCTTTTTAATGAAGCATTATAGGAAAAATTTTTATAGGACATACCCTCTCTAAAATTGCTCAAAGAACATGGGGTTTCATTTTTGGTCACCACTTATGAAGTCATGATCCCATTATCTTAAGAAAATCTATTTCTGTTTAATTATTTCCAATTTAGTTTTTTTAATTTGCTCAGTAATGAATTGTTTATTGCAGATGCATTCCAGAATTCCTTGTAGAAAATTTAGTACACTTTTTAGTTTGTCAGAGAAGATTTAATCCAAGTTCTTTCGAAGAGGTTGGTTATGAAAAACTTAGCCCTATTTTAACATTTATATTAATTTTCGTCGGTTCCAAAGAACGTATGAAGAATCCTCACATAAGAGCTCGTTTGGCTGAAGCTTTAGAATCCCTGTTACCGCATCACAAAGAATGGCCAAAGGGTCTCAATAAATTGGGAAGCTTCCAAAGGGAAATGCTGTTTGAAAAACATGAACACAGACATCAGGTATATTATTTACTTGTTTTATACTAAAAATGTTGATTGTCAGAATATAATTTTTGCAACGTAAGAATCATCAGATCAGGAATATTGAGATTGAGAAAAATATTGTTGTCTACAAAGAAAACTGTAATCTAATCTAAAGGCCACTTTAACTTCTTTATTATTATTATTTGTTTTTAATTCTACTAGGGTAGACTGTTGTATAACTTAGTGCCTATAATGAAGCTATTTCTGTTACTGACAGTTTTCATCATTTTTGGTAATAATAGATCCCACCTCATATGATATACAGACTCAATAAAATACATGAAATATCTCAATTTAGTCTATTTTTCACTCCAACTGACAAATATGAGGTCAAAAAATATACAAGTGAACTAAAGGGTGGTAAGTCAGTTGGACATTATGACTTGGATTCTCTTTTACTTAAAACTGTAGCTGAGTATATAGCCAAACCGATAACATACTGTTACATTCCACGGGTTTCTGGATTTGTTTATTAACAAAAGACAGCTTTCCAAACTACTAATTTATTATTACCAATTATTTTCCAACACCAGTGTCAACTAAAATATACCTCTTCTCTATTGTTAAATGTCCATAGAACTATATTCCACTATCGCCTTCTATGATCGCTCCTATACACCAACACTTACTGTTAACTCGCTTTATACTCTATGATCACTTTCACACCACCTTATTCAATACTGAACTAACTTACTCTGCGCACCACTCGTCTATTTATACTGTCCATAGAGATTCTAGACCTTCTACGCTATTCTACACCTGTCACTTCTTGTCCCTTCTAGAAATATCATCCCAGAGGGTTCACTATTATCAACACACTTTATAATTGACATCTGACCATAGAAGCAACAAAGTCCATAAACTTAATTATCAAATGTGACACTGCCCCCCCTCTTATATTCTATCGTCCCGGTCGAATTCTGACATTTCTTGGAATGGTGCAAGTCTGTGCATATGGACCACCTTCATCTTGCTCTTCGGGATCCTTTGAATTCGATAGACGTCATTGATCCTTTTGACAACCTTATAAGGACCTTCCCATAATTTCTGTAGTTTCGGTGACCGCCCCTTGTGTCGTACTGGATTGTAGAACAACACCCGATCTTCTTCTTTAAAACCGGTTCCTTTCGATCCGTATATGCATTCCGACAGCAGAGTGGATGGTTTTCCTTCACGTCAATATGTAGGAGCTTTCTTCAAGCGAAGTCCTTAGGTGGTACTGGTTCTTCCATGTAGTTGTTGTTGTTCTGATGTTTCTACTTGCACAAATATCTCGGCGGGTCCTATTCATCCTGTCGACATCGGCTCTGTTCCAACAAATGTGTTCACTGACCTTTTTCTGGGTTGGCTTCACATTTACGTGGTCTTTGCATCCTTCGTCTTGTACTTCTCTCATACTTTCTTCTCCACTTGCTTCTGACTGAGTAACTGGGTCTTCTCTTCCTCTCACAGCTCTCTTCACTTGATTTTGAATAGATTGTGGGCACTTGAGTATTGTAGTGATAGTTGCTCTGGAAAAAGTGTTGATTTATTGGGATGGAGTGATAATTATTGTATATATTTTACATCATTCTGCAGAGAAAATTGTGTAGATCCTACTAACAATAGTGCTTGTTGGGAGTTTTTTGGAACTGCATTGTTATTTGTTGATGAATGTAATGCATAGTTTCTGAGTGATATTCATTTTAATCAGTGTATTGATAATTTTTATCTGTACTGGACAGAGTGTGAAGAGGATTTATTTCCTTATCAACATAATATTGTAGTGAAAGTATATATACAGGGTGTCATCAAAATATAAACTGATATGGATCCCAAATTTAAATGCTGCAAAAAGGATTTTAATAATTATGTTTGCTTGTCTTGTTTGTGTGTTTTCCATCCAGCCTGCCTGGAGAGGAAAAAAAGTGTTACCCATCTTTTGGCTTTGGCATATATTGCTCTGCAGAATGTCTGGAAGGATCTGATACTAAGATTAAAAAGATAGAGTGCTTAGAGATTGAGAATGCAAAATTACGAGAAGAAATCAAGGGAAGGGATACCTGTATCAATAGATTAAAGAGACGAACTCAAGATTTTGAAGATGATGTAATTGAATCTGAAAAAAAATATGTAGATGTGATTACAATTCAGAAAAAGAAGTTGAATGAGTTGAATTTAGAACTAAGTAAGATGCATGAAAGAAGATGTGCTCTACAGAGTGAATTGGAAAAAAATGCTGATAAAATTGGCGGACTGGAAAATAGTCTGAAGGAACTCAATGAAATAAATTATAACATGCTTAATACTATTGAAACCCTGGAGGCTGAAAATAGCATGTACTTCAAAGAATTGGAGGTTCTTAAAGGAACATTGAGTGACAATAATTGCAAACCCCCTGATCATCAGGTAGATGGTTCCAAACTCGATGGTTCATTCCCGTACAAATTAAGAATACCTAAGAAGACAACAATGGTTGCTGACGATAGTAGGGTGTCTTCACCGGGTGATGGTGCCGTCAAGGGAAGTGTATATCTTTTGGCTGATCAGACTGGTAGGAATCTGATATTACCAATTAGGAAGAGGATTAGTTTGAGTAAATTTGACACATTCTCTCTCATCAAACCAGGCGCCTCTTTGTTGGATGTGATTGGAGGACTGGAATCTACAGCTTCTAAACTTGGTCTCAAAGACTGTGTTATAGTGTCCTGTGGCTCAAATGATTTTTTTAATGGAAAACTGCCTTCCCTTCAGGGTTTGTATGATGTTCTTAAAAACTGTTCTCAAACTAATGTCATTGTACTCTCTGTTCCATTCACTAATGACTTAAGGACTGATTCTTTAGTAAGTAGGTACAATGCTAAACTTGAGCAAATGATAGTTAGATTGAACAAATTCGCTCGGGGTAAATTTAATTATGTTGATGTTAATTTGGGTAAACGAAAACCATATAAGCTTGTGCTAGATATTGTAAAGATTTTAAGTGGCTTAGGGAATAGGATTTATAAGACTCTTGCCTTCATTGACTGCCTTACATGTAACAGGGAAAAACTAGATCTCGGGAATGTTTCAAAACCGAGTATACCTTTTTTAGATCAAGAGAGACCATAAAATCTGATTTATCTATACTACATTTGAATGTACAATGCCTTTCTAACAAACTTTTACCTTTAGAAGTATTTTTGAACTCTCTCAGAATTTTGCCTGATATACTGCTTTTCACAGAACATTGGCAGCGCGATGAGAGGCTGGAGTTGCTTCATTTGAGAGGCTATTTTTTGTCAGCACATTTTTGTAGGGAAAACGCACTTCACGGTGGTACCGCAATTTATGTGAGGGAGAAGTTGCCATTGAGGGCAAGAGTTTTAAGTTGTTCACAGTTTTGTAAGGAGGAGATTTTTGAATGTTGTGGACTGCACTTAATTGATGTGGATATAACTGTGGTTGTCATCTATTGCCCTCAGACTAGTAGAAACTTTGAAGCCTTTTTTGAGCTATTTTCTTCGTTGGTTTATTGGTTGTCCTCTCAGGATTGCGGAGTGGTGATTGCTGGTGATTTGAACTTGGACAGTTTTAGTAAGTCTCCTAATGTTGTTAGGTTTAAAGATTTCTTGGAGTCTTTTGGTTTTTCCAGTTTGATTGATACTCCAACAAGGGTAACGGCTACCTCCGGGACATGTATTGATTATGTTTTAATTAGCGATCATATAGATGTCAGTGATGTTCTGAACATTGATCCTCTTATATCTGATCATTTTTGTCAGATTGTCACAGTTCTTTTGGACAAAAAAATTGAGGAGAAAACATATGTGTATCGGAGGAATATCACCGCAGATTCAGTGTGTTGTTTTCGCTCTCATCTGGAGAAAGAACTTTGGTCTGCAGTTTATAACTCTGGCTGTCCTGATGAGGCTTTTGAGTCTTTTTTTAGCACGTTTTATTTTTATTTTGACATTTGCTTTCCCTTGAGGAGGCGTCGCATTTGTACTGCTGGACGAGATTATGTACACAATGAGTGTTGGTGGCTGTCTGAGGAAGTGTCTGACTTACGAAATAAGTTGACAATGTTCACTGATCTATCAAAGCAATATCCCCAATTTAATGAGGTGAGGAAATGTCTGTGTAAGAAATATAATGATCTCTTGAAGGTTAAAAAGAAAAAGTTTTATGATACCCAAATTGAATGCTCAGGAAATAAAGCAAAGGCTATGTGGTCTATTGTTAACCAGCTTAGAAATAAGAAAGTATGTCAGAATGATTTGAATATAAACATGAACTGTGAGTCTCATCTGGAACTTGCTAATAAACTTAATAACAGATTTACCACAGTGCATTGTAGTGACAGTCCAGTTGACTGGGAATTTTTTGATCTCATTCCTCCCCTTTGTAACTCTTTTTTTCTGGCTCCTGTAAGTGAGGATTGTGTCCTGGACATTATTAAAGATTTGAAGGCTTCTAACTCCACGGGATTTGACGGAATTTCTAATAATTTGTTGAAGGGTGTAGGTGATCTCGTTTGCAAGCCACTTTCATTTATTATTAACTTGAGTTTTGAGTATGGTATTTTTCCAGCAAAGCTTAAGGAGGCCGTGGGACGTCTACTTTTTAAAAGTGGTGATCCAGAAATCTTTTCAAATTATCGCCAAATTAGTGTGCCAAGCTGTTTCTCCAAGGTCTTCGAGCATGCGATTAATGGTCAGTTGAGAGACTTCTTGATTGGGAATGGTGTGATTGAGTCTTCTCAGCATGGATTTATAAGCAACAAAAGTACTAACACTGCTTTATTTGATTTTATTTGTCGGGTTGTAAATGTGATAGATAGGAGTGAATGTTGCTTGGGTTTGTTTGTCGACTTCTCTTGTGCATTTGATTGTGTGGACCATGGTATTCTTTTACATAAATTGTCTAGATGTGGTGTTAGAGGAATACCTTTGGAATTGATGACATCTTACTTAGAGGGTAGATCCCAGAGGATAAAGTTATCTGATGGTACTTTGAGTGAGGCTATGCCTGTAACTACAGGAGTGCCACAGGGTTCTATTTTGGGGCCCTTACTTTACTTAGTTTATGCTAATGATCTTCCCATCTTTCTTCACAATATTCCAGAATTAACAGTTGTATGCTATGCAGATGACACTAACGTTTTGGTCAGATCAGCTGGTTTAGACCAGTTGCTAATTAAAGGTAATTCGGTGTATGAATTAGTAGACTTGTGGGCCACCAAGAACAAGTTGAACATAAACCAGGAAAAAACAGTCAAACTCCTCTTCAGTTCTCCGAAATTCATGTGTGTTGATAGGAGGCTTTACAATTTATCAAGCAGTGCTAAGATGCTCGGATTGGTTCTCGATTGTAATTTGCACTGGCATTCTCATATTGAATATCTTTCCAGTAAGTTGAGGAGGTGTTGCTATGCTATGAAGTCAGTGGTGGCTGTATGTAGTAGAAGGGTTGTCATGAATGTTTACCATGCATGTTTTCATTCAGTGATTCGTTATGGTATTGCTTTCTGGGGTGGCTGTTCTGGCGCGGAGCGAATATTCCTGATTCAGAAGTACATCATAAGAATTATTGCTGGAGTTGGTTTTCGTCATTCCTGCAAGCTTCTCTTTCGACAACTTGGTGTCTTAACAGTTTATGATACGTATATTTTTGAGATTTGTTGCTTCGTGTATAAAAATTATGAAGCCTTTTCTAAAATCGAGGTCGGCCACAGCTATGATACTAGATTTAGGGGCTGCTTGGTTCCTGATGCGCACTCCACTGCCTTCTATCAGAAGAATGTCTTCTACAATGGGTGTAAATTCTATAATAACCTTCCTGAGACAATAAAGAGATCTGGCAGTTTTCAGATATTTAAAAAGAACCTTAAATCCTATATTTGTCAGATCAGTTGTTACACTATCCATGAGTTTTTTTCTTTTAGTGTGTGAACATTGTCGAGTCATATACTTTATATTTATATATTTTAAACTTGTATACTTTATATTTTGTATTGTATTTTATTTATGTACTTTATAATTTTATATTTGTGTTTATATTTTGTATTGTTGTGTTGACTTTTTATGTTTTCTAATGTTTGTAATGACGATGTCACGAACTACCTATGTGTACATTCATGTAGGAGTATCTGTGAAATAAAGCATTATTATTATTATTATGGCACTTTCACGGCAGACGTTGCTATTTGTCTCTATGGTGATTTTCCACACTACCAGGTTACTGCCAGGCGACATTATTATTTATTCACCGCCGAAAGTCAGGGTGTTAATGTCAAGATCAAGTTTAGTGTACTGACCCTGAAGTATGTCCAAGCCAATTATAATCGGGTCTGATATGGCGGCAACTATGGCTCTCTGCTTTGCCTTCCATGTCACAATTTGCAGCTTGACGTCAGTCTCGCCAAATACTTTGATCACCACCGGCCGCATTTACTCTGTACACTCTATCTGGTTCTCTTACTCGCCATCTTGGAACCATGTCACGGCTAATAATCGTCCTAGGTGCGCCTGTGTCGACGACCATCTGGGTCTTATTACCGCTTACGTATCTGTCTATGACGAGAACGCTGCCAGAATCGCTAACCTGAGAAATGGTTACCGGCCTTAGCTTCACTTTTTCCATTAGGCGTGATCTTCGAGTCCAACATTCGCCCCTTATATGTCCCACCTTGCCGCAGTTCCAGCAGCGCAAGGCATTCGCACGGTGAGCTCTTATTGGGTGTTCATGAGACGTCGGCCTTATTTGTTCTGCTATTTTCTCTAGTAGCTGCATGATCTTGGATGAATCTTTTTTATTTTCTTCTCCCGGGACTTGGAGACTGCGAACTCTCACATTGCCTTTAGAAGTTTGCTTGGCAGCTTCAAATTCTAGTGAATTTACCAAAGCATTGTTCAAGTTTTTATGTCTCGCCGTCCTCAGCGCCTGTTGAATGTCGGTATCCCTCATGCCGTCAATGAGTGTTTGCAGTGAGAACTGGTTCAAAAATTCCACCGTAGCTGTGGGGTAAGCTGATCACGTTAGTCTGGCAACGTCGGCTTCGAATTGCTGCAGTCTTTCGCCTGATTTCTGACAGCGACTTTTTAGCTGAGTTTGATATAGCTGCTGGTCTCCAAATCTCATTTCTAGGTAATACCGAATGCTGTCGAAACTGTTCTGTTCCTCCCTGGGAATTCCTTGAAGCACGTCGAGGGCATCTCCTCTGAAAGCTACTATTAACGAGGTCGCTTTCTCTCCCTCGCCCCAACCATTTGCTGTAACAGCGGCTTCGAACTGGCATAGATAAATACCCCATGGGACTGAGCCATCAAATGTGGGGACCTTAATTCTTACGACCGGGCTATCTTCGAGTATGATGTTTCCCTTGGCTAGGGTATCACACCTCTTTTCTAGTGTTTGCATTTTCTGCTGAACTTCTTCTTGTATACACGTCAGTTTGTCATGTACATCGTCGCTGATACCCCTTACTCGACATTCTACTTGTTGGAAGATGTCTTCTTTTACCTGCTTCATACGTTCGTCCACACACGAAGTAATATTGTCAATTGTGCTGGCTTGTTCTTGCAGAATTTTCTTTGTTTCGTCATCTCTTCTTCTGGCTTCTTCATCTCTTTTTCTCATTTCCTCTTTGGATTCTTAGTCTCTTTTTCTGGCCTCTTCATCTTATTTTCTCATTTGCTCTTTGACTTCTTCGTCTCTTTTTCTCAGTTCCTCTCTATCTCTTCGTCTCTTTTTCTCATTTCTTCTTTACCTTTTTCTTTCTCTTTTTCAGCTCTTCTTTCGCTTCTTGGTCTCTTTTTTTTATAGCTTCTTCATCTCTCTTTCTGGCTTCTCCCAGTTCTGACACCACTTGTTACCTTCCACGAGTTTCTAAATTTGTTTATTAACAAAACACAGCTTTCCAAGCTACTAATTTATTATTACCAACTATTTTCCAACACCAGTTTCAACTAAAATATTTCTCTTCTCTATTATTAAATGTTCATAGAACTATATTCCACTATCGCCTTCGATGATCGCTTCTTAAACACCAACACTACTGCTGACTCGCTTAATACTCTATGATCACTTTTCTACACCACCTTATTCAATACTGAACTAACTTACTCTGCACACCGCTCGTCTATTTATACTGTCCATAGAGATTCTAGACCTTCTACACTATTCTACACCTGTCACTTCTGGTCCCTTCTAGAAATATCATCCCAGAGGGTTCACTCTTACCAACACACTTTATAATTGACATCTGACCATAGAAGCAACAAAGTTCATAAACTTAATTATCATAGACAAATGTGACAATACCTTGTGAATGAGATTCTGTTAAATGGAATATTTCCTATACATTTTAACTTGTCAATCGTAAAGGCAATCCATAAATCGAAGTGGTCGTTGCACCCAAATAATTATAGGCCAATCTCTACAGTATAAAACCTTTCTGAAAGTACGGAAAAAATAATAAAAGTAAGAATATCTCAATATCTGATCAAACACAAATCTCATGCTCTCAGCGAAACAATATGGATTCAGAGAAGGAACTTCTACAGAAGATTCTATTTATCATGTAACATCACAAATTTATAATAAAGCACTGGATGAGAGCAACTGTGCAATAGGGGTGTTCTTAGATGTATCAAAAGCATTTGATAGTGTCAATCATGTCAGGTTACTATCAGTGTTGGAGAATATGGAATTTAGGGGTACTGTGTACTCATTGATGAAGAGCTTCCTGTCAGACAGAGTGCAAATAACACTGGTGGCAGATCAGTACAGCAAGCCAGAAAATGTTGAATGTGGAGTGCTCCAGGGTACTGTGCTTGGTCCTATTCTTTTTACTGTTTATGAAAATAGTCTTATCCCTGCCAACACGGGAATATAATAGCTTTTGCTGATGGCACAGCTATAATTTACCAGTCAAATACATGGTCCGACAAAGTCTCTCTGGGCACCACTCCTGGCAAGCGTGTCGGCCGCGACATTGCCATCATGGTCCGAGTGACGCGGTATCCAGACCAGCGACAACTCATTACAGCTGCCCAATTCGTTAAGGGCAGATTTACAACTCCATATCACTTTTGAATTACACCGGTAGGAACCAAGAGCCTTTATTGCAGCTTGGCTATCTGCATATATCTTTATCGATTTGTGTGTGCACTGGTTTTTTATACTTTCCCTTGCACACATCTCGATGGCATACACTTCCGCCTGGAGTATGGTTGCATACTTGCCGAGGCTAGCTGATAGTCTAGCATCGGTGCTGCCCTCATATGCGCCGGCTCCTACTCCCATATTGGTTTTGGAGCCGTCAGAGTACCAGCAGAGATCGGCTCTCAATAGGGTCGTTTGATTTCGTTCCCAGTCCTTCCTTTCCGGGAGGACAGTCTTGAAAGACAGATCTCTACTGATCTTTGTAGGCATTAGGTCTGAGACCATTTCCAGAATCCCGTGACCCTCAATGTCATCGAGGAGTCCGGACCCCTCAGACTGATTTCCTTCGGCATACTGTCAGCCGTTTGTTTTAGCCTGTACATTGTCCACCTCGCCACCCTCTCCAACCATATGTGAAGAGGTTGAATATTAAGGAGGACCTCCAGAGCGGCTGATGGTGCGGTGCTTATCGCTCCCATTATCATCAGACAAGTTTGTCTCTGTAGATGAGCCAGTTCGGCCCTCGCGATACCACGAAGTGCCTTAGGCCACCAAACTATGGCTCCATATGTTATCATTGGTCTGATAACCACTACATAGAGCCAGTACATCTGTTGGGGGTTTGTTCCACAGTTGTTTCCACAGAATCTCCGGCATGTCCACAGGGACAGTTTAGCCCTGCGGATTACATTCTCTAACTGTATGTTCCAGTTGAGCTTCTTATCTAGGGTGACCCCAGATATTTGGCTTGTTCCGAAAATGGAATCGTTTCCCCCATAAGAATAGAGGGTTTTAATTTGTCCAACCTTCTTCTTCTGGTAAATGGAACAATGATCGTTTTGCGGGGGTTCACAAACATCTGTTCCCTCTGGCACCAATCATTCACTACATTTAGTGTCTCCTGAAGAGTACTTGCTAGTTTCTCCTCATATTTGCCGCTAACCATTATGACTAGATCATCAGCATACGCCTGGACCTCAACCTCCCACAGTCCGAGGATAGCCAGCAAATCGTCCACAAGGAGAGACCACAGTAGGGGGGATAGAACTCCCCCCTGAGGGCAACCCCTCGCAGCGCTGAAGCCGACCACCTCCCCCTACAGCGAGGTAATAACAGTCCGATTGTAGAGCATGCTTCCGATCCAGCCACAAATGGTAGGCTCCACCCCTCTAGCGATAATGGCTTCGTAGAGGGAGATAGGTAATGCATTGTTGAATGCTCCTTCAATGTTGAGAAATGCAGCCACCGCCACCTCCCCGTTATCCAGGGAGTGTGTGATCTTCTCGACGAGGTTATTGAGTGCTAACTGAGTAGATTTGCCAGTTTGGTAGGCATACTGGTGGGTATTAAGGGGGGTTGTTGACTAAGATGCTCTCCCTAATGTGTCCGTCCAGTATTTTTTCCAATCCCTTCAAGAGGAATGATGTAATACTGAGAGGTCTCAGTGATCTGGGTAGGAGGTCATTACATCTCAATTTGGGAATGTAAGCCCCCCCCACACACACACACACCCGTTTTGTTAGCAACAGCCACAACGTACTGAACATTATGTCCACCCATCAGAAAATTGGTATCATCAGCATAAGAGGTGACCGTCATTTTGTTGTCTGGATTCATGTTGTTTTCAGAAGGCTGTTGCCATAAATAATGTGCAGCGTAGGTCCAAGAACTGTTCCTTGTGGCACCCCAACCGTCACTCCGAAAGTCCTAGATGAGTAGGTACTGATAGAGTTAGATATTACAACTCTTTGTGTTCTTTCTGTAAGATAGCTTCTAAACCAGTCCAATGCAGTGCTTTAATTTGCTATAATGGATAAAGCTGAATGAGATTCTTTTACAAACACCATTTGGTATTATTTATTTCTTGACATTCCAGATAGTACCAAATTTACTGGAAGTGTTTGTGGGCATCGAAATGACCGGACAGAGTGTAGAATTTGAGCAGAAGTTTAATTACCGCCGTCCTATGTATACAATAATGGATTACTTATGGACTAAAGAGGAATATGAAGAATCTTTCAAGTAAAACATGCCATATAATTGTCATAGTTTACAACTTACCAGCTATTAATTTCAGGGCATTAGCTGAGGAAGCTGAACAAAATATGGAAGCAGTTAATCCACCTCTCTTTCTTAGATTTGTTAATCTGCTTCTGAACGATGCTGTTTTCTTGTTAGATGAAGCTTTGTCCAGCATGGCAAAGATAAAGGAAATGCAAACAGCAAAGTTAGTACCTTGATCACTAATATTTTTCTTCATTGTTGCTGATTGTATATACCGTGTGCCCGAAATTGGTGATGATGTATTGCGATCTCCGAAACTGTTAGAGATAGGAAAGCGGTTAAATGGGGAAAGTTTTAGACAATTCTGTTTGTAATTAAATGCCGTTTAGCTTACGATTTTATCTCTTTTGGTTTTTACGATATTTGAAAAAAACTAAAATGGCGCATTTTCGAAAATACCCTGTATTTTCTTTATTTATGAAAATTTCTGAAATCTGTAAAAACTTTCCCATAGCAACTTTTTACGTAAGAAACGCCTGTGTAGTTAGATTTCATTTCCAACGTTTCGATAGTTTGGAACCATCATCAACTTTTTTTTATGGGTGCCATATTGGATTTTCACGGTTTTGAAAAGCCCCTGTTTTTGCCTTTACAAATGTGTATCACACTTAGTGAAAAAAGTTAGGTTGTGGGTTGAAAAACGAAAAAATATGATTTTGTTAGGATTTTGGCAACGTCGCACGAAGAAACACTCACACTTAAGGTGATTCTACTGCATTTAATCACTTAACTACAATTAATAACAACATATCCTTATAAGTAATAGTTTCTCCTATGTGAAAATCTTTTGAAAACATAGATATTACCCTTTTTGAAATTTTAACACAAAAAATAAAGGAAAAAAACAATAATGTGTCTATGGATGTTAATTGCACTTGTTGATATTAAATCCATACGTAAACATTTAATATAACTTTATTACTTCACTAACTGAATAAACTATATGATACATTTAACTATAATACACTTTATGATACAATTACAACAGTACACGAGTACATAGCAGATAACTGACCGAGCGTGGAGGAGGTGTGTTCACTGTAGCGGTTGGTAGAGAGCAGAGAGAGAGAGAGATCGCCTGGTGTCTCTTATATGCTGTAGTTCTCGACAGTTGGCTGTCGCATAACGTAATGCAACGTTTAACTGTCAAGAGTATTTATGCAGAAACATAGAGTAGTGTTGACGGAAACACTGCGATCGGAACCACCGCCACATACTCCCCTCTAAGTGGAAACGCTATTAGTTCAAGTATCTTCGTGGAAATCGAACTCTACGTTCATGGCGTGTAGTTTGAACGGGAACGGGAACTTCACTGTCACTTTCAGTTTCACTAGGTGTTGGACTTTCACTGTCACTTTCAGTTTCACTAGGTGTTGGAGTTTCACTGTCACTTTCAGTTTCACTAGGATGTCTCTGAGGCTGGAAAGTTGTCTATTCGTTATCACAAAGAATGAATGCGGGTTTAAGACGGTCAACAGAAATTGTCTCTTCTCCTTGTGATTTCTTGATTTTGAAGACTTTGTCAGTTCGGGATAACACTTCAAAGGGGCCGTCATAAACTGGTTCGAGGGTTTTTCGCGGAATATCAATGCGAACAAAAACAAAAGCTTAGGATGGACAAATACCTTTTTTGCAGTATGATGTTTAAAAGGTAATGGTCGAAGTTTCCTTATGTCTTCTTTCAGCTGAGATAAGTGGTGGAACATCATGAGCTTGTGTGCTGTTGAAAAAGTCAGTGAGAAGTTTGATTGATTCTCCGTAGACTACTTCAGCGGGTGTTGAGCGATATTCTGGAATTATGTACGATCTGAGTCCTAGTAACACAATTGGCAATTTAGCGACCCAGTTTTCGTCCATATGAGCTTTCAAGGCCTGTTTCAGAACTCTATGCCATCTCTCGATTACACCATTTGCTGCTGGGTGGTAAGCTGTGGTCTTGATGTGGTCTGCACCTAGTGTTTTAGTGAGGTGTGTGAAAAGGTGGCAATCGAATTGTTTACCTCTGTCTGCGGTGATGTATTGCGGAACACCGAAACAAGAGATCCAGCATGATAAAATAGTGTTCGCTACTGTTTCTGCTGTAATATCTGACAATGGAATTGCTTCGGGCCATTGAGAAAATCTGTCTATTATTGTTAACAGATAGCGTTGACCTTGTGATGGTGGTAATGGTCCCACAATGTCAACATTTATATGCGAGAATCTTCTCATGGCTGGGGTGTATTGTCCAATGGCACTGGAAGTGTGTCTCCATGTCCACCTCCACAGTGTCAAATGACATAATAATATGATAATGACGATTATGCTTATTGAATATTCCGGAATTTGTAACATAAGTTTTGTCCGTCCATACAATGTTATTTTCAAAGTTCAATTTATCTTGACATTTTCCCTGGTACCAATTGCAAAAAGTTACTCTTCTGTTAAAATCACCTTCTCGAAGTCCTTGTACGATGGTGGGCTTATACGGACGATAATGTTGTTTTTTCAAAACGTCAAGAACTGTTGACTTAGCAATATGTAGCTCTCTGCCAGCAATCCTTGTAGAGGACATAGGAGTCTCATGAAAATGTTCTTGAATACTTTTGTCACGATTTTCACTATCCTTCTATTAATTCTTAGACCGAGGTTTCCCAAAAGCTCCGAATTCAAGTAAATTCATCATATCATATCATATTTATTCACCATCAAAATTAGATGGTCAGTCAAACAAATAAAATGAACTCCATGAACAAAACAAACATACAAAACCACCACAATAAAATTCGATGTATACAAACTCAAACTTCTTAAACACAAAATACACAAAAATGTATAAAATATATCTACACCGCACGCCAAAAACAGCCACACAATAATACATGAAAATTAACTCAAATACCCTGACTATAATTAAAATATTCAACAATACTATAAAAAGTCCCATTTAGCAAATAGTCCTTAACTATGACGATTGTTTCACTAACCAAATTAGCGTCATCAGAGGATGCAAAATTCTAACTACTTTCAAAACTAATATCACCTTATATACCAAAACTTAGGTAAAGAAATGGAACCGAGCGGGGAACTAGTCGCAGGCAAATTCTGCAATGTATTGTATTTTTATCGCCGGACGAGGTCTTTGAACTGTCTTATTACCTTACCTAAAAGGCGTCGATATTTGAGTCACAAGTTTAGAGAAATACCTTTTGTTGGGTTGTAGTCTATCCGGGTAATTTTCCAAATAATTGTTGACAGCCTTATCCGCATTCCTTTAATTTCTAATATATGATACTAACACATCAAACTTTTCTTCATTCGAGCCATTCTGAACACTAGGCCCGAGTCAAGACATAAAATGCGTTCAAATAAAGACAAGCGTTCACAGTTCTGACAGAAGTCATGACAGATTTAAAAATTTTCATTCGTCTAAAATTCAAAGCCTCCTAGAGCATTAATGTATCATGGATAAATATATTTCATCAAATTATTTACTGAACTTTTGGTTATGCCGAATATTTAAATGATTTTTGGGTCATATTGGTGTTCTGATAAATAATAATTCAATTCGTTCATGTATTTCTCAAAAGTTATGGCTTTTTGACGTTATTTTCTTTTCCACGGTACGAGTGTGAAATGTCATAAACAATGTTAAATGTAACACAATTGATCGAGTTAGCAGATCGGTGATAAAAAAAATGTGCGAAATGTATGGAAGCAAATGGGTCGCATTTTGAACGTTAAATTAGACCTCTTATTTTGGTAATTATTATGTCATTTGACACATTATTGTTTTTTTCCTTTATTTTTTGTGTTAAAATTTCAAAAAGGGTAATTTCTATGTTTTCAAAAGATTTTCACATAGGAGAAACTATTACTTATAAGGATATGTTGTTATTAATTGTAGTTAAGAGTTTAAATGCAGTAGAATCACCTTAAGTGTGAGTGTTTCTTCCTGCGACGTTGCCAAAATCGTAACAAAATCATATTTTTGCGTTTTTTAGCCCATAACCTAACTTTTTTCACTAAGTGTGATACATATTTGTAAAGGCAAAAACAGGGGATTTTCAAAACCGTGAAAATCCAATATTGCGCCCATATAAAAAAAGTTGATGATGGTTCCAAACTATCGAAACGGAATTGAAATCTAACTACACAGGCGTTTCTTACGTAAAAAGTTGCTATTAGAAAGTTCTTACAGATTTCAGAAATTTTCATAAATAAAGAAAATACAGGGTATTTTCGAAAATGCGTCATTTTAGTTTTTTTGCAAATATCGTAAAAACCAAAAGAGATAAAATCCTAAACTAAACAGTATTCAATTACAAACAGAATTGTCTAAAACTTTCCCCGTTTAACTGCTTTCCTATCTCTAACAGTTTCGGAGATCGCAATACATGCATCACCAATTTCGGGCATACTGTCGATCAAATTTGTATTCTTCTCTTGAGCTCCAGTTCAACTTCGTATTCTGTTTTTTAATGTTTTTAATTCTCAATAAAACAGATTCAAATCTTAGCATGATAATTATGTGTTGCAATATTGTAATATTATTAATATGTTTTAGGGAAAATGGTGACTGGGATGCAATTCCAGCTAACGAAAGGGCACAGAATATAGGTTTTTTACATCAGACTGGTATGATCGCCAGATTCGATAACATCTTGGGCAGGGAAACCATTAAAACAATAGAACATCTAACTTCAAAAATCACTATTGTTTTCACTCATCCCACGATAGTTGATCGGGTTGCCGCCATGTTGAATTATTTCCTTTTAAACTTGGTCGGACCTAACAAGAAAAATTTCAAAGTAAGTATAATATCTTTGTGTTAACACGTTCATTGCCAAAGAAAATTTATCACATTTTCGCACCAGGCCAGTCATAAGATCAGCTTGATGGACATCTTTGTTAAGTATAATAGGGTCACATCCGTCTATGAGAATTAAGTTTGAACCTGTATACTTCTATGGTGGCGAGCATTCTGGAATGATATTTCTAGAAGGGACCAGAGGTAACAGGAACGATGTAGAAAGGTCTAGAATCTTTATGGACAGTATAAATAGGCGAGCCGCACATAGAGTAAGTCAGTCGGTAAGGAGTTAGAGTTGGTGTATAATAAGCGATCATAGAATGCATATAGTGAAATATAGTTCAATGGACATTTAGTAATGGAGAGAAATATTTTAGTTGATAGTGATGTTGGAAAATAGTGGGTTATAATAATAAATTAGTAGTTTGAAAAGCTGTGTTTTGTTAATCTAGAAATCCCGAACGCCAAAGAATGTAACAACTGGTGTCAGAAGTGGGATTTTCAAGCTGGTAGCGGAAATATTTTCACGAATATTCGTTGAACAATGTGGAAATTTCTAAAATCTCTGGAAGATCAGTGTCACCGGTAATTCAGAACTGGGTGTGTCTTTTGAAACATAATCAACTGTGTACCAGTTTTAAGCACGTCTTTGCCTAAGACACCCAGCTATTGGAATTGATTAAAGAAATGAAAGAATAAGGCAGAAAAAAGATGAAGAAGCCAAGGAAGAAATGAGAAAAAGAGATGAATGGGTCAGAGAAGAAATGAGATGAAGAGGCCAGAAAAAGAAAAGAAGATGTCAAGGAAGAAATGACAAAAAGTGATGAATAGGTCAGAAAGAGAGACGAAGGCGCCAAAGAAGAAATAAGAAAGGGAGATTAAGAGGCAAGAAAGGGAGAAGAAGGGGCAATAAAAAGGGATGATGAGCCCAAAGAAGAAATTAGAAAAAGAGATGAAGAAGTCAGAAAAAGAGAGGTGAAGAGGCCAAAGAAGAAATGAGAAGAAGAGATAAAGAAACAAAGAAAATTCTACAAGAACAGGCCAGCAGGATTGAGAATATTACTTTATGTGTCGACGAACGTTTGAATCAGGTAAAAGACGACATCTTTCAGCAAGTAGAAAGCAGAGTAAGGAGTATCAGCGACGATGTATGCTGATGGAAGTACAACAGAAAGTGCATTCGCTAGAAAAGAAGTGTGTTACTCCAGGCAGGGGAAACATCAGACTCGAAGATGGCCCGATCGTAAGAATTAAGGTCTCCACATTTGATGGCTCAGTCCCATGGTGTATTTATCTAAGATAGTTCGAAGCCTCTGCTACAGCAAATGGTTGGGGCGAGAGAGAGAGAGAGAGTGACTTCGTGAATTCTAACTCTCAGAGGAGATGCCCTAGATATGCTCCAAGGTTTTCTTAGGGAAGAACCGTTGAGTTATGACAGCATTAGACATCAATTAGAGATGAGGTTTGGCGACCAGCAGTTACAACAGCTCTATGGATTCCAGTTGAAAAATCATTATCAGAAATCTGGCGGAAGTCTCCAACATCTCCACGCTAACATTGTCAGACTGACACGATTAGCCAACTCCATAGCTCCGATAGAGTTTTTAAAGCAGCTGTCGCTACAAACCTTCATTGCTAGCATTAGAGATACTGACACCCAACAGGCGCTGAGGATGGCGAGACACAAAAACTTGAACGATGCTTTGGCACATTCCTTGGAGTTTGAAGCGGCAAAGCAAGCGTCAGAAAGTCATGTGAAAGTTCGCAATCTTCAAGTCCGAGAAGAAAATAAAACAGATTCATTCAAGGTCATATAGGTACTAGAGAAAATAGCAGAACAAATAAGGCCTACGTCTCATGGGCACCCAATTAGAGCTCACCGTGCAAATGCCTTGCGTTGCTGGAACTGCGGCAGGGTGGGACATATAAGGGGCGAATGGTGGGCTCTAAGATCACGTGGAAGGGAGAAAGTGAAGCTAAGGCCAGTAACCGTTTCTCAGGTTAGCGATTCTGGTAGTCCTCTCGTCGTAGACGGATACGTAAGTGGCAATAAGACTTAGACGTTCGTCGACACCGGCGCACCTAAGACTATTATTCGCCGCGACATGGTACCAAGATGGCGAGTAAGAGAGACAGATGGAGTGAACAGAGTAAATGCGGCCGGTGGTGATCGGATCCAGGTATTTAGCAAAACTGACGTCGAACTACAAATTGGGACATGGAAGGCAAAACAAAGAGCCATAGTCGCCACCATTTTAGACCCGATTATAATTGGCTTGGACATACTTCAAGGTCAGTGTGCAAGTCGCTAAAAATTCAAAAAACTGATCAACAATTGTATGTGGCCTTCTATATACATTGATAACTACAATTTTCATCCCTATCAGCTCGATACTACTGCACTCAAATATCATTTCCTTACTTTTTCTTTTACGAAGTCTAGCTCGATAAAATCCGTGCCATCCCTGACGAAGATACATGAGCCGCCGTGACGCCTGCTGGATCTGGCGTAGCAAGAAGCCATTTTGTAACCAGAAATGTTAACAAAAGGAGCCTCCGCATCAGTTAACCAGTGCTCTGTCAACGCTAGAACTTGAGGCTTTTTAATATTTTTAAAATAAATGTCTATATCATCCAACTTATTTTTAACACACTGTATATTTTGGTGAAATAAAGTAAAGCGGGTATCTCCTCTAATTAAATGGTCGTCATTGTCTGCTATCTCGCTTCTGTCCGAGGTTTGCTGGCGCGGTTCGAAAAAAATGCTTAAACGGCTTTACAATAACATTAACTGGCCATAAGTTTTCATCATAAAATAAGCGTTCTTGCTCTCCCAAGACGCCAACCTTAAATGCCGCTATATCCTGATTTTTAATATTTAATTTACAGCAAGTTAAGAAATTCAAGTTTACCTCTTTCAAATAGTTTTGTAGATCGTTCTCAGTTGTGGTATTCATATATGTACCAAATTCTAATTTTCCAGCTCCAAAGAAAATATAAATTTCTTCAAGTAATCGCTTACTGGGACCTCTAAATCCAATCTCCAAAGATCCATTTAAATTTAAATAATAATTTTTAATAATATATCTTACTAATAGTGTACAATTCTTATGAAAATGCACTTGCTGTTTCGGACTTTTTTTGTTTTTGTTTTAATGCCACAGTAAGTTCTTCCATTTTTAGAGCTTCTTCTGTAAATTTCTCATCAGCTTTAATTTTGTCAGAATATTCAATTCTTTGCTTATTTTCTTCTGTAACTTCATTTATTATTTCGGCAAACAATGATTTGTCTTCTGTTTTGCTTTCACTTTCTTTTCTATCGTCACAGGATCCACAAATCTTCTTTTCCTCTATAAACCTTTTCATAATTCTTGCTGAACAACTTTTATGAAACAGTCCCAAGCACTGTACACATCTATTGAAGATAATTTTTATTACAACATTTATACTCAATTCCATTGTTATTTAAAACAGAAGTACAATACCAAACAATTGCACCGTGTGCCATCTTAAATTAGTGGGAGTATGATATGTTTTATGATTATATTTTTCAACCTTTTTTCAATTATTTATAACTACTGAGCCAAATGAAGATTCATTTATTACCTTACTATTTACTAGGAACTGTTGTTTTTAATTAACAAATCTAGGATGCCACATTTATTTAATATAACTATTTGTTGTTGTTTTTCCGGACTTTGGAAGTAGGTTTTAATAATACTCTATGCCTTATTATTAAACTATCACTTGTATTGACGAAAGTATATACCTCTGCACCATCGCATATGGCAGTCCGTGTGACAGTGATTGGTGATAAGGAAATTCTTAAAGCCATTAAGAAGCTCAAGAACAAGTTTACTGCTGGACCAGATTTGGTGTCATCCTTCTTGATTAGGGACTGTATGCATGCTCTTCTCAAACCTCTTAGAATCCTATTTAACCTATCGCTGCGCACACATTGCTTCCCAGAGGTTTGGAAGGTTGCTCGAATCTGTCCTGTTTTTAAGTCTGGGGACCGTTCGAAGGTCAGCAACTACTGGCCTATAGCTATCCTATGTAATTTTGCTAAAATTTTTGAGGCAGTTCTGTATGGTTGTATCTATCCTGCCGTGAAGTGTCGCTTGTCACAATACCAGCATGGGTTTATGGAGGGGCGCTCAACACTGACGAATTTATCCCTATTCACACAGTATGTAAGTGGAGCTTTGGATCGACGGGGTCAGGTGGATGTCATTTATACAGACTTCTCCAAAGCGTTCCATCGTGTTGACCACTCAACACTTTTGTACAAGCTCCATTTGGCATGCGTTGATGGACGGCTGATAGCATTCTTTAGATCCTACTTGACTAACCATGTGCAATATGTTTTTTATAATGGATTTAAGTCTGAACCCTTCACTGCTGGCTCTGGAATTTCACAGGGTTCCAATCTTGGCCCGCTCATCTTATTGTTATTTATCAATGACATAAGCTCTGTAATTTCTGGTAATCATCTATTATTTGCTGATAATCTCAAATTATACTCCAGTGTTCACGATATTGGTGACTGTTCAAGACTCCAAGTGGACCTTGATAACTTGCAGCTGTGGTGTCTTGAGAACATATTTGAATTAAATGTCTCGAAGTGCAAAGTGATGACATACACTAGAAAAACCAGCCGTATGGCTTTTCCCTACAAAGTGGGTGGTGTACCATTGGCTAGGACTGAAACGCACAAGGATCTTGGCATTTTATATGATGAACATTTCAGTTTCACTGGACATATTCAAACAATCACAGCATCCTGTTTGAAGTTGATGGGTTTCATTATGAGGAATAGCAGATCATTTTCCAATTTGGATAGCTTGAAAATTCTCTATTTTGCCTATATTCGATCGAGGCTTGAATATTGTAGCTTGGTTTTTGATCCCTTTTATAGTGTTCATATTGGTGCTCTGGAAGATGTTCAGCGTAAGTTTTTAAAACACCTTGTATATAGGGCATCTGGTACCTACCCACAGAGGGGATGCGATCATGGCCAATTGCTGATGCAAACTGGCATACCCAGTTTGTATTCGCGTAGAAAAGTTGCATATGTGATGTTCCTGCGTAACTTGTTTCATGTTAAAGTTGATTGTCCAGACTTATTGATGCAATTAAATTTCTCAGTTCCACAGGCTGCATCTAGAGTGATGAGAGTGTTTAAGCCTCCAATTCCAAGGACTAACTCGTATATGAAATCACCTGTGTATACAATGAGCTCTGATTTTAATGACATTGTAAACTTGTGCGACTTCTATTCAGATAAGGCTGCGGTTATTCGTAGGGTGACTATATCTTACTTTGTCGATTATTAGGACCATGACATGTACTGTTTTGTGGAATTTCTGCCTTGTGATTTTTGCACAGTATTTTAGTTTTGTTTTAGAAGTATTTTTTGTTCATATTGTTACATATTGTTCTTTTTGTTCGGTGCCCTATTAATGGGATTATCCTGTTGGGCATGTATTCAATAAATAAGTAAATAAATGACAAATAAAATGTACAATCCGTACAAGGATACATCCATCATCTTATACTACTCTCATAGACATAGACAGAGACAAATTTAACATAGACTTGCAGAATTGCCAACATGATGAATATATTTCATAGAATAACATTTGTTGCGATAAATAATTAACAGTTTGAATTTTTATACAGGTGAAAGATCAGAAAGAGTACAGTTTTGATCCCGCAGCGACTGTCATAGACATTTGCAAGATTTATGTTAATCTTAAGGACAGCGTTGCATTCTGCTTGGCAGTATCACAGGACGGACGTTCCTACAGCCCTCAACTGTTCGATTTAGCGGAAGATGTTCTGGCCAGGATTGGAGGCGGAGCTTTGATCAGTGAATTAAAAGAGGTCGCAGACAAGGTAGCGGTAAAAGCTAAAGAGTATGAAGCCAGTGAGGAAGCTATTGCTGAAGCCCCGGAGCATTTTATAGATCCCATTATGTCTACCATCATGATTGATCCTGTTACGCTACCAAGTTCCAAGCAAATCGTCGATCGTACAACAATAGCTAGGTGAGTTGTATTTTCACAGTTATGTAAATAACGTAATGTTGCTTGTTTATCTCTTCAATAGAGTGGACTGTATTATATATGAATTATTACCATAGTATGACGATTTTAACAGTTATGTTAATTCAGTAGCGGCTCGTGCCTTAATGTATTGGGGGTGCGCAAGAAAAAAAAAGTTCGGGACGCAGCAAGTGCGTTATGGTAGTGAATTTTTATTAAATGCTTCAAATTTGAATAACTCAAGTTTCTACGAACTTAGAAAGTTGAATTTTGGTATATAGTAGGGTCTTACCCAGGGCAACATATCCACCAAATTTCATCAAAATAACTGTAATTCTCGGAGAAAAAATTTTTTTCAAAAGAAAACTCAAAATTTGAATAACTCAATTTTCTAAAAATGTAGAACGTTGAATTTTAGTGTGTAGTAAGGTATTTTACAAGGCAACATATCCACCAAATTTTATTTAAATAGCTTTGTAATTTTCGGAGAAAAATATTTTTTTTGAAACAAAACTAAAAATTTTCCCGGAAAACCTTATCCGATTTTCCTGACTAACGAACTCATCCAAGCCATTAATAAAATGTTTGGAGCCATTTGCAAGAGGTAAAGGAAATATGTAAGGACACTCTAAGGCCTCAATCTGCCTACAGAGTGGTGGACAAAGGTGGGTAAAATATGTAAGGACACTCTAAGGCCTCAATCTGCCTACTCTTTAGAGTGGTGGATAAAGGTGGGTAAAGGAAATATGTAAGGACACTCTAAGGCCTCAATCTGCCTACTCTTTAGAGTGGTGGATAAAGGTGGGTAAAGGAAATATGTAAGGACACTCTAAGGCCCCAATCTGCCTACTCCTTAGGGTGGTGGACAAAGTTAGGTAAAGGAAATATGTAAGGACACTCTAAGGCCTCAATCTGCCTACTCCTTAGAGCGGTGGACAAAGGTGGGTTGGGTTGTTGTAGCTCGATTACGGGGCCTCAATCTACTCCCCAAATCTCGCCGGAGATCGTCTGTGAGGTCTCAGTGTGTTCACTGAACATTTATATATATATATATATATATATATATATATATATATATATATATATATATATATATATATATATATATATATATAATCATATAAAAATTGAAACTGACCCCGGATATGGGTTCTATGGGGTCCTAGTTCGCGCTTATTTGAAAAATTTTCTGCAAAGTCTCCATCGATACCTTCCATTAGTAAATTTTTTTAAATAAAAATTCACTAAAAATGAAGTGCACCAATTTTTTCCCCGAAAATGTATTATAAAAAAACCTACTTTCTAAACTTAATAATTATTAACTACTTACCAAGTTTTCCTCTAGTTAGTTATAGGTTATAGTAGTTAAAAAGTCCCTTAGAAAGTTAACCTTTAAATTTAAAATATTATCCACTGAATTAATCACAGTATCACATTTATTTTGTCCACTTATTAAGCAACCCGAAGTAGTAGCCATCATAATAATAATTGTCTTTTTAGAACATGTACACAACAACAAAATGATCTAATTAAAATCAATCTGACGCGCAGGACTACACGAAAATTACTAGACACCTGCTAGATACAGACACGCTCTGCCAAAAGTCCACTGCAAACTGCAAGTGTGTAATTTGAGAGCGCACAACCAGATTGCTTATTCGGTCGTTTTCAACGAAGATACTCGATCCTTTCGCATTGAAGTATCGCATTTCCTGAGAGCGCCGAAAAATGCACACCGCCACGTGACTGATGTATATGGATATTTGGATATGGATGTATATAACGATAACGTCTGTAACCATTAACACTATACTTATTCTGATTCTGTATTAATGGCTGCCGACTCTGCGATCCTCGATATACTAATTTTGTTTGTTGAACGCAGGAGGTAAAAAAGCATATAAAAATTTATCAAAATATAGCATAGCAAAAATATTATTTTTTCGACGGCAGGTGGCAGTGCGCGCGCACGGGCACACTTATTGTGCAGCTGCCCCTGTGTTAACTACTATTCACAAATATTTACATGAAGCCTGTGTGTAGAGTATCATGTACACAAAACGTTAGTTAACATATTAGTTAGCTAGCTCACTGGTAGTGTGCTGGTCTTCTACGCGGAAGGTTGCATGATTGAATCCAGCTCGGTGAATGTATGGTTTTTTCTTTGTTTGATTTTGATATTTGGACAAACAATATTGCACAGATTTCATACGTTTTGAACAAGATCTCTCTTTTTTTTTTAAACGCCTGAATAACTTTGTCACCTTTGAGTCTGAAATTATAATTTTCAGCAGACTTTTTGTTATTGTTGATATTGCAAAACCGGTTTGATTACTTTGATTAATTTCACCATTTTGGTTCAAAATATACAAAGTTTAAGAAATAAGATATCAGATCTAGAGGAATTTGTAACTAGTTTGGGCCAAATGGTGTGGGTGATTTGCTTAACGGAACATCATCTGAGGCCGCAGGATTTAGTGGGTTTGGACGGTTATTATCTTGCTAGCTGTTATCGTAGATTATCGAGAGAAATAGAAGGCGGCTGCATATACACTGATAGTGTGATATCCGAGGAAATTGAAGAGGTTAAAGAAAAAAGTGAAAAAATGCACATAGAACTGTCAGCCATCAAAATTCTGAGACCAAAAATGATAGTGATTTCTGTCTACAGACCACCAGCAGGAGACTTTGAACTATTCATGTCAGTTCTGGAACATGTATTTAGTATGCTTGAGCCTGCTTTGTCAAATTATAAGTTATTTGTATGTGGAGACTTCAACATCGATTTTAAATCGCGTAACAAGCCACTAACACAGCTTGAAGATGTACTATCTTCATACAATATGACATCAATTATAAAAGGTTACACAAGAGTTGGCAATGATTCAGCCACTACAATTGACAATGTTATCACCAATGATAACACTTGTAGAGGTGACGTTGTTGTATCGGCTCTGTCAAATCATTATGCCATCCTGGCCACCATAGAGGGAGCCAAGGTCAAAGAGGAAGCATCCTTCAGATGTGTGCGTAAATATAATGAGGTGACCAAATCTCTGATTAGGGATGAATTGTCAAGCATGGATTGGAACATGAAGAACCAGAATGGATCCAAAATAAAATATAAGTTTGTATCTGACAAAATCCTCGGCACATATAATAAACGCTGTGTTCACACCAGGATTAGAAATGAAAGGACTCATGAAAAACTGTGGCTGAACGATGATATCAGACAAATGTGCCAAACAAAAAGATTTTTATACACCGAGCTTCAGAAAAAAAAGTTAGTAATGAATGCTATAAAGGATATTGTAGGTTACTTGAGCATGCAATACGTAAGTCGAAAATAAGTAATAGTTCAAAAATTCTTCAGGAGACTCAAAATAAAGTTGTTGCAACTTGGCGGATTGTGAATGCATCGACCGGCAGAAGGACAAAGCATAAACTTGGGATGAACTTCGACAGTATATATCCTGATTCTTCGGGTGTAAAGGGGAAACTAAATAGTCTGAATAACTTTTTTATTAATATCTGCCACAATATGAGTAATCCAGTTAGGGGGCCGAAAATTCAGACTGTGAACCTGATGAATATAGATTCAATCATGGCGCTTGGAAGTATTTAACATAATTAGGGGCCTCAAGAATACCATGTCAGTAGGAATTGATGAGCTGCCTATTAAAATATTGAAGGATAATGCTGACGTTATATCTACACCTCTTGCTGAGGCCGTCAATGAATGTATGATGACTGGAACCTTCCCAGATGATCTGGTGTGCCAATCTACAAAAAGGGTGATACCTCTGACCCCTCAAATTACAGGCTTATTATGCTAACCCCAGTTATACGAGAGAGTTATTGTCACCAGAATTGTGGAATATCTTGAAAGATACAATATAATTAATGATTTGCAGAATGTTTACATAAGAGAAAGAAGCATGACAAGAGCAATTTACCAATTTACTTCAGAGGTTCTTCAGGTTATGACTCTTGGAGAGGGGGTGTTGGTGTTTTCGCGGATCTGTCCAAGGCCTTTGACAGCATAGACTCTCAGATACTTTATGAAAAGTTGAAGATGATTGGTGTAAGGGGAACGGTGCTGGAGTTGATGAAATCATATCTGACTCACAGAAAACAGTGTATCCGTAGTAAACACACAACTACAAGTGAAAACATCTATTCTTCAGTAGATACAGTTAAGGGGATACCACAGAGGTCAGTGCTGGGCCACTGCTGTTTATAATTTACATTAATGACTTGCGTACACTTCTCAATCACAAAACTATCTTATATGCAGATGACACTTCGATCATCCTACGCATGCGACAGATAGATGAACTAGAATATCAGATTATTTCTGTCATGAGAGACCTTGACGCTTGGTTTAGTGCAAATCAAATGAAGATTAATGCTGAAAAAACACATCTAATTAAATTTTCTGCTGTTGGTGGAGAAGCAATGACGATAAATTGTGGTAACACTCATTTGCAGACTTCACAAAGCTGCAAGTTTCTTGGCCTGATTATAGACAATAATGTGAACTGGAGGAAACACATAGAGTATAGAGTATATTGCTCCCGAAATCTCTAGTTCTTCATATGCCTTAAGAGTGCTGCAGAGAAGTGTGGATGAGGGCACATGTCTTATGGTCTATTATGCCTATGTGTATGCAATACTTAAGTATGGCATAGTGTTCTGAGGAAACTCTGTGGATGTGGACCGCATATTCATACTGCATAAATCTTGTGTCAGGTCCATGTAGGGGCTGAAGCCTCGAGAATCCTGCAGGCGGTATTTCATAGAGAAGATACCGACCCTTCATTGTGTATACATATTGGAATACATCCTGTTTGTCAAGCAAAATATGTCGTTTTTCTCAAAATACCTGCCTGAGCATGAGCATCGTACAAGGTTCAGATTGAATCAGAAACTCCTACTTCCAAAAACACCATTAACAAAAGTGCAGAGAAATGCAGAATATCAGATGATAAAAATATTAAATCACCTACCTCTCTATTGGAAAAATATGGACATAAAAACATTGAAAAAAGAACTAAAAGATATTCTACGGAGAAAGTGTTACTATTCTTGCAATTAATTCTTCAGAGACGGAGACATATGGCCACCACTCCAAGATCAACATTAATATCTGTCACTTTGGCATGGCAACGTTCACCATTGCATGCTTTCTCTAAGGGACTTAATACAATATTTGTGGGGTGTATATGCATGTGTGGTTGCTTTGTTAAGTCTGTAAGTTTTATATTGTCGAATTAATACTGCTGCATGGACGGTGTTTTATTTTATTTTTAGACGTGTATACATTTGTTATTATTTATTATATTATTATATATGTGTGTATATATGTTTATATTTAGATTTATATTTATTTTATATTGACAAATGACGTGTTCTACACCCAATAGGGTATTTATGGAACAAATAAAGTATTATCTTTATTATTATTAGGTTGACTAAAACAAAATCATTCTCGCAATTAATAAGGAAAAATAACTGCTACGTTTATAATTTGGCAGATACTTTAATTTTCTAAATATGAATTAAGTTTCCTTCTGGAAATCTTTTGTAACCTTAATGAAATTTGTAATACAAGTTCCTTTCAAAGAGACACACTATCTACAGATATAGCAAAAGTTGATTTTTTAGCTTCATAGAAAATTGAGTTTTGGGCATTTTTCTCAAAAGGAGTTAAAACACAAGATTTTTTTTGATAATAGAGATATATTGTTGGCAACATTTTTGAAAGAATTCTTCAAATGTGCACATACTAGGACCTCTAAAATCGATCTTCAAGGTCTGTGTAAGTTTAAAATATGAACTTTAGTAATATGCCGTATAAAATCATAGTGTCCAATTCATATGAAAATTCACTACTATAATGCACTTGATGCGTCCTGAAATTTGTGTACTTAGACTTATGCGCATGCACCCCAATTTGTCTTTATTTACCTATCATCTTCGGTGATTCTCTTTCATTTGTGCATCGCATAGTCGATTTATTATTATTTACATAATACAATGTAAATTTATAAATTGTCTCCAATATATATGCTATATTATACTTCTTGGCTTGACTCTTTTTGCTTAATATTTTGCAGGCACCTTTTGAGTGATCAGACTGATCCATTTAATAGGGCACCTTTATCAATGGATCAAGTGATACCGCATACAAAACTAGCAGAAGAAATTAAGAGGTGGAAAGAAGAACGCAGAAAAAATTTTAAGAAGTAGACTTTTCAATTGATATCCATTATTCCTCTTGGTGTAGGATAATTTTCCTGTGGATGTATATTTTGTTGTTATAAATGTATAAATGGGATAATAAAATCTATTTGTTGTATAAGGATGTATTTATTTATTTATTTATATCTAAAATTCTGGCAATAAAACAATAATTATTACTGTCTCTACTGATTTTATTTGATAAGTCCCTTCAATAGAATAGAATAAAATAACACTACTACTGCTACTACTACTACTACATTGGTGGACGGAGGACATCGCAAAGAAAAGAAGAGCATGTATAAAAGCAAAAAGAACATTGACAAGTGAGAAAAAGAAAAACGACCAAGCGCAGAAAGAAGAAGCCAAAGATAACTACAGAGAAAGCAGCGCAAACCTCAAAAAAGCCATAGCCAAGGCTCAATTTGATGCCTGGAAAAAAGTAATAGATGAGGTAGAACACGACACGTGGGGAAAAGGATATAAAATTGTAATGGACAAGCTAATAAGAGCCCCTACAATAGAGTTGAGTGATGAACAACAGATGAACGTGGCACAAACACTGTTCCCTGAACATATGGTAAGTGAATGGGATAGAATCCAAACCAATAAAGCGGAAATACCTCTCTTCACCAAAAAAGAGCTTCTTGAAGCAATTAGTAAAATAAAGGAAAAAAGGCTCCGGGACCAGACAAGCTACCCCCTGAAATCATAAATGCGGTTGCTAGAGCACACTGGGAGAAGCTGTTAGAAATTCTAAACAGTCTCCTCATTGAAGGAATTTTCCCCAAAGAATGGAAAACAGCGGAGGGCGTGCTCATTGAGAAAACCATGCAAGGGCAAGTGAATAAGAAGTACAGACCGATCTGTCTTTTAAATGTTCTGGGGAAAGTACTGGAACAACTGCTTCTCAGGAGATTGAAAAAGGAAATTGAACGGACTGGTGACCTTGACGAGGAACAATATGGATTTAGAGCCAAGAGGTCAACTACCCATGCGTTGCAGAGAGTCCAGGAGATAGCAGATGAAGCCAATGAAAGAGCTGGTAGAAACAGATGCCTGCTCATAACATTTGACGTCCGTAACGCTTTCAACTTCGCCCCTTGGAGTGGAATACTGGAAGAAATTAAAAAGAGGCGAATAGCACCTTACATACATAACATAATAGCAAGCTACCTAGAGGACAGATGGCTATTCATTGGAAGTACTGCAAAAATGAGGATGACGTGCGGAGTGCCCCAAGGGTCCGTACTGGGTCCAACACTCTGGAACCTCTACTATGACGGTAGTTTTAAGAGCCCCGAGGAGTAAAGCTGATTGGTTATGCGGATGACCTAGCTGTTGTGGTGAAACTGTGTACTTTTATGTATGTTAACATATTGCGTAAATGTATGTTTTTTATTACTAGATTTCATTTAATGGTTGAAGAATTTTGACTAAGGTGATGAAGTTTTTTACTTGTATTAATAAAACTTAATACGATAAATAAAGTATATCTCTATATCTATCTATCTCTCTTGATCATCCCTTGCTAAGCAACCGACTATAATTCGTGTTAATTAAATTGCTTCTATAGACGTTAAAAATATTATCTATTTATGGCAAGTAAAAGTGGAATTACAGAAAAAGAGAAAACTGTGATTGTAGAAAGAGTATAACGTGTTACATGTGCAGAAATACAATTTCTCACTTGTTTGAATTGTGGAACTTGCTAATGCTCTTGCGACAACTTCAAACTCCTGAGAAATTTGCCATTTTCTGCACTTGTCCCACAATGTACTATTTTGTGAATTTTAGACGTTGCATGTATAAGCACAGGACTTATCATGGTTTTGTATTATTTTGACAATTTAATCGAAGTTATTTTGCTTATTATTATGTTATAGTAAGAATCTAATAAATTGTCGGTGACCATTGGCAAAGATATTAGATTTGATACGTTAAATAAATATTATACGTTTTCTTCATTTACCTATATTTTGATTAGTTGAATTAAATGAGAAATTTGCTAAAAATAATATAAATGATAATAAGTATCAAAATACTGGCATACAAAATTATCGCATGATAATGTTTTTTTCTTCTTCAATTACGTGGGCCTATTTTTATTATCTTGGTCAACGACGCGACGCAAGAAAACGAGACACATCAAACTTTAATTGTTATCAAAATGTAATAAATCGTGGCCAATCCAGGTAATCTTACATTCCAACAATTCTTAATTTGACATATGGTGATTGACCGTTATTTTGGTTGTAGAGCGTTCGCATTAGCGTAATTTTATTTGTCATTAAGTTTACTTTCATTTAGGTCCTATGCATTTTTTTGTCCGATGCTCATAAAAAGAGTGGTGAGCAAAAATAAAGAGACCAGTCATTTACAACAATGCATTTTAAATGAGTATCTGTTCCTTCAGCACCAGTTTTGACGTCACGGCGACGACCTTGAAGCTGACAGATCTGAGGAATTAGACAATCCTTCTCTGTTTATAATCGTTGACAAAAATATACGTTTTTGTTGCAAATCGAAACGTTTTAATTGCGTTTATCATTGAAAGGTTATTAAAAACGAAATATACCACACTGTTTTACTTTATTAAGGTATGTACAACTGTTTTTAGGCCATATTCTATTATAATCACGTTAATGTGTAGTTGCGGTTAAGTCGACCGTTCCCGAAATAAAATTCGTCACATTTTCAAACCCTACTATACCTATACCAACCTTCACTACAATTAAATCAACCGATGTTAAAATAATGAATATCTTCCAAACGTTACGGACTTTCTTAATACGCCCCTGTCCTTTTCAGAGGGACATCCCTATTTCCAAGTTTCGCTCCTAGATGTCTCTAGCGACTATGTTAAATAGGTATGTCATTGGTTAAATGATTAGCGACAAGATATTAAATTTAAAAAAATTATATCTTCACAATTTGCTAATTATTTGATGAGAACGACGTGACATAGTAATTCCTAATTTTAAACTTTACGTCAGCAGCTGAATATTGAGATGATCATAAAAACTACAATAAACGATGATAATTTGAGTTGATAATTGAACTTTACATCGCATCACAATCCTACATCACAATTATAAAGAAATTTAAATGTGGGCTTAAAATCTAAATCGCTGGGAGCGGTGGCGTGGAAAACGTGAGTGAGTGAAGGAAAATTGAAGGTGGAAACTAAGAGGGCCCGTGATTTGCGCAGTCGCACAGGTTGGTATGAGGAAGTAGAGCTGTTCCACAATCCACAATGCTGTACTGACAAATCGCGAGTGCCGCCGCGGGTAAACACAGCCAACTCCGTCTAACAACACCGGCTTCAAAATCGCGCTGTCGCAATTGCTGACGACGCTGACATTGATATTTTACGGGGTTACAATATCGTGTTGTGAGTGTTGTGTTGTGGACAGCAGACAAAACATAAGGTTCTACGTTGTTTCTCTGGTAATTTCATACAATTCACTCATTTGACATCCACATATACTCCCCCGAAAAATATGCATCTAATATTATAATAGGTGCCCTGCGATGAAAACAAACACCTGCGCAATCTGTGTTTTGATCCGCAATATCATAAAAGGTTGAAGTGAGTTGAAAAACTAGAGATGACGATTTGTTAAATTAGAATCAAATGGTATGTAAAACCGTGATGGGAAAAGGAAAGTGTATGCTTTCACTTAACAGCACCGGCAATGAAAACTTAAGTGAAAATCTCTGTGAAAATTTTATCGTCGACAGTCAAAAATAGCAAATGCGTTTGATATAAAATCAAGTTTGCAAAACTAAATGTCATGCAGTATTTTTTAATGTCATTTACGTATTTTCAAACAGCTGAGAATGTAATAGGTATCACATGATTGTTGTTTATAAAATAATATGTGCATGTTTTGGATATAAATTATATCACTATAATTTAGCTATTTTCTTTATAATCGACAAAACTAAATACCTATCGTTGAAAATTTTATATCATTTTGCTTCCACGTAAGGTAATTTTTATGTTGCAAAATAACTTAGTTGCAACATTTTCAAAGTATGTAGGTTGGTATTTAATAGTGACATTGCAATATCATCCACATTTTTTCTCTGTATATTAGTTACCTACCTAAGTACATTGTGTCCGTAAGTTTTGGAGCAAATTATTTTGAGACCCTTTTTGATGTGAGCCAAAGTTTGTGCAGTGCGGTTCCAAAATACGACAAATTTGATATTAACCCCAGCGTTGTTGTCAGACTTACAATTTTCTGTGAAAAGCTACCAATTTTTTTAATTTGAAATTACCTATGTTATTCCTATTAATAATTTGAACGATTCAGAAACAATAGTCAAATAGTATGCTCTTCTAAAATAGAATAAATTAAAACTAACAATCTAACAATAATTAAACTAATACTCGTATTGTTAAACCAAAAAAATTGAAAAAATGAAAATTAGCTACAAGCACTTGTGGCTTTTTTTAAAGCGCCCAAATGCTTTTATGATCCGCTATTGCAATTCATGAATGTTTTCAGGATGATTTGTGTTTTCAATAAATTCTGCAAGAGCACGTTCCCACCTCTTGTCTCAGGGATGAAAATGTTTCTACCGCCCTGGACAAGGCTGAACTTTTTCGTTCGTTGTTCGCCGGCAATTCTACTCTCAACCCACCTCCAAATGTTCAACCACCAACAGTCCCCAATGTCGCGCATAAAATAACGGATATGGTTTTCAAAACTAAAAAGGTACGAAAGATGCTCTCTTCTCTTAATACCAGGAAAGCCTCTGGCCTTGACGAGATCCCAGCAATTGTACTCAAAAAATGCGCACCAGAACTTGCTCCTGTCCTGACTCGTCTGTTTCAGACATCTTATAACAGAGGCATATTCCCTAGTAACTGGAAAACTGCTCGAGTACAACCCGTCGCCAAGAAAGGACAGGCCTATTTCACTCCTTTCAGTCGTCTTTAAAGTAATGGAAAAGTATATAAACACCGAATTACTAAAATTTCTTGAAAAACACAGTCTAATCCACGACAGGCAGTATGGATTCCGTCAGCGCAGATCGACTGCCGACCTCCTTTCCTTTGTCACCCATTCTTGGAACAAGTCTAAGGAACTACACGGTGAATCCCAGATTGTCGCTCTAGACATATCCAAAGCATTCGACCAGGTCTTGCACGCAGCGCTGCTTAATAAACTACCGGCCTATGGCCTACCACCAAAACTCTGTACCTGGACAGCAAATTTCCTCTCCAACCGGAGCATTTCTGTTGCCGTGGATGGCCATTCCTCTAAACTGTATCCAATTAATGCAGGAGTTCCTCAAGGTTCAGCCTTAGCCCCTACTTTGTTTCTTCTCCACATCAATGACATCCTATGTAGCACACCCAATTCAGTTCACAGTTACGCGGACGACAGCACCCTCCACTCAAATATACAATATTCTTAGCCTGTCTCTTTAGCCCACTTAGATGAGGATCGCAGACTCATGGAGGGTTCTGTCTCCGTGGATCTCCAAAAAATATTAGACTTGGGAAGTAGAAATCTTGTACAATTCAACCCCACCAAATCTCAGTCATGCTTTCTTTCTCATAAGAGATACACCAGCCCTAGACCCATCACAATGAACAACCAAGTTATTTAAAGTAATGAGTCTTTTTCACTTGTTAGCATTTCTGTGGATCTAAATCTCAATTGGCACCAACATGTCACATCAATTGCAGAAGCGGCTGCTAAGAAATTAGGTTTCCTCTTCCGGGTTCGCAAATACTTTTCACCAGCTAATCTCTATACCTTATTTACTTCACAAATAAGGCCAAACCTCGAATACTGCTCCCACATCTGGGGTGCAGCTGCCGCTTCTACACTCGCTATCCTGGACTTCATTCAAAAGAGAGCTATACGTCTCATCGGTAACGCTACCCTCACCCAAAGGCGGCCATCCCTTGCCCACCGACGTGCCGTTGGTGACCTCTCTCTCTTTTATAGATATCTGCACGGGCACTGCTCAGAGGAGCTTTCTTCCATAGTTCCTCCACCTACTGCCCCCAACAGATCTACCAGGGGAAGAGAGCGAATGCACCCTTTTACTGTCCAGGTCACCAGACATAGAACATCTTGTTATGCCCGCTCTTTTGTCCCGAGGACTTCAAATTTGTGGAATTCCTTGCCGGCACATGTTTTTCCTTCTCCGAACCTCCAAACCTTCAAGTCCAGAATTAACAAGTTGCCTCTTTCCTCCTTGTCAACACCCACGGTACGATAGTATTTAGGCTCTAAGCCCTCGTGGTCGGTTGAAATTCATAAACATTTTGCTTTTATGATTCCCCGTATTGCGAAACCTAAAACGGTTAAGTATGGCGATCTTGGTGGCCAATAAATGGGAACATTTCAGTCTACCCATTTCTCGGGAAATCTGACATGCAACCATTTAGTTACTTCATGGGCACTATGGGCTGGAGCTATGTACATAATACATACCGCGGCGCAGTATCAACGGCAATTGCGAAATGAACTCGTCAAGTTTTACTTCTAACAATCCATGATATGTTCGTCCAGTCAAGTTTACTTCATACAGATAATGAAATAACTAGTCATTTATGATAGCGCAATACGTATTTGGGGAAAACTGACGTTGAAAAGTGCTCACCCATACCATACGGTGGTTCTCATCTGCATAGAAATGATGGTTATGCTAGCTAATTAAATAGACCTTCTCTACCAAACATATTTTTGTTTGCCCATAGTACATATTTTAAATGGAAATCACCTTTTCCTACCTACTCTGTTGAGTTAAGAACCAGTTGCAATAAGTCATTCTAAGTATGTTATCACCATCATATGAAGATTTTGCACCCGCGTAAAGTGACAAGCGTGACGTCTTGGTTCACGAAGTACTCGACTCACAGTCCAATGGGATACATGTTACATCATTTGCTCACTCTACAGAACTTAACATATGATTCTGATTTCTGATCTGGTGTCTCCAACATTTTTCTTGTTCTACGGTAATGGTGGTCTGCCGATGCTTTCGTGGCAAGGATTTAGACTACCAGTTTCGCGGAAATGTCGACACACGTTTTGAAATAAAGAGTGGTGCGATTGATGCTCTTCTGGCCATCGTTCATTATGCAGCCGTTGTACAGCCGCATATTATACTCTCCCTCAATGTAGAATTCCACGACATATTCTGCAATGGACAATTCGTGAGCTGCCATTGCTTGAAGGCTTTAATAGATCTTAACACAAATCCAACAATTACGAAACTAACAAATGATTTTCAAAAATTGAAAAGGATAATACACTGAGATAAGGTTATATGTATGTAAACTGACTAAGACACGAAATAAATAAAATAACATTTAGGTCTATTGAATGCTAAAATGCGCATTTTTTTGGTTACCATGGTAGTTGATCCGAGATCAAAGTTAAGCCTGGATTAACTTTGATCAATGTTTGTAAAACCGACAGAGAATGTATTTTTGCACTGGCTAATTAAAATT
Source organism: Tillus elongatus (assembly GCA_964006375.1). NCBI lineage: Eukaryota > Metazoa > Arthropoda > Insecta > Coleoptera > Cleridae > Tillus > Tillus elongatus. Next base: position 241,215,215 of record OZ023263.1, on the reverse strand, counting down.
TATATTAAGGATCTACTTTTCGAACGTAAATGGATAAGTGACACCTAGGAGGCCACTGGTCAGGTCCACTGGTATCAATCCAGTTGTTGTCAAAAACACTATTAAAAAAGTTGATCATGATTCGTGAATTATGAGCTGATGTACCCTCTTATTGGAATTTTTAAAATTATTTTTCACAAAAATGCAGGCAGAACTCGACATGATTGTAACCAGGAAAACAAAACAAAATATTCAGAAAGTTCAATACGGTGTCCATTAGATAAAAAAGGTGACTATCGCAAAGTAATGCTTTTTAAACAAATTTTAAGGTCATCATGGCAATATGATTAGCAACCTATTTCTGGAGATATTGAAGAAACAAGAAAAACTCGAGACGCAGCAAGTGCGTTATGGTAGTCAATTTTTATTAAATGTTTCAAATTTAAATAACACAATTTTCTATAAACTTAGAGAGTTTAATTTTAATACGTAGTAAGGTCTTTTCTAAGTCAAGATAGGCACAAAATTTCATTAAAATAACTTTGTAATTTTCGGAGAAAAAAATTTTTTTCGAAAGAAAATTGAAAATTTGCACAACTCAATTTTCTCTAAACTTAGAAAGTTGAATTTTGGTACGTAGTAAGATCTCTCCTGAGGCAACATATATAGTAAATTTCATTAAAACAGCTTTGTTACTTTCGGAGAAAAAATTTTTTTCGAAAGAAAACTCAAAAATTTTCCGGAAAACCCCGTCCGATTTTTCTGGCTAACGAACTCATCCAAAAAGAAAGGCACTTGCCAAGTTCATCGAAATCGGTTAATTATTTTTTGAGTTATCAGACGGATACATATATATATATATATATATATATATATATATATATATATATATATATATATATATATATATATATATATATATATATATATATATATATATATATATATATATATATATATATATATATATATATATATACATATAAAAATTGAAACTGACCCCGGATATGGGATCTGGAATTTGAATTTTCTTCCTCTGAAGATGTTGACTTTGTCAACGAAACGATCGTAAGGTCTCTGAAATATGTGTTGTGGTGATTTGGGTGTTCTCCAAGTGTACTTATTAGGTTACACAAGAAACGATTTACATTAGAAACTAATTTATAAAAAACAACAAGAAATTTATGTTTCAAATGAAACAGTAGAGGGCCACGGGACTGGAACATTTGTAAAAGTTTAATTTTAAACACCTGTTGTTGAAATTTGAAGCATTTAATGAAAATTCGCTACCACAACGCACCTACTGCGTCTCGATTTTTTCTTACAAACATGCCTCATATTTGGATAAAAAATGTAAAAATCCAATAACATAAGGGTGTTCGAAAAAAAAACAGTTTTAGGTATCACGAACGACTTATGGGCCACCTGTGGTTGTCAAAATAATTTTATAAGATGCAGCTCAAGACACCCTATAATTAACGTATACAACTCTTTCTAGTATCTTGTATAATAACAATTATATGGAGCTTTATCGTAGAAATGCGTCACCCTGTATATATGTAAACAGATAAAAACTGAACCTAAACTGGATATGGATTCTAGGGGGCATAGATTGCGCTCTTTTGAAGAAATCTTTTTAAAATTCAAAAGTCACCGTCGCCTCATTAACGATTTTAGCTAAAAATTATAGGCCGTTAAACCATAAACAACTAAAATTACCGCCAAAGCATCAGAGAAAGGGTCTATTTGAAATGAAATTTTTGGAAATATTTAAGTACAATGAAGGACAATGACGGTTGAAGCTAAAACTTAAGTGTCTGCAGAATACTCTTCTTGCGACATTTTCTTTACATGATCCGTATTTGTTTCAGGTTCTTTGCCTAAATGTTGCCAATTTTGACGTTCTAAATCGCGAATTTGACGTTTTGAGGAAAACCCCATTTTTTTTCTTTAAGTGCCCCTAACTTTTTTGTCTCAAAACTTATAGACTTAAATTTTGGTACATGGTTCACTCTTTATAATGTAAACACGCGTACCAAATCTATTTGCCCTTACTTTGTTATTTCCGGAGATATAAATGTTTTCCGAAAAAAAAATTTCCGGGAAAACCTGAGCCGATTTCCTAGCTAACGAACTTATCCAAGCCACTTGCAAAAGAAAGGTACTCAGAAAATTTCATAAAAATCCGCTCATTATTTTTTGAGTTATCGGTGTAATACATATATATATATATATATATATATATATATATATATATATATATATATATATATATATATATATATATATATATATATATATATATATATAACTTCTCAAATCGTAAACTCTCTTTTAGTAAATTTTCTTAATAAAAATTCACTAGAAGAAGTGCAGGAAACAGAGAGTTATGGTTATGGTTATCTCCTATTCAAGGCGACATCGCCAGTACACTGTGATTATAATTATTGTAAAAAGACAAAATAAATAGTAATGACAACAGACCTTATCTTCGCCAATGACTCGCTTATAACAGCTTGTAAAAGATCCAACTAATGAATCTCTCACCCACCGATTTGAATTTACCTATAATCATAATTTACAACCCTCGTAAATTGGCCGGCTTAATACTAACTTGTAGTGATTATCCCTTTTGTAATTTTTTAATGGCGACGACACGCGCTTGTCCTAAAAAAGATAATGAAAATGAGTTCATCGAATAACATATTCCCGGTGTATCTGTTCTGCAACAACAAACAATTCGGAACTAGTCTGCCAGTCGTATAAAAGAGGCTTTGTTAAAAGCAACCCCAATAAATAATAAAAGAATGAAGTATCGGTGAGCAAAGAGAGACACGGACACTCCCTTGCCTGTTTTTGTGATGATCACCCAACCCACGGATGCGATCAAATAGGTATTATATCAATAGATATAGTTCCGTTCAACTACAGTTCACCACTATAATATACTCTATGTACACCGAAAGACAATACCCCCATCTAGCTTGTTTCAATTCTATAGTTCTATCGTGTGATTACAAACAGTCGTCATAACAGACACTTTTATTTAAAAAATCTTGACGCGAATTGATTACAGATATTAATTATGTAATTTTTTAGGAAACTGCGTATTCTTGTAAAAATCTTTCATTTCACGGAAAATTTCACGAAGAATTGTATTTCCTAAAATAATGAAGCTGGCTGGATAAAATTTGGTACCCATGTTGCTGTTATAAAGGTGCTGTTGCATACCAAAATTGATGTTTTTAGGTTGACTCAAAAATAAGGTATTAAAATTTGAAAAAAACGCTTATGAGAATGCGCTGCCACAACGCACTTGCTGCGTCCGAACTCTAATAATAAAATAAGGTGGGGGAACAGCCAAATGGAATAAATTCAGTATCTCTGGTCCCTTGGTCGCTCAGACCACGGCATGGTCACTGCTTCCGGCGCAATGCAACCCGAAGTCACACAGTCATCACACCCACGTATCGTTTGGCACTACAACTCCGCGAACTGGGACGAAATGCAGGATTACGTTTCCTCATTTCCGTGGGTGTCTGTCTGCTTCTCTCATCGTGACCCCTTTGATATCTCACAAAACGTCACCGAAATTATCCATGCTGGCATGGAATTATTTATTCCACGTACACAGAAAACCTCTTCAGCCACTCAAAAGCCCTGGTTTTCTAAATCCTATAACAAAGCCGGACTTGAAAAGGTCAAAGCTCACAAAACGCTTCTACACAATCCCAGTCAAGAAAACCGTCAAGCATTTAACGACGCAAGAAACCGCTATGGCCGCATTCTTTCTGAGGCAAAAAACTCGTTTAATACCCACATCAAAAATAAAGTCCTCTCAAGCTCCAACGGCAGCAAACCCTTCTGGACTCTTGCTAAATCTATTGGGAATAATTTCCGCAAGAGCACGTTCCCACCTTTTGTTTCAGGGGATGAAATTGTTTCTACCGCCCTAGGCAAGGCTGAACTTTTTGCCTCGTTGTTCGCCGGCAATTCTACTCTCAACCCACCTCCAAATGTTCAACCACCAACAGTCCCCAATGTCGCGCATAAAATGACGGATATCATTTTCAAAACTAAATTAAAAGCTCGGGACGCAGCAAGTGCGTTATGGTAGTGAATTTTTATTAAATGCTTCAAATTTGAATAACTCATGTTTTTACAAACTTAGAAAGTTGAATTTTGATGTATAGTAAGGCCTTTCCCAGGGCAACATATCCACCAAATTTCATCAAAATAACTTTGTAATCTTCGCAAAAAAAAATTTTTTCAAATGAAAACTCAAAATTTAAATAACTCAATTTTGTAAAAATGCAGAAAGTTGAATTTTAGTGTGTAGTAAGGTTTTTTACAAGGCAACATATCTACCAAATTTCATTAAAATAGCTTTGTAATTTTCGGAGAAATAGATTTTTTTTTGAAACAAAACTCAAAATTTTCCTGGAGAACCTTATCCAATTTTTCTGACTAACGAACTCATACAAGCCATTAATAAAAAATTCACTAATAGTATAGCAGTAAGCGTAAGCAAAGCGACATGTTAAGAGTTAAGACTGTAACAGCGGCAGAAGCAGAAGTCAATGGAAGCCATGTGTGTTCGGTAAGAGCAAATTTTGGGAAGAAACTATTGACTATTAATAACAACAATTGACTAAAAAACAATGCGAGTTGTAAGGAAAAACTCAAAATTGTCCTGGAGAACCTTATCCAGTTTTCCTGACTAACGAATTCATCCAAGCCATTAATAAAAAATTCACTAATAGTATAGCAGTAAAAGCGTAAGCAAAGCGACATGTTAAGAGTTAAGACTGTAACAGCGGCAGAAGCAGAAGTCAATGGAAGCCATGTGTAAGAGCAAATTTTGGGAAGAAACTATTGACTATTAATAACAACAATTGACTAAAAACGATGCGAGTTGTAAGGAAAAAAATAATTATACTACAGAGGTGATAAATGATGATAAATTACAATAGGATTATATATAATCGCAAATGCTGCCAATGATTAACAATCAGTGAATTCAGTATTATTGACATTTCTCTGAATCTTAAAAATGAATTTCATGAGTCAATGACAATAATAGCAGCTGTCATTGACTAACCAACGGCAACCACATACTTGATCTCATATAAGCGGTGATTTAAACATAAATGTTTCAAATTTGAATAGCTCAATTTTCTGTAACCCTAGAAAGCTGAATTTTGGCACATAGTTAGGTCTTTCCCAAAGCAGCTATATGTAGACCAAATTTTATCGAAATTTTCGGAGAAAAAAAATTTTTTTGAAAGAAAACTCAAAATTTTTCCGGAAGACCCCGTCCGATTTTTCTGGCCAACGAACTCATCCAAACTATTAATAAAAGAAAGGCACTTGCCGAGTTTCATCGAAATCGGTTAATTATTTTTTCAGTTATCAGACGGATATATATATATATATATATATATATATATATATATATATATATATATATATATACATATATATACATATATACATATATATATATATATATATATATATATATATATATATATATATATATATATATATATATATATTATATATATATATATAACATATAAAACTATAAAAATTAAAACTGGCCCCGGATATGGGTTCTAGGGGTCCTAATTCGCGCTCATTTGAAAAAATTTTTGCAAAGTCTCACCATCGATACCTCTCTATTAGTGAATTTTTTTAAATAAAAATTAACTAAAAGGTACGAAAGATGCTCTCTTCTCTTAATACCAGGAACCTGGCCTTGACGAGATCCCAGCAATTGTTCTCAAAAAATCCGCACCAGAACTTGCTCCTGTCCTGACTCGTCTGTTTCAGATATCTTACAATAGAGGCATGATCCCTAGTAACTGGAAAACTGCTTGACTACAACCCGCCCCCAAGAAAGGATCCAAAGCGCTTCCTAGCAACTACAGGCCTATTTCTCTCCTTATAGTCGTTTCTAAAGTGATGGAAAAGTATATAAACACTGAATTACAAAAATTTCTTGAAAAACTCAGTCTAATCCACGACAGGCAGTATGGATTCCGTCAGCCATCGACTGCCGACCTCCTTTCCTTTGTCACCCATTCTTGGAACAAGTCTATGGAACTACACGGTGAATCCCAGATTGTCGCTCTAGACATATCCAAAACATTCCATCAGGTCTGGCACGCAGCGCTGCTTAATAAACTTCCGGCCTATGGCATACCACCAAAAACTCTGTACCAAATTTCACACAAGTCCATCGAAATCACCAAAATTTGTTCGTTAAATGCGAAGTTCGTTAAATCTGGTATGTACACGGAAAAACCCGGACCCTACTGTATATGAAGCTTACATTCTAGTGGTTAAAACAAGTAAGATGATTATTTGTTGATCGTATAGATAACCCAGCAACAATGAAGAGCTTTGGTTGCATACATTAAAAGAATGTCTTCTAATTAAAATACCGAATCAAGAATGCATTTACTGTGTGTGAGCGTATTATGCGTGCCTGTTTTAACAGCGACAACTGTGCATTCTGCGAATGTCATAAACGTAGAATATAATTAGAGAAACAGTTCTCATGACCCTTCACATACTCAACAGTTCACATTCATCGGTAAATGAATGGAATATGAACGTATGTTTATAACCTCATCAATTTACTTCCTTAATTATGCATGTCACAAATACTTGACATTAATTACTCAATTTCGCAGGAAAGTTTGGATAGTTTTGCCTTTAATTAGTGGCGGAGTCGCCGTATTATTTAATACTTTTTCTATGATCGGTTTTTACCATTTATAGCGGTGCAACGTTTTTGCTTGTTGCTGGCTCCAATTGAGAGTTGCTTGGATAAATATCAGTTCGGATTTAGACCTGGCCGAGAAACTAGAGAAGCAGTTCTAATAACCTTTAATAATAATCTTTGTTCACCCAAAATTAAAATTATGGTAGTGAATTTTCATAGAAATGATCTGGCACAAAATATTTTATTATAACTTTTTTTTCTTGTAACAGAAATCTAAATTTTGGTGTATAGTTTACTTTTTATATCGTAAACCTACCTACCAAATTTGGTTATCATAATTTTTTAATTTTTTAAGATAAAATTTTTTTTCAAATGAAAACTCAAAATTTTTCCGGAAATCCCCGTCCGATTTTTTCGATTAACGAACTTATCAAAGCCATTTACAAAGGGAAAGTACATGCCAAATTTTATCAAAATCGGTCCATCATTCTTTGAGATAAAATTTTATTTCGAATAAAACCTCAAAATTTTCCCGGAAAACCTCGTCCGATTTTCCTGACTAACAAACTTGACAAAGCCATTTACAAAAGGAAGGTACATGCCAAATTTTATTAAAATCGGCCCATTATTTTTTGAGATAAGAATTTTTTTCGAATGAAAACTCAAAATTTTCCCGGAAAACCTCGTTCGATTTTCCTGACTAACGAACTTATCCAAGCCATTTACAAAATAAAGGTACATGCCAAATTTTATCAAACTCGGCCCATTATTTTTTGAGTTATCGGTGTGATACATATATATATATATATATATATATATATATATATATATATATATATATATATATATATATATATATATATATATATATATATATATATATATATATATATATATATATATATAATATATATATATATATAAACATAGAAAAATTGAAACTGACCCCGGATATGGGTTCTAGGGGTCCTAGATCGCGCTCATTTGAAGAAATTTTTTCAAAATTCAAAAGTCGAGGTCTCCTCATTAGTGAATTTTTTCTAAGAAAATTCACTAATACAAGCTTGAGGTATATTAATTAAATAGCCTAAATAAATAAACAATTTCGGTACGCAGCAAGTGCGTTATCGTACTGAATATTCATAAGAATTGTACACTATTATATAATTTATACTTTTTATTTAAACAGACCATGAAAATCGGTTTTAAAGGTCCTAAGACATGCTCATTTGAAGAATTTTACCATCGATATCTCTCTATTATCAAAAAAATATTTTAATCTTGCGTTTTAGTTTCTTTTGAGACAAATTGCCAAAACTCAATTTTCTATAAAGCTGGTAAAGTAAAATTTGGTATATCTAGGTCTAGGTCTAAGTCTCTTTAAAAGAAACTTGTATTTGGAATTTCATTGAAGTTACAAAAGCTTTCCAAAAGACAATTTAATTCATATTAGAAAAAAGTATCTGTCAAATTATAAACGTGGCAGGTATTTTTGAATTTTCATGAAGAAAATTTACTAATAGAGAGATAACTATGGTAAGACTTTCGCACAATTTTTTCAAATGGTCGCGAATTAGCCCCCCCAGAACCCAAATCCAAGATCCATTAAATTATATATATATATATATATATATATATATATATATATATATATATATATATATATATATATATATATATATATACATATATATATATATATATATATATATATATATATATATATATATATATATATATATATATATATATATAGGGTGGCGCATTGAAAACGAAACGAACCGATTTGCATCCAGAGAAATTCTTTTTAAGAAACGCTGAAACACGGCAATTTTAATATTAAGGGGGACATGTTTTGACATAAAATTCAACTTTGTCACATCAACCCCTTAAGGGTGGTGATAACAACCCTAATATTTTAAATAGGGAACATGGGTCGAGTGTTACATCATTTAAAAGCTCTTTCTTTTATGAATTCAGCACACTAATTTTTTGGAAGTTTTATCAACTCGTTTAAAAATTATTCACAGTTGGAGTTGCAAGAACGTATTTCATTCATTGTGCTAAGAAATGCACTAATTAGTCAATTTTTCGTTAAAAAAACTAAAAAATAAAACCAAACGTTTAAAAATGTTTATTCAGTTAAGTAAGTGTTCAAAATGTTGACCACCAGCTTCCATACAAAAGTACAAATTTTGTTCAAAATGAGCTCTGACATTCTGGAGCATTTGTGGAGTTATTAGACGGCATTCTTCAACAACGCGTCGTCGTCATTCTTCCAGAGACTCCGGTTCTGTTGCGTAAATTCTACTCTTTAAGTGGCCTCATAGAAATAAGTCTAAATGAGTTAAATCCGGTGATCTAGGGGGCCACTCAATCGCACCTCTACGCCCAATCCATTGCTCTGGAAACTCTCTGTTCAAAAACTCCCTAACACGTTGTGAACACTGCGGAGGAGCTGCATCTTGTTGAAACACTAATTGATTTTCTTGATAGCGATCATCAGTGGCCAATTTTCTCGTGCTCAAAGTTGGGTCTGCAGCAATTTGTCCTAAAACTTTAATCTCAGTAGTCTCATTTCTAACCGGAAATTCACGTTCAGGATCCGGTTTTTTGTTGGCTACTGACTCTCTACTAACTCCAAAATAACAAACATGAAAAAAACCTTTTTGTGAATTTGAGTGGTCAAATTCTCAAAAAGGTTTTTGCATGTTTGTTATTTCATAATTGGTCATAGTAAAACTCACCTTATATCCGTGAGAATGGAATAAACTTTTCCGAAAGCTCGGCTTTTAATAGAAAGTTTTATTTTGCAACTGACGGCTTTCCCACAATTTTTTGATTAAATACAACTATTACCGTCACACAAACTTAATAATATATATATATATATATATATATATATATATATATATATATATATATATATATATATATATATATATATATGTATATATACGGATAACTCCAAAAATAATGGACCGATTTTGATCAAATTTACTGAGTACCTTCCTTTTGCAAGTGGCTTGGATAAGTTCGTTAGCCAGGAAAATCGGCCCAGGTTTACCCGGAAAAATTTTTTGTTTTCTTTCAGAAAAAATTATAGCTGCGGAAATAACAAAGTAAGGGCAACAAAATATGGTACGCGTGTTTGTAATATAAGGAGGGAACCTTACCGAAATTTAGGTCTGAAAGTTTAAAGACTAAACAGTTATAGGCATTTAAAGGGAAAAAATTTAGGGTTTTCCTCAAAACGTCAGAGTCACGATTTGAAAAGTCAAAATTGGAAACATTTAGGCAAAGAACCTGAAGCAAATACGGATTAGATAAAGAAAATGTCTCAAGAAGAGTGTTCTGCAAACCCTTAAGTTCAGGTTCAACCGTCATTGTCCTTCATTTTAATAAAATATTTACAGAAAATTCATTTCAAGTAGATACTTTCTCTGATGCTTTGGAAGTAGTTTTAGTTAAGTTTATTGTTTAACGGTCTATAATTTTTAGCTAATTTTCTGAGAAAAAATTCTTTAATGAGACCGCGACTTTTAAATTTAAAAAATATTTCTTCAAATGAGTGGAAACTAGGCACAGTAGAATCCATATCCGAGTTTAGTTTCAGTTTTTATGTGTTTACATATATACAGGCTGACGCATTTCTACGGTAAAGCTCAATATAACTGTTATTATGCAAGATACGAGAAAAAATTGTACACGTTAATTATAGGGTGTCTTGACCTGCATGTTAAAAAGTTATTTTGACAATCACAGGACGGCCCAAAAGTCATTGGTCATACCTACAATTTTTTTCGAACACTATTATATTATTGCATTTTTGCATTTTGTATCGAAATATGAGGTATGTTTGTAAGAAAAAAATCAAGACGCAGGAGGTGGTAGGGAATTTTCATTAAATGCTTCAAATTTCAATAACCCAATTTGCTATTAACCTAAGGTTTGTTGACTAGGAAACCAGTTTTCTCGGAAACATTTAAAGTTTATTTTCGGAAAATTTTTGGACATTTTCAAACCATAAGTTATTTTGATAAAATCTGGTACATTCTTTCTACTATATAGGCTATACCGGTAACCAGATTGATGCCTGCTTGCATTAAATAGACATATTTGCTATTAAAAACATTTTTATGAAAATTCGCTTGCTGCGTCCAGACTTTTTTATTTTTAAACTTAAACATAACACGTCATATAAGATCGAAACCGTCATTGAATGTGTTTCGATGGCAATTCTACCAATTATGTAATTAATTTTTGTGTATACTTTTAATATAATCTAATATATCCCGGGCAAGAAGCCCGTGCCAAGTATCATTAGGTGACATTTTCAATCGCCATTTTCTCGAAAACTGTCCAACTTAGACGAAGCATGATGATGATATACGTTTTTTGCTCAGAGTTTTATGTAGAATTCGAATTTCGTAAAATATATAGGGTGTTCTATTGAAAATAGCACAGTGGATTGAATTTCCGGTCAACCCGGAAATGACTGTCAAATATCAAAACTGTTAAAACTGTGCCTCCTGAAGGACCATACCACATTTACAAGGTTAAAACGTGTCGCTATATCTCGACGAATCACAAGCGAGTAGCAAATGTTTATTTTGTCATAATTAAATGTTAGAATTGGCGATTTTTAAACAAACATTCTGGAGCAGATGAAGTTTGTAAGGGGCTGGTGTCGTATAAAATGTGTTTTAAGAAGTTTCTGTTTTACTAGTAACTTTTCCTCATTTAATTGAAGTATTTGCAGTAAATATATTTGAAATAGACCCTTGTATGTGTTTTCATTCTTACCGCACCAGTGAAAGTTATTTTATTACTGCAATTTTTTCCTATCAAAAATTTACATAAACTTTTTTATTTGTTTCAGGTGTGATATTATCGCCTCTTCAGCGACAGGACGTTTCGTTAGTGCACCTTCAGGTCAGTGCTCATGTTGGTGTATTATAATGTGTATTATAAGTTAGTGTCCCGTTTAACCCAGTGATGTTGTCGTACATGCTGCCGGTGGATGAGAAACCTCCACCGGGCCCGGGACACCACAAGGTCGCTCATCTGCAGCTGTCTCTGGAATCAGAGATGATGACCAACGGAAGGACTACCGCGAGTCCGCTTAGTAAAGAGACTAGTATCAGCAGTTTCGTCAGTGATGGAACCACAGCAACCGCCAGTCATAGTTCCATGGCCAGTACCAGTGATAAAGGCAAGCCTAAATTGATCGTCAACGGTGGCAAACACCAAACATTAAAAAGGTAAGTGATTGATTTTCCTAATAAATTATAATAAAACATTTTGTTCCGAGTTTTTTAAATTTGTTTGTGTGTATTTTGCTTCTTTAACGTCGTTCTGTTTCCGCGGCTGTGACCAACCACCGACGCCAGGGAGCAATTTCGTCTCACTATCCTGGAAATTTGGCCGAATCTCTTCCTTTCTGTAAAGGGTGTAGGGATATTTAACGTGCATAATATCACATGGTGCACGGCAACGACGGCTTAACACCCCTCCAAAGGGCGGCAGGTACAGACATTCAACTTGCTCAAACACAATGCCACAACCTCAGTGGATGTTAATTTACAGTATGTACTAAAAAATAATTTGAATCGAGACTGGGAATCGAATCCGGGATCCACTATGTCCGCATTCTTTCTGAGGCAAAAAACTCGTTTAATAACCACATCAAAAACAAAGTCCTCTTAAGCTCCAACGGCGGCAAACCCTTCTGGACTCTTGCTAAATCTATTGGGAATAATTTCTGCAAAAGCACGTTCCCACCTCTTGTCTGAGGGGATGAAATTGTTTCTACCGCCCTGGGCAAGGCTGAACTTTTTGCTTCGTTGTTCGCCGGCAATTATACTCTCAACCCACCTCCAAATGTTCAACCACCAACAGTCCCCAATGTCGCGCATAAAATGACGGATATCATTTTCAAAACTAAAAAGGTACGAAAGATGCTCTCTTCTCTTAATACCAGGAAAGCCTCTGGCCTTGACGAGATTCCAGCAATTGTTCTCAAAAAATGAGCACCAGAACTTGCTCCTGTCCTGACTCGTCTGTTTCAGACATCTTACAATAGAGGCATATTCCCTAGTAACTGGAAAACTGCTCGAGTACAACCCATCCCCAAGAAAGGATCCAAAGCGCTTCCTAGCAACTACAGGCCTATTTGTCTCCTTTCAGTTGTCTCTAAAGTGATGGAAAATTATATAAACACCGAATTACTAAAATTTCTTGAAAAACACAGTCTAATCCACGACAGGTAGAATGAATTCCGTCAGCGCAGATCGACTGCCGACCTCCTTTCCTTTGTCACCCATTCTTGGAACAAGTCTATGGAACAACACGGTGAATGCCAGATTGTTGCTCTAGACATATCCAAAGCATTCGACCAGGTCTGGCACGCAGCGCTGCTTAATAAACTTCCGGCCTATGGCCTACCACCAAAACTGTACCTGGACAGCAAATTTCCTCTCCAACAGGAGCATATCGGTTGTTGTGGATGGCCATTCCTCTAAACTATCCAATTAATGCAGGAGTTCCTCAAGGTTCTTCTTTAGCCCCTACTTTATTTCTTCTTCACATCAATGACCTCCTCTCTAGCACATCCAACCCAGTTCACAGTTACGCGGACGACAGCACCCTCCACTCAAATATACAATATTCTAAGCCTGTCTCTTTAGCCCAATTCGATGAGGATCGCAGAATCATGGAGGGTTCTGTCTCCGTGGATCTCCAAAAAATATTAGACTGGGGAAGTAGAAATCTTGTACAATTCAACCCCATCAAAACTAAGTCTTGCTTTCTTTCTCACAAGAGATACACCAGCCCTAGACCCATTAGAATGAACATTCAAAGTTATTCAAAGTAATGAGTCCTTTTCTCTTGTTGGCATTTCTGTGAATCGAAATCTTAATTGGCACCAACATCTCACATCAATTGCAGAAGCGGCTGCTAAGAAATTAGGTTTCCTCTTCCGGGCTCGCAAATATTTTTCACCAGCTAATCTCTATACCTTATATACTTCACAAATAAGGCCAAACCTCGAATACTGCTCCCATACCTGGGGTGCAGCTGCCGCTTCTACACTCGCTATCCTGGACTCCATTCAAAAGAGAGCTATACGTCTCATCGGTGACCCTACCATTACCAAAAGGCTGCCATCCCTTGCTCACCGACGTGCCGTTGGTGACCCCTCTCTCTTTTATAGATACCTGCACGGGAACTGCTCAGAGGAGCTTGCCTCCATAGTTCCCCCACCAGCTGCCCCCAACAGATCTACCAGGGGAACAGAGCGAATGCACCCTTTTACTGTCCAGGTCACCAGACATAGAACATCTTGTTATGACCGCACTTTTGTCCCGGGGACTTCCAAGTTGTGGAATTCCTTGCCGGCACATGTTTTTCCTTCTCCTCCGAACCTCCAAACCTTCAAGTCCAGAATTAACATGTTGCCTCTTTCGTCCTTGTCAACACCCACGGTACGATAGTATTTAGGCTGTACGCTCTCGTGGTGTGTTGTTGAAATTAAAAAAATTGGGTCCAGAGAAAGGCACACGTTCTTACCTCTGGACCACTAAGGCTGCTTTAAGATATGGAACAAATATAAATAAGAAGCACTCCAAACAAGGCAATAATAACTGTTAAGACTTGTTTTTAAACAGAAAAGTTCAAGAACCTGTCAATTGTTATGTTGAGTTGTTTCATGCGTCTTGAAGAAATGACCTGCGTATTATTGACTATTATATTTTCACTATGTAATAATAAGCAACAAGAAGACAAGAAAAATCAGTAATAGATTATATCGTGATCAACATGGTGAGTTTTTAGTGAATTTAAGAAAATTCACTAATGGAAAGGTATCGATGGTGAGGCTTTCGGAAAATTTCTTCAAATGAGCACGAATTAGGGTCTCTGGAACCCATTTCCATGGTCAGTTAAAATGTTTATATATATATATATATATATGTATCCAACCGATAACTCAAAAAATACTTCACTGATTTGGACAAAATTTGGGAATTACCTTTATTTTGCTAATGGCTTGGACGAGTTCGTTTATCAAATCTTAGCGGCCAATTTTTCTTATTACAAAATTAGAAAATATTTTTTAAAACGCAATATCTCTCAAATTGTCTAAGTGATTGAAACGAATATTGACAACTTAAAAGAACATAGATAGACGTGGTTGTGTACCAATTTTCAAGTCGTGTGATCAAAGGAAATTAAAGTTATTCGAAATTAATAATAAAATAATCATCGACATCACTTCAGATTCTGTAATGCAATATCTACAATGTTGGACAAAGGCAAATGACGTTATATGTATTGCTATTCGATTTAAATAAATCGTAGATAAAAATCTAAACAATGGAGGTTGTCACAGGTTATCAGCCTTGACAAGGTTGTGAGAGATACAGGGACGCCATCTCGGTGCATGATCAGGTAGTATGTTGTCACAGCTCTAGTTTACACAAAATTTTATAGATGGAGCTGTACGATCAACTAAAAATTGTGTAATGTCAGCCTTGGGTCATTTATTTCCTAATACCAGGACAAAGTTTCAAACGCTGTTAATTTTAGCATGCGAATGTATACTATAAATAAAAAAATTCGGGACGCAGCAAGTGCGTTATAGTAGTGAATTTGCATAAGAATTGTACACTATTAGTAAAATATATTATTAAAACTAATTCTTCAAATTTAAATGGACCATGGAGATCGGTTTTAGAGTCCCAGTTAGTGATTATTTAAAAAAAAATTATATTTGATATGGAGCTAAAAAATTAAAATTTGGTCTAAGATATAATATGTAAGTACTCCAAGTGCCCTTAAAAAAACTGTGTTACAAATTTCATTTAAGTTACAAAACTTGTTCAGAAAAAAAAATTACAAAGGGAATGTACCTGGCAAATTATAAACATGGGAGGAATTTTTCCTTATTAATTGCTTGGATCGTTTTGTTTCAGTCAACCCATTCAGTTTTTGCAAATAATAAACAACAAAAGTCTGGACGCAGCAAGTGCGTTATGGTAATGAATTTTCATTAAAAAAAATTTAATAGCAAATATGTGTTTTTTTTTTTAAGAAAGCAGGCAGCAAATTTGGTTACCAGTATAACCAATATAGTAGAAACAAGGTGCCATGTTTAACCAAAATAACTTTGAAAATGTACAAAAATTTCCGAAAGTAAACTTAACGTGTTCCGGAAAAAACTGATCTCTTGGTCAACCTTATAGGTTAATAGCAAATTGAGCTATTCAAATTTGAAGCTTTAAAGAAGATTCTCTACCATAACGCACTTGCTGCGTCCCGAATTTCTTTTCTTACAAACATGCATTATGGAAAATGCAAAAATGCAATAACATAAGGCGTGTTCGATTAAAAAAAAAAGAGAATTTGCATCACCAATGACTTATGGGCCATCTTGTGATAGTAGAAATATTTTTTAAGATGTAGCTCAATACACCCTATGATTACTGTATACATTTTTTTTTTCGTATCTTGTATAATAACGGATATATTGAGCTTTATTGATTTTTTACGAAAATTCGACAAAAATTATATACCATTAAGCGATAAACTCTATAGCTAAGGCTACTGCCAAAACATCAGAGAAAGGGTTTATTTGAAATGAGTTTTCTGGAAATATTTTAGTAAAATGAAGGACAATGACAGTTGAAGCTAAGACTTTGTAAAACATTCTTTTTGAGACATTTTCTTTCCACAACTCGTATTAGTTTCAGGTTCTTTGCCTAAATGTTGCCAATTTTGACGTTTTAAATTGCGAGTTTGGCTTTTTGAGGAAAACCTCAATTTATTTTTCTTTAAATGCGCATAACTCACTTTCAACAGAGCTAAATTTTGGTCGGTAATTTACCTATAATGATATAAACCTGTGAACCAGATTTGGCTGCCCTTACTTTGTTATTTCCGGAGATATAATTTTTTTCGAAAGAAAACACAAAATTTTCCGGGAAAACCTGAGCCGATTTTCCTGGCTAACGCATTTATGCAAGCCACTTGCAAAAGGAAGGTGTTCACCAAATTTAATCAAAATCGGCCCATTATTTTTTGAGTTATCGGTGTGATATATATATATATATATATATATATATATATATATATATATATATATATATATATATATATACATGCGTCCAGACTTTTATATATTTTGACATATGAAAATAGTTTTAGTAGGCCGTGATCGAATGACATAGGAAACAATTTTCGTAAGATCTATAGATTTCTTCATTTTATATCTTCTGAGATCTTCTTAAAAAAACTCGCGTGACAAATACAACGTTCCATATTAAAAGAGTCACATAAATATACTTCTCTCAAATTCTTCTTTTTGAATAAAATTTGAGCGATGTCATGTACTTATTTCCCCCCTAAAAACGGCCCAGACCTTTTTCCCATCTTTTGTCATAGAAAAAATGCATTAGTAGGCCTTGGTCAGTTGACATCGAGAAACATTTTCATAGCTTTTATAGAGTTTTCCATCTTATATCTTTTGGTCTTTTGCTCCTTAAAATCTATTTTTAAATACAAAAGTTACAGAGGTGTTTCCATTTTAAATGAGACACACTATATATTATTATTACCTTTATTGCTTTAAATCATACAACATGTTTATTCAATAAGTCTAAGACTTGTGCTGAATATTAACATAATTTTATATACATAGTTGGATCCAAAACTGCTTCACAACACTCCAAATACAACAACCTTAAAATTTTGACATTCCAAAAAATGTCTTTTCTCTTCCATTTCGTTCTTCTAATGTTTCACCTGATACCTCCATTTACAATGAATACTGATCTCTCCAAAATACTTTTCCAACTACAAATCTTTCTCAACTGCCCATATTTTTGCCGAAATTGTAAATTTTGTACGAGACCAAAAATGACATTTTAATTTGACATACTTCAATTAAATCTATATATATATATATATATATATATATATATATATATATATATATATATATATATATATATATATATATATATATATTGTACCGATAACTCAAAAAATAATGGGCGGATTTTGATGAAATTGGGTAGTTACTTTCGTTTTGTAAGTGGCTTGGATAAGTTCGTTAGCCACGAAAATTCCACCAGTTTTTCCGTGAAAATTGTAGGTTTCTTTCGTAAAATTTTTGTATTTCCGAAAATAACAAGCCTATGACAACCAAATTTAACACACTATCAAACTTACCCTACACGCCAAAATTCAGATCTCTAAATTAAAAGAAAAAATTTATAGGCATTTAAAGGAAAAAATGGGGTGCCACTGGTGATCAGAGGAATGCACAAGAACAAAATATTTTGTGTGATTAACAAAACCAATTGAATATTACATACAAAGGTTAAGTTTTCTTGGCGCAAAAAGGCCAAGAACTAGCAGAAAAAATATTTTGAAAATTTTATAATTTTTCTTTTTAAAACATCAAAATCGCGAATTGAAACCTCAAAATTTGCAATTCTCAGACAAATAATCTGAAACAAATACGAATTATGTAGGAGAAATGTCGTAATAAGTGTGTTTTACGGAGCCTTAAGTTTCAGCTTTAACCATCATTGTCCTGAATTTTACGAAAATATTTTCGGAAAATCAGTTTCATAGACCCTCTTTCTGATGCTTTCGCAGTAGTTTCAGCTATAGCGTTTATGGTTTAATTGAAATATTTTCGTATTATAATTATTATAATTAGAAACAATTTCTGCTGTTACGAAATTTCGTTAACAGAAAACTTAGCATTAAATTACACTGGACCGTTATATAGAAAAGACTGGCAACAGAATGGTAAAAAATAAACACATGTTGACCAAGGAAAGTCTACGGATATCTATATGTACACAGAGCTCGTATAAAACTACGTAAGACTTGTATTTCTTGTAGTTAATTAAGTTTATAATGTAACTCTTTGAAACGTTATATGTACCGTGTTGTTTCACAATTACGGTTGATTTAATCTTCAGTTCATTTCTTATTCAGTGTTGCCAATTCCTCTTATCTCATCCTTACAAGAATCTACAGGTAGTGGTTACCAATATATATTTAAATTTTAGTGTTGTTAATTTGGTTAAACTATAGTAATCCACTGCGAAAACCCGTAACACCAGTAGCGATTTGGACACAACTTCTTACGAACAATGGTGAGAGCGACGAGTTAAAGTTGACTTAACTGAAAGATTAAAATTAAGAGAATTGTATAAAGTTATCAATGTAGAGCTTACTAAATACCTCGAAAAATTAAATATCCAGGTGATCGCCGATACGTCTTTTTAACAGACTTCAAAAAAAGGAGGAGGTTCTCAATTCGACTGTATGTTTTTTATGTGTGTTACCTCAGAACTTTTTTTCAGGTGAACCGATTTTGATGATTCTTTTTTTATTTGAAAGCTGGTGCTTCTCGTGTGGTCTCATATAAATGTGATCAGGATCCAACCAGTAGTTTTTGAGTTATCCTTAATAATGCGTATATAATTGACTTCGACTACATTGATGATGATTGTGGATCACACCGTTGCGCTTCCGTCTAATTAAATCAGATATAAAGCTTTAGATTCACTAAAAATAAAGAAATAAACAAAAATTTTAACAAAATGTAAAACCGACTTCACAAAAAAATATTCTAAAACATAAAATGCACTAAAAAGTAAAAAATAATTGCGTATTCTTCTGTCTACAACTTACAATCAACTTATTTTTTCCACTCACTAAAACGATCAATGCATTTACAACGCAAGAATGTAGGTACCCACTTAAACTTAACCTCTAACTCCACACATACCTATGACTAACAGACAATTATCAAAATATTTATTTAGAGTTCACCATTAGGATCATATAATGTAAAATTATTGTTATTTTTGGAGTCGGTGTCAGCCAAGGAAATACGACAATATACCTTACATTAATAATACGAGAATACCTTATGAAATCTATTTTACAAATGAAATTTTATACAATATACTGTGACCATATCCTGGGACCTTGAAACGACAATATACCAATACCTAATTAAACCTTTTTACAAATGAATTTGAATGCAACAAGACTCACACACCTAATTAAACCTATTTACAAATGAACTTTAATAAGATATTATGCTGTGACAATACCTCTCTCAAGACAAACTACCATTACCTAATTCAACCTACTTACAAATGAAATGTAATACAATATCAAGCAACATTGATACGAAAATGTAGCTATAATAATAAACATAAAGAATTATCTTAAGAAAGACGGTGTAGAATGAAAAAGAATCGCAATCGGTTTATAATCAAGTAACTCCTATCGCTTCTTTCTCTTGACTGACTGGCGTATGGCCGGCGTACGCGTTTTTTTTTTGTTGGATGCAGGAGGGGGAAATGCTCATGCAGACCCCATTCACGGCCCCGTAGGTTCCGTGGGATATCGAGGTACTGTGAGACTGTACTCACTAAAACCCCCTCCCTGGGAGTACCGGACCTTAGTCCATACCTCCGTCGGAAAGAATTACACACAATGACATTTTAGGGTATGAATGTTTCCATTCTGTTTTTGCCGCGGGGGCGTTAGCGGGTAAGTATAAGCTTTGGACGCTTATGCTTATGTGGAAGTTGCTCATCGTAGTCGGTGGCACTACGGAGAAGAGCATTTGGGTGAGAAGCGGCTTTTGCGAACTGGGTTGTGGATAGTTGAGTTATAAACTATAAGTAACTATAACTCAAGTATCGAAAGCATTTCCATATCAGAGTGAATCTGACTGTTTCGGACAAACCGGCGTACGCGTTTGCCTCGCTCACTTGGCTATACCCCTCCAACCAATCTTCCGGGCGCGCGCGCGTAATCGACCCGCCCGCGCTGCGTGCTGCGTCTATGTGTGTAAACTGTGTATGCCAATGGTTATATTATATGCTATATAGTAAGACATTTCACGTTAGGTAGTTACAAACCCATCTTGGCTGACACCGACTCCAAAAATAACAATAATTTTACATTATATGATCCTAATAATTTGATTGTCTTTTAAGCAGTCTACACATATATTAAAAACTTTCTGCTTAGGTGAACTCTAAATAAATATTTTGATAATTGTCTGTTAGTCATAGGTATGTGTGGAGTTAGAGGTTAAGTTTAAGTGGGTACCTACATTCTTGCGTGGTAAATGCATTGATCGTATATTGAGTGGAAAAAATAAGTTGATTGTAAGTTGTAGACAGAAGAATACGCAATTATTTTTTACTTTTTAGTGCATTTTTTGTTTTAGAATATTTTTTTGTGAAGTCGGTTTTCCATTTTGTTAAAATTTTTGTTTATATCAAAACAGATCTACTGGCGATATTCTTCATTGGACATTTCCAAAGCATTCGAGGTGGCGACTGGTAATCACTACTAACTACTAATTGGTTTCATAGCTTTAACAGGGGTCCGTTTGTATAACATTCAACCATATGTTTTTCTTCGTGATTAAAATCTCAACCTTACCTACATGAAAAGTATGCTGGTAAACTAAAAATTGTTACCACAACTACTTGATCATTTATCAAACTTGCATTTTGTCTTATACAAACACGTCTTTGATTACTCCAGATATGCTGCAAAAAGCACAGAGCTGGCAACACAAGACATCTAGTAAGAGTGACAGGTACAGTTATGTATGTACGGTGTACAGAAAACAAGTCTATAGGTTTATTGATTATTTTAAAGCTATTTATAGTTTACCTTTATTAAAATTTTATTACACGTTTTCTTTCCACGTGGTTACTCAATTATTTTTCGTAGATAGGTATATCGGATTACTTGGCCAAGTAATCAGGTACGGTTTCGGATTATGTTATCCAATATACACTATTTTGAAACCTTGCTGTTAACCACTGGCGAATTTGATAATACATTTTTTTAATATTTAGATAAAAGCCGCTTCAACCTCCAAGGGTTATTAGCGGTAATCAACGGTAGAATATTTTTATAAAATTAAGTGTTACAATTAAACTTACACATATTTGTCTTTATATTTTGCTTATAATTTTTAAAGTTGTTAAAAGTCCTACAGTTTTCATAACATTGTTCATGTTGTTTCCTGGTGCATCTTCTATAGTAAATGGAATGATGTATATTCGTCTTTCTTCTGTGAAATTACGACAATCTGTTGTGATTTGTTGTACGGTTAATTGGCTATTGTATCACTGACACAAGGGTGGCTCTTCTTGGCGTAGTATGTGTTGGTGGGTTAGTTTGGTATGTCCTGTTCTTAAACTTGACCACGAGGGCTTACATCCTGAATACTGTCGTACCGTGGGTGTCGACAAGGAGGAAAGAGGCAACTTTTTAATTCTGGACTTGAAGTTTGGAGGTTCGGGGGAGAAGGAAAAACATGTGCCGGTAAGGAATTCCACAACTTGGAAGTCCTCGGGACAAAAGAGCGGGCATAACAAGATGTTCCATGTCTGGTGACCTGGACAGTAAAAGGGTGCATCCGCTCTGTTCCCCCCCGTAGATCTATTGGGGGCAGCAGGTGGACGAACTATGGAAGAAAGCTCCTTTGAGCATTGCCCGTGCAGATATCTATAAAAGAGAGAGAGAGAGAGAGAGAGAGAGAGAGAGAGAGAGAGAGAGAGAGAGAGAGAGATGTCACCAACGGCACGTCGATGGGCAAGGGATGGCAGCCTTTGGTTGAGGGTAGGGTCACCGATGAGACGTATAGCTCTCTTCTGAATGGAGTCCAGGATAGCGAATGTAGAAGCGGCAGCAGCACCCCAGATGAGGGAGCAGTATTCGAGGTTTGGTCTTATTTGTGAAGTATATGAGGTATAGAGAGTAGCTGGTGAAAAGTATTTGCGAGCCCGGAAGAGGAAACCTAATTTCTTAGCAGCCGCTTCTGCAATTGATGTGACATGTTGGTGCCAATTGAAATTTCGATCCACAGAAATGCCAACAAGTGAAAAGGACTCATTACTTTGAATAACTTGGTTGTTTATTGTGATGGGTCTAGGGCTGGTGTATCTCTTATGAGAAAGAAAGCAAGGCTGTGATTTGGTGGGGTTGAATTGTACAAGATTTCTAATTCCCCAGTCTAATATTTTTTGGAGATCCACGGAGACAGAACCCTCCATGAGTCTGTGATCCTCATCTAATGGGGCTAAAGAGACAGGCTTAGAATATTGTATATTTGAGTGGAGGGTGCTGTCGTCCGCGTAACTGTGAACTGGGTTGGATGTGCTAGAGAGGAGGTCATTGATGTGGAGAAGAAACAAAGTAGGGGCTAAAGCTGAACCTTAAGGAACTCCTGCATTACTTGGATGCAGTTTAGAGGAATGGCCATCCACGACAACAGAAATGCTCCGGTTGGAGAGGAAATTTGCTGTCCACGTACAGAGTTTTGCTGGTAGGCCATAGGCCGGTAGTTTATTAAGCAGCGCTGCGTGCCAGACCTGGTCGAATGCTTTGGATATGTCTAGAGCGACAATCTGGGATTCACCGTGTAGTTCCACAGACTTGTTCCAAGAATGGGTGACAAAGGAAAGGAGGTCGGCAGTTGATCTGCGCTGACGGAATTCATACTGCCTGTCGTGGATTAGACTGTGTTTTTTCAAGAAATTTTAGTAATTCGGTGTTTATATACTTTTCCATCACTTTAGAGACGACTGAAAGAAAAGAAATAGGCCTGTAGTTGCTAGGAAGCGCTTTGGATCCTTTCTTGGGAACGGGTTGTATTCGAGCAGTTTTCCAGTTACTAGGGAATATGCCTCTATTGTAAGGTGTCTGAAACAGACGAGTCAAGACAGGAGCAAGTTCTGGTGCGTATTTTTGAGAACAATTGCTGGGATCTCGTCAAGGTCAGAGGCTTTCCTGATATTAAGAGAAGAGAGCATCTTTCGTACCTTTTTAGTTTTGGAAGTGATATCCGTAATTTTATGCGCGACATTGGGGACTGTTGGTGGTTGAACATTCGGAGGTGGGTTGAGAGTTGCCGGCGAACAACGAGGCAAAAAGTTCAGCCTTGCCCAGGGCGGTAGAAACAATTTCATCCCCTGAGACAAGAGGTGGGAACGTGCTTTTGCAGAAATTATTCCAAATAGATTTAACTAGGGTCCAGAAGGGTTTGCTGCCGCTGGAGCTTAAGAGGACTTTGTTTTTGATGTGGTTATTAAACGAGTTTTTTGCCTCAGAAAGAATGCGGAAATAGCGGTTTCTTGCGTCGTTAAATGCTTGACGGTTTTCTTGACTGGGATTGCGTAGAAGCTTTTTGTGAGCTTTGACCTTTTCAAGTCTGGCCTTGTCACAGGATTTAGAGAACCAGGGCTTCTGAGAGGCTGCGGAGGTGTTCTGTGTACGTGGAATAAATCATTCCAGGCGAGCTTGGTTAATTTCAGTGACGTTTTGTGAGATATCAGAGGGGTCAGCATGTCGTCTATTCAGGTGTTCGTAGTGGACATAAAACCCATTTAAATTTCACTGTAGTAATAATGATATGAGCAGCTGTGTGAAATTGTTGAGGCTTGTGTTGAATCTGTATCTTCTGATGTTATTCCTTGTATCTCTTTGTTTATTTGCTTCGTAATCTTTTTTACGAGCCGTGAGCATCCAGCTTTTAACGCACAATGTTGGAAGTATATGCTGATTGCATGTAACATTTCAAGTAGTCCTGTTACATATTTTGTATACAACTGAGCCACACTAAGTAGGTCTGAATTGTTTTGTACATTTTCAAGAAAATTAGAAAGCTGGTC